>OZ007556.1:113409638-114609638 GCA_963931855.1 Philhelius festivus
GTATTTGTATTGTATTTGTATTGTATTTGTATTGTATTTGTATTGTATTTGTATTGTATTTGTATTGTATTTGTATTGTATTTGTATTGTATTTGTATTGTATTTGTATTGTATTTGTATTGTATTTGTATTGTATTTGTATTGTATTTGTATTGTATTTGTATTGTATTTGTATTGTATTTGTATTGTATTTGTATTGTATTTGTATTGTATTTGTATTGTATTTGTATTGTATTTGTATTGTATTTGTATTGTATTTGTATTGTATTTGTATTGTATTTGTATTGTATTTGTATTGTATTTGTATTGTATTTGTATTGTATTTGTATTGTATTTGTATTGTATTTGTATTGTATTTGTATTGTATTTGTATTGTATTTGTATTGTATTTGTATTGTATTTGTATTGTATTTGTATTGTATTTGTATTGTATTTGTATTGTATTTGTATTGTATTTGTATTGTATTTGTATTGTATTTGTATTGTATTTGTATTGTATTTGTATTGTATTTGTATTGTATTTGTATTGTATTTGTATTGTATTTGTATTGTATTTGTATTGTATTTGTATTGTATTTGTATTGTATTTGTATTGTATTTGTATTGTATTTGTATTGTACTTGTATTGTATTTGTATTGTATTTGTATTGTATTTGTATTGTATTTGTATTGTATTTGTATTGTATTTGTATTGTATTTGTATTGTATTTGTATTGTATTTGTATTGTATTTGTATTGTATTTGTATTGTATTTGTATTGTATTTGTATTGTATTTGTATTGTATTTGTATTGTATTTGTATTGTATTTGTATTGTATTTGTATTGTATTTGTATTGTATTTGTATTGTATTTGTATTGTATTTGTATTGTATTTGTATTGTATTTGTATTGTATTTGTATTGTATTTGTATTGTATTTGTATTGTATTTGTATTGTATTTGTATTGTATTTGTATTGTATTTGTATTGTATTTGTATTGTATTTGTATTGTATTTGTATTGTATTTGTATTGTATTTGTATTGTATTTGTATTGTATTTGTATTGTATTTGTATTGTATTTGTATTGTATTTGTATTGTATTTGTATTGTATTTGTATTGTATTTGTATTGTATTTGTATTGTATTTGTATTGTATTTGTATTGTATTTGTATTGTATTTGTATTGTATTTGTATTGTATTTGTATTGTATTTGTATTGTATTTGTATTGTATTTGTATTGTATTTGTATTGTATTTGTATTGTATTTGTATTGTATTTGTATTGTATTTGTATTGTATTTGTATTGTATTTGTATTGTATTTGTATTGTATTTGTATTGTATTTGTATTGTATTTGTATTGTATTTGTATTGTATTTGTATTGTATTTGTATTGTATTTGTATTGTATTTGTATTGTATTTGTATTGTATTTGTATTGTATTTGTATTGTATTTGTATTGTATTTGTATTGTATTTGTATTGTATTTGTATTGTATTTGTATTGTATTTGTATTGTATTTGTATTGTATTTGTATTGTATTTGTATTGTATTTGTATTGTATTTGTATTGTATTTGTATTGTATTTGTATTGTATTTGTATTGTATTTGTATTGTATTTGTATTGTATTTGTATTGTATTTGTATTGTATTTGTATTGTATTTGTATTGTATTGTATATGTAAAAAGTTACTTCTTTGTATACACTCACTTTTGCTATAACAAACATCGTTTGAATCGACAAATACATAGTAATTTCATGCATCCAGCATTTTATTAGATTTTACTTTTCGAGGAAATAAATTTTTCTAATTATAGAAAATTGTATAACCAACTTTGGATCTGAGGCGTGGAACTGGGAAAAAATTAACTGTATTGCTTCCTTTTCCGCTCTCCCATACAAATGACCCCGCTGTGCACCCCAGTGTTTCTTGTCTTTCAGTATTTTACCGTTCGCCAATTAGAAAATTCTGATCATATGTATATACCTATAACATCAGTGGGTTGAACGGGATCTGTTAAATACTACAGGTGAAAGGAGGGTCTATCGTTAGAAGAATATCTAGCAAAAAAGATATAGGCCGCTCCACATTTCAGCGTATTGTTCTTGTTCTACATGAGACAGCAAATGCTAATACGGATCTGGACGTCGAAAGTAGAATAAATAAATAAATAAAGTTAAATTCTCGGCTATCATCTCGAGGAAAATGCAGTCTTTTGTGAATCACTGTCTACATTACATCCTGAAGATTTTCTGATCACAAAGTATTTCTAATCAGGAATTGTGGCGTAGGACAACTCAAAATCGTCTTGACGTCGATATTAGAAAGCGAAAATGGTAATGGATTGGTCACATACTGAGGGAACGCAATTACAAAAGCAGACCTTTGAATGGAATCCTTAGAGTGTACGGCGGCGCGGCGGCGGTATGGTAAACCAAGAAGAACATGGAAATCAACAACCTTAGTAAACGGATATTATTAAAGACAGACGTTATTACAGCTAAAATATCTTGCTGCAGACCGTGAAGAACGGAGACAATTGGTTGCAGCGTTATGCCCCGAGCGTTGTAATAGGACATTATGAGTGAATGATTTCTCGATTTGATCCCAACACCAATATTTACTTCGTATTCAGTTTAAATGTGTATAGGCTACCTTGCAAGGCGCTCGAGAACTTGCCCGTGCGATATATATTTATATTTCATTAGAAAATGAGCAGTGAATTCTGCCACTCATAATATCGTAACTCGTTACGATATTCACGACCGGTACTACTCGTCTGTCATGAATCGTGATCAACTGGGAACGATGTGAAATTGGCGGACCTAACCTCCGTACATGCTTTCGCGGTTCTTTTTCCTCACCTGACTTTGATCAGACGAAGATCGTCCGAATACGTAATCCGCATTGAAATAGTGATTGCTCGGAACAACAAAAAAACCGAAATCACACATCAATATTGTGAAATAATATTTAAATTAAAAAAGAGCTCGAAGTCTGACTTAAGGCTCCTCGAATGTAAGGCTTTTATATTATAACCATACCAGACGTGGTTCTAAGGTTGCTTCGAAATACCCTAAGCTCTCTTCGACATACGATTTCTCAATCGTCCGTGCAATATCTTGGTCTTTGGATTGGGGTTCGTCAAATTAAAATAGAACACACCACCATTTAAAACAAGATCCACGAGACAATTTTAGAGGCACTATATATTGACGACAGTGTCACGTTCTTGCTTGGTATATCTCAAATATATATATATCGTGGAAAGTGCCTTACAGGGGTGGTAGAACTGGTGGAGCCCACCAAAGACTTCACAGGAATTCTACAAGATACCCACGCACACTTGGCACAAGCCGCTACCACCTTACTACGGTTTCACTAACACTTCACTACAACGTCACCACCTAGCAAAACCAAAAGCCTAATCCTCGAAAGGGACAACCAAAAATAAAAACCTACTAGCGGTCATTTAGAACCAACCGATGCCCTCAAGATCGCACTCGATAATGACAAATGACCCATGCGATCAGCGAGACAACTAATTCCAGTGAAGATCCCCACTATTTCCAGACTATTAGAAATTAAGCTATCGATACCTAAATTCTCTTAATTGTTGTAACGAGATTACTCAAAAGCTAAGTATATACGATTCATTCCCCTTTCTATTAATAACCCCGTTCAATTTGGTAAAATAATTATAAACTTTTCCCCTAATCCTAGTTTCAAGAAAGAAAATAAAGAGACCGAAGTATTTAAATTCAACTGCACGAGACCAAGCCAAGGAGGTGGTGCGCACGACTTCTCAAGAGAATGGTACGCGGTAAGTCTAACTTTTAGAATTGTTACATAAAATGCTAGAGGAGCGAAAAGTTGATATATATATTATATCAATATTGAACGGCAGTACCACCCACTTTGAGTGATTTATTTTGAGGTGATTTTTACAATTTTTTTTTTAGAGCTATGAGTATTTTCGAATTTTTTTAATGATATTCCTTTTTATCATAATATATCCACTCTCAAGAATGATCTTAGAGTTCTCTTGTTTAAATTTGTGAATGAAATTTAGTTAAGCTTTCTCTTTAAATTTAAAGTAATTTTCATCTTTTTTTTACCTTTTGATGATTTATGCTTTCTCGGCATTAATAAGGGAGAGTCCAGATTAGTCGTAGATGTATAAAGTTCAAATTATGAATAAAACAGAACTATCATTTAACAAATTTAATTAAATTTGAATTGCTTGTTTTTTTTATGTTGAAATAAATCATCATGTCGCTAGGTTAAAGATTAAGAAGTGCTTTGGGAAGGTGAGGCGAGGATGAAGGAGTTCATTGACGGCGTGATGGGAGAAAGTTAAATGCAGAACTAAGTTTAAGATAGGGGTTATTGCATAATAAGATAGTGGCGCAATAACCGCGGAGCTCCTGCGTACAGTAGTGAGCAGAGGGGGGGGCTTACACTTGGAAACCTGTAAAGTCTTAGCTTTCCCAAACAGAATGGTTCATGTGTCATTTAGCGAATGAGATTTTATTATTTTTTTTAATATTGATTCTTGATGAGAGAAAGATAGGCATGAAATTTAAGTGGTACGGCCGTCCAGAGGCGGGTGCAAGATCCCACCCCACCGTCGAGTTAGCTCAAGGCTACAGCAAGCATGCCTGCCAGCACTCTGCCGTTTGGACAACCCTCTTTGCTTTCTGTGCTCATACTGAGGTTCTGTGGTTAAGGATGAGTAGGGAAAAAGGCAGAACATCGCCAAACAGGCAATGAGGGAACATCATATCCGTTACAAATGGTAAGAGTGAATATTGAATTGATTTTTATATGGGAATAGTAACTCCAGCACCTCGACTTACCGTCCTATTAACTCGATAGCAGGTGTACTTAAATATACATATAAATTATTGTCTAGCCGAGTTTCCGTCCCTAAAGCAACATCAATGTCGTCACTATTTAAGAAATGAAAAAATTCAAAACATTTATTACTAATACTTTAGCATATCAAGTTATAATTTTTAAATATCTATTTTCCATATACCTAGCTTACTAGATTGTACAAGAACCTGATAGTTAATTGCGCGATAATATTATATCGATCTATCTTACATGTCTCGCATGTTGATAGTTTTCGATGGTAACTGTCGGGCTTCCATCAATAAGTTAAAACAAAAATGTGCATAATGATTTACCCATCAACTCTTTATTGTTCCTTAAGGAATCATTTAAGTAAGGTTAAGTCCAGATTTGTAAATCTACTACCTATAATACCTATTTATTTGTTATTAACTAAACTGAAGTAAATGAAGTAGCGCAAAAAAAAGACACATTAAGGCAAAAAGCCTTATTGAGCTATGTAAGGAATTGGTAAAAGTATAAATGGAACAGAAACAAAGGAACCCTTACCTATCTATCCTTGAACTGTGACTAACGGAACTCTATTTCTGTTTTTTTTTTTACTTTCTACTCAAAAAACTGTTGCTGAAAATTGCTTTTCCAAACTTTTTTTTTCCTTTAAATTTTATCGTAATACTTCACTCGTGACAATGCTGACGTTCGTTTGTTGCCAGCATTAAAAGGTAATTTTCAAATGAAAATTATTTCTATTTTGTTTTTAAGTGAAATACTTGCCTTTCCAAATCCTTTGTTTATGAAATAAAATGCACGACTTTTTTTTGTAGGTATAACTGTACAAACAAAAATTGAATTTCGAAAAAAAAATATCAACATGTTTTCGATTTATTGAATATTCAAAAAAAGGCAGATTTTTTGTATCAAAAAATTCTTTTATTTTTTTCGTATAGCTGCAAGGTCGTTCAAACTTTTAAGAACCTTCTCTATAAGAAATGAGAAATTCAAAATTTGAAAAAATGGTTCTATGGCAGGTACACCTAGTAATATATTAATTAAATTTATTTTTTTCTTACTATAGAAAAATATATCGAAATTCTAGGTGCTGTTTTCGAGAAAAATACGATTTTCAAAAACCAATTTTTTACATTTATGGTGGGGTTTTTTGAAATATTGGGTTTTGCGAAAAAAATTTTTAATTATTTTTCCTTAATCTAAAAAAAAAAATGTTGCAAGATTCGGATCCATAGTAATATTCAAACTTTTAGAGAGTTTTACCATAAGAAAAATGATCAAAATTGGTTGTACCGTTTTAGAAAGAAAATCAAAAACAAAAATTGGTTCCAAGGAGCGTATTATTAATAACCATTTTTCTGATTTTTTTTCGATCATTGTCTAGATTTAACATATGCAATTTTTTGATTTTTTTTAAATCTGAATTTCGAAAAAAATCGTATGGCAGGTACCGTTATTTTTGGTTTAAAAAAAAAAGTTTGGAGAGAAAAATTTAAAAATGATATCTACCATAAGCTTAACGAAAATGGTCCGAACCGCTTAGGCTGTAGTCAGGACCAGACCGAGCTAAATAAGATCCCTGCTCAAGCTTCATCAGTGGTGCCCCTCATTTGCGGTGATTGGCGGAAGTCATTTTCTCATTACCCAAGAGGTACCCTTTGTAATGCGTTTTTGTAACGAGGTATCCTCAAGAGGCCTATTCCTAGATAATACTTATATCTAATTAAAATAAATATGATTTTTATTAAAAACTAAGAAATCAAAAATATATCACAAATATAATAGTAACTAAAGAATAAAAAAATAATTGTAAACTAAAGTCAAAAAATATATCACAAAAATTTAGGAACTGAAAAAAATATTTTTGAAGTAAGAAGTATTTAAAAACTAGTTCAAAAACATAACAGCATACAAATAAATAACTAACTCATTAATTACTGTTGAATTAAAAGTTTTATATTCATATTAACATATTTTTTCAGTGCAAAAATAAATGGAACCAAATTTATTGCAATAGGTTAACCAAATTTATTGCAATAGGTTAACTTTTCTGGCTTCTGTTTTAGCAAACTCAGTTATCAGATCGTCATAACCTAATGACTTGATAAGCTCTTTCTCTATAACCATGATTGACAAGTCAACTTATCTTTTTTGAGTGATTGGGGTCGTGAAGTGGTTTTTTATTGATTTTAGTTTCGAAAAACTACGTTATTTGAGGAAACTGTTAATGTATTTCTAGATTTAGAGATATGGCTTCAGCTGTTTGCACGTTAGTGAATTGTTCTTCTGATCGCATTTCCACTAAACAGTTTTTAGTAGCTTCGCATTCTGGCTACAGTGAATTGCACAAATCTGTCCTTCATTAAAGCTCTTACAGGGTTATCGTAGTGTTGATTTTAAATGGACCATTTTTTAAAGCTCTAAAATCAAAAGCACCTCAACAGAAACCCAAGGAAAAAAAACTGAACAAGTTACGAAATGAACAAGGGTAACTCTGAACGCACAACAATATTTGATGGGGGTTGAAATTGAATAGCACCAACAGCCATAGGCCAGAGCAATTCAGTGCTCAAATGTGCAGTCAATAGGACGTCGGGCCTGCGTCAGATGCAATCGAAAATTTATGAGCGCATAAACACTTTTTTATGGAGGAGTTCTTTCAATTTAGTATGGTGCAAAAATATAGCACGCTACTGATTTTGAAAAAGCTCCCCCATAAGACGTGTACTGCATATTTTTGTCGGATGAAGTATAGTTATATTATTTTTTTATAAAATATCAATCTAGATTAATATGCAACATATAAACTTGAAACTAAAATTTTACTTCCTAATGAATCTGCACTGTTTCTATTCTCAACGTTTCCAGCCTCAGATAATTCAGTAAGAGCTTCATACTCGTATTATATCTCCTAAGATTTTTTTTAATGGTTTTAAAGCATTAAGTCTACTCCCATATGGCTTCAGAAAGGGGTTTTAAGGTCAAACCAGCGAAAGTTTTTTATATACATAATGTCCCAACGCTTTTCATTTCATGTTTGAACCATTATCATAACCTTATACATATACACTACTGGATAGGAACGTAGCAAGTTTTATACCCAATATAGATTCCCTATCCTTTCTTTCGTTTTGAATTTTGTTTAGACAAATAAAGTAATTAGATTAGTCAAAAAACCACTTTTTTTTAAATGTAAGCAATAACTGGCAAGAACAAAAAAATAGAGAAAAGGAGAAATTGAATAAAAACTCACATTAGTAATCGCATCATGATCACTCATTATTTCCATATTTTATCCCCTTGTCTCATTTCGACACACGAGCCACACGACATGACAGTGATAAAATTTCACTCAAAAAGAGAGGTAAGTGCCAAACTAAAACATAGTACAAAAAACACTCAATCGGAAGAGTTTAAATTCATAGACGCAACTCTTAATTTTGCGCGCTGTTATGTCAATGAGTATGAATTTTGTACCCCAGAATTTGTGTTTGAGTAACATTGCTGACTTCGATTTCATATCGAAGAACTGACATCGGGCGCATGTTATCAACATGCAAGCTGTTAATTGTCTGTATTTGCTGTTGAAATGAGACTTAAAAAAGGGGTAGGTAGTAGTTATGAAGTAGTGGCTTTTTTAACGCTTACCCAAGGCGCTCCTTAGGTTCAGCGCCGTGCGCATTTGCACAGCTTGCACGTATAACTTGTCCGACCCTGGTTGTAGTTGAACAGACGGACAGATAGATTTGCGGGACTCACTTTTTTCGTCTTCGCTATGATCATAATGTCAACTATGATCAAAATCTCGAGTTCGATAGTACCTATAAGCCGCAAGTAAAAAATCTGAACTTTAGGTGTGTTCTGAAGCAATTTTTTAAGAAAATTGCTTTAGTACGATACTAGTTGGAAAATGTTTAACATTAAGAATCAATAAGTAAAATTCTTTAAAGTTAGCAAATTGTTAAGTAAGCTTAATAAGCTAGTATGGTATTAAAATTTTTAATAACATAGAACACATATTTTCATCTGGCAATGATGCATTAACTTTTAGAATTTTCAATCTTTTGCACGCCAATTATTATAGCACTGTGACTTCCTCCGTTACATTGGAGAAGGTATATGTGTATTGTGTATGGAAGAAAAAGGAAGTCTTTTATTTTGTCGTTTTTGTTTCGCCTTTAGAAAGATGCACTGTGAAGGTTCATTGTGCCAACCCGGAGTATAATATGAACTGTCCTTGATTTGCATTTTTAAATTAAAAAAAAAATAGAACACGAAAAGCATCAAGCCCATGGAGCTTGGTAAGTAGTCTCTCATATTATCTATATGTTGAAGCTATAGGATTGATAATTATAATTTACTTTTGATTGTGTTATACTGGTTATGACTATTAACAAAAAAATCCATTAAAACAAACTTATATTCAACGAAAAATATTAAAATTACAAAAAAATGTGGAGGAAGAGGCCGTATACAAGCATTATATTCAAGAACTTATTATTTTAAATTTAAATATTAATTAATTAAGTGATAAAATTTCAGAAACAAGAATGACAAAATTAAAGTTAAATCATTGTGTTAATTTGTATTCCTGAATCCTGAGAGACAAAGAAAAAGATTCCATATTTCGACAAGATGAATACAAAACTGGTGACCCAAAGTAACTCAGCTATACATATATGCCGTTGAGGTCTTATAGTTAAACTAGTTACCCGAGTACTAAGTGTTTTGAATTTTGATTAAGCCAATGCGTAAGCTTTTTTGCCTTTCCTATTCTTTAAATCATTTCCCCTGTGGATGAAAAAACACATTTGTGCAATCAATGCGTAAAAAAAGCGGTTCATCTTTACCTTCCAATTACCGACCAATTTGTCTGACATCCATTCTTTTTGAAGGTCATGGAAAAGCTGATCAATATTCAGCTCATAATCTCGAATAACGAAAGCTTCCCAATGACTGTCAGTATGGTTTTCGTTGCAACAGATCCACTGGGGATTTGACTTTCTCACCGAAAAATGGAATGAATCTTTTCATCGCTTTTTGAAAAAACAAAATTGCTTGAAAACTTTTGATTCTTGGTATTTGCGTTACTGAATAACTTTTGTAGAACGACCAAATAGCAGATATTGCTTAAAATGCTGCAAAATGCCTAGGTTTTCTAAGACGATGTAAGAACTTTTTCGCCTTCTGGTCTAGCAACTATTTTACATACACCTAAAACTAGAGTATAATTCTCATATTCAATCATGCACATTCAAAACATCACTGCACCTACAGGCTAGAATTCAGAATATAGCTTTAAAACTGATAATCGACAGATCGATTACGGAGACATTTGATTCGTTGGAACAAACTCGAAATGTCTTTTGTTTATCACTGTTTTATCGCTGATTTTTCAAATATTGCTCTGTTGTAATAGCCAGTTGCATTCCTCCCCTTAAACAATTTCAACGTAGTACCCGCTCTGGTAGGAATGCTTATCAGTATACCCTCGAGCCTAACTTCGGACGTACACTCAAGTATAGAAATTTGATTTTCAGCTTACCCAACTTTGTTTTTCCTTCCCATTTCTATATCCATACATTATCTCCTATTCATTTCTCCCTGTATCGGGTTTTTCAATAAGAGCGCTACAAAAGCTTTTTTAAATAAATAAAAACGGTGTTGGATATCAATGAAATTCTTTATTCCTGTGAAAGTACGTTCGATGCCATTATGTATGGAACTCAACTTCTGCTGAACCCAATTTTTGACGGTTTTCAAGCATAAATCGGCGGATACAGCTGCAATTTCACGTTCGATATTCGTACGAAGCTCATCAATCGTCACTGGCTTGTTGGCATAGACCATAGACTTGACGTAGCCCCACAGGAAATAGTCTACCATTTCGTGAGATAACACGTTCTCCAAACTTGGTTTCCAATAAATTGATTGTGACATTCGCTGTGTGCCTTGTGGCGCGCGCCGTACTGTTGGAACCACATGTTTTTCGGGATGCAATGATGACTGACCAATACCGCATGTTTTGTTTATTGACGAAGCCATTCAGCCAGAAATGAGCCTCATCGCTGAAGATGATTTTGCGATGAAAATCCGAATCATTTTCAAGTTGTTGCTCAGCCCAATTCACGAACATACGACGCTTCTGGCGGTCAAGCGGCTTCAGTTCTTGTGTCAATTTAATCTTGTAAGGATGTAGGCCAAGATCTTTTCGCAAAATTCGCCACAACTACGTCACACAGATGCACAACGCTTGAGAACGACGTGTGAGAGACACATTTGGGCTTTCTGCAACTGACGCCTCAGCGGCAGCAATATTCTCCACACTACGGGCACTTCTTTGTCTCACTGGCACGGAAACATTTTGTACTATGCCTTGTTGATCTGCTAGGACGATTATGACGACCATAAATTGGACGTAGCGCTCTTAACGTTGAGGCCACTGACTCCCTCCGAATTTCGGTAGTAAATTTTAATAATTTCCACTCGTTGTTGGCTCGTATATCTTTCCATCATGAAATGGCAAACCTTACTGAAGAGAAATGTCAAAAGAGCGACAAGAAATATGGCGTCGTTTGTTGTCCCTGTCGCTCTACTTTTGTAGCGTTGAAAAACCCTTATTTTCTTAACGCTCGCACTAACGTTTAGTTCATAACTCATGTTTCTAAGCTCAAATGAAAAGTAGTACCCCTTGGCATAATGGTACAATGGTTAGTGCGTTGGACTATCATGCAGAAGGTCTTGGTTTCGATAGGGTGTACTGTCTCCTGCGAGGAATTGACAAATCCTCTGAGAACATTTCTTGTCATGAAAAGTGTTGCTCATTAGCCGTTCGAATAAGGTATCACGGGTGAACTGATTGAGGTAAGAAATTCAACTGGCTACTTCGAATGAACATTGCCTGTGAAAGATGCGATAAAACAAGGAAAAAAATGCCACAGAAACAGAAAATATATTATTGAAAAGCTACTCTTAAACCTACAATTCTATATGATACCTTTTCAGCCAGAAATTACTTCTTTTATTTATGTTTCAATAAAATTATTTTAGTGAACAGTTTTTCGAAAAAAACTATGTTAAAATTCAAAATTTTAAAGAAAAAAATTTCAAAAAATAATAAATAAATAATAAGTCTAACCTTATAAAGTTTTATTTTTGTTTTTAAAATTCTTTTCTTTTCAATTGTTATGCAAAAATAGAAAACCGAACGCTCAAATGTCTTGTACTTTTCGAGAAAATTAAAAATAACCGAAACCACTTTTTCTAAGAAAAACCATTTTTAGTTCTCACGTGACTGAACTAATAGGTTGATTAATTCAAATTTAAAGTTTTTTACGACTCTCTCATTTTACCAAAATGTTTGTAGGTACAGTAGAATTTTCGAAAAAAGTATTTTTTGGATTTTTGAATGAAAATTAAATTTTTTTAGGAACCAATAAAAGGCAAGGAATTTTTACTAAAAAGCTACGTATTATCAATTTCAACTCATCAACACATCTTGGTATCAAACTACTCTAGCAGATATGCACTTCTGCTACGGTTAAATAGCTGTGGTCAAAAACGTGACGTGCGAAGACTTTACTCTGAAAGATATCTCAATAGGACGTTTCCGAGTCGGAATAATTTTGGAAACAAAACTAATTTAAAGAAAATATTAGTTTGAAATTTTTTTATTTCTCGAAATTTTTAGTTTTATAATTATTTTTTTATAAACTGTTCAATAAAACAACATTATTTGAAAAAACAATAAAAGAAGAGATTTTTGGCTATACAAAAAGGTATCGGTATCGCATGGTGTTACCGTCGTTTTTTTAATAAAACGTTTCTAATTAACGTCAATTTTTTAGAAAATGCCCCTCTGCACTCCTTATGCGAATCACGCGCTGTTTAAGCAAATTTGAAGAACAAAATTTTAAACTTCAATTTATAGTTTTTCAAAATATTGAGTTTGAAAATTATTTTTTTTTTAAAAATATTATTAAATTTTGTTTCTTCTCAGTTGTAGATTGTAGTGTATCAATCAAAAAAAAAATATCCGAATCCACAAGAAACTTTAAATTCAAACTGAAAAAGATTCTTAATATAAAAAAATCAATATATTGGTTTTTAAATTTCTAGAAGCTCTTCCATTGAATTAAAATAAAAATTCATTGAATAATTTTTGAGAAAATCGAATGCGAAGATAGTAACTATTTTTTATATTTTTTTTTACCGAAAGTACGAGTAGTAGTTTTTTTTATTTCTTTGGTAAAAATAGTTTGAGAATACAAATATTTTCTTTAATTTCGAAAAAAAAAATAGGAAGCGTATATGAATTTATGCAAGATTAAAATTTTTGCTTGGGTTTCCGGACCCGAACGCCCCCTTGGGTCCGCCTCTTGTCGCAAGTAAGAAATCTGACAAAAGTCTTCCAAGAACATCAAGCGGCTCCTATCAAACTATGGCTCTGTGTTAACGCAATTCCACTTGCATAAGCAAGGTCTATCAAATCCCCTTATCGGAGTATACAAGCTTTATTTGTGTCATATATACTCGAGTAAAAAAGTGCTTGAAACATCATGAAGAACCCAAGTTAATTAATGAAAACATACAAGTAACAAAAATTAGTATTGTTACGAAAAAGAAAGAGTTTAATATAGCAGCTATATATTACTAACCAAGACGGTCTCCAACCTCCAAGAATGTGAAGAACTCCTAAAATTGCTAGGGCATAATTTCCTTGTTGGTGGTGACTTCAATGCTCCCACTGGTTACCTCGGCTCATAACTACAAAAGGGAAACGGATTAAAACGAATTCTATAAGTGTCGAAGGTAACTTCGATATATTGTCAGATCATACTCCAACAATTCTGCGACTGAGTGAGGTAAAAATTATAGAAAAAACTAGTCCACAACTTGTGAATAAGAAAACAAACTGGAACAAATTCAGGGAATTTTTTTAACCTGAGATCTTCTATGGAAACAATTGAACAATTTGATTATGAAGTAGAGCAATTCATTGCTAATGTGCTCCAGAAGAAAGTTCTTCAAGCATTTCAATATGCAGAGAAACAAAAATAAAATAGCCTGTCGAAGTAAGGGAGAAAATTGTAAAAATGAAGAACTCGTTGAAGATGGCAAACTACAAGATTTCCAGATGATAAGGCATTATTCAACCGTCTCAACAATGTACTAAAAAAAGAATCAGCGAATTCAAAAATGTTTCACTTGATAGATTCCTAAAAAGTTTGACGTCCGATGGTTCTACCGAATACTCCTTATGGAAAGCAGCCAAGCGTCTAAGAAGACCGCAGATACAAAACCCGCCAATAAAGTCTCAAGATGGAAATTGGATCGGAAACCCGAAACAGAAGGCTGTATATCTTCGCTGAACATCTTGCGAATGTCTTTAAACCATTCTCAGCAAATACCACTACAGATAACTTACAATTTGTTGATAGAAAAAAGTTTTCGAAAAACTGCTCCTGAAAAGGCTTAGCAAGAAGATTAATCCCGAACCATCAGTTTGTATTAGGAAAACATATTCCACTATAAACTAAGTGTACCGAATTACGAATGTTGTAGAAAAAGCCCTTGAAGAAAAACAATTTTGTTCAGCTCAATTGTTGCTCAAGCCTTTGATAAGTTTGGCATTTGGCACTTTGGATGAAAAATTAATATGGAAACAGAACATTAAGGAGAATAGAGCAATCTATCTATTCAGAATAACAGAATAACAAACAAGTGCTGAAACCCAGCTATGGGGCTGTACAGAGAAAACAAAAACAAAAGCTGAACCCATCCAAAAATTCCAAAACAAAGTCCTTCGTGGAATAAAATATGTCCCCTTGGTTCATAAGAGATACCGATCTACATCATGACCTTCAAATTGAAATGGTCACAGAAGTGGTTAAAAAACTAGATGTGGTCATACCAACTCCGAGATGGAACAAGTCTTAAATGTTCGCAAACTTAGAAGAACCAAGCTTCATGAGCTGATGGTCTAAAAGCTATGGGAAAGCATTAAAAGTTTAAACTTCTCTAAAGTGATTTTAAATAAAAATAAAATGCCCGACTGGATCGCACGAACTTGCTCTTATGTAAGAGTACTTTGGAATTTAAAATACATTTTATACATATAAAACATGGATTTAATGAGATAAAAATGGTCAAATGTATGGAATTGCCGTCTGATTTCCGGAAAAGTATGAATTTATGCAAAGAAAGTTTAAAAATCGTTTTATTATTAAAGTAATTTTTTATATAACAAATTTCTTTAAAATTTTTCTTTAAAATTTGGGATGCCATTTTTAAGTGTTTAGTAGTATAGTTTTTTGGAAATTATTTCAAAAAATAATCGTTCACACGTTTTAAAAATATGGATTCTTCAAAAAAAAAACCAAAAAAATATTTTTTCGAATATTTTTATATACAACATTATTTTAAACTTTAGGGGGCTACTGCTGAAAATTTTTGGTTAAAATCGTTAGAGCCGTTAATGAGAAAGTCGAAAATCAAAAAAACAGTTCTATGACAGGTACCATTAATAACATTTTTCCCCAATTTTTTTTTGACCAAAATGTAGTCCATATCCATAATATCACACTTAATTTTTTTTATCAAAATCGTAAGAGCCGTTTTCGAGATAAATAAGGTTTTGCATTACGGATGTGTGGGGGGTACGGTTAGTTTTGAAGCTAAAAAAAAATTTCAATTTCCCCTCTAGGGAATCACCGAAGACCCTTAACTACAGAGATTGAAGGAAATAGGCCTAGTGGGTTAGGCTGTAGATCGTAGTACAGAAATACAGACATACAGGCAGACAGACGGAATTGTCGGACCTACTTCATTCGTCTTCGCTATCTTCGTAATGTCAACTTTGATCAAAATCTCGAGTTCGATTTTTTTTCCAAATGCAGAACTTACCCTATAGTACCTACGTATGTACATATACATACATATATCGCAAGTAAAAAAATCATTTGTCGATTGGTTTTAGTGCGGTAAAGGTCCCACACTACTTGGTACCGAATATAATCAATATTAAAAAAATTGTGTCATTATAATGCATTTTCAATTTAAATCGTTCACCGTTAGTGATTATTGTCTCCAAAATTGCGAGAGTTTCATCATCTCCATGGCCCACCTAGATACGAGGCTAGTGAACACACTTTTGGAGGTGACTAGGACATTTTTTACAGTTATTGTTCTAACTAAAATTTGAAAAAAGCATAGCACTCTTTTGTTTGGTTTTCTGATAAATATCTCATGATAAGCCTTGGTCATCATACAGTTTTAAGAAAGAAAAGAAAAAAACACATCTAACATAAGCCAATAAATCAAACAAAATTTAAATGCTTTTGCACTAAAGGTTCATAACTCAGCTAGGAATTTATTTTTATGTTATGTTTGAGTTGCAAATTCAGCAGAGCAATAACTTCGATAGATCTTTTTTTTGTCAAACATGAAGATAAATTGACAAAACGATGATTTGTAAATCTAGAACTGCTGCAATATTTTTCCCAGGTTGGAGTTTTTATTTATCTCGGGGATTTTCTATTTGGGAGAAAATAGTATAAATGAAAACGTACGTCGTCGTGTGCAGTCAATAATATAGAAACACATGCAAAGTTTATGGTCTTTGAAATATGCATGTACATAATATCATAATAAGTCATATTTAGCTTGCTGGTTCCATAATTTTAGATAAACTCCACATGTCAAATCTAGTCAGTGAATAGTGAAGTTTATTTGTTTTTGTGTTATGTTATGTATCTATATTGATGTATGTTTAATAAATGTCCAGTCTTGGCAATACAACAACTTTTATCTAATTCGAAGTAAAAAACCCCAATTAGACTTGTAGCAAAGATTCTCCTTAAACACATTATAGAATACATATAGATGTTAGTGAGACTTCTAAATAACAAGAGTGATTGATCTCCTCTAGAGAATATGAGAAATCTACCAAGCTACCTTTCATCTGCTACAAATCCAAGATAAAACGTCAACGATGACATCCTTCATTCCCTTATCAGAATACATGACGTGAGAAGCATACATCCAGAAAATATCCTTAGCACGTTATATCTGAATGAAATTCGGTTACCCACTTGGACCATGAATATTCTTAGATACATTTATTCAAATTCATGTCAACAGCTTGTTATGACATAAAATAGATTTACGAGTTAGTTCTGGGTTTGGTGTGTTCGATTCGAGCAACTTCCACTTTACGAGTAAGTGCTCTCAAGAGGATAAGAGGTACTCTCAATCACCATAAATTTCACAAAACCTCATGAGAACTTTTTGAATAAATAGAAATAGAATACGTTTTATGTGTCTACCAGCAAAGTGTTATGAGTTGACTCTCAATTCAATTGTAAGCTTTTATAAATGTCGAAATAGTTCATGATACTGTTGAAGTCCTAAATTATGTACTTGCCTTCCTTCTTCTTGCCAATCGAAAAGCTTTAAAGAGGGGAACGGGATAGCTATTTGCGTTGAAGGCTGTATTTTTGAAAATCGTTTTTGAATTTTAATTGTCTTTGAGTTTAACAGTCTTCAAAGTAAGATGAAGTTAGATGCGCTAAAAATAGTACATAGAACTCGTAGTCTAATCTTTTATTTTGCCATCGTTGTGAAATTAGTGGTCAAGGACTTTTCGCTATTGCTTTTTATGTTCGGAAATTTTATAAGCGCTGATGGGTAAATGGAAGAAGGGAAGAGAAATGTTAAAACAGGATATGTGTATGATTGCCCGGCAGTGCCACACTGATTGTACATTTTGCATGCGTTTGTAAATGTTTTAGATGTAAATTGGGTGTTTCTATAAAGTTGAGTGGGTGGATAGCGATGGTGCAGAGGTAATGGTGGCGTATGAGCCGTATATTCGTTGGAATTTTGAAGACTTGTTTTTTGTTTGCCAAAATTCTTAGCATAGTTTAATGTTTGGTCTGTTTGGTTAAAAACTGATTATTAAGGGAAGAGCCACCTTGTGTTACTGATGAAGATACAAATTTAGTTGCGTATTCTTGGATTCCTCCGAAGAACTATAACTTACAACACACATCACGTTTGCGGGTAATTTTAACTATAGCAGTGCAACACTTTAATTTGATTCACATTTAGTTCACTTAGAACGATTACCTTTCAACATACCTAGTTTATGGAGTAGTCTCAACCATTTCCAACCCTCCAAAATTCAATATGAGTTCACAAAACTGCATTTCAATTCTCAAAATCAGAAATATGGTTGAACCGTTTTTCAAACCAAAAAATTATCATTTAGATGGATAGAACTTACCAAATTAACTCACCAGGTTAAGCCTTATAATGTTAAGCACGACTGATAGGAAAATTAGGGAGAGGGAGGAAAAAGCTGTCCATGAATGTTTGCAAATTGAAATGGCAACAGAAAACCATGTCGAGTAAATTAATCCACAATCTCGATAGGTATAATACATCCCAAACAAGGGATCAGTAGACCTTCCTACATTCATAGCAAAACGTGTATCACGGGTGAACTAATTCAGGGAAGGAATGCAACTGGCTTCTTGGAATGAGCGTTGCTTGTGAAAGAAGCGATATAAATACTAAGGTAAGACATAAAATATTCCAACGGTTTTCAAGATCTGTAAATGATTTCATGATAGTTTGGTTTCCTATCAGTTTTAGGAATCAGGGATTTTTACTACCCTCAAAATGTTTAAGCACAGTGCGAGGGTTTAGGAATGTTGGAGGGGATTGAAAAGAAGACATCGAGGCACCTTGAATTTTGAATGTCTGATCGTAATGGGAAGAAAATATAGAGATGAATAAAGCATTCCACATTCCTGTAGTGCATTAGAAAGAATCTCTCAATTTAACAGTACATGTGAAGTCGAGCTCAGTGGTAAACTGATGAGCATTCCCTGAAGCGTGAGTTTGACGGTTGAATTATTTAAGGAGAGGAATGCAGCTAGATATTTCACTAGAAAACTTTTTACAGCTGGCTTGTTTTTAACAGAATTGGTGTACACGTCAAAGAAATTCCTTTTAAGCCCACGAATGTTTGTAAACATAACACAAAATCACTTACCATTTCAAAAATCACAAACACTCTAAACACAGCTCTGACGATCTAAGTTTAACTATGAAGTGTAGATGCATATCTATTGGACTAATAACTGATTAATATCAGAAGACAAGACTAGATAAATGCTGTTTTTCTTCTTCCAGGGAAGAACAGTAAGAGCGATGGAAAAGTTTACGAAATAGTTTTGCCAACGAGGAAAAACACCTCTTCAGAAGAATGGGGTGTATACCATCAGGACTAGAGGATTTGTTTATATCAAAATCAAGGTCTCGTAGCCCCTTTTTAAAAATATATGCAGCTAACATCGAAAATTTAATACTTCATATCCTATTTCAGAAATATCTCTTTAACCAGGACCCTGTCCTTCATTAAAAATAACAACAAAACAACAAGCAAAAATAACCTCATAACCCAAACAAATATTTCGTTAGCCGACACACCATAACTAATAAAGATGAACTTTTTTTGTGGTCATAGCTCGTAACGCAGCTAACTATGTCGAAATCCAGAAAAAAAAGAGGCTGGGTGCGACCCACACTGATAACTTCCCATTTGTGGTCTTGAAAACTTTATATTTAGTTTTTTTCAAATAACCAAATTTTCAGCGAAACAAACTTTAGCTGTAAAATTCAAACAAACATTATTTTAAGATTGAAAAGCATTTTAATTATTTAAAGAGATTTGAAATTGAGATTGTTGATGTTGATCGTGAGCAAAAAAAATTTGTTAGATGTCACTTAGTTTAACCAAAATTGTCTCTTAGCACACTATGATTCAACTAGAACTTTCTTCGTTTTTTTCGTTTCCTGAAAAATTTTAGAAATGTTGCTTAGTATACATTCTTACGGGAAGGTATCGATGTATAAAACAACATACTTAAGAAGGCACTATCGGTGTTGATTCCCAAGAAATTCGACTTGAAATACAATTTTAACTAGTTTTCACTAGAATTTTTAATAGTTTTTTTTATTAAAAAAAAAAACTACTAATTCAATATTTGTCAACATTTTACCAATTGTACAAAATTATACTATGTATAAAATAAACTAAATTAGAAGTCAATATCACTACTAGTTCTCGAGAAATTTGAGTCGAAAAACAATTTTTACCAATTTTCAATAGAATTTTATATAGTTTTTTATTTTTTGTAAAAAAACTGTAAATTGATTTTTTTTGAAATTTTCACCAGTTGTCAAACACATTATTTTTCGTAAAATAAAATTATTTTGAGTTTCAAATTGTTTTCCGTTCTTAGAATATCTGGGTTATGAAATTTTTTTTTTCAGTTTTTTTAATTAAAAAAAATAACGGTAAGTTCATTTTTTTCCATATTTATATCAGATCTGTATGACCTTATAATGAGTACATTAAATTTTATTTGAAGTCAATAGCATTATTTTTTCGTGAGATATTTGAAACTAACCAAAATTTTTACTTTTTTTTTAAACCGTTATAGTGAAAAAACTACTCACTGAATTTTAATAAACGCCCTTTCAGCCTCTTTCGAAGTTATTATCTATTAAACAAAATTTACTTGAAGTCGATATCTTTACGCGTTCTTGAGATATCGACGACGAAAAATGGTACAAGAACGTACGGACGTACGAACGTACGAACGTACGAACGTACGAACGTACGAACGTACGAACGTACGAACGTACGTACACACACACACACAGACATCTCTCTAAAAATGATTGATATAGCCTCTAGGGACCTTGAAACGTCGAGAAATGTCAAAAATTCCAATTTGACAAATCGGACCGATTACAATAACTCCCTATGGGAAGTTAATAACTCATAAACCGTTTTAAAGTCGTAACTAAATTTAACATAAATTAACTTATTTACTAGAAATTAAAGATGAGATATCAAGGTGCATCACGAGTAAGGTGCTTTTACGAGGTATTAGATCTTGATCGATGATATTCTGTAATATCAATCCTACTATCCTACTAATATTATAAATGTGAATGTTACGATGTATGGATGTTTGTTACTCAATAACGCTTGAACAACTGAATGGATCTTGATAAAATTTAACACACAAAAAAGTTATAGTCTGGACTACCGTATAGGCTACTTTTTTTTATTATCAGGGGAGGGGCATTGGGTGGTCAAAACACCCCAAAATTATTTATCTCTACTTCTATCTTCGTATTGCACTGAAATGTAGTACATATACATAAGTAGTTGCATTGAAATGCCATACTTTGGTGGTGCGGGCCCAGAGGAGGGGCATTGTTTGATTAATTTACCTAAGCAGTAACGATAAAAACACTCAAAAAAGTTTAAAAAAAAAAATAAAACAAAAATAAAATTTTCCGAATTAAAAACAAACAAAAATTGACAAATATTTGTGTGTCTTTGAATTTAAACTATTTTCAGGTAAGTTAAGCTTTATGTGCCTACAGGTTTAACTACATAGATTGTTATAGGATAGTTACATACGTACATATGTGATTTGCTCATTGTTTGTTAGTTTTTTCAAAATATCCTTCGCTTGGCTCCATTACCTTTAAGAAAAGGACTTGATCGGATTTATTGGTTTGCTGTTTTGTTTAATCCAGGTACATGATACGTTAAATAAAAATAATTCGTACGCTTTCAACTTCTCATGTTGAACAGGAGATCAGTTGTGACAGCTTTTGGCTAAGCTAAACATGTTTATTGTATTTATTTTTTATTATTCAGTGGTAAGTCGTCTTTTTCAAATAGAGCTGTTCATCGATGACACACAGAAGTAAAATAAACACCCAAAAAAAACATTCCGTACTTCACACAAGATTTCCATTTACACAAGATTTCCAATGCAAGAAAAACTGAGCGAATCTACGGAAACTTTTAGACACATGATTTATTTTGAAAAACTTCAGTTGAAAAAAAAAAAATTGCTTGCGGGAGTTCCCGCACGGGTACGCTAGTTAACAATAAATTTGTACAAACTGTAAAGAAGCTATCAGGTTGATAAAAGTAGAGAAGCAAGTTTCCGCTCTTACACTTACCAATCACACTTACGTCCCTTCTTTTCAAGGTCATGGAATCGCTGATAAATAATCAGGTCAAGAAATAACTCGAAGATCGAAAGCTTCTTAATGACCGGCAATACGGCTTTCCCAGCAATCGTTCCACTGGTGATCTGATGGAATATCTCATCGAAGAGTGGAACAGATCTTTACAGCTTTTTGGAGAAAGAAAGATTATTGCGCTTGATATTTCTAAGGCATTTGATAGAGTTTGCCACCAGGCTCTCTTATCGAAAATGCGTGCGTTTGGCATCAACGAAACCCTTAATCGTTGGAGTAGAAATTACCTTCTATATCGTTCAATACATGTTGTATTGGACGGTTTTAAGTCTGATCTTCAAAAAATAAATGCTGGTGTTCCTCATGGCTCCGTTTTGTCTCCGACTCTCTTCCTCATTTTTATAAATGATCTCTTGTCTGAAACTTCTAATCCACTTCATTGTTCTGCCGACGACTCTACTCTCAGCTTCTCATACTCATTCCCAAATTCACGTCCATCTCCTCCGGAAGCTCATTAAACTCCGATCCTTACAGCATTGTTAAATGGGGTATAAATAACCGTGTCGAGTTTAATACTTCGAAAACTCAATGCTGTCTATTGTCGTTGAAGCAATATGTCCTCCTTATGCCATTTTTGCTGAATGGCACTTGCATCGAAGAAACCGAAAAGCTCTCAGTACTCGGTATGTGTGTTAGCGACGATCTTCGTTGGAATGATCACATTCTCTAGACCGCCAAAAATTCTGCTAAATGCTTAGGATTTCTATATCGATGTAAGAAATTTTTCACCCCTTCTGATCCGGCTACCATTTATAAGGCGTTTGTACGTCCAAAACTCGAGTATAACTCACACCTTTGGGCAGGCGCTGCACAATCTTCTCTCCATTTATTAGATAGAATTCAGAACAGAGCGTTAAAACTGATTGGAAACAGAGCTATCATGGATTCATTCCCATCTCTTGAACACTGTCGGAATGTTTCATCGCTTCTTTCACAAACAATGCTCACTCGAAGTAGCCAGTTGCATTCCTCCCCTTTATCAATTCACCCGTGATACCCGCTTCGCTAGAAATGCTCATCAGTTTACCCTTGGTGGTTCCGTTCCGTTTTTTAGTCGCACAACACGATTATGGAATAACTTACCCGGCACAGTTTTCACTTTCCATTTCAATTTGCAAACATTCAAAACCAATGTTCATCCACGCCTCTTTTTTCTCCCCTCCTAATTTACCCACCGCCCGTGCTGTGTTTAACATTATAAAAGGTTTACTAAACTACCCTTGAGCGCTAGTGAGTTATAAAAAAAAATGTATATGTATGTTGATCCTAGTCGTAGTTTAACTAAGAGTTAACTCAATACTGAAACACACGTCCTAAGTTATCATTCGTATTCTGTTTGCTCTTATAGCATACGATAACTAAGAATATTAAGTAATTATTTTCATTAATTTTAAGGTCCATTTTTAAATTATGTTTTTACTAGCTTTTACCCGCGGCTTCGCCCACATTTAAGTCATTGAATAAGTATCAGACATCATCACAATAGAAATGATTCAATATGATACGTTCGTATATTTTATTGCTTAGATGGGATTATCAGTTTTACTACATAGAATGAAGTTTCCGTCTGGTGCAAATATGTGTAAATTCCGGGCATTAGACACTCGCGAACAGGCTACATTTAGTTGGCCATGAGAGAAGCATGGCTTTTCTAAATGCACTCCCGCTACCTGTAATGTCTGCCCTTGTGCTTTATTTATAGTAACAGCAATGCTAAGCTTAACGGGAAACTGAACCCTTTCGAATTGGAATGGAAGGTCAGTGGGAATAATTGGAATCCGAGGTATGATAACACTTTTTCCCTTGCAGACACCTGTTAAAATAGTAGCACCTAGTATATTCTGCCTTAACTTCGTTATCCGAAGCCTTGTTCCATTACATAGCAGAGGGGCATTTAGATTTCTCATAAGTATTACTGATACATTTAGTTTCAATTGAAGCTTATGTGACGGTACGCCCGACAGTTCACGTGAATTTAAAAACTCCACAGGATATGAAGTACTTAGTTCCGTATCCATAATTGTATCCATTGACAAATATTCCTTCATTTCTCCTTGTATCTCTTTTAAAATGTCGGTGTTGATAATATATAAACTACTTCATTTTGGTGCTTATATTGCTTTTGCACACAACCACTCATCACAACTCAAATTTTGTTGCAATTCCGGAAAAACATGAGCAATGAGATCCACATCATTTTCCACTAAATTACAAAATTCTCTTGATAGTGATATATAACCTTCATCGTCAACGTCTAAACATCCATCACCAATTTTCAACAACATTTCTGCGTAAAGTCCCGAATCCACGTCATTATGAAGATGTACTCTCATATTCGTTGTCAGGCTGAGTTTTTCAACTCTCGACCATAAGCTTGATGATTTAATGCATGCTTGAATTTCATCTTTTGGGGGTCAATTCTCTATCTGTGAAACTGTGAAGTGATAAAAAAGTTATCATTTCATTTTTCACAACCATTTTTCATGTTTACATTTCATGAACTCATATAATGCGATTCTGGAACTCATTCTGATAAATGTTTGTCAAAACATGTACTAAACAGTACTAAAATGAGAAATGCTCTCATTTTTGATACACGATACTCATTTTTGAGCATAATTTTGTTTGTTATTTTCATATTTTATCAGAGCTCTTCACAAAATCGTTTGAGTGTGAAAACAAATTTAATATTTGAAAATATTTTGACATTTTATTAATTTTTTTCATAAATTGCGAATCGGATAGTGTGTGAAATTGTGAAAAAACTTATCACTTCACAGTTTCACAGATACAGAATTGACCCCCTGGTGTCCCCCTCTGAATGACTGGGAGGGTTTGTCGGAAATCACCAGCCAATAAAACAACTATTCCTCCCATTATATCTGTACTATCTCGCAAGTCCTGATTTGTGAGACATTGTACTTTCATCCCACACTAAAAGCTTACATTCTCGCAGCATCCTTCCTCGCCTGCGTGAACAGAAGATTCTTTATTTCGTGGAACTTTTGCTGCACGGGCCCGCGACGAATTTTTGGATAGACCAGATTTCCGCTTCCGAGGTATTTTTAAAGAAGAACAGAGAACGAAATGAAATCACAAAAATGACACCTAACCTCAAATATTCAAATAGTTTTATACTTCATATAATATTGACAGAAAAAAAAAAAAAAAAAACAATAAATATAGAAAAATTTCAAACAGTTGAAACTATAGTCAATCGGAATGGATATTGACATGACCATCGGTAACACAGTGCGAATAAAAAGTAGCCTACTCGTATGTTACTTCTAATACCTCCAAGAATATGTGTACAAAGTTTCATGATGATCGGTTTAGTAGTTTTTGCGTGAAAGCGTAACAAACAAACTTACATTCACATTTATAATATTAAGTAGGGAAGTAGGGATAGGGATAACATCAAACGAAAAACATTCTTAAACGTATTTGAAGGAAAGGCATCCAATTTTTCAATCTGAATTCACCATTTCTTCACGCTTGGGCATAGGAGATACATAACTATATAGAGATTCGCACTTTTTTTCATTGCTTTAAATCCCAATTACGAGTATTTGCCATATTTCTCTAGGAACGAATGATACATTTTCTCTTTGATCAGCAGTAGTGCCTGGAAGAGGGCCAGCATCATCCCATATCCATACCACACCTTATGCAAACTACACCAAGTATACTCCTAGCCAATATTTCAACTACGAATATTAACCCCATCAGACTCGCAGCAGGGTTTTTGTTTTCTAAAGGACCCACTTTTTTGGAGTTCTACGTTCGATTAACATTGCTTTTTATTACAATTGGGAAACCCATCCTATCGTATCTGAGTATTCTAAATGAAAAATTATTACTTTCACAAAGACTAGAAACCCACTGGATAAATCTATCACCGTTTTTTTTTTATTTTCGCTGAGACCAACACCACAACAACACTCTTAGCTTATAATGCACGTTGGGCACCTGGCATTCGATAGGGGAAATATTCTTATAAATTGAAGGTGACACGAACCGACTAGGGACATTGAGCATGTTTCTCATTTTCTTTTCTGTTTTTGTTTAATTAACCATTAATCATAGTCATTGAAATATAGCCCAATTTTAGGTAAAAGGAAGGAAAGTTTTTTTTTTCAAAACTCTCCACGCTGAGTTCTAAATTTGTGGGAAACGAACTGGAAAATTTGTTTATCACCTGAAAAAAGGTGACGATAAGCGTGTTGGCGCTTATATAATTGTGAAGTCGTCATTGAAAACCTATATTCAGCATCCATAAAGCATAATTTTGTTTAGGTTTTAAAAAGAGATATGTATGGGTATGGTTATTTTTTTTTAATTTTTAATGGAATTTAGTAGAGTACTCGTATATGAGGGAGAATCTGAGTTTGGCCAACAACTTTGCTCTGACACATCCCCAATAAAAAATCGCTACCGAACGGAGTGTTGATATCTTCCACTTCCTTAGAAGTGACAGAGTAGTTGCAAATTGCAGTAAAAGATTTAATGAATTTTTCTAATTTAAACAAAACCGATAAAAGTGGCATTATGTTATGAGTGCGTTCAGAAATGTATTTGTTGCAATTTTGAATATTAATCTACGGCATTTGGCATTTCATGGATTACTTTCCGTCAGCTAACGTGTGGTTCGCGATCCGTGTACGTTCACTCGCTTGAGGGTTGACGTAACTTTAATTTGTTCGACAACTCATACGCTCACGGAGTATGTGGTTTGGGCCCCTGGCCCAAAGGGGGCAAGTTTTGCATTTGGAAAAAAACGAAGTAGAGATTTTGATCGAAATTGACACTTCCAAGTTCTTCGAACTTGCTACTAAAAGGTCTTCGGTGGTTCTTTCAGGGAGAAATCGTTTTTTTTTAGCTCCAAGAACACTGATACCTGTCATACGGCAGTTAGTCAAAATCGTGTTTATCTCGAAAACCGCTCTAACGATTTTGATAAAAAGAATCAAGTTTGCTATTATGGGTATAAACTACATTTTGGTAAAAAAAATTGGGACAAAATGTTATTAACGGTACCTGTCATAGAATCGTTTTTTTATCTTAGACTTTCTCAATAACGACTCTAATCGAAAAAATATTTTATTTTTTTTTTTTTAAATCAATATCTTCAAAATGTGAGAACAATTATTTTTTCTTAAATATTTTCTAAAATCTATGTCTATTATTCATAAAAATCAGATGCATTTTATGCATTTGAAAATTTGTATCTCATTAAATCCATGTTTTAGATATTGAAATAGGTCTTTATATCGTTGAATACTTCTTCTTTTTATCTTTGATTTGGGTTGGGGTTTACAGTCTTTATAGGACAATAGACAACAACAAATTGATATAGGATTTAAAACGCTGCTTTGCTTTATTCTCTGCCACGTTCTGGGCTGTCCGAAGACTACCGCATACGTTGAACAGGCAACAAAACAAATGAAGATCTTATATAAAGTTATTAAAATCAATGACCACCAAAGTAAATAAAAACGCCTCTTTTATTTATTAAAAATTATAGTTCATTAATTTATTCAAATAAAAATTTAAAAAAAAATTATAGCCAAATGGATATAATATAGTGATCTAGAGTGTACAACATAATCAAAATTAGAGAGAGCAAGCAAAACCAAGGTGGCATGCTCAAATGTGAGAACTCAAGAGACGATGGAAGTAACCCGAACGTCGTCAAGAGAAATCAAATTTGAGTAATTATGTGTATTAAAAAAAAAAAACAACGCGCTCAAATGTGAGAGCTCAAGAGACGATGGAAGTAACCCGAACGTCGTCAAGAGAAATCAAATTTGTAAGACTACGCTAAATTACTCAGGCTTCTGTTTGTTACCTTTCTAGGACAGTGGAAGAACCCGACCGTCGCTTGTAAGATATCAAACGAGAATGAATTGTAGCGAACGAAACTCGCCTTTTATACACAATGCAGAAGAGCTTTTTCTTAACGCACACACAGCGGAACTTTTTCCTTGACGCATACACAGCGGAGCTTTTTCACAGATGTGCTTTGTTAATGGTTGCCACCTTAATTTTTTACAGTATTCATATTTTTTTTATTGTAAATTATAAATTCAAAAACAATAAAATTAAGAATGAAAATTGTTTAATTTTAATAGTAGTAATAATAATGATAGAAATTTTAAGTGAATAATTAGGTACAATGAATAGATTTTTTGTATGTTATTATATAAACATGATTTTAAAGTGTTACAATATATTTTTAAATAATTTTTGAATGCCAAGGTACTTTTACATAAGGGCAAGTACCTAAGTGCAATCCAGTCGCCTATTTCATTTTAAGAAAACGAAACAACAAACGTTAGTCTTGGAGCTAAAAAGAAATTAGATTGAACTTCTATAGAATCAGCAACGACCCATAAGTACCAAGTAGTATATACATACATACATACATACAGACAGACAGACGGATTTGCTGGACCCACTTTTTTCGTGTTCTCTATCATCGTAACATCAACTTTGATCGAAAACTCAAGTTCGATTTTTTTCCAAATGCAGAACTTGCCTAAAAGTACCTACATACTGTATGTATATCGCAAGTAAAAATAAGCTTTTATGTACCAATTTTTTTAGAAAAAATTTTTATGGTGGATACCGTTATTTTTATATAAAACAAGAAAGTTTTTCTCACATCTCATAGATTTTATAAAAAAAACTTTTAACCGTCCAGTTTTAAGAAAATCGAGCATAGGTTTTTTGAAATATTGATTTGTTTTTAAAATTTCAAAAAATTTTGGGGGCCCTTAATATAAAAAAATGATCAAAATAGTTTTTACCGTATTTGAGAAAATAAAAAAACGAAAAAATGGTTTAAGGTTGGTTACCATTAACCAGGGTTGCGAATTTTTGAATTAAAAAAACCATAAGTCTTAAGTCTGTAGATGATTTGTGAATTTAAAAAATTTAGCTCATAAGTTAGTTAGTGACTTATGATTTAATTCATAAGCTACTAGATGACATGAATTGAAAAAAAATTAATTCATTACCTACTAAGTGAGTTATGAAATAAAAAAAAAATAATTCATTACCTACTAAGTGACTTATGAATTAAGAAAAATTTAGTTCATAAGCTAGTTGGTAGATTGAAAATGTTTAAGCTTGTTTTGACTATATTTTGACTATATACTTATTTAATTATTAACCACCATTTTTTGGAATTTATTTTCAAGCATTACAAAGATTTAAATAAATGAATTATTTTTAAAAAATCTGTGGTACAGTTTTTGATAAAGACATTTTTTTTTAATTTCGAAAAAATAGTTTGACAAGCACCGTTATTTTTGGTCTTAAGAAACAAAAAAAACATGTGGTGGGAAAAATTTCCAAATGCTATCTGCATACAGAATTGCAAGACCTCCACTCATCGTTTATGTCAACTCTGATCTCGACTCAAAATCTTGACTTCAATTTTTTTTACGAATGCATAATTTGCTATATAGTACTTATGTATATGTATATCTCCCAAGTAAATATAAATGAAGTTAATAGCTTTCAGCTTTTAGCTCGTCATTAGAAATGCATGTTGAGCGCTGCTAGTTATGGAAATAAGTAACATACATAGTTCTTTTTTGACAGCTCAATGTCCAACTCGAGAAACGAAAACGCCCATTTTGACATTTCAAATTGAAAAAAATCTTAATGGCAGCGTTCTGTAGAAGTTTCACTTAAGCGAAGTTGGATTAGTAGAAACTAGCCGACCCAGCTCTCGAAATTCGAGTGCCAATTTATTTATTATTTATTATTTATATTATTGGCAGTGTTTTCAAGAAAATTTATTAAATTAAATTTTATTTTATGTAATATGCAAAGTGTTCGACAGTGCAAAAACAAAAATGACCCACAGTGTGTAAATGCGTGTCTCAAGTATATTCTGCACATCTCCGTAACTGTGGCTTTCCAACCATATAAAATTTATCGAAATCGGTTAAATACTTTTGGAGAAAAGTGTACCACAAAAAACATGTTTGCCGTTTTATTATATGATTATTTTTTTGGCTACAAAATATTTGTTTCATTTAAGCGAAGTTCATTTGCCAAATAGTTTGTGTGAAAAAGGACCAAATATTCACCATCGCCAAATTTGGTTTCTATATTACCGAGTTAAGCGGTGTTGACTGTTTATAACATTTGTATTTTTTTTCCTTTTTTTTAAGACCAGAAACAATATATTCGAAATTTAAAAAAAAAATGTTTTCCTCAAAAACAGTTCAGCATAGCTATATTTTTAGGAAAATTTATAAATATAGTTTAAGTAAAAACTAGGTAATAGTATATAAAAATAGTTATTAATGTAACTTCCCATAGAACCATTTTTTTGCTTTCGATTTTCTCACAAAACGGTAAAACTGATTTTGATTCACTTTTTTCATGAAAAAGGTCCTAAAAGATTAAATAGCATTATCTTCTAAAACTTGCAAAAAAATATGAATATTTTGGATTTAAAAAATAAAATCATATTTTTTGGAAAACTCAATATTTCAGAAATCACATGCTGAATTATTTTGGAATTTCGATTTTTTTGAAATTCATTTGCAAAAATAATAATTATAAATACATTAAGCTCTTTTTCAGGCTAAGCCAACGATATTTATTTTGGTGTGGCCACAATTAAGAATTTGTGAAAGTCCTAGCTTTTTTTTATTTTTTTTTTGAAAGTCCTAGTGAAATCACTGTGCAGGCGAATTGATTTTTAATTACAAATATCTTCAAAACACCAGTAAATATTTCTAGGAACGTACTTTTTTAATGCCATCTCAAGCAAAATTTACTTTTTTCTACTTTCAATAATTGCAAGCATCCAAGATCAAAAGTTAAAAGTTCGAAGCGAAAATGAAAATAATTCTTACTTATTTCAAGGACTTCAAATTCTCATAAGGACCAATAAATTGAAATATATGTTTCTGTATGTAGTAGTAAAACCAACACAACTCCTGATTAAATTTAAAAAAGGTGAATTTCTAGTTAGTTTCTTTGAAACTAAAATTTAATCAATTTTATTAATTCTGGTTTTACTTAATTCCACGAGAGTACAACCACTCTACTGGGAAATCAAATGGGTACCCATCTTGGGGTGGTTAGATATAGCAAATGCCACAAACGCACCACAACCACAATTAATATATTGGGTGGAACACACGACCTGAACACCAATGAAATAAGGATACTTGTATTTAAATTTAACACATTTGTTTCCGAATATTGAAGTTCGAGATCTTCATAGGACTGCACAAGGGAAGGAGACAAGCAATTCATAAAATTGTTCCCAGGGATTACCATGCTACTAAGGTGTTAATGGTGCTTGTACTCATTTGTTTGTAGTTTAATAGAGCAACCTTTTCTGAGAACCGGTGTCTGGTGAATGCCAGTTTGGAAAACAAAATATGTGTTTTGTTTTGTTAAACTTGCACTTCTGTGTACATTTATGTATGTATAATGATCCCAAGCAGCACAAAAAGGACATTGCTGGGCCATTGGCGTTGGCTACTGAAAGAACCATAGACGCACTTCATTTTAATTTTTGGATAAATACTGATATAAAGGGTTTTCCAATAGGGATTTCCGAACTTTGACAGGTGAAAGCCAACATAATTAAGGTCACTGGTCAAATTTAGCCTGATTTACATATGCGCCAGAGATTTGGAAAATTGATCGCTCCGGATGCGTTCCATCCAGCTTAGCCGCGACGGACGCACTGTGCGGTCGAAGGCACCTTTTTTCGGCCTAAAGTCCAAAATAAAAGTTTTGAGTTAGAGTGTCTTGCCGCAACCCCCCTCCCCCCCCCCCCCATAATCTTAGTCTGAATGTGGCTGCTAAGTTAACGTAGTTACGCATCGTTAAGATAGGCTAATGGACACTTCCATCAAAACACGTGTAAAAGTTTTTAATTCCAAGCAAATCTATTGCAATAAAATGGATGCAACAGCTGCAGGTGCGTAAAATAAGTTCAAAAATTTCTGAATAAAAATTCCTAAATAGTACATTGTTAGACAGAGATATGTCAACACTATTTATTTACTTGAAAAAAAAAAATGTTTGAGTGAAAACTTTTTTTTCTTGCTATTTCTTGTTCTCAAAGCTATTTAAGATAGTTAATAAAAGAATTGTGTACCAAATAAAATGAAATTCAGCTGCCCGTAGCTGCCCGTTGAGTTTTTTTGTGCATTAAGGTACTAGTACGGTGTAGAACACCAAACAACGCACGATTTTTGGGAATTTTTTTCTCGGAAACTTTATTAGATAATAACATAATTTTTTTTTAATAATGAATACATGCGTCAAGAGTACAAGAACATTTTTTTTGTCTTAATTTTCTTATGTTGGCCGAATTATAGAGGGCGCCAATGTTGACTTATCAAAAAACACATTGTCCCATTGCAGACAGTTAGTCTCCGGATCTACTGAACCGATTTTCAAAAAACTTATTGCAACTTGATTGTTTTTATGTTTTCTAAGACAATTTACTACATTTTGACCAAAATTCAAAAATTAAAAAAAAAATTTATTCTTGACGCATGTATTCATTATTTAAAAAAAAATATGTTATTATCTAATAAAGTTTGCGAGAAAAAAATTCACAAAAATCGTGCGTTTTTTGGCGTTCTAGACCGTACTAGTACCTTAATTTACAACAATATCCCTGGTATTGTATGCCCAGGTTAGTTCACAAACTTTTAATTCATGACCCCGAAATAATAAAATATTTACCTATCTGTCAAATTTTGAAAGATGCACAAGAAGCATGTAATAATTTTTTTTAAATCTATCAAGCTAATTTCGCAAGAAACCATTATCGTCAAAAGACAATGGAGGATGTTTTTAAAAGATTCCTAATCGCATCTGATCCATTCATATCTAGTTGTCGGGAATTACCTCTAAACCCACTTAAATCTTTGTGTAAGGACTGTATCAATTTGTTAGCACCTCCACCTTTAAATAATCGAACAGAAGATGAACAACAGATGTAGATGATTGTGACTGTTACGAAATGGGCAATGAAAAATTTTTCATGTTAATATCGGATTAACTTATATAGGGGAGAGTGGGGCACATTTGAACACTTTTTGCTTTCCAGACTGATAAAACCTAAAATATTGGAGCAATTGGCCTGATATTTTACTCACATAAAAACAGTGGTATTGACATTCAATTTAGAAAAATATTTGGTCCATTTAACGAAATATTTGTATTGAATTTTTATCTCCAATCAATACAGGTTCCTATGTTCAAAAGTGCCCCATGTATGGGTCAGTTTTGAACTTGGAAGGGGCACTTTTGAACAGTGATATAATTTTTTTTTACTGAATAAAAGAACTTTTAAATTTTATTTGTATATTCATTTTTTAATAAGACCTTATCAATAAAACTCAAAATTAATACTTTTGTTATATCATATTCATGTATTTGTAGAAAAAAAAAAAAAAAAACAAAAATCCACAAAGATTATTAAGAAAAAAAAACTAAATCTAAAACTTGGATTTTTAAGTAAAAGCTGAATTTTTAGTGAATAAGAATAAGCTTAAGCTAGGTAGTTAAAGATGTTTTCTAGTAATAGCTATTTTAAAATAGCCAACGCTAAGTGCATTTAGTTTTAACTTGTTTTCCAAGCCTAAGCTTCAATTTGTGTGAATAAAAATAGCTAAAACTAGAATATTATTGTTAAAGCTATAAAAATTTCAAGATTTTTTCGACCTAGAAAGCTTTAACTAGGCCTTTTTTTCAGTATTCAATAGCTCAAAAATGAGACAGAGAACGTATAGATACAGAGACTGATGGTCGATTTGACAAAAACATTTTTTACCTGAAACCAATACTTGCCCTATAGAACAGATAACAAATTGCTTGATTAATTGCTTGAAGCTGATTAAATTTTCTCTTAAATGTCTTAAATATGGTAAAAAAACTAATCATGGCAGTTTTGAACATGTTCAAAAGTGCCCCAACACGCTTGTTCAAATCTGCCAGAACTGTTCCAGTGATAAAAACTTTATTATAAATATTTAACTGAAATATATCCAGTAAAAAACTTACCACAATTAGGTTTAAAATTTATTTTTCCTCCAAAAAAAGTCCGAGAGACAACTGAGATATTCAAGGAAAGTCAATGACGTTTATGGATATGGTATTGACAGGTTAAAATTTTAAATTTCTTTTAAAAAAGGGTAATTAAGTAAAATTTTATAAGCATTGTTCAAATGTGCCCCATGTTCAAATGTGCCCCACTCTCCCCTACCGATTGTTTGCTCATATTGCATTTTGTATTTCTAAATTTGTGATTTATAAATTACTGTGTTCGATTTCAATAAAAATATATAAATATTTTTTTTTCATTTTTTGTTATATAATATTGCCATATAGCATTCCACAATTTTGAATTTGTTCGTTTTTAATAAATTTTCAAGTACATGCCCTATATGTCCAACTATATCAAAGTTATTTCATTTTTGATAAGTTTTTTCGTATGACATGACGCCATATTAGGTCGGTCATTTTGAATTTGCTGATTCTGATAACAGATTCGTAATCAGCGACCCCAAAAACCCCTATATACCAATTTGTGGATCATTCTCTACGTTTTTCGACTTTTGGCCGCACAAAGCGGCTTTCGGCCGCACTGTGGGACGGTTGAATGATGTTATCTTTCTACATAATGACATGAATGGGCCTTCTAAATAAATATAAAACTTCAATAATATCTCACTGACAGTAACATAGACGTATAGATTGTTTTGCTTATTTTGTTTTGTTTTTTTGTTTAAAGTTTATTTGGCTCAATGGCCATTAAAATTTACAAAATATTTACATTTTAAGTTTAAGTTAAATTTACATTCAAACATTTTTTTTTTAGGAATTTAAATTAATAAAAGTCTTTGCATATAGACATATGTATTTTGTTTTTCAATTGACATAAGTTATTTATAATTCTTATGTTGGAAGGCAGATTGTTAAATGCATGAAGTCCCTTATAGAATATGGTTGCTTGAGCTCTAGTTGTTCTGGTTCGAGTAATGTTTAACTCTTTGATGTTTCTCAGGTTATACTCCACCACTCTTCTGTCAGGAACGCTAGATTGCAAATATTCAGGGCACAAGTTGTGTTTTATTTTAAAGACATCATGAAAAGCCTTTGAGTTATGTTTAACCATTTTAATGACTCAAGCATGAATGAAACAGAAGAAAAGTAGTAAGAAATACAAAGCTTAGCCGTAATTTAATAAACCTGCATTTTCTCACATTAATGAATACATCACCGGTGCTTTTTTATATTTTGACAACGTAACTGTAAATGATGCAAAAGACTTGAGACTTCATCCTCTTCCCCACCTTGGTATAATCACAGGCTACAAGAAAGGAATAATAATAAAGAAGAATAAAGAAATAAAGATTAATTTCTTGTCCTTCTGATCTGCAAGTGACTACTCTTATTATCTTGATATTTATCTTCACTTTACCGAGTCTTACACCTCCCTCTATTATATTTGATCCAAATTCAAAGCAAACTTATTAAAGACTCTAAATCTTTCTTCCTATACATGTGTCAACTTTAAACGAAAATCCGATGGTTACCCTCCCTCCCTCTTTTTTAATAACGAAACTTCAAACGAACCAAAGATAATCACCAACATATTTGCAATTTTTTTTATTTTTTTATTTTATTATTTTTATCAATGACTCCTTTATATCTGATTGTAATTATTTCAATTATTTACCGAATTTCTTCCTCGGTCCATTTCTACCTCATACCAGTGACCAATTTCTCACCGAAAATAAGCTGAATCAGCTCAATGATGAGTATATTCCCGACTGAGCTGATATCACCGCCATATTTCTCAAAAAATGTTCTTCCACACTCTCTCTACCCCTCTCTAAAATCTTCGGCTTATAACTATTTCAAGGAGAATTCACTCAGTTGTGCAAGACCTCTTTCATAACCCGAATATGTAACGTATGACAATCGTCCACGGGAAATTCAGCATGCTTACGTAATACAGTATGTCTTTTCACATACCCAACACCTGACTGGCAAGATAAAAAAAAACTCTGAATAAAAAAATACGAAATGTGTCTTATCCTTCCAAATTCCCGTCTGCCTATCTGATCGCTTACTACACCCTACCGACCGAATTGTACATCGATTAAGATTCATAAGAGATCTGCATAACCAAGCAAAAGTAATTCCTCGATACTCTCACCCTTTCTCAAATTGTCTCCCTATCGACCCTTCCCCCCTTTAAGGCCGGTGCCTACAGACCCACCGGTCCGTTCAGGCAGGAGTCGAAAGGGTTGCCCGATCGCGTTAATAACCGAAGGCCTGCCGGTTGCCATGCTTAACTCGTCGATGGAGGGGGGTTTTGTTACTCGCGACGGACGGTGTTACTCTTTTCCAGGCCTTGTTCTTAGATGGAGTGTGAACACGATATTTCCATCTTCTAAAGCCTAGTACTCACCTAGCGTGAAATGAAAAATAAATACGTTCCAAATTACACGCGAAGAATAAAAATGAAAATAGAATTATACTTTTCCACGTGAATTTTTGATACTCACTTTAAATGAAAAAAAAATGACAATTATTTTTAAATTGATTCGTTCTTTCTGTTTATAAATTTTCAATGTTTTGGTTTAAAACAAAATATTGAAATCAACTGACAAATGTCACAGTTTTCCACGTTGCCTTAAACTTTTTCCTGATGGTTGTACATTTAGACTAAGAGCCCACAGCAATTTTTGGGTGTGATTGATAACAAAAAATAATTAGCTTAATTAGATAGGCCCTTTATAGTTATTTACAAATGTGAAAGCCTTGCATACTCTAGTGGGCGCAATAGTGCATTATAGTGCATTAAGTATGCAGTTCTTTCCAAATCCAAATAATTGTGATAACAACTTTGCCAAAATGTGGAGTTAAGCCCCCTGATTGCAAATATTGAGGTCCAAGACGTTTTACAGACAGCCTTCTGCCTGCCAGACGCGATAAGAATAGGCAACTTCTTGCACTAAGAAGGCCACCTTCAAAACGTCATGGACCTCGATATTTGCAATCAGGGCACTTAGCTGTTCATTTTGAAGTTATGGTAAATTTTTTTGCCCAATTTTTTAGAATAAGGAAAGAACTGCATACTTGATGCACTATAATGCACTATTGCGCCCACTAGAGTATGCAAGACGTTCACATTTGTAAATAACTACTAAAGGCCTAACTAATTATGCTAATTATTTTTTGTTATCAATCACACCCAAAAATTGCTGTGGGCTCTCGGTCTAATTGAGAAATGAAAATCATAGCGTGGAAAAAGTTGTGGAACATATTTGTTTTTCCAATCCACATTTTAGTACTCACCTCTCGTTGCGGATTTCATGCCAGTGAATCAGCAGTCACTTTTATATGAAATTTTCATTTTCACTTGAACTGAGTACTAGGCTTAAAGAGGTAGGGCCCGAAATTTAGCTACCCGCATCTAAATCTTGTTTGACCAACTTACTTAGAAGAGGACGACGGCGGATTTGTCCTCGGAGCTGTCTCTACCCACCCTGAACTTCCTGAACCAAAAAAAAAAGAGAGTTCAGAATAGTCCTTCGTCATTGCTAGGCTCCCCGAAATATTAAGTACAACGACCCTTATCGAAAAAGGGAGAAGGTTTTTTTCTTTTTTTTTTTAACTTCCCCCTACATTTTCATAAAAAAATTTTTTTTGTTTTTACAACACCTTTCCCTTTATCCCCAAATTTATCCACTTCCCATAAAATGTCTTTCTTACAAAGCCATATTAAAATTTAGCATACCCTGTTAAATTACTATTTGTAACCATTGATCATCTTTCACGTCCAAATAAAAATAAGATCTCACCACGCAATCTTTTTTTTTTTTTAATCTCATTAGGAAGCTTTCGTTCTTCAAGATATTTCTTGAGCTGATAATTTATCAGGGTTTCCATGACCTTGGCAAGAAGAGACGTAAATGAAATTGGATGATAGTTATAGAGGTGGAAGAAGATTCACCTTTTTTAGGGACAGGCTGGACAAATGCTGTTTCCATCTAATCAGAAAGAGACCTGAAGAGTAAGAAAGATGGAAAGCTTACGCAGAGGTTTTGCCAACGTTGAAGAACACCTTTTCAGAACAATAGGAGTGATACTATTCGGGCCAGCGGATTTGTGAATGTCAAGATCTTTTAGTACTCTAGAAGTGCGAAAGAAGATTCTGGCCATAAAATCGGTTACGCTCTCAAGTATAGGAGGAGTCATGTCACTCTCTGGTAGCGTCGAATTAACAGTAAACTGCAAGCAAATCGGCCTTATCTATCGAGCTTACAAGAGGAATGTCATTGAAGACGAGCGTTGGAACTAAAGATTTTGTAGTGTTTCGTACGCTTTTTACAAAAAACCAAACATTTTTACTATCTTTGGGACATAATAGTATTTTTTGCGTAATTTTTAGTCATGTAAAATTTAGTTCGTTGAATATGAACGTTACAGATATTTCTAGCTTCTTTGTATTTATTTTGGTTTTCCTCAGTAGGGTTGGTTATAAAACTTACTTCTTTAACTGTGTGAACTGTATATTCCTCGCTTGAACAAACCAATTCGGCCATATCATTGTATAAGAACCTTACCTTCAACCCATCAAATTCTTGCAACAATATTTTGTGGTGCAAATTGGTCAAGTATGATTATTTAAAAATAAAAATAAATTTGTAAATAAAATAGGAACATCAAATTTTATGCTTTCGGAATAAAGACGAAACGAGCTGTTAAGATAGAGAGTACTCAACATACTTTGACACATGACTCTTTGTATAAGTATTTATGTATTGACTCATTACATATATGTAGTGTATGGTGGAAATATGATACCTCCATAAAATAATAAGCATACTTATGTTCACTTTACATCGAGCTAGAAGCTTAACGGGCAAACCGATTTTCTTAAAATTTGGAACATAATTTTTCAAAGAAAATTTTCATAAACATTCCAAATTTGAAGAAAATCAGTCAATCTCAGTCCTAGCTCCATGTTAAGTATAAGTAAAAACGCAAGTTATTTTATTGACTTATTAGGCCTTACCAACAATCAAATTAAGAGACGACTTTAATATTTGACCGAAATGAAGCATTATTTAATGGACTCTTTATAACTTACCATATATGCTGCATTTTATTTTTTAGGTTCCGTACAATAAATGGTTCATAATTTAGGGGCCAGTTATATCTCATCAGAAAAGTCCATCAGAAAAATTGCAACAATCGAAATCTGAAACATTTTTCTGATGGCCGGTTATAGCTACCAATAATTTTACGTCAGAAAACAAACAATTTTTTCCTGTCATATCATCAGAAAAAATTTTTCTAATGCATTCGGAACAGAAAAAAATCGGAACACAAAAAAAAAAACGAAATGGAATATATTTTGAGTTTTGGCAACCAGCTGTTCAGAAAAATTAAATTCCATCAGAAAAAATATTTAAATCCATTTTCTGAGTAAATTTAGCAACAAAATGTTGTAATTCTTTTCGTAAAAATTAGTACAAGCAAGTATTCGTCTAATTGCATTCAAATTTTACTCAAAATCGAGTTGTAATATGGTCGAATTTGGAAGACAAATTTTTTCTGATGGACTTTTCTGATGAGCTATAACTGGCCCCTTAGGCTAGCCGCGCACTAGCAATTTTTAGTTGCGAAACTGTTTGGTTACTTATAGAAAACAGATGAACTGTTTGGTTGAATGTTCGTGAATTTGTAGATAATTAAATGTTCAATAAAATGGCGAACTTATTTTAGGCAATCGTTTAGTTTGTGTCAAAACACAAACTTTTTAGTTGCTCGAATCAAGCAGTTTCGCAACTAAAAATTGCTAGTGCGTGGCTAGCCTTAGAGTTCACATAAATATTAAGTTCATAACATGTATGGTTAAATTTATAGAGTTCTTTAAATAATGGTCCATTTAGCTCAAATATTAAAGTCGTCTCTTAATTTGATTGTTGGTACGGCCCATTATGTTTGTAACAAACTAGTCCAGTCAAATTAAATTAATTAATTCGAAATATCTACAAAAAATACTGCGTCGAATTTTTTTTTTGTTTCTTAAAGAGTACCTATTGGAGAGTGTAAATCCAAAAAGTTCGAACAAAAAACGCCCGTGCGTTGTCCGCCATTTTGAAAAAGGCTTTGGAAAGCTTGAACTCGATTTTCTCGGCTCCTATCATATATAGAGCTGTATTTTTTTTTTTTTGGTTTGTACGTTAAAACATCTTCTTTAACTTTTGTTCCGAAAAAAATTTGAAACCTCTTTCCAAAAAAAAGTTATCGACGAAAAACTGTCGAGATTTTGAAGTAAAAAATGGTTTTTAACGTTTATCTCGCCTCATGTTCATCTGATCAAAAAAATACTTAAGTTGTTTTTTATAGATCACTTTATTTCCTACATTTTGGTATATTTAAATTTTATGTGCGACAAAAACTGTAGGAAATATAACCTGTCAAAATGGCCAATATCCTGCGAAAATTAAAAATTTGAAAATTTTCAAATTTGATTATGTTCATTATGAAATTAAAAGAAACAGTTCAAACTCTATTCCACAACACCACCGAGGTAGAGTTACGGCGCATTTTTTTTAATATGGGGTCTCCAGGAGGTATAATGCAGATCCAACGATGTTGATAGCAACGTTTTGGGAGCCGCCGCACAGTGCGTCGAGTCAATAGAAAGTAAGGAAAAAAATCAAAGCTCAGATTAAGTTTTTTTTTTATGTTTATGATTTATTAAAACAAAAAATAAAGTTTACACAAAGTAATAAAGTAAAAATATAGTTTTTTTGTTTGTAAGCTTAGGGAATATAAAAGAAAAGATTTTTCAACACTTGAATTTAAAATTAAAAAATAAAACTTAAAATAAAATATTCTTAATCATCACAAGAACAATCATGTTCTTCACTAAAAATAAGGAAGTTTTTTATATTTGCATCAAAATGTCTTTGTTTGCGCACAATTTTTCTTTGTAATGAAACGAGGGGATCAGATATTAACAACAAATAATTTATAACATCTTGTATGTTGTTCGACCTCGAGGACTTTCTTGCATGACAGAGCCTAGTGCGTGTATTATAATCATGTTTAGTTAGACTAATTTTTTGATTTTTTTCCATTGATCAACGCACTGTGCGCCGGAGAAAAAGTTTTTATTGCGTTGTTCAATGGGAAGGAAAATGGGTCACTGGATTCTTTGCGATATAGCGACTTTGTTAAAACGTCAAAAAAAACTAAGTTTAATTTAATTTACTGGAAGATGAAGACGCATGTGAAGACTTTTCCTCACCTGAAAACATTGAAGAAACTACCATTGACGATCCCAGCACAAACAAAGTTAATTATGATCATTGATATCCGCACGCCTAGCCCCAAAAAAAAAGGAAATAAGAACGACATGAAAAAACTATGCCACATTGAGCTATCGATTGGCTGAAATAGAAACGAAAACGATTGAATCGTGGATTATACCTCCTGGGGACACCACATTCAAAAAAATGCGCCGTAACTCTACCTCGGTGGTAGTGTGGAAAAGAGTTTGAACTGTTTTTTTTTAAAATTCATAATGAACATAATCAAATTTGAAAATTTTCAAACGTGAGTAAATTTCTTTTTTTTTAATTTTCGCAGGATATTGGCCATTTTGACAGGTTATATTTCCTACAGTTTTTGTCGCACATAAAATTTAAATATACCAAAATGTAGGAAATAAAGTGATCTATAAAAAACAACTTAAGTATTTTTTTGATCAGATGAACATGAGGCGAGATAAACGTTAAAAACCATTTTTTACTTCAAAATCTCGACAGTTTTTCGTCGATAACTTTTTTTTGGAAAGAGGTTTCAAATTTTTTTCTGAACAAAAGTTAAAGAAGATGTTTTAACGTACAAACCAAAAAAAAAAAATACAGCTCTATATATGATAGGAGCCGAGAAAATCGAGTTCAAGCTTTCCAAAGCCTTTTTCAAAATGGCGGACAACGCACGGGCGTTTTTTGTTCGAACTTTTTGGATTTGCACTCTCCAATAGGTACTCTTTAAGAAACAAAAAAAAAATTCGACGCAGTATTTTTTGTAGATATAAAATACTAATTTGATTGGACTAAAACGCCACAGATATGTATTGAGTACATGGACATACTGACTCATAATATAAATATGTAGTGAGTGCATTGGCATAAGGGACAAAAATTATGTATTGATTACATAGACATGGTACTAACCACTACATATTCATGTATGTACTCAGCACAGATTACCGACACATATTTCTGGATTCACTCCACAGAAATATTATGTAATGGTTACAATACTTTAAATAAATGTATGTTGTCATAACAGTTTTCATATGTAATAATTGCATAAATTATATGGAAGAAATCTGTGTGATTAGTAAATTTATCTCTGTTCTAAGTACCGTATATGAACGTTAGTAGGAGTGTAGATGAAGTAAGAATTTGGCTCCTTTTTTCGAGAGAGAATCTAGCGGAACGTGTTGACTTCTACCCAGATGCATAGTTGACGTGTTTGCTAGGCGTGAAAGAACCACGAATGTTTCGCGAATACAACTTTTTGATAGGTCAAATTCAGTGCAGCGCCACCGTCATATTTTATTGTCACTTCGTAAGATCTCATCGCATTCACTTATTACAGTAGCACCCAACGCGCAACGTAGTACTGAGTAGAACCTGGTACCACTGCGCCGTGTGATTTTTCATGAATTTTGACATTTTTGCATTCTGATTGGGACATTGTTTATTTAATTTAAATTGTGAGGTAGTCTAAGAGAGTATTATTTAGCATAGGGTCCACCTGTTTGTGTTTAAATCTGTTAAACGAGCTACAACTTATGGACGGGCTTAAATTAATTTTGGCATACCCGAACCGTATAGATAATGCAATTTTTGTTTGAATTTTGGTTTTATGTTTTTGACATTTTGACATTAAAAAAAAAAATTCTAGGAAGAAATAAGCTTCTACAATCTTCACCTCTGTGCGGGCCGTTTTTATATTTTTTATTTATTTCTGCCCGAAGACCCAGTCCATTAGCAATGGCCCCCTTCGTTCCTCATTTCAACCGGCTCTATAAAGTGTAGTCTTCCCAAAACGTATCGCCTCTAAAAACTTACATTTTGCATGCCAACAAAATGTCTGTTTGTTTCCTAATGTACCTGATTCAGCACAATCACTACTCGTATGTGCAGTCCTATTTGCATAACGTTTATTTGTAGGAAAAATGGAAGGATGCTATGAGAACAAAATGCAAATTTGTATGTTCCGCTTGTTGTTGTTTGGATGAAATAGCCAAGTCACTACTTTAATCCTCATAGGATTTCTGCATAGAATTGAAGGAAGAGGTCAATGTTGGAATGCATATAGCATAGCACTCCATCGCATGCACTTAAATGAAGTCATCTTGTGAAATCGACTTGTTTAATATGAACATCAAATGAAGTGTATTGTGTTGCATTGCAAGACTGTTGGATAGTAATCGTTCTTGAAATTCTTCAGAAATGTAGCTGGTGCATGGTTGGATCATTTAGCTTCATTGGGTTCATGATTCTTATGCCACGTAATGGACAGCGATAACCAAGGGTAACAAAAGGCATTGGAGTAGATACCTGAAATCATCATTGAAACACAGATTTCCGTAAAAGAGTTCCCGTTTTCCAGAAATATTAAGTCCTTTCTTGTTTCATAACCCTTAAATAACCTTGTCTGCGTTTAACTCAAGTGATAATTCTAAAATATGTTCCTAAGTCAATGTATGGTCTACCTCATAGAGACAAATTGAGATTGCCCTTTCTTAAGAACACTGGATTGCAGGAGCCAGAATTATACTCTAAAGAACTAAAGCTGTATAAGACCGCAAACATATGCATTAATAGTAGATTTAAAACTTGTATTTTGGATAGAAAACAGATAAACCTCTTTTTCTATCCAGATATATCGATATATGTATGTACTCTGAAAATAAATTCGTATGTAATATTGATTTTGTTGGCCTTCAAGAAAACACTTTTATCGTTTTGATAAAATTGTATCAATAAGAAAGACTGAATTTGTTGATTTCCGGACGATTCCGGGGACGGTACAATCATGAATTGTACGCAATCTACCTAGAAGCAGATATCGTGACAAAAATTAAGCTCGGTAGACTCCGGTGGGCAGGGCACCTAGCTCGCATCAGCGAAGAGGAACCTGCTCGGAAAGTTCTTTGTGGTACATTCTATGGTAGACGACAGCGTGGTAGACCATGCTTGCGCTGGAGAGATGGCGTAGACCAGGACGCCCGAAGCCTTGGGGTGCGCAACTGGATGGCGTCGGCTAGAGACCGGGATAGGTGGAGAGACTTGTTGAAAGAGGCCAGGACCGGAACCCGGTTGTCGAGCCGATGATGATGATGATGATGAATTTGTTGATTTCACAAAATTGTTATAGTTTTACAGCCTTGTAAAAGGCTTCGATGAATGAAAGGTCTATTCAATTCCTATATACATATCCAAACGAAATGCTTCTGAGTCGTCCGGTTATCGATATATGCCCGTCCAAATTGATTTTGTGGATTTTCGAGGCCCAACTAGCTAATAATGTCTTTGGTTGGTTCTATTTCCGAAACCAAGCCTTGAAAGAGGCTTCGGTTTTCAAAATCCCCATTTAGATTTTCCATGGCTATTCATATGTGAAAACCAGAAGCTTCTGCGAGGTCTGGTTCTCGAAATATTTCTAACCAAAGTAATATACTGAATTTTTGAGAATTCTGAAAAAATCATGGACTAACTTGTTTAAAAAAATCACCAAATTTTCAAAGTTAACCAAACGCACCGAGATACATACATCGAATGAAAGGTCTATTCAATTCCTATATACACATCTAAACGAAATGCTTCTGAGTCGTCTGGTTATCGATATATGCCCGTCCAAAGTGATTTAGTCGATTTTCGAGGCTCAACTACCTAATAATGTCTTTGGTTGGTTCTATTTCCGAAACCAAGCCTTGAAAGAGGCTTCGGTTTTCAAAATCCCCGGTAAAATTTTCCACAGCTATCCACAGGGGAAAACCAGAAGCTTCTGCGTGGTCTGGTTTTCGAAATATTTCTAACCAAAGTGATTTTACTGAATTTTTGAGAATTTTGAAAAAATCTTGGACTAAACATGTTGGGTCAAAATACTCTATGGGTTATGATAGTGTATTTTAAATAATGTATCTAAAAACAGTGTATTTCAAAATATTCTAAGTTAAAATTCTGTTTTTCAAAATTCTGGTTGGTAAAAATTCTTTAATTCAAAATGCTGTAAATACTCGTAGGTTGAAAAATAAAAATCGTTTGATAATGTAAAAAAGTTCGGACAGAATTTCGAAAACAGAATACCTACCTTTCTTAAGAATATATCATAATAATTTGTTTTTAGCGTAATGTTCTAATATACTTCCCTTGAAAAATTACATGTCCCTATGATAATTCATAAGTCTTTGAATTAGTTGTAGCAAAAAGAAAATAAATGGTATCTTCTTCTTATTTTTTCTTTTTCATTTTCTCTTTCTTAATTGTTTGTATCTCTCTCACATTTATACGTGAATTTTGAGATACAGTGTTTTGCTCATACAGCATTTTGAAATGAAGAATTTTAAGATAGAGCATTTTAACCCGCTGCCGCTATCAGCCGTCTTGGCGATTTGACCCCTTTGGACTTATTTTGTGGGGAACCTAAAAGGACCGTTAATATGCCAACAATCCGGAAACGATTCAAGCACTTAAGGCCAATATCATGCAAGCATAGGTGAGATATAGCCCGAATCTATCAATAAAGTCTTGGAAAATTGGAGACAAAGTCCGCTACTGCGAAGCCATCCGAGGCAGGCACTTAACCGACGTTGTATTCCATAGTAAATTGGAATGTTTGATCTTACTAAAAATGCCATAATAGTTACGTGGAAAAAATTTAATTTTGTTCATTTTATTGCATTTTTAAAAATAAACTTGTATTTGGCGCACCCTTTATATGTATATGATCTAAATCAAAGTGACAGAAAAGACGTAAATTAAAACCTACATACGTAAGCTTATAGGCTATGGTTTTTATTAAAAATAAAGGAGACGTCATAAATCGAATGATAAATTAATTAAAATTAGCTAAGAACATGCAGAATTGCATTTTGAAGAAAATTTTTTACAAATAATTTCATCATCATTTGTTTATTTCGTTAGTGTTTTTACCTTTGAATTGACGATATTATATGATAACCAATAATCTCCTTAGCTAATTATACACCAGAACATGCAAAGAACCAATTTAAAATATCAACAGAATTACCTGGATACTTCAAAAATAAATTGAATCCAAAAAAATACGATACGAGGACAAGATTTAATAGGTCTTTCGGAAAAAAAAAATTAATTAAAGTTCAATGCTCATACCAAATTTAACTCGTTCGATATTTAATAATATTCAACAAATGAGTTTCCTTTTAACGAGATTTATTTTATTTTTTTTTTTTCATTTGTTTTCAGAAAATGATTCTGAAATTAAGTAAAGCAAATTTATATTGAATAAAGATTTGTCCATAATATCCGGCTATATAATTGTAATTAATTTATTAAAGTTTAATCCGTCATGATGAATGGGTGAATAACATTGGGGAGCATATATAACTGCGACATTAAGATCTGTTGTTCCCCCATTTACTTTGAGTTCATTTTGAGTTTTCGAATTTATTATTTTTTAGATAATCCCTAATGATACCTTTGGGGCTATTTCTTACGCATTATTTAAATTCGATATTCAAACTCCTAGTGGGTAAACATTTGTCTTCAAATACAGACATCTTCATTTGTATCCCTGCCTAGGTAAAAGTTTTCACTTGAAGGTAAACATTTTCGCTGGAACTGAGGTTTTGTAGATTCAAACAATAAATTAATAAATATGATTTAAGCCACAAAACTAAACCAAAATAAGCATCCAACGTTGAATAAGACAAATTTCAAAACTTTTGTATTTAAACAAGCCATCTCATTATCTTAAAATAAATTTCTACGCTGCTGAAACTTGTTGGTTTGGCAGGTGGACTATATAGTATAAACTTTCAGCTTTCGCTTGTCCTTAAATAATCTCCTTTTGTGTTTTTGTTCAGCAATGAACTCGTGCATTTGTTAACATAAAGACATACCTCTATCAAAATATGTATACCTTAAGATTCTACGTCGGTTTACTGCTGTCAAGTTTTTGAAAGTTTACAACTCAACCATAATACAGGTTTGGCGGTCTTTTTTACTTCCACGAAAGCAGAGATTTTAATATTAATTATGCCCATGTTTTACCGGAGAGAAAAACTTAAGAACTACTATTAATATAGAAACTGACCCGTGAACTTGCACCACCACTTAAAATAAATTTTATTGTAATTCTTCATAAGAAACTATGAATGCCAATTAAACTTCCAATTTCAATTCAATGAGCTCCGCAATATTGGCATCACTTTGTACACTTTTTACTTGCAATACACTCGTATTTTTTTTTTTTTTTTGTATAATCTACCCGCGCTCAAGGGATTATGATTACCCTTTAAATGTTTCAACACAGCGCGGGCGTGAAGTTAATGAAGAGAAAGAAGGATAGGAAAAATGTGTGGCACGATGTTCTGAGACTGTTGGTGGTTGTCTCAGATATTTTTATCTCCAGGGATGGCGGCTGAGCTAAAGTGGAGAAATGCCGTGTCTTTTTTTCTATGTCGCTTATAATTCGCATTATTTTATTCATGTTCATCGTTGTTGGGAATAGTAGTTTAACTCAATTACATGTTGTTAGTGTTATGCCTCAACAACATGTAATGAGTAAACCAGCAACCCATCGAGACAATTTTTAGAAGGTTAAAATGGAATTAAAACGACATAGACGACGGCAGGGATCGAACCTGTGATCATGAGGTTGACAGGCGAGCACACAACCATCGTCCCACGGCCACACCCAAATATATAGAATCTTTTTAAGGAAGCAAATGGCAAGTAACCCAATGAGGGTACTTTAAAAATAATCGTATATACTTATGGACGCGTATACAAGGTGTCCGGTAAATTTTTGTAAACTAAAGTCTGATTTTCAACTTTGACATCACTTTTTGACAGGGTTGCGAATTTTTGAATTAAAAAATCCTTAAGTCATAAGTCTATAGATGACTTGTGAATTAAAAAAAATTAATTCATAAGATATTTGGTGACTTATGAATTAAAAAAAAATTAATTCACAACCCCAAAGTGACTTATGAATTAAAAAAAAATTTAAATCCTAATCTACTAAGTGACTTATGAATTAAAAAAAATTTATATGAAGGTTTTTATAATACAAACTCTATATACTACTGAAATAAATCAGCCAAGTAGAAGACTTAGCACTATTATTGGACTTGTTGAATTATTGATTCAAATTAGCTTTTTTGGCCTTTAGTCCACAAAAATTGGCGTTTCGTCCGGGTGATCTCACATGGACTCATCAGTTGACTTGTGAGGACCTTGTCAATACGCAATTTTGGTTAAGTTCAGTTCATCTTACATGAATTTTTTGACAAAAATCCAATGTGAACTATATCCAACAAAGATTAGGATTGTAATCATTAATGTTGGAATTTTTTCGCCCGTGGCCTGGCATTGAATATTTATATGAAGGTTTTTATAATACAAACTCTATATACTACTGAAATAAATCAGCCAAGTAGAAGACTTAGCACTATTATTGGACTTGTTGAATTATTGATTCAAATTAGCTTTTTTGGCCTTTAGTCCACAAAAATTGGCGTTTCGTCCGGGCGATCTCACATGGACTCATCAGTTGACTTGTGAGGACCTTGTCAATACGCAATTTTTGTTAAGTTCAGTTCATCTTACATGAATTTTTTGACAAAAATCCAATGTGAACTATATCCAACAAAGATTAGGATTGTAATCATTAATGTTGGAATTTTTTTTTTTTTTTTTTTTTGCCCATGGCCTGGCATTGAATATTTATATGAAGGTTTTTATAATACAAACTCTATATACTACTGAAATAAATCAGCCAAGTAGAAGACTTAGCACTATTATTGGACTTGTTGAATTATTGATTCAAATTAGCTTTTTTGGCCTTTAGTCCACAAAAATTGGCGTTTCGTCCGGGTGATCTCACATGGACTCATCAGTTGACTTGTGAGGACCTTGTCAATACGCAATTTTTGTTAAGTTCAGTTCATCTTACATGAATTTTTTGACAAAAAATCCAATGTGAACTATATCCAACAAAGATTAGGATTGTAATCATTAATGTTGGAATTTTTTTGCCCGTGGCCTGGCATTGAATATTTATATGAAGGTTTTTATAATACAAACTCTATATACTACTGAAATAAATCAGCCAAGTAGAAGACTTAGCACTATTATTGGACTTGTTGAATTATTGATTCAAATTAGCTTTTTTGGCCTTTAGTCCACAAAAATTGGCGTTTCGTCCGGGTGATCTCCCATGGACTCATCAGTTGACTTATGAGGACCTTGTCAATACGCAATTTTTGTTAAGTTCAGTTCATCTTACATGAATTTTTTGACAAAAATCCAATGTGAACTATATCCAACAAAGATTAGGATTGTAATCATTAATGTTGGAATTTTTTTTTTTTTTTTTTTCTGCCCATGGCCTGGCATTGAATATTTATATGAAGGTTTTTATAATACAAACTCTATATACTACTGAAATAAATCAGCCAAGTAGAAGACTTAGCACTATTATTGGACTTGTTGAATTATTGATTCAAATTAGCTTTTTTGGCCTTTAGTCCACAAAAATTGGCGTTTCGTCCGGGTGATCTCACATGGACTCATCAGTTGACTTGTGAGGACCTTGTCAATACGCAATTTTTGTTAAGTTCAGTTCATCTTACATGAATTTTTTGACAAAAAATCCAATGTGAACTATATCCAACAAAGATTAGGATTGTAATCATTAATGTTGGAATTTTTTTGCCCGTGGCCTGGTATTGAATATTTATATGAAGGTTTTTATAATACAAACTCTATATACTACTGAAATAAATCAGCCAAGTAGAAGACTTAGCACTATTATTGGACTTGTTGAATTATTGATTCAAATTAGCTTTTTTGGCCTTTAGTCCACAAAAATTGGCGTTTCGTCCGGGTGATCTCACATGGACTCATCAGTTGACTTGTGAGGACCTTGTCAATACGCAATTTTTGTTAAGTTCAGTTCATCTTACATGAATTTTTTGACAAAAATCCAATGTGGACTAAAGGCCAAAAAAGCTAATTTGAATCAATAATTCAACAAGTCCAATAATAGTGCTAAGTCTTCTACTTGGCTGATTTATTTCAGTAGTATATAGAGTTTGTATTATAAAAACCTTCATATAAATATTCAATGCCAGGCCACGGGCAAAAAAATTCCAACATTAATGATTACAATCCTAATCTTTGTTGGATATAGTTCACATTGGATTTTTGTCAAAAAATTCATGTAAGATGAACTGAACTTAACAAAAATTGCGTATTGACAAGGTCCTCACAAGTCAACTGATGAGTCCATGTGAGATCACCCGGACGAAACGCCAATTTTTTTGGACTAAAGGCCAAAAAAGCTAATTTGAATAAAAAAAATTTAATTCACCACCTACCAAGTGACTTATGAATTAAAAAAAATTAAGTCGTCAGGGAGTAAGTGACTTATGAATTAAAAAAAATTTAATTCACAAGTCAGTTGGTGACTTGTGAATTAAAAAAAATTTAATTCATAAGTTAGTTGGTAGATTGGAAATTTTTAAGCTTGTTTTGACTACATAATTATTTAATTATTAACGAAAGCTTTCAAATCTAGTTTTTAAATCATAAGATTATTACGCTAGCTTATAAATTATACATTTCATAATTTTTCTAATCAGCATTTATCCATTAACTTATGAATTAAATTTTTTTTAATTCATAAGTCACTAAGTTGGTTTTGAATTAAATTTTTTTAATTCATAAGTCCCTTACTTGCTGATGATTTGAATTTTTTTAATTCATAAGTCACTTACTTGCCCATGACTTAAATTTTTTTAATTCATAAGTCACTTAGTAGGTTCTGAATTAATTTTTTTTAATTCATAAATCACTAAGAAGCTTATGATTTAATTTTTTTTAATTCACAAGTCACCAACTGACTTGTGAATTAAATTTTTTTTAATTCATAAGTCAGTCAGTGAATTAAATTTTTTTTAATTCATAAGTCAGTCACTAGCTTGTGAATTAAAGCCAAGCTTAAGCTAACAAGTGACTTAAGCTTTTGCAACGCTGCTTTTTGACGATTTAAAATAAGGCTAACTTTGGTGTACCCTGACCCATGTTAAGGTCAATTACCTGATGAACAAAACAATAATAAGAAAAACTCATTAATAAGTGCACCCAAAAACCCATACATTTTATGATGCTTGGGAAAATCTAAAACAGGTAAGAAATCGAATTTTGGGCAATTGGAGTGGTTTTCCAAGAATTGCTAGTTTTTAGGTAATTTTTAAGACTGTGCACTCATGAAAAGGTTTAAAAGTGTACTTATGCCTACTTGATTTGCTGTCTAAACCCTAACTACCTTACGTCTTTTCAGGGAGAGTTAAATTTGGGGTATGAATGTTTAATGGGTAAATTAACTAAATAAGTGGTATAAAAGAATAGAAAAACAAATTCATTCATTCAAACAAATCCAGCACTTTGTGAAATGCCTCCATTTACGAGAGAAGAATACGCAGACATTTTATTCGTTTATGGCTTGTGTAATGGAAATTCAAGAATAGCACAACGAAGATACCAGGAACTTTATCCTAACAGACGACTTCCTTCTTGAAATGTTTTTGGAAATACTTTTCGAAGGCTTCGAGAAACTTGGTCCGTTTCAACTGCAAGGCCTAACGCGGGAGCTGCAAGCACAAGAAGAGTTTCGGTCGATGAAAGAATACTGGCACCTGTTGAAATCGATCCTTCCATCAGCATAAGACGCTTGGCTCTACAGTTTAATGTTTCCAAACACAGAATTTCCAGAAAATATGTATCCATATCACCATACACCTGTGCAAGAACTGCTTCCCGATGATTTTGAAAAGATACTCGGCAAGAGAGAAGCTTGGATGACAACCAGTTTATAAACAGAATTCTTTGGACAGACGATTCTCAATTCATATTCAATATGTGGACCTTTGAAATTACTACCCCGACTTAATTCCACTTAATCTACCAGACCTATTAAAGGATGTTCCACTGCTTTAACTAGCTTCATCATACTGTTGTACCTTTACTTCTAATTGTTAAAATAAATAGACCGACAATTCTAATTACTTTTTAATATTTATTTCATAGTTAATCTTAACTGAATATTTATTCTTAACTCTATCGTGGTTAACAATCGAATGACATCTTCCGATTTTAATGTTATAACAGTCCCTCTATAATTTGGTATGTTGTAGGTATGTCAAAGTATATAAATCAACATATGTATATAAAGTACACGAATACGAGTACCTTAAGGGTATTGTATTGGAATATACAACACATACTTCCAACAAGATGGTGCTCCAGCCCACTATGGTCGCAAAGTTAAGGATTGGCTGGATAGAAAATACGGTGATCGATGGATAGGCAGAAATGGACCAATTCACTGGCCTGCAATATCTCCCGATCTCACTGTACTGGAATTTTACTTGCGACTTATACATAGGTACTATAAGGCAAGTTATGCATTCGGAAAAAAATCGAACTTGAGATTTTGATGAAAGTTACATTACGATGATAGCGAAGACCAAAAAAGTGGGTCTCGCAATTCTGTCTGTCGGTTCGACTACAGCCTAAACGGCTCGGAAGATTTTCTTCAAAGTTGGCAGATATCATTTTTAATTTTTTCGCCACGTTCTTTTCTTTTCTTTTCTTTTCTTTTCTTTTCTTTTCTTTTTTAAGACTAAAAATAACGGCACCTACCATACGATTTTTTTTCGAAATTGTGTAAGTAAATATTTTTTTTTTCTCAAAAACTTTTCGACAGATTTAAAAAAAAAAGATACAAAAAAATTTCATTTAGTTAAGGCTAGGTACTGGTTGAAAAAGAAATTTCCGAAAAATGGTTATTGAGGCTACCCCCCAAGGAACCATTTTGCTTGTTTTTGATTTTCTCAAAAACGTTACCACCGATTTTGATCATTTTTTTTTTTGCGTAAGCTCCCCAAAAGTTTAAATAGAATTGTGTATTCAAATTTTCAAAAAAAAAATGTGTTTGGTTTTTAAAAAAAATTCAAATTTTTTTTTTCAAAACTCAATATTTTGAAAACCTTATGCAATTTTTTTTTTAGCTTAAAAAATAAAAGTTTCTCAACATAATCTACAAGATGTATGAAAAAAAGTTTTATTTAACCTAAAATTAAAGGTACCCACCATACAAATTTTAAAAAATGGTTTTCAAAAATCGTATTTTTCTCGAAAACGGCGCCTAGAATTTTGATAAAACATTTTTTGTTTCAATTAATTTCAACGATCTTTATTATTATAAAAAAAATTGAAATTAAGATACTACAGCTTTTATTTACCATAGAATCATTTTTTCAAATTTTGAATTAGCTACTAATTATCGACTTAACTGATTTTAATGAAATTTTTTTTTGGAAAATTCGATACTTCAAAAACGGCTCAATATTTTTTTGGAAATTTAATTTTAATTCGTACAGTAATAAAAACTTAAAGTTGGCATATCAATTTTTTTTTTTAAGAATCTTTTAAAAATGTTGTACATATATAAAAGCTTTTTTTTAATAAACCACTTCAAGGACTTATAATTTTTGTTCTTGCATAAATTCATATTTGCATAGCATTCTGTTTTTGTCTCGTACTACTAAATGAATTTAAAAAATTAATTTTATGCTTATGAACAGTTTTCTCTAATAACATTCGTTTTTAAAATTCCTAGTCTAATACATAGGAGCAAGTTCGTGCGACCCAGTCGTGCATTTTATTTTTTATGTGGACGAATGAAGGAAATCGCTTATTCATCTGAAATAACAACTTTAACTGAATTATTACGAGTAGAACAACGTATTTCCGAAGGATCACTAAGAGTAAGGCAAGACTTATCGAGAATAAACATTCAAAATGAAATCCGAAAACGGGCTATAGCATTCATTCAAAACACAGAAGGGCACTTTGAGCACTTGTTATGACTGCATTTGTGTAAAATAAAAAATTACTTAAAACTACACAAATTATTGTTTGTGAGGTCCCTACTATTATTACTGACAGAGGAATTGACCTTAACATGGGTCAGAGTACACCAAGGTTAGCTTTTTTTGAAATTGTCAAAATGTGATGTCAAAGTTGAAAATCAGACTTTACTGTAGGACAATTTTTTTCTCAGAATCGAGTATCACATCCCAAAGTATGGCACACGAATTACCGAACACCCTGTATATGTACATAATACGTAAGAACTAATCGAATAAAAACAAAATTTATAGAAATCCTGAGTGCCGTTTTCGAGAAAAATACGATTTGACATTTTTTAACATTTGTATGGTGTATATATTCGAAATTTAATTTTTATTCGTAAAGTAATAAAAACTTCAAGTTGGTGAATGCTTTTTTAGATAAAATAAAATTTTGTTTCTAACATCTTGAAGATTGTATTAAAAAAACAATAACTGTCAACTTTTAAAAACATTGGTCATAGCGTTTTGGAAATACAGTGGACGCTCGATTTCGTATTTCTAACATGGTATTTCATATACTTTTATTAACAATATTTCTTTTCTTAAAATAAATAACACGGTACTTCATATAATACAGTATTCATAAGCTTAAATAACTAACACGGTATTTCATATAATGTGTCCCTAGCACGCAACCTAGGGAAATAAACGGGTGGAACTCTAAAAAGAGAACCTGTCCAGTGAGCTACCTTGAAGAGGAGATCAGAGGAAAGAAACGGTCGGGAACCTTATCGGAAGCCCTGTGTCCCTAGCACGCAACCTAGGGAAATAAACGGGTGGAACTCTAAAGAGAGAACCTGTCCAATGAGCTTCCTTGAAGAGGAACCCAAAGGAAATAAACGGTCGAGAATTCTTATAGAAAACTCTTGTCTCTAGCACGCAACCTAGGGAAATAAACGGGTGGAACTCTATAAAGAGAACCTGTCCAATGAGCTGCCTTGAAGAGGAGATCAAAGGAAAGAAACGGATTCGGGAACCTTATCGGAAGCCCTGTGTCCCTAGCACGCAACCTAGGGAAATAAACGGGTGGAACTCTAACGAGAGAACCTGTCCAGTGAGCTTCCTTGAAGAGGAACCCAAAGGAAATAAACGGTCGAGAATTCTTATAGAAAACTCTTGTCCCTAGCACGCAACCTAGGGAAATAAACGGGTGGAACTCTATAAAGAGAACCTGTGCAATGAGCTGCCTTGAAGAGGAGATCAAAGGAAAGAAACGGGTTGGTTTAGTAACTTATAATACTCTTAATAATAATAATAATAAATATTTCCCCCTCTAGCTAATGCTCCTAATAATCTTTAAACTTGTCCTACTCTAGCTAATAAAAACCCTACTATTTTATAAAAAAGTTTAGATTAGCTTCACCAATGCGGCGATGCCTATCTGTCACCGAAATGCCTTATACAAGGTTTTTGTTTGCGGCTCGATCTTAAACTATCTATACTCTAGATTGGTATCCACACTGGACGAGAATAAAAGACAATTTTGTCATTTTCCCAACGACCACTTATCAAATCTACGGCTAGGAGTCAGTGTGAATTACAAGAAATGAACTGCAAAATTCTATGCGTATAAAAATGGGTGTTGATCACATGACTCCAGATACACACTGAATATGTGTAATATGATTATAAGTATTATAAGGCGGCATGTAGGCGTCGTAGCGTTTTGCTCGGTAATATGATTAGGGGTCGTTGGTGTCGCAGCATTTTGCTCGGTAATGTGATTAAATTACTTGGTGATGGGATTAAATTATTTAATAATTGTAACGCTTCGTTACAAGCTGTTCATTGAAATTGATTTCTATCAGTGAAATAATAAAAGTGAATTTAAAAACAAAGTTTAAATCAGAATTTTGTATTTTATAGAGTAAAAAAATTCTTCTACTCATTACCTTCATTTTGGTACCAATTAAAGTCATTGTAGTTTGTTTGTTCGTCTTAAAAATGGGAACGAAAATTTTCAATGATGCATTTCAATTATAACTGGCCCCTTACTTTGTTTTATTGCTTCTTCGTATTTCGACCTTGAAACAATTATTAAAAAAAATGCATTTGTATCTGTGTCCTAGAATTTATGTATTTTAATTTTGATTTGTACAATTTTTGTTAATGTTTGTAAAATTGCATATTTACACTTTAAAATAATTTAAAAAAAACTTGTGTTTACTTCACACTACTCATTGTATGCAGTTTTATTTAAACTTAGCTTTAAAAAACTAATGAAAATTCTCTCTCGAAATAGTGAACAATACCGAATTACTGAACATGCTGGTTTTTATTACTTCACTATATTCAGCGTCTACTGTATTGAGTTTTCAAAAAACATTTGTTTGAAAACATGAGTGCGCAATATTATAAAAAAAAACTGTTTGGGAGCTTACAAAAAATGATCAAAATCGGTTGAACCCGTTTTGATAAAATCAAAAACAAGAAAAAATGCTTTTTTTTTCAAAATTTTTTCAACCATTACCTAGCTTTAACGAAATAAAATTTTTTGATTTTTTTCTTTTAACCTGTCGAACAGTTTTTAAGAAAAAAAAATATTTTTTAAATTTCGAAAAAAAAATCATATTGGAACGTACGGTTGTCTTTGGTTCAAAAAAAAACGTTTTGGGGGAGGGCGGAATTTAAAAATACTATCTACAAAGTTTAAGGAAAATCGGCGGAGCCGCTCAGGCTGTAGTCGAACAGACAGAATTGTTTCGTGTTCTCTATCATCGTAATGTCAACTTTGATCAAAATTTCAAGTTCGATTTTTGACGAATGCATAACTTGCCATATAGTATCTATGGATGTATTTGTATATGCCACATGAAAAAAATACAACAAGTGAAGTTTATAAGTCTGAGATATCGTTCCCCAATAATTAGCATCTCGACTGATTAGATGTCCCAACGAAAAGTACGAGTATATATACCTACCCTAGTGAATTGTTTCTTGATGCTTAATGCATTGTAATATATTCGTGTTATTAAATTGAAGGGATATGTTCAATTTTATAAATAAGTGAAACCAAGAATAGAGCTAGTCTTATCTAGAATATAGTCAGTATGACTGTTGAAAGAAATCCTTGTGGTAAAATTACCTAAATATTTTTTTGAGTATTCAGGGAGATATAAATTGAAATCCATTGGTTTTGCATCAAAACAACCACTTCGCCATCCATCGCTCTTCAAGGCGATGGGTGGACGATTTCGCACCCAACTGCTTCTACATAAAACAAAAAATAGTTTTCAGGAATTCTGCGTTTTGGTCCCCCTTCGTTATGGAAATGCAGAGAAAATATTTACAGAAATGTGAGTCAACGACTTCAAGAGTAAAAATGGTAATGGTTGAGAAAACTCAACGTCATACGTGTTGACGTCTGAAGCTCAACTGATGATAAACTAGCTTAAACGACTTAGTTAATTTTTAGAAATAATTGAATTGTCTAATCGACTTTTTTTTTATTTTTTTTTTTTTTTGAAAACTTTATTTTCATTTTTTTAGGATCTTTAAAATCATTTTTTTTTTAGCTTATTGAAAAGTATCAAAATCATGATTTAGAACAATGTTAACTATAAGTATAGAGAGGCTCAAATCATATTCTAAAATAAAACTGATGAAATTTATATGAATTGTCTGGTTGAGAGGTGAGACGAAAGCACTACGTTGCGTTTTCTCAACATTCACCTAAAGTAATGTACATTTGAGCTTTAAAACAATATTTATGTTCTTTCCGTTTTCACATTAAATTAAATGCTTTTTCTGGGAATATTGCGTGTTTATGTTTATAATGTACGAACTTTAAAAAAAAACACTTAATTTTTGTTAACATCCTATCAAACAAAAGGATTCATATTTTAATTCTGAGAAAAAAAAATCGTTCAAGAGTGTTATATCCGAAAACCTCTTTAACATCCACGCGACTTAATTCTTAGAAATAACTAAACAGTAACTTTTGTGTATAAAAAACATCAAAGCCAAAGCCAAATTTCTAATAAGCTTGGTAAATTGGAATTTAGAAGCAGCAGTTGAAAGAAATATTAGAATTTTTCTTCCAAAACAAAATGATGCTGTGAGTGATACTTAGGAAATTGATGATAATCTGCTGCTTTTTGACGATGGAAATATGTTTTCAAATGAATTAGCTTGTGAAAATGTATATTTGATGATTTAAATTCTCAAAAGTCTCGTAAAAAGAATGACGAACTGAAATTCGATCTTGTACCAAATGATTCGAACAATGCATTAACATCCCAAATCTTCATCACTTCAAAACATTCGAAAGAATTCACATCTCTCCATTATGAGTTGCCAAGGTGGTCAAAAAGCTAACAAGTTATATTTTCAAGAACTATAACAATAAAATGCACGACTGGCTCGCACGAACTTGCTCCTATTTAATAGACTAGGAATTTAAAAATGAATGTTACTAGAGAAAACTGTTCATAAGGACAAATTTTATTTTTTAAACTCTTTTAGTAGTAAGAGATAGAAACAGAATGTAATGCAAATATGAGTTTATGCAAGAACAAAAATTATAAGCCTTTGTAGTGGTTTCTTAAAAGAATAAGATTTTGTATAAACAAATTTAAAAACATTTTTAAGAAAAAATTTTGGTACGTCAATTTAAAATTTTATTATTTTTCGAATAAAAATTAAATTCACAAAAAAAATATTAAGCCGTTTTTGAAATATTGAATTTTCCAAAAAAAATAGATTTTTTTTTCATAGTTCAAAAAAATATTTTTCTTAAAGTTTTGAAATGCAATGTTTTGTTAGGAGCCAGGTTTCCACGGGGGACAATTCGATACACTAGAGGTGGCTACGGCACGCTTGCGGTTGCTCGGCTACGCTCGTCGCTTGGGGTGGTTCTTGCCATCCCCTAGTGCACCTCCTGCTCGACTAAACATTAATTTGTTATCGTGCCTAAAGTTATGATGACGAAATGTAACACAAATCTAGAGACCCTGACGATATCTGAGAGAAAAGATAGTTTGGTGCTTCGATTTTAATAAAAAAATTGAAAGAAAAATTTAAAAAAATCAAAAAAAACTAACCTATCTAACCTAACTAACCTATTAAACTAAAACCCGAAACCAAAATTACTAAAAAAAATTATAAAAAAAAATGAATTAAAAAGAAAAAAGAATTAACTAAATCCTAAACTAATCCTAAAAACTAATACCCTACACCTATATCCTATATCTAAAGCACCTCCTTTTCATCACCCTCAGATACCGCCATACTGAATTTCAAACGTTCGTCTGATGTTAGTGACGAAGGTCTGGCCAACCCACCCAAGTATCAGAAAGATACTTCCTTCGCTATTTCCTTGGCCATGTTTTCAAGGGAAATAGCCCCTAATGTAACCCAACTAGTCACGAGTTAGTCGTTAGTGAAAAGTCTGTTTTTGTCACGTCCTCAAACCATGATGACTTCTGGACGGCTTTACCAAGCCTCCACACACCTTTAGCTAAAGAAATTAGAACGCCATTTTTTCTAAGTTTTTACGCTTCAAATCATAATTTTATTACAAATCTTCATAAAAAAATTCAAAATTTATAAAAAAAAAATTTAGAGCTCTCCTGCTCGTTTCTTTTCTTATTCTTTAAAAAAAAACTTCAAAAATTTTTACTTAAAACTAAAAAAAAATTCAATATATATATATATAAAATGAAAGAAATGCAATAAAAGTGACTCTAAAGATAAAATCTTGGACCTTTGTGTCCGCTAATAATTGTTGACTCACCGTTTTCTTGTCCCTCGTCGTCCTGCCGGCAGCACTTTGAAGAGAAACAGGAGCGGGATCGATGTAAATGTTATTTCAAAATTTACCCTTTTACCTTTAAGGTCACTCACTTATGAGATTAAAATTCAAATAAAAATTTTACAAATAAAAAAAATTTGGAGAGTTAAATTTTTACACTAGAGGTTTTGAGTCTACTTTAAATTCAAAAAAAAAAAACTTTAAATCACTTTAATTTTCCTTGTAGCTTTTTCTTCGTTTTAAGTTTGTTCTTTCTTAATATTTCTTTTTTCTTTTCTCTCCTCTTTATCCTTTTCTTTACAATTTCACAATTTTCTTTTCTTTCCTTGATGAAACACCTTTTTCTCCTTTCACAAGATCCGTTTTGTTGACTCTGACCTCTATATGTATACTTAAATATACTTATAGAGTCCTTTATCTACTGCGGTCTTGTCCTCCAAAAGATTTTCCTTTGTTCTCCTGAACAAAGGAAGCCTTCTGCTCCTAAGGTGTCTTTACTAAAAATTACGGCAAGTAATAAAATAGGCAGAGGCCTAGGCTGCTATAGAGGTTCTTTACAGATCAAAGAATTCAGTCCTAAACCTCTGCTTTATAAATCCTATTGGAATTCAGAAAGAATGAATATGTCTCCCAAACTTTGTCTTCTCTGATTAATTTTAATCAAACCACTTTATTTATGCTTGAACTTAACTTCTCTCAATATTTATCTCTATACGAGTCTTTCTTTATTTAATTAATTTTTTTTTTTTTTCAAAAAAAAATTTTAACTTTTATTTTAAATTTACTAATGAAACAAAAATTTGTTTAAAAATTCGATTTGAAATCAACCGGCAGTTAATCACTTACGACTTTCTTTCTTATTCTCGAATACAATAATGACCATAAGATCCCCAGAGCTAGGTCTTGGTCTTTGCCTAATTACATAAGTAAATAGTTACCACTACATCTGAGTGAGATCACTATTTTCAACCCTTCAATATAACAAAAAAATCAAAAATAATAATATCCATCCTTATCTTTATCATTATTTCCCCCCTCATCCATATCCAAAAATTCCACACACACACATTCATACCTATCCCTTTTATATGTTTGTCTCTGTCCCTATCCTACCACGTAATTTTATTTGAAATTTATATATCTAATTATAATAAATCTAATCAACTTAATACTAATCTACTTAACTATCTATTATCACAGTAATATACCTTTTTATATAATTTCCCTACCTACCTCAACACTAAATACATTGACCTATACCCTTAAAAGTTCATTTTGTTCATTTTGTTCTCATTTCCGAACTCAGCGAAATCATTCTGCGCATGTGTCGTGGTATTATTTTGCCCCCCTTTACCTTTGGGCAAAAAGAGACAAAACCACTTTCCATGCGCAGAAGAGATCAGTATTATTAGTGAATTACTATTAAAATTAAAAGAAATGTCAAATGTAAACAATCAGCATGGCGGAATGTTCGTTTTCGATGGTGAGTTTTTTTATTATTATAAATTTTATTACTATTAATTATATTAATTATATTTTTTTGTTTGATTTTTCATTTTCAGATCATACTGAACATTTTGGAATATAAAAAAGGTAAGTAGCTTAAGTCATAATTGTGTAAATTATGATTTAAAAACTGTTGCAGGCCTGTGTATGTATGTATGTAGGTATGATTTTCATCCTACCATACATTTGTTTTGTTTTTGTTTAAAAATATTAATTTTCGTTTAATTTCTTTGCAGGAAATTACAAGAACCTATAATTTGGGGACCCTGGGCCTGAAGGAAGGGACCAAGAAGAAAAAAAAAGGAAGAAAAGGACACAAAAAGAAACAAGTGCTTAACATTTTTTTCTTGGTTGTGTGTTGTCTGCAGGAATAGAAATTCCTCGCAACACGAAAGAAGTAAAGCCAAAATACCTTGGTTTGGCGGTACTCTTGGAGGATTTGATGCTTCCTCCAGGAGCAATATTAAAAAAAAGGAAAACTTGTGTGTTGTGGCAGTGTTGAAAGTTGCCATCCGTCGGGTCATCGACGTGTCGCTGCCACCCGCCGCATGAGCAACGACTTCAGGTAAGCTTTCTCCGTAACAGTTTTTTAAACTTTTTGGAAGCATCTCTATAAAAATTTCATTAAGATCCGTTATGTCATAAAAGAGAAATTCAAAATTCGAAAAAATGGTAGGTACAAGCTGTAATATCTAAATTTCAAATTTTTTTTTATTAAGTTAAAGATCATAAAAATTAATTGAAAAAGAAATGTATTAAAATTCTAGGCGCCGTTTTCGAGAAAAATACGATTTTTGAAAACCATTTTTTAATTTTTTTTACATTTGTATGATGGGTACCTTTATTTTTAGGTAAAATAAAATTTTTTTGGATTATATTATACTATAGATTATATTAAAAAACTTTTATTTATCAAGTTTTTGAAATATTGAGTTTTGAAAGAAAAATGTTGAAATTTTTTTAAAAATCCAAAACAATTTTTTTTGAAAATTTGAATACACAATTCTATTTAAGTTTTTGGGGAGCCTTAGCAAAAACAAAATGATCAAAATCGGTTGTACTATTTTTGAGAAAATCAAAAACGAAAAAAAGTGGTTCCATGGGGGGTACCCTCAATAACCATTTTTCGCAAAATTTTTTTCAACTACTACCTAGCTTTAACTAAATGAAATTTTTTTGTATTTTTATTTTTTAAATCTGTCGAACAGTTTTTCAGAAAAAAAAATATTTATAAAATTTCGAAAAAAATCGTATGGCAGGTACCGTTATTTTTGGTCTTAAAAAAAAAAAAAGAAAAAAACGTGTGGGTGGAAAAAATCAAAACTCATATCTACCAAGTTTGAAGAAAATCGGCCGAGCCGTTTAGGCTGTAGTCGAACCGACAGACAGACAGACAGAATCGCGATAAACCCACTTTTTTAGTCTTCGCTATCATCGGAATGTCAACTTTGCTCAAAATCTCGAGTTCGATTTTTTTTCCGAATGCATAACTTGCCTTATAGTACCTATAACTCGCAAGTAAAAAGTGAAAAAATATGACCATTTTAGGACAAATTCTTTTCTTGAAAGTGTATGCCAGATGACCTTTACTTTCCTCTGGAAATGCTCGAATTATTTCTTGATAATGGCATAATCAGTTATATTGTTGAATGTTGTACATTGTACAAGGTTGGTGTTGCACCAAATGTATATGTATTATGGCAATTTCGCCTCTTGTTTACACAGCCGTTCTTCCAAAAACGCGCCTCGTTTCTAAAGATGATTTTCGCCCAAAATTGGGCTGTTCTTTCAAACCCTCCGAAGCCCAGAAGCAGTTTGGAATATTTTTATCTTTCAATAGATGAACTTGAATTTCCCAGAACACTAGAAGCTCTTCCATTTTTTTTATATTTCCAAGAACGTTTGATATATCACTCAAACATTGTGGGTTTTAAGCTGTGTAAAAAAAAAGCTCAGATTACAAATTTTAAAAGAGCGGTTGATGGAATTATTGGAATCAGAAAATCCAATAGATATTGTATTTTTCATTTATTTCCCCACTGAGCATATATTGCTCCTAAAGAAATTTGATTAGAACTTCAATTCAACATCATCTTGACAAAAGAAAAAAAAGCGTCAAAGAAAAAATCATTTTTGTTGAATACGACTTCAAGAATTTTGATAAGATTTGTTCTGCGTGCTTAACTTACTACGATCTACCATTTAATGAAACAACTGAACATATTTGCCACTCTACGTTAATAAATGAAGCTGAAGATGACTGCATAAAAAAAATAATTTGCTTAGAAGAGGAATTTCAAAATGATTTTTTCAAAACTTTAAAAAATATTGAGTAAATTTTTCTATTTTGTGATTGTTAAGGGTGTTTTTACTATAATATCCGAAAATTTTGTAACAAGACTCTTCTTGGAGCTGAGATAGGCTTAAGAGCTAAAAATACTAGCTACATAAGTCGGTATTTTATAAATCTCAACGTGATTTCTTTTTTTAATTTACCATTTAAAAGTTAAGTTAATTACATTTAACAATTTCTAATAAAAAAAATAAACAAATAAATAAAAAACACTTCGCACAACACAATGCTTTGAAAAACCTTTTCAAAATACTGAGAGATGCTCTTCTAAACAAATTATTATATGGCAAGTTATACATTCGTAAAAAATAAAATGCACGACTGTGTCGCACGAACTTGCTCCTATGGAATACACTAGGAATTTTAAAAACGAATGTTATTAGAGAAAGCTGTTCATAAGGATAAAATTATTTTTTTTATTTCTTTTAGTAGTAAGAGACAAAAAATAAATGCTGAGCAAATATGAATTTATGCAAAAACAAAAATTATAAGCCTTTGTAGTGGTTTTTTAAAAAAAGCTTTTATATACAAACTTTTTAAAAGGTTTTCAAGAAAAAAATTTGGTATGCCAATTTAAAGTTTTTATTATTGTTCGAATGAAAATTAAATTTACAAAAAAAATATTGAGCCGTTTCTGAGATATCGAATTTTCAAAAAAAAAAAAAAAAATAATTTTCTTTCAAAAATTCAAAAAATATTTATTTTAAAGTTTTGAAATGCAATGTGTTTGAGACTTTTTAGAAGCTTCTCTAAGATCCTTTCATTTCAGCTTTCATTAAGAATGGTTATGTCGATAGTGAGAAATTCAAAATTCGAAAAAATGGTTCTATGGTAGGTACAAGCTGTTATAACGGGTGATTTTTTAAGAGCTTGAAAACTTTTTTTAAAAAAAAAACGCATAAAATTTCTCATCGATCTCATCGATTCTTTATTTGAAACGTTAGATTGGTCCATGACATTTACTTTTTGAAGATAATTTCATTTAAATGTTGACCGCGGCTGCGTCTTAGGTGGTCCATTCGGAAAGTCCAATTTTGGGTAACTTTTTCGAGCATTTCGGCCGGAATAGCCCGAATTTCTTCGGAAATGTTGTCTTCCAAAGCTGGAATAGTTGCTGGCTTATTTGTGTAGACTTTAGACTTGACGTAGCCCCACAAAAAATAGTCTAAAGGCGTCAAATCGCATGATCTTGGTGGCCAACTTACCGGTCCATTCCTTGAGATGAATTGTTCTCCGAAGTTTTCCCTCAAAATGGCCATAGAATCGCGAGCTGTGTGGCATGTAGCGCCATCTTGTTGAAACCACATGTCAACCAAGTTCAGTTCTTCCATTTTTGGCAACAAAAAGTTTGTTAGCATTGAACGATAGCGATCGCCATTCACCGTAACGTTGCGTCCAACAGCATCTTTGAAAAAATACGGTCCAATGATTCCACCAGCGTACAAACCACACCAAACAGTGCATTTTTCGGGATGCATGGGCAGTTCTTGAACGGCTTCTGGTTGCTCTTCACTCCAAATGCGGCAATTTTGCTTATTTACGTAGCCATTCAACCAGAAATGAGCCTCATCGCTGAACAAAATTTGTCGATAAAAAAGCGGATTTTCTGCCAACTTTTCTAGGGCCCATTCACTGAAAATTCGACGTTGTGGCAGATCGTTCGGCTTCAGTTCTTGCACGAGCTGTATTTTATACGGTTTTACACCAAGATCTTTGCGTAAAATCTTCCATGTGGTCGAATAACACAAACCCAATTGCTGCGAACGGCGACGAATCGACATTTCACGGTCTTCAGCAACACTCTCAGAAACAGACGCAATATTCTCTTCTGTACGCACTGTACGCATTCGTGTGGTTGGTTTAATGTCCAATAAAGTAAACTGAGTGCGAAACTTGGTCACAATCGCATTAATTGTTTGCTCACTTGGTCGATTATGTAGACCATAAATCGGACGTAAAGCGCGAAACACATTTCGAACCGAACACTGATTTTGGTAATAAAATTCAATGATTTGTAAGCGTTGCTCGTTAGTAAGTCTATTCATGATGAAATGTCAAAGCATACTGAGCATCTTTCTCTTTGACACCATGTCTGAAATCCCGCGTGATCTGTCAAATACTAATGCATGAAAATCCTAACCTCAAAAAAATCACCCGTTATCTTAATTTCAATTTTTTTTATTAAATTAAACATCGTAAAAATTAATTGAAAGAAAAAAAAATTTATAAAAATTCTAGGCGCCGTTTTCGAGAAAAATACGATTTTTGAAAACCATTTTTTTTAGCATTTGTATGGTAGGTACCTTAATTTTTAGGTAAAATACAATTTTTTTTCTCACATCTTACAGATTATATGGAGAAACTTTTATTAACCAAGTTTAAAGAAAATCTAGCATGGGGTTTTCGAAATATTTAGTTTTGAAAAAAAAAATGAAGTTTTTTCTTAAAATGAAAACAAAAAAATTTGTTTGAAAACTTGAGTACACAATTCTATTTATGTTTTTGGGGAGCCTTAGCAAAAAAAAATTATCAAAATCGGTGGAACGTTTTTGAGAAAATCAAAAACAAAAAAAATTGGTTCCATGGTGGGTAACCTCAATAACCATTTTTCGGAGATTTTTTTTCAACCATTACCTAGCTTTAACTAAATGAAATTTTTTGTATTTTTATTTTTAAAATTTGTCGAACAGTTTTTGAGAAAAAAAAAATATTTATAAAATTTCGAAAAAAATTCGTATGGCAGGTACCGTTATTTTTGGTCTTAAAAAAAAGGAAAAAAAAAACGTGTAAGGGGAAAAAATTAAAAATGATATCTACCAAGTTTAAAGAAAATCGGCCGAGCCGTTAAGGCTGTAGTCGAACAGACAGACAGACAGAATTGTGAGACATACTTTTTTAGTCTTCGCTATCATCGTTATGTCAACTTTGATCAAAATCTCGAGTTAGATTTTTTTTACGAATGCATAACTTGCCTTATAGTACCTATAAATAGCAAGTAAAAAGGAAGTTGAAATTTTTATCAGACTTGACATTATGATGATAGGAAAAACCGAAAAATTGGGTCTCGCAATTCTGTCTGTCTGTCTGTTCGACTACATTCTAAGCGGCTAGGCCAATTTTCTTCAAACTTGGTAGATAGTAATTCCCACACACACGTTTGTTTTCTTTTTTTATGGCAAATACTGCCATACGAATTCTTTTCCGAAATTTTTACAGGTTTTTTTTTTAAAAAATTACAAATTTCATTTAGTCAAAGCTAGGTATTGCTTAAAAAAATCCGAAAAATGGTTTTTAATAAGACCATTTTTTGTATTTGATTTCCTCAAGAACGGTAAAACTGGTTTTAATCATTTTTTAAAGCTAAAGGTTGCCAATAGAGAAGCTTCTAAAAAGTTTGATAAATAATACATTTCAAAATTAAATTTGAAATTTTGAAAAAAAATTAAAATTTTTTTCTTGAAAATTCATTATTCATAGGTATAGTAATATAACATAAGTTGGCTTTCCAAAATTTGTTCTTAAAAACGTTTTAAAAATTTTATTTTTTAAGAAACCACTACAATGACTTATAATTTTTGTTCTTGCATGAACTAATATTAATATTAATACCTATTAATATTATGTAGTACCCCTTGATATAATGGTTAGGGCCTTGGACTATCATGCGAAAGGTCTCGGGTTCGATTCTCAGCCGCTGCAAAAAAGTTTTTCAGACGTGCACTTCCTCTTGCGTTTCTTTAGAAACATTAATTTTTAAAATTTTTAGTCTTTTACATAAGATCAAGTTCATGCGATCCAGTGGTGCATTTCCATATTCAGGCTTTCCCACATTGACATAAAGGATTTAAACTGAAACTTCCAGAAATATTAAATAATATTGCGCATCACTTTTTTTAAATTTTTTTGATTGATTGATTGTTTTTTTTTAGGTTGTAAATTCTTTTCTAAAATTTTTATTTTTCAAAAACGGGATGACGATTTTTTTTAAATTTAATTTTATCTGTTTATTAGAAAATACTTAATGTTGGCCGTATCAGAGTAGGTATTACCTTAAAAACTTTTCAAAAACATAATGAATTAAAGAAAAAAACTACTCCAAAGATTTGTGAGTACAATTTTGTGCCATCTATGTTTTCTATGCAAAAAAAAATCTTAAAATTGAATGCTCCTTTAACATAACAACAATAACATTTGACCCAGTCTTGTATTTTATTTCTCATGGACCGGAAGGCGCTTATTTGAAAAGGTCAAAACAAAAATGAATATATCAGACATAATTTATGGCAAAACAAGAAAAATCATTCATGCAAATGAACATAATTTAACAAAAAGTTTTTGTTGACTGTGAGTTTTTAAATTTGCTTAAAACTTTTTCGTTATTGTTTTTAAAAAACTTTATCAAAAGGTTTATTTTTTTTTTTTTTTGAGAATAAATTGATAAATTGCTATTTACGACCAACGGAATTCGAATAATATGTGAATAATGATAGACACTGCGTTGCAACTTCACCAAAAAATAGAATGGACAGGGAGCTAATAAGGGAGTTACTTACCTCACGTCTCAGCAAAAGCCATAAAGATGGCCATCAAATTGTTCATCATCGCAAGTTACCCCCTTATTCCTTAGTTGTGTTTGCAGTTTAGTTTAAATTCTTCCAATATTGTTGCCTGCGAATAAACACATGTTTAATAATATTCATCGATAAATATAAGATATACATTCATGTTTACAATCAAGAAAATAAAGATGTTCTTAAATCATTCATTTCAAAACCTTTGCAAATTCAATAGACCCTCAGCGCACAAAAAAGGAAATATAACAAAGGATATATAACTAGATAGATATGCAAACACACGATATTTTAATATTGGTTGCCAAACAAAAAAAACTGTGTTTACCTATGTACCTTTATCACAAAGAAGGTCTTTGGATTAAAGAAGGTCTACATTGAAAGTATTTAGTATGTTTGTTAAAAGCTGATTGTTGTTTATTTTCCCAAAAAGTAATAAACTGTTAACATCATTCTTAATCTGTATACAATGTCCTATCTATACAAATATTTCCAAATAACATAGTACCTATATCTCATGGCTTGGAGGTCTGGCGATCTCTTCACCTAGAAGCAATATTCTTTTCAAGCGGTATAACCTCTTGTAAAGAAGTGACAAATGTCCAAATGCACATTGGACTCCTACATCCTACAATGAGGAAATGTTAAATTCCCATTGTCACGTTCAAAGAAGTAAAAAGCATGTTGTTGTCTCAACTTGTTTAACAAAGTAATTTATTTCATATATATCTTTGTTGATTAAAAAGTCTGACCGCGGACATTAACATTCTAGGTGTCTGGATTTGTTCAAATTCCCCTAGGAAAATAAAATTCACCGTATATTATTGCTGTGAAATTTATAAGAGTCGCTAAACATCGACAGATAATAATTGCGTCTTAGAAGGGTACGATAACATCTAACCGATGAGCTAACTTTGAAGTTGAGGTCACTTAAGCGTTCTATTGAATTTAATTCAATCACTCCACTTCATATTGAAATAATTTTTTGTTTCATACATACTCGTATCTACGTTAAAGTAATCTAACGAAAAATCACCAGCGTATGATCTTATAACTGCTAAAGTTTTGAAATAAATGACTTCAATAGCCTTCAAGAAACTATCATTTATAATAAACGCAAGCTTTAAGCTACTCGTAAGATATCTGCCACATCCTTGGGAAATTGCAGAAGTCATTGTTATACCTAAGCAAAGTAAGCCACCAACAGAAGTAACATCTTACAGACCCATGTTGCTTATACCAATCATGGTAAAAGTTTTCGAGACTCTGCTCCAGAAAAGGCTTAGCAAAAGCCTAATCTCGAACCATCAGTTTGGATTTAGAAATACACATTCCACGATAGACCAAGTAGAATTACGGAGGTTGTAGAAAAAGCAATTGAAGAAAAACTATTTTGTTCAGCTCAATTCTTAGATGTTGCTGAAGCCTTCGAGAAGGTTTGGCATTTGGGACGTGAGTACAAACTGCACCTTCCCAGGAAATACTACGAAATATTGAAATCCTACGTTACGAAACGACTCTTTAGAGTACGGTACGATCAAGAATACTGTGAGCTAAAGAAAACTGAAGCCGGTGTACCCCAAGGAAGTGTCCTAGGGCCAATTCTGTATTTGTTATATACGAGGGATATTACGCTACAAAAAACTGCAAAATTCAGTCAATAAAGTTAGAGATTTGACGCAACGATGGCGTATCAAATTAAACGAGACAAAATCGAGGCATATATAGCTTTACAAACAAAAAACTAAATAATGTTCCAATTTTTATCAACAGTAAAGCTGTACCTGAAGCCAATACTGCCAAATATCTTGAAATTACTTTGAATGCAAAGCCAAAATGGAAAGAGCTCATCAAATACAATAGAGAAGAATTGAACTTAAAGGACAGAAAAATGTACTGGTTACAAGGACCGAACTCTAGCCTATCCAGAACAAATAAAGTTATACAAGCAAGTGCTGATTGCTGAAACCGCCAAGGGGCTGTACAAAGAAAACAAATGCTGAACCAATCCGAAAACTTCAAAACAAAGTCATTCGTGGAATAATAAATGTCCCCTTGGTGCGTATGAAATATCGATCTACATCATGACCTTCAAACTGAAATGTTCTAGTGGTCAAGTCAAACGGTCAAGTGGTTTAAAAACACACTGAAGTCATACCGAGATAGAAACTCTGAGATAGAAACTGTCTTTAATGTAAGAGTCAAGGTTCGGCGACCAAAAAGAACCAAGCCTCATGAGCTGATGGTCTAAAAGTTATGGGAAAGTATAAACAGTTTTAACTTCCCCCAATGAGATTTTAAAATAAGAATGAAAAATTATTTGTCGATCTTATATAGAATGATTCTGATGCCAGTGGTTTTGGCACAGTAAGAGTACCTACTATTCCTACTTGGTACCGAATATTACCAAGTGTCTTTTGAAGATTTGCACCAAAAAAAAAAAAAAAATGCACGACTGGGTCGCACGAACTTGCTCCTATGTAATAGACTAGGAATTTTAAAAACGAATGTTAATAGAAAAAACTGTTCATAAGGATAAAATTAATTTTTTAAATTCTTTTATTAGTAAGAGACAAGAACAGAATGCTATGTAAACATGAATTTATGCAAGAACAAAAATTATGTCATTGTAGTGGTTTCTTAAAAAAATAAGCTCTTATATACAAAAGTTTTAAAAGATTTTTAAGAAAAAAAATTGGGACGCCAACCTTAAGTTTTTATTATGGTTCGAACAAAAATTAAATTTATAAAAAAAAAATTGAGCCGTTTTTGAAATATCGAATTTTCAAAAAAAAATGATTTTCTTTTCAAAAATTCAAAAAATATTTATTTTAAAGTTTTGAAATGCAATGTGTTTTAGATTTTTTAGAAGCTTCTTTATTAAAAATTGCATTGAAATCCGTTTTGTCGATAATGAGGAATTCAAAATTTGAAAAAATGGTTCTATGGTAGGTACAAGCTGTAATATCTTAGCTTCAAAATTTATTCATTAAATTAAAGATCGTAAAAATTAATTGAAAGAAAAAATTTTTATTAAAATTCTAGGTGCCGTTTTCGAGAAAAATACGATTTTTGAAAACCATTTTTTAATATTTGTATGGTGGGGTATCTTAATTTTTATGTTAAGTAAATTTTTTTTCTCACATCTTGTAGATTATATGGAGAAACTATTTTTTATCAAGTTTAAAAAAAATCTAACATGGGGTTGTCTAAATATTGAGTTTAAAAAAAAAATTGATTTTTTTTTAAATCCGAAAAAATTTTTTTTTGAAAATTTGAATACACAATTCTATTCAAGTTTTTGGGGGGTACCCTCAATAACAATTTTTCGGAAAATTTTTTTTCAACCATTATCTAGTTTTAACTAAATAAAATGTGTTTGTATTTTTATTTTTTAAATCTGTCGAACAGTTTTTGAGAAACAAAAAATATTTATAAAATTTCGAAAAAAACCGTATGGTAGGTACCGTTATTCTTGGTCTTAGAGAAAAAAAAGAAAAAAAACGTGTGAGGGGAAAAAATTAAAAATGATATCTACCAAGTTTAAAGAAAATCGCCCGAGTCGTTTAGGCAGTAGTCGAACCGACAGACAGACAGAATTGCGAGACCCCTATCATCGTAATCTCAACTTTGATCAAAATCTGAAGTTCGATTTTTTTAAGAATGCATAAGTTGCCTTATAGTACCTATAGTCGCAAGTAAAAATCACAATGAGGGGAAAAACCAAGAAAGGTAAGATATTTTACATTAGAGTAGTGCGGATAAAGAAAGAACCTCTTTATTTGAAGGCTTTAGTGTAAACTGATAAGCATTCATAACTAGAAGAGAATTATGTTTTTTTTTATATGCAGAGGTGCTATTTCTTTTAGTTTATTTTAGATTTCTTCCATTCCCGCTAATAACACGCTCACACGAATATTTGATAATTAAAAGTCAGAAGGCCTCGCGTATACACAAGCTGTATGGACAAGAAATTTATTTAAAGAGGGTTCGGCAACATAATTTTCTTTTTTGAAAGGAAGTCATTCAATCTGTAAAGCTCGAAGCGTGTGACAGTAGTCCTCCTCCGACACTCGTAGTTCTACATTTCTGTTTCCTTAATCGTCAGTCGCCATTATTCATGTGTTTGGTGGAATGGCCTTCTTTGAAAAGGGCTTTATTATTCTTATATTTCAACCTCTATTTTGAATAACCATTTCTTTTAAATTGTTCATGTTTTGTTAAAATATAATTCAATATTCTTTTAGATTTATAAAAATTTCAGCCCATTTCTTAATGATAATCCTAAAGATTTAAGTAATTTTTTCATTAGTGTGTTTTTTTATTCAAGTATGGTGGCTTTTCTTCTTATTTGCTCAGAAGGTTAACTTAAAGTTATTGATAAACGGCATAAACTAATTCACAATTCATAAAGGTTCTCAATATTTATAAAAGACTCCCAGCAAACCTTAGTTGTTGTTTTGCAAAAACTTTTGTCCCCAATTCCTAATCCATTAGTAACCTTATCAGCACTATAATTTTGAAATGAAAAATTAATGGCAACTTCCAGTTTTTCTTTCAAAAATTCAACACACTCGACAGCAAGCTTTGACATTTAGCCATATGAAAGAATTATTTGTTTGTTTTTTTACAATTATTTCTTTATTGAATTTTATAAGAAATATTTTATTAATATTGACATAAACGGTCCGATTCTGTTCGTACTATATACTAGCGATGTTCCTCAAGAAGAAGATACCATAAAAGATACTTTTGCAGACGATACGGCTATACTTGCAGTATCCGATTCTGTTGAATCTGCAACCGAGAAGCTCCAACGAGCTCTAGATAAAATTTCGGTATGGACTAAGAAATAGCGAATTGTTCTTAATGGGTCCAAATCAACAGATGTTAATTTTACTTAAAAAAAAAAGTTTTCGCTGGGAAGCTACGACCTCAATTAAATTACCATAGAAATAGAATTATTCGACAAACAATTGATGAGACAAACTTTGTGCGTCGACTTCAAGGAACGAGACCGTTCGACCTAGCGCTATAAGGAGTATCCGATTTCAAATGCGGTATCTGCAGGTTCTCTCAGTGGGGAGCTACATACCTGCCAAACGTAATTATTATGAAATTAAAACTAGCTACTTGATAAGTTAACTTAGTTGTAGTCGCACGAACAAAAGGGAGGTGTTTTTTAGTGAGCAAAAATCTCACACTACTATGAGTACCGGCCTCATAGTGTCTATGAAGATTCTTCACCTACCCACGAAAAAAAAAAAAAAACAATTCCTGCTGTGTGCTATCTGCCAATTCCAAATGCCAAAAATGAGCAGCACTTTTTATGACAATAATTACTCTTGGCGGATTTGTCACTTCCTCAAAAGTGATAGTACACGCCTGAAAGAACACTTTTGCAGGGGTTAATCCATAGGAACTATACACTTCACTGTTGAACTTAGTCCCCCTCGACGGGTTTCACCTTGTCGTGGTGGGGGGGCTTATAAGTCCATACTCAGCTGAGCAGCCCAGCTGTAGTAATGAACAACTAAGAAAACCCAAGTTGGACAGTAGGAGTAAAAGGAGAAGTCTTAGCCACGGCTAAGGCTCAGGTCTGGGAGTAAAAGGAGAAGTCTCCAGCTGGTCGCCCACAGCTGGAGGTCTTGGTAAAAGAGAGAGTGAGAGGAGAAGTCTCCATGCTGGTCCGCCCTCAGCTGGAGGTCTTGGTAAAAGAAGAAGTGAAATTGATAAGGTCTCTGTACGCAAGTCCGAGGCTCTGAGAGGATTGATACTTGAAGTGCATTACTGCTGAAATCATACATCTTATGACGTTGATCTTGAACCATGTGACGTGGTGGCATGTCTCCCGTGTGTACCATGCGTAATTCCCACGTGAACGTGGTTCTTGAGGGTGTCATGGGTTGCTAACCATAATCGGTCATGAGGAGTGGTGGCTTGTCTCCCATTGGAGGCATATTGTAAATCCACGAGTCATGCGGTTAGCGGCCTGATGGTGATGTAGGTAGTTGGTGCATGGATAGTTATCATGAATCTCACGAGTTCTACGGTTCATGCTGGAGGCCTTTGAAGTGGATCTTGGTTGCAAAGGTTTGTAAATGATGTAAAAGGAAAAGGACACTGACTATGTTAGTTAGTTAGTTAGTGATCCTCAGTTATAACAGTAACAAATAAGGGTTAGGGTTCCGGGTACTTGTACCTGGCGTCCTTCGCTAATATTTAATATTAGCGTGAAGTGGAGCGTCATCCAGAGTTCTTCGGAACAAAGACCGGGGCGTTACCCGTGTGAACCGTAAGGGGATCAAAAGACAGGAGCGTCTCTCCTTGCTCACCAACTGGTGGCTAAAGACCGGGGCGTCACCCGTGTGAACCGTAAGGGGATCTAAAGACTAGGATGTGCATGAGTTGTTTGTTGACCGCCCTCAACTTACTTCTCTCAATATGTGCATCCTAGGGTTGCTAGGCCCAGGGTTTTGCAGGAACCTATCTGGAAGTGACTGATTCATATCCATTAACCCCGAAGCTGAGTAGGAATTAGGCCATGTCCTCTTTTCCGCAATCGCCTAGGGGGGATTTGATGACGTTGCGAGGCTCCACCGGTAGCCTTATACTGGTACCACGGGTGATAGTGCCCGGGAATTTGAGAACAATAGTGCACATCTTCGGGTGTGTCAGTTCTCTTTTTCCTGCTATCTTGAGGTCGGCCCCCTAGTGGGAGATCGTGGTGGCGTGGTTTACTCCAAATGCGGAAACGAATGGGATTCAGGATTCTTTTCTTGGATTCAAGAGGCGTTGGTAGGTCTCGACTTTAAACAAGAGGTGTGCATATGCTGCAACATATCACAACTTTGTTACCGAAGTAGCTTGCTACGGAGGGGTTAATGGCTAGGACTAAATCTGGCTCCTATGGTGGTAGGCCACTCGTGGGGTAAAGGCTTAATAGCTAGGGATCCACGTTAAACAAAGACAAGTTCTGTTGAACTTAGTAGATCCTCGGAATTGTGTTTTATGTTTTTTAAAATGGTAAGTAGGCCAGCTGTTTTGGCACTAGGTAAAACACAGGTTGGTGCGAATACTGATCTTTAAGAATTTCACCTGCCTGGCTATAACCCAATCCCATTTGTCTTTCGCCATTATGTTATATATGATGTTGCTTGCCAAAGCCTTCCTCAATAAGGATATATTTCTAATAAGAAATTTAAGTTTATGTGGCTCAAGTTTACTGTCCGGAAGTCTATGATCTATTATTGTATCATATAGGACTCCTAATCCATAAATTCACATCTTACTAAGTTTGATGTGCTGTCTGCAAGGCCGTCTTTACCATTTTGGGGGCCCTGGGCACTTTTCGAAAATGGGGCCCCTGTATGATTATTTAAAAATGTTATGTTGTGTAATAAAGATATATAGAAAAAATCACAGAACTTTGATTTAATATTCTTTTAATTTTTTAAACAAATAATATTTTTTAAATTCATTAGAAAGATAAATAATTATTGCAGCATTTTTTCCTTTTTTCGGATCCACTTACATATATGATTGTTTAGACATTTTTCGATTTAATATAGTATATTTTTATGCACTTCAAAAACACAAATGAAACACGCAAACTTTACACAGAACGATGATCAAAATGGAACATTTTAACTATAAAAGCACAAATTGAAAATACATTACAAACTTCACACAGAACGACGATAAAATAAAATGCACGACTGGGTCGCACGAACTTGCTCTTATGTAACAGACTAGGAATTTTAAAATCGAATGTTATTAGAGAAAACTGTTCATAAGGATAAAATTAATTTTTAAATTCTTTTAGTAGTAGAGACAAAAACAGAATGCTATCCAAATATGAATTTATGCTAGAACAAAAATTATAAGTCGTTGTAGTGGTTTCATTATAAAAAAGCTTTTATGTACAAACTTTTCAAAAGCTTTTTAAGAAAAAATTTTGGTACGCCAATTTAAAGTTTTTATTATTGTTCGAATAAAAATAAAATTTACAAAAAAAAAAATATTGAGCCGTTTCTGAGATATCGAATTTTCAAAAAAAAAGAAAAAATTCAAAAAATATTTATTTTTAAGTTTTGAAATGCAATGTGTTTTAGACTTTTTAGAAGCTTCCCTATAAAAATTTTCATTAAGATCCGTTATGTGGATAATGAGAAGTTCAAAATTCGAAAAAATGGTTCTATGGTAGGTACAAGCTGTAATATTTTAATTTCAAAATTTTTTTTATTAAATTAAACATCGTAAAAATTAATTGAAAAAAAAAAAAATTTATCAAAATTCTAGCACCGTTTTCGAGAAAAATACGATTTTTGAAAACCATTTTTTTTTAATTTTTTAGCATTTGTATGGTAGGTACCTTTATTTTTAGGTAAACTAAAATTTTTTTTCTCACATCTTGTAGATTTTATTGAGAAACTTTTATTTATCAAGTTTAAAAAAAATCTAGCAAAGGGATTTTGAAATATTGAGTTTTGAAAAAAAAAAATTGAAGTTTTTTTTAAAAATCCAAAAAAATTTGTTTTGAAAATTTGAGTAAACAATTCTATTCAGATTTTTGGGGAGCCTTAGCAAAAAAAAAACGATCAAAATCGGCTGTATCGTTTTTGAGAAAATCAAAAACAAAAAAAATGGTTCAATATAACCATTTTTCGGAAAATTTTTTCAACAAATACCTAGCTTTAATTAAATGAAATTTTTTTGTGTTTTTATTTTTAAAATCTGTCGAACAGTTTTTGAGAACAAAAAATGTTTATAAAATTTCGAAAAAAATTCGTATGGCAGGTACCGTTATTTTTGGTCTTAAAAACCAAATCAAAAAATATCCGGGGGGAAACAATTAAAACCCATATCTACCAAGTTTGAAGAAAATCAGCCGAGCCGTTTAGCTGCAATCGAACGGACAGACAGACAGACAGACAGATAGACAGACAGAATTGCGAGACCCACTTTTTTAGTCTTCGCTATCATCGTAATGTCAACTTTGATCAAAATCTCGAGTTCGATTTTTTTTCCGAATGCATAACTTGCCTTATAGTATCTTTAAGTCGCAAGTAAAAATCAAATGAGCGAAGTCGCACACTAACACTACCAGAGTTTATCTGAAAATTCCGCATGCGCAAAAACGATTCGACTATACGCTTATCCTTTTCTTTACTATTGACCTATAGAACAAATAGTGAGAAGCGTAATCTTTCATCTATCTCATTGAATGCACAAAAACAAAAACTCTTTACCTTGAAATCTTAAAAAATTGAGTGCCGTTCATCCGACGGATAATTAAATCGCCTTTGTATGAGTTACTGCGTTGATGCAAACTTGTATGCGCGTTGCAAATATAGAAACACTATTGGCGCAAAATTTTAGTTGAATTAGTACGATGTTAAGGCTGTTCTAGTATGAAACTAGGTTAAAACAACGATTTTGCAAATTTTAATCAAATATAGCATCATACTTTCTCGACCCTTTTATTAAAGTTAAAACCATCAAATACCTATTTTATTTTTTTTATTATCGTGTTATTTACAACCGCCACAAAAGGTCTGTTTACTTAGTTTTCTGTACGAGCTGTCATTGTTTTACGTGTGTTCAGAAGCAATTTATTAAGAAAATTGTTTTAGTACTATACTAGTTAGAAAATGTTTAAAATTAAGAATGAGTTAGTAAACTACTTTAAAGTTAGCAAATTGTTAAGTAGTATCATACTATTACCTTAATAATAGGCTGTTTAAAATTTTGCGCCATTATCTTTATTTTTCCATACAGTGATATTCAAATGTGTGTTTTTTCTTTGTTTCTGTCAGAAAGCAAACTGCACTTACGAATAGTTAGTTATTCATGGCGGAGCATTGCTTATAGGTGCTTCATATTTCTGTTTTAATTTGAATTTAATTTCGCAGGGAATGTGATTGAAAATGTTCAGCAAAGGTTGTTGTTCAACAAAGAAAGTACGAATTCTGATCATTCTTTATGCATCTAAAATTGTATCGAAATATTTTTTTTTCTTGAAAATAGACCAATAGAGGTTAATTGATGTTTCAGCAATTTGGGGGCCCCTGGTGATAGCGGGGCCCTGGGCCCGGGCCCAGTGGGCCCAGTGGTAAAGAGGGGTCTGGCTGTCTGATTCCATTTCCCGAATTGTTTCCTTGTACCCTCACACTTAAATCGTTATTGCGGGCGACTTCAACAAATTTAAAGACTACAAATTATTATTTCATGAAAAATACAAACTAACCAATCATATTAAGTTATTAAAATTAGTCTATTGAATTCAAAATAATTTTAAATGTACGAGTACTTGTTTAAATTAAATATTTTAAGAAACAAACACACATGTAATCCAGGGATGGACTGAAAAATCAATGGGGTATGCTAAAATCGTAGGGCTAGATATCAAACTAAAATAATTCAATGGGAAATTTGTATCTTTGTCTATACATCTTTTGTAAGCTTACATTGTTTAACCTTTGTTCAATTTCTTGTTTACGCTTATTTATTTTAATGTTTCATCACATTTAATCCCGTACAATACCTTCATTTCGGGTGCCTACTTTTAAAACACCATCATCGGTAGCTCTGTTCGAAATACGAAATGAGGTTGCATAAGGTTACATCAAACAGAAAAGGAAAGTCAATTTTCCGTATAAACCTCCAATTCAATGAAATCAAAAAAAAAAAAAAACCATAACAAATAAAAACTTCAGAACCTTTCCTGACGTGAATAGGTCTAATTTATCAACCTTATTTTTGTGTCGGTATTTATTTCCTTCGCTGGGCTTTTTTAAACAGATTTGCTAAATTATTGGGATATCACCAAAAAAAGAAGCTAATAGAAAACATGAAAAGTGTGATGGATTTCCTAGAATTATTTTACGCTTGAGAGTGTTTCAAGGTATTTAGGTAAATTAAATAATTTCTAATAAAGTAATTCAATCACTCCCACGTACCTTCTCTTACGGGCATGTACAGGAAAAATGTTCAAAATTCAGCGGGGTTGAATCAGTTGGACAGACCGGTCTGAAGAGACCCTCATAATTCTCTGAAGAAGATAGGGTGGTTGGGTTGTGAACAGGATATCCGAGAGCAAGGATAAGGTGCTAAACTGAAAGTAGTTCTCGATTGGCATCTTCCTGTCTAACCTACGCAGTCTAAAGATGTATCTAGCGATGTTGTTGAAGACGACATTGGGCTTTCTTTTGTAGGCATAATTACAACTGGAGAAAATTTCGCAACCATAGACGAAGAATTAAACTTTTCGCAAGCACGCGTCTTGATCGGCGTGTATGACTGGAAGACCCAGAGCGGTGGGGGGGGGGGGGCTTACGTCTATTCTCTAGCAGCTCGATCAGCTAGAGATTTAGAAAACTAAGAAACCCCAAGGGAGTAGTAGGTGTCAAAATGGTGTGTGCAGGTTAAATCTTCGGCTACTTGCGTGGCTGGAGATTTTAAGGTATTCTCCAGGTTTTGAAGGGTGTTAAAGGGTAAACTGGTCTTACTTACTGGGTCGTGAAGGGTGGAATTGGTAAGGCCTCCGGCTGCTTGCGTGGTTGGAGACTTTTAAGGTTTTACTGGTTTATGACGGTAGATAACTGGTAAGGTCTCCGGCTACTTGCGTGGCTGGGAACTTTTAAGATTTTCTAGATTATGACGGGAGTTAACTGGTGAGGTCTCCGGCTGCTTGTGTGGCTGGAGACTTTTAAGGTTTTTACTAGGTTATGACGGGAGTTAACTGGTAAGGTCTCCGGCTGCTTGCGTTGCTAGACACTTTTAAAGTTATAAAAAAGGTTTAAAAAGGGTAAGTCTCCGGTTACTTGCGTAACTGGAGATCTTATTTGCAGTAGCAAATAATAGTGGGATCGTCGTCCCAGTTCTTTAGAACAAAGACTAGGAGTGTCTTTCCTAGTTTGCCGTAAGGTGAGCAAAAGACTAGGAGCGTCTTTCCTAGTTTGCCGTAAAGTGAGCAAGAGACTAGGAGCGTCTTTCCTAGTTCGTCGCATGGCGAATGAAGACCAAAAGGAAGCATACTAAGTTGTTGCGGTTACTACCCGGCCGACTTCTTGGTGTGTGTATCCTAAGGGTTGACAGGCCAAGAGTTTTGCAGGAACAAATCTGGAAGTGACCTCGGTGGCGAAGCTCCACCGGAAGCTATATTCTGGTATCATGGGAGATAGTGCCCATTTCAGTTGAGGGTTGAGTTTTACCGTCTGTTCAAACCCTATCTATGAGGTAGGCCTCCTAGTGGGAGCATCATGATGGCTTGGTTTATTCCGAATGCGGAGACACACGGTTTCCAAGATTCTTTTCTTGAATTCAAGAGGTGTTAGATAGACCTCGCCTCCAAAGCAAGAGGTGTGCATATTCTGCAACGTATCACAACTTTGCGACCGAGATAGCTTGCTATGTCGCTGTTAATGGTCAGGACCCAATCTGAACCCATAGAGGTAGGCCTCCCGTGGGATTGAGCCATAATAGGCAGGTGCTCACGTTAAACCAAAAGACGATCTTCCGCGTAAAAGTTATTCCGATATTTTGAGCGGAATTTATATATTCAACTGTGTTGTATTATTTAAAGTTACTTAAGGGAAATAGGTTGAATCTTATTTTTTTTTTTTAGATATAACCAAGCACATTGATTTTGATGGGTTTATGGCCAGTCCATTAGAGGTCTTCATTCACGCGGCAAACACTATCTTCAATGATACCAAGACCGCAGCTGAGGTACGTTTGTACATTTCAGCATACATACATATGTAACGAGCAGTTGTCAAGGACGGAGGTAATATCATTGATCTAAAGCGAAAAAACCAATAACCCAAGAAAGGATCCTTTTGGAACTCAATAAGTAATAGCTTAGTTAAATTTTTTTTTTCATTGAATTATAGATCGTAAAAATTAATCGAAAGAAACATTTTTTTTCAAAATTCTAGCAGCCGTTTTCGAGAAAAAATACGGTTTTCAAAAACCATTTTATAACATTTGTTGTTTTTGTTTCCCACATCTTCTAGATTGTATTTAAAAACTTTTTACTGTCAAGTTTCTAAATTATTGAGCTTGGCGTTTTCGAAATATTGTTTTTTAAGTAAAAATAAAAATAAAAAATCGGTTAAACTGCTTATGAGAAAATCAAAAACAAAACAAAAATGGTTCTAGGTGGGGTATCATTAAGAACCATTTTCCAAAAAAAAAAATGTTCAACCATGACCAAGCTTCAACTAAATGGCAGTTTTTGAATTTTCCTTAAAAAAATCTGTTGGGGGAAAGTTTAAAGAAAATCGTTGTTACGGGCTATTTCAATATACACAATTCTTCGGGGCTGCGCTTTTCTGGTCAGACAACACCCGAACAAAGGTATATCTAGATTTGTTCTTGCAAGTCAATCCACCAACACTCTAAACTTGTTTCTTACCTCTGACACTGATTAATACACTATTTACAAGTATGTATTATCACCTCAAGGTGCATCAGACTATTGTGTCATATCTGTTTATTTCATGTAAGCAAAACACAGTTAGAGAAGTAACTCCTAAGATAACCGTTTTCAACACGAGAAAGCCAACTGAGACGGTCTCCTCGAAATTGACTTGGACCTTGCATTCCCTAAAATTAAGGCAAAAACTAAATATTAAAATTTCCCAAAAGTAGAACACAATTTTGGTCACTTATTAAAAATGATTATTGCACTTGATATTTCAAAACCATGAAGCTCCTTTATCGAAAATACTTGTATTTGGTATTGATGAATCTCTTCTTAGATGCATTAGAAACTACCTCTCAAACCACCCAATACAATTTGTAATGGATGATTTTAAGTCTGAATTCATAAAATAAATGCTGGTGTACCATAGGTTTCCGTCTTGTCTCCAACCCTCTTTCTTATAATTATCAGTGATATTTTGTCTGAAACTTCTAATCCATTAAATTGTTTTGCTGACGACAGTACTATCAGCTTCTCATATTCATTTAAAGGTGCACGTCCTTATGCTCCAAATGTAGACTTAGAACCGCAGTGTATTATAAGGTCATACATTTCTTATCTCGATAGTAATAGAAAGCCATAAGCTGCGTAGAATTGAATGCTTCAAAATGCTGTCTTCTGTCGTTAAAGCCCAACCCACCCTGATGTCTGCATCCATGAACGGCACATGCATTGGGAAAACCAAACCGATCTCAATTCTCGGTATGTGCATCAAAGACCAACTTGTGTAGAATGACACCATATTCAACGTCGCCAAAAACGATGGTAAGTGTTTAGGATTCCATACCCTTTCTAATATGGCTGTAGTCTATAAGGTTTATATTCGTCCAAGGCTCCAGCAAAATTCCCATATTTGGCCAGGTGCCCTTAAACTCACTTAAGTCCAAATCCAAAAAAGATCTTTAAAAACGATTGGTGATAAAAATATAACAGAAACATTTGAATCTATCGAGCACCCCTGCAATCTTTCTTGTCTTTAAATATGTTACCTTTATTTTGATAGAAAGTGTTCTAGTGAAAAAGATAATTTTATTCATCTCCTTAAACCGTAATACTCGCGCTTTAGGGAGTGCCCATCAGTTTATGCGAATAAATTTTTCCTTTCCATTATGATATTCAGACATTCAAAACCAATGTGCATTGAAATCTTCTTTGAAATACTCCCCAAATTTCCTAAATCGTTCACTCAAACATTTTAATTCTATTTATAATCACTTTATTGCGTGAAAATTATATAAAAGAAAATGGAGAATCTAATATGTTACAAGAAACTAAGAAATAAATAAAATGTTGATTTCATTATTTTCTGTATTGGATTTATTTTATCGTTCACAAATTATAGAGTTTTTTTATACAATTCAAACGTGTTTCATATGCAGGATTTCTCCTTTTAGTCAGAAAATTTTTTAATGTTTGAAATAACAAAATTTTTAATATCGAATAGTGTCATAAATTTTTGTAATTTTGTGTAATTTTATGTACATGAAAAAAAAAACAAATTTCAAAACAAGTTCCACAGTTTTCTTTCATATATAACATAAGGGGTTTGAAAATGTCTTTATTTCCCTTTCAAACAAAACAAAATTAAGATTGAAAAAAATGCAAAATACGAGGTCAGTTTAAAAAGTTCTCGGCCTGACCAATAAAACGCAATAAATTTTAAAAGTTTTTTTAATCTTTTTCTACATATTCTCCTCTTATTTCAATGCACTTATTCCATCTGTGTTCCAGTGCTTCTATACCCTTTTTATAGGCCGATTCCTCCAACTCTTCGAAAAACCACTCCGTCTCCACAATCACCTCATCGTTGATGAAGAATTTGTGTCCAGCCAAATGTTTTTTTAAGTTAGGAAAGAGGTAATAGTCTGATGGTGCCAAATCAGGTGAATAAGGGGGGTGGTTCAGTACACCAAATCGAAGTTCATGGAGCTTAGCCATGACAACAACCGACTTGTGTGCTGGAGCATTATCCTGATGAAAAAGGATCTTCTTTTTGGCTAATCCTGGTCTTTTTCGGCAACTTTTTCAGCCAATTTATCTAACAGGTTTGCATAGTATTGACCAGTGATGGTTTGGCCCTTGGGAAGGTAATCAATAAAAATAATTCCCTTGTAATCCCAAAAGACTGACGCCATCACTTTCCCAGCTGAAGCACACGACTTGGCCTTCTTCTGTGGAGGAGAACGATTGAATTTTTGTTCTTCGCTCAGCAAACGCGGCACCCTTCTTGCGGACAATTTTTTCAACCCCAATTCTTCGGTCAAAATGTGGTAAACCCTCTCAGAAGAGATTCCCATGGTGTTGCTTATTTCTCGCACTTTTAACCTTCGGTCGTCTAAAACCATTTTATGAACTTTATCGACGTTTTCTGAAGAGGTGGATGTTGTTGGCCTTCCGCTTCTGCGATCATCTTCGACGCTCTGTCTGCCATGTTTAGATAAGGCTGCCCACTTTTTGACCGTGGAATACGAAGGTGCAGATTCCCCCAATGTCCCATCGAAGTCATCTTTAATTTGATTTGGTGTCATTTTCTTTTTGACCAAATATTTAATGACGGCTCTAATTTCATTTTTTTCCATTTTCGTTGTTAGCAATAGGTTCGTTCAAACAAAAATTTGCACTGATATAAGTACGCGACCAATTTTAATGAAACTGCACATACAATTATTATATATATAAGGCTATTTGAGGAATTAAAATTTATTTATTAAAACAACGCCTTCTATGTTAGGCCGAGAACTTTTCAAACAGCCTCCGTATATGTACATAATACATTTACATATGTATATAATGAAATTCTGGAAGGTGTACAAAAATGTTTACTCATACTATCATTTTTAATTTTAACTGACCTACAACTTATGTCAGATCTTAGTTCAGGCGTATTTTCATTGTTTCGGTATTATTAAATATGTAAAACCAGCAAACCAATCTCTTTTTTAGAAAAATGTTGAAGGTAAGTCATACGATGAAGTGAGATATCTTGACTTCATTATCGTAATGTTAGTAATTTAAAGCACCTGAAAAAATCAGAGATTTCCCAAACAAAATTATAAAATTTATTTTCATTTTTTTTATCCTTTCAATAAGCATATATAATATTTTCCAAAAATCAGTAAACAGATAAAATTAACCAATACATTATACGATAGCATGAAGATAGCCTAAGCATGTCTTTGAACAGAATAATACTTAAATATATGCTTGTTAACCATGAAACGGACAATGACATCCTTAATCCATTTGGTTAGGGTTCGACGTATATATATATATATCACGAGGGCTATGTTCGAGTATCAGTATAATGTAGAGTATTTTTGATATACATACTTACATACGTACATATTAAACAAAATGGATGGGATATTGACGAGACATATTTGGTAGAAAAAAGTACCACCATCAAAAAATACTAAAGTAGGATGATAATGTGATATAAGGACCATCATCATTACTGTCAATTTAAGTACTGGCCAAGCATGTGGCACGTCATGCATAAAGTCATCTTCGCCACATAAAATAGACGAAGGATACATGACAGGACGAGTTAAGGAGTTTCAGAATCACAAATTACCCACTTATATTTAGAAAAAAAAATAAATTTCGGGTATACTACAATGAATCAAATGTCACTTATGCTATTTAATGCAAAGAAAAATTATGCGTTTGTACCCTCAATCTGACAACAACATCCACCTGATATTGTATAACAGATTTAAATTCATTATCTAACTAAGTTATCAATCGTTATTGAATTTGCGTATTCCTATAAATATATAGTTTATCACACAACTTTCAATGCAATTTTGGACTAGCTAATTAAATTATTATTGTGCATTTACAAACACTTCTAAATGCCAATATATTCAGAAAATGGAGGTTTTAATCAATCAATCAATCATGGTGATAAATGAGTTAAAAAAATCGTCTCCATCATACGATCGGTACACCTTATACACCTTATTGCAATTACATTTTACAAATTAAAATTGCATGTAATTAAAATTGACAAAAATGCAATTACAAATGCTTGTAATGAGTATTTAAAAACATTCAGTATATTATGTATGTACAGTAGTGGAAAATTAATTAGAAACGATTTTTTTTTAAATTGGGTGTATCTACACATTCTTTTAAGTAATGTTTTTAAGTCAATGTTTTTGAAAACCTCAGATGCATTTTTGGATTTTGTCTTATGTAAAGCTCTCTTTACATCTCCCCAGAAATATTCTAATGGATTGAGGACGGGCTTTGAGATGACCAATCCAAAACTTTATTTTTTTCTTCTTCAAACAAACACTTCACAAGACGTGAAGTGTGTTTTGGATCGTTGTACTGTTGAAAAATGTAAGAAACAGGCAAAACTTCAAACCCTTAGGGCTCCATTACATTTTCCAGTGTATTTTTATAATGCTATTGATTCATGCGTCCTTAAATTCGCATTATAGGACCCACACCTCGCCAGGAAAACCCTCTCCAAACCATCACATTTCCGCCCCATGCTTGTCTTGATTGTTTATTTGGGATTTAGCTCCTGGTTAATTGGACGTCGCACATACCATTTGCCAGCTGTTCCAAATATGTTTACTTTGGATTCATCACTCCATAAGATTTTTTTTTTCCAAAATGAGAACGGTTTTTTCAAATGTTCTCGCGCAAACTCCAAACGACGTTTAAGGTTTTTTTTTTTAAACGCATGATTTTTGAAGAGCAATACATCCCCGCCAGCCACTTTCGAGAAGACGATTCCTTATAGTCCGTACTGTTATTTCATGGCTTAATTGGGATGAAATGGCATCACGAATTGCTTGACTAGTGGCAAAAGGATTGACCCTACTCTGTCGGACTATGAAATGATCTTCTCTTGGAGTTGTTTTTCTTTTTCTCGCTTTCGTCTTGCGGTTTTCAAGGCTGCCAGTCTCGGTGTAAAACTTTATGGCATTATGTACCATCTTCTTTGAGCATTTTAACTGGCTTGCAATGGCTGCCATATGGAAGACTTTCCTCAACAAGTACATACGCACAATAATCATACGCATTTCAGGTGTGCAGGGGGCAGATTCTGTAATTAACGAAACGAAAGCGATTGTCGTTTTTCAAAAACGAAAGAAAATCTGCGAAAGCGATAATTGGCATTCCGTATCGCATTTCGTTTTTGGTTCTATGTTCGTTTATGCTCCGAACACACACAAATTTTATTGCATACTTCTATGATGTTGATAGCTGTCAGATAATTGGAAGGATGGAACATTAATTTTAATCGACCTTTGATCTGACAAAGTAAATGGGTCAGACAAATCTCTCAGATTTCTTTTTATACTCCGCAAGTTCAATAACTCCAAATCCTCTTGTTCTTCTTCATTATCGGTCAAAAATGCAATATATTCGTGTATCATCTTCTTTTTTAAAAACTTTCTTAAAGAAAAAACGGAACTACGAGTATTTAAGAAGAGAAACGTCAAAGAATAAGCTGTCGTTTATTTTGTTTCGCATGTGCGAACGAAAACTTTCGTTTTTTAAGTTACATAAAGCAAATCGTTCGCACACGCGAAAACGTTTGTTCGCGTGTGCGATACAGAATGTCACCCCAGATTTTGTTTTTACCCATTTTACGTATTGGAGATATAAGTTTAAACATCAGAAAGATAAATTAAGAATTTTTCGAATCCAATAACTCACCACGTTTGCAGTTAACTAACAAAATTGAAGTCGTTTCTAATTATTTTTCCAAGGAAATCGAATATTTGTTTCGGAAAAACTCAAAATTTTATAATTTTTTTTCGTTTTCTATCATTAAAAATAAAAAATCCAGCGAAGTAGGGACTAATAAAAGTTATATTTAACTATGTAAGTTCTTACCATTTGTATTGAATAGTTAATATGGCCAAAATTTAGGACAGAAAAACAATAATTTCTTTTTTTTTTCATCGTTTCTAATTATTTTTCCACCACTGTATAATAACACGTAATTGAATTGAAAGTAATTGAAGAACTGAACAACTTTGAGTACTTTTTAAGTAGGTAATTGATTATGGAAATTGTAATGCATTAGATAAAAATATTAATTACATTGAAAAATAATATCATAGTTAAGCAGATAGCACAAGATCCCGTCCCAGATCGACTCTTTGTTTTAAAATGTGAGTTATACAGTCCCTTAATTTGTGTTTAATATTTTAGAGCATTATTCCTGCGTATAGTCTAAGGAAAAAATCGTTTCACAACAAGTGCCTATCTCATATTTGTGTATCAAGTGTGGTCGAGTTATAGGTACTTTAAAGTACAAGTTTTTGAGATTTATCGAACTAGACGATATCAGTACACCCCTGGGGGTCAATTCTCTATCTGTGAAACTGTGAAGTGATAAAAAAGTTATCATTTCACTTTTCACAGCCGTTTTTCATTTTACATACATTTCACATAATGCGATTCTGGAACTCATCCTGATAAATTTTTGTCAAAACATGTACTAAATAGTACTAAAATGAGAAACGCTCTCATTTTGGATACACGATACTCATTTTTGAGTATAATTTTGTTTTTGTAATTTTCATATTTTATCAGGGCTTTTCACAAAATCGTTTGAGTGTGAAAACAAATTTAATATTTGAAAATATTTTGACATTTTATTAATTTTTTTCATAAATTGCGAATCGGATAGTGTGTGAAGTTGTGAAAAAACTTATCACTTCATAGTTTCACAGATAGAGAATTGACCCCCTGGAAACACTTTTTTGCAACTCATTTGAATCGAACTCAACATTTACATACTTAAATGTAATGGGAAGCAGTTTCTGTTTTTTTACATTTTCTTAAATTAGTGTTTTCAAACTTGTACAGATATTTAATACCGTTCTTATGTATATTTTGTACACGTGCTTAATATATTATTTCTTACAAACAAAATCTCTTAACTTATAGAAGGTTGTGATATTTTTTGTGGAGAGAATAAAACCTTAATTATTTCTTAATTCAAAAAAGAAATATTTGAATAACTTTGAAAATGTTTTATAAAATGATTTGAAATGGAACGGTATAAGTCTGACTCAAGTAAGTTACTCAAGTTTTAAAAGCCAAACAACTTTTTACTTGCGACTTATAGGTACTATAAGGCAAGTTAGACATTCGGAAAAAAAATCGAACTCGAGATTTTGATCAAAGTTGACATAACGATAATAGCGACGACCAAAAAAGTATGTCTCACAATTCTATCTGTCTGTCTGTCTGTTCGACTACAGCTAAACGGCTCGGCCGATTTAATGAAAAAAAATGAATGAACAAAAATGTCTAACAAATCCCCTTGGAACCATTTTTTTTGTTTTTGATTTTCTCAAAAACGGTAAAACCGATTTTGATCATTTTTTTTATGTTAAGGCTCCCCAGCAGTTTCAATATTATTGTGTATTCAAATTTTCAAACAATTTTTTTTTGGATTTTTAAGAAAGTTTTCAATTTTTTTTGTTGAAAACTCAATATTTCCAAACCCCATGCTCGATTTTTTTAAACTTGATAAATAAAAGTTTCTTAAAATAATCTACAAGATATGCGAAAAAAATTTATTTTTCCTAAAAATAAAGGTACCCTCCATAAAAATGTTAAAAAATTGTTTTCGAAAATCGTATTTTTCTCGAAAACGGTTCCGAGAATTTTGGTTAAATGTTTGATCTTTCGATTAATTTTTAAGATCCATAATTTAATACACATTTTTTTTTAAAACAAGACATTACTGACTGTACTTACCATAGAACGATTTTTTAAAATTTTGAATTTCTCATTATCGACATAAAGGATTTTAATGAAATTTTTAATAGAGATGCTTCTAAAAACTTTCAGAAACATTGCATTTCAAAACAAAATAATATAGTTTTTGAATTTTTGAAAAAAAATCATAGTTTTTTTTTTGGAAAATTCGATATCTCAAAAAAGGGTGAATATTTTATTTTTTTGAAATTTAATTTTCATTGGTACAATAATAAAAACCTTAAATTGACGTACCAAGTTTTTTTTTTAAATATTTTAAAAATTTTATATATAAAACCTTATTTTATTAAGAAACCACTACAACGACTTATAATTTTTGTTCTTGCTTAAATTCATATTTGCATAGCATTCTGTTTCTGTCTCTTACTACTAAAAAAATTAAAAAAATGATGATAATTTTATCCTAATGAACAGTTTTTTCTTATAACTTTCGTTTTTAAAATTCCTAGTCTATTACATAGGAGCAAGTTCGTGCGACCCATTTAAATTAAATAATTAGAAGACTTGGAAAGAAAAGTTTGAATTCTGTAGGTGGTAGTATTCTTGCGTACACCCTATATATAAATAATTCAAACTCTTGCTCAAAGTCTAAACAAAAGTGACCCTTATTTGATTCTATGATTCAAATTAATCATATATTTTGAGAAAATCCTGAAAGGATTGGGGAAATTATTCCCCAATAAAGAAAAGAAGTTCTCTTTACAAAAGAATAAGGAATTTAATGTAACTTACTTGAACAAATATTTTGTATTTACTGAAAAAAAAAAATATTAAAAATTTTATACAAATAACAGATAGAAATCTGATCAATAAAAATATGAGATTCAGTGTTTTAGCAGAAAGTGTAAATGGTAATTACAACAAGTTTTCTACAACTTTTTTTGTTGTGCAGATACATATATTTTATAGACTCAAACAAAAAATGATAAATCAAAATACATTTGCTAAACTGTCATACTGTCATAAATTTAAATAGCATTTAAGAATGTGCATTATTAGCCCTAGAGGTCAATGTCGGCCGTAGTGTTACTCGTAAGCTCAGAAATTCTTTTTTTAGCGGCACTACACGAATTGGATAGAGCATTCGTGTAGTGGTTTTGATATTTAGAAACTCAAAAACGATGGTAATTTGTACCTGTTTTTTTAAACCTGCTCACTTTCCTTATTGCTCGCACTGTATTGTCTATAATATTAAGTGTCCTTGATAAATTCAGAAAGCATTTGATACTGTTTAGCAAAATGCATTATGACACAATTTTTTTAGACTCAATTTCCCAATGTATCGTATAAAGACTATTAAATCCTTTCTGTCTGAAAGGAAATTTAAGGTTTCATAAATAACTGATTCTCTAAGTCTTATAATATTATAGCAGGTATACCTCAAAGTTCGGTGCTAGGTCCAATCTTATACACTATATTTAACTGATATTTAACTACGACTTTTAACAAACTGTAATAAAGCTGTTTTCGCTGACGATACTTGTATCTTTTCATCAGATTCAGTTGGTTTCATTATTGAAACAAATCTACAACCTGCACTTAATGTAGTTCAAGATTATTTTTTTATTGGAAGATAAAAATAAATCCTCAAAAACTCAGGCTATCTTTTTCTCACGAAAAAGAAAAGCCTATTTCTTGCCAAGCAATAATCTTCAAGTCGGTGGAATAAGCACAGAATGGCGTTCAAGTTCTTAGTATCTCGGAGTTCATTTAGATAAAACTTTAACTTTTGGCTTGCACGTACAAGAAGTAATCAAAAAGTTCAATATAACTATCAAAACTCTTTATCCTTTTATAAACCGCAAATCTAAACTGAGTAATGATGATAAACTCTTTATATTAAAAGCAGTTTTTCAAGCAATTATGTTTTATGGTTCACCGCGTGGGGGATATGTGCAAAAAGCCAAATTCGAAGACTTTTAATAACTCAAAATAAAGTCCTAAAAATGATTCTCAAGCTTACATGGCCATTTTCAGCAGCTGAACTTCACGCTATGGCAAATATATATTGCAAAGAATTGACAAAGTCAATGTACGCTATATTCTTTTTCTTTATTTTCCTTTTTTTTAAACTGACTTTGTGATATTATTTATTAATTTAATATTTATTTATTTATTATTTATTTATTTATTTACTTATTAATTAATTTATTTAATTTATTGATTTATTTTTTGTTTATAATTGTTTGTTCATTAATTTTTTTACTTGTTTAATTTTTTTTGTCGTTTTTTGAACTTTGGATATATTTGTTTTTTGTTATTTATTTATTTCGTTGTTTTTTTATTTATTTATTTGTTTAATTATTATTTATTGAATTTTTTATTAATGTATTTGTTCATTTATTTATTTGCCTATTTATTTATCATATAATATACATATATATATGTTAGACTTTAAGTTGGGTTTGATTTAAATACCACACCGTCACCTATCTCCTCTCTAAATCCACAAAACACTTTTTAATTGAGGTTTTTTTGTAGCTTTTTTTTAAGAAAAAATGTAAGAATATTCTGCTACAATAAATACAAATACAAATAATATAAAGTGTATTCATGTAACCCCGAATGCACGTTAATTATAAAAATAAATTCGAGAAAAATATTAAGTGCGGGATAGTTTTGTTTTCTTCTAAAGAAATCATTTCTATGTTAAATTAACCTCAAAAAATTATAAATGGTTCAAACCTGAACTCCAAAATGGGAATTACTTAAAACGACATCAAAAAACACAAACTCAAAATTAAGCTTTCTTAAAATCCACTTTAATTTAAAAAAAAAATGTCTAACGTCGAAAATCATCAGTCAGCAAATATTCCGAATTTCCCTTAAAAACTAAAGCTACGCAATTGCATTTTGTCATCAAGGTATTTTTGTAGGGTTAAAAAAAAATATCTGTCATTCAACTGCAAAATTTCATTTGGTTGGTGAGATTTTGCAACAAGTTCGTAAGTTTTTTTTGATTCCGATGCTGTCTTTACAACTGAACGATGTGAAGTAAAAAGTCTCACAGGACACAAGTTGAAATTGACAAAAAATTGAATTGACACCAACGAACGTATCCGAAAGGGCATGAAGGCGAATGCATATTTGCACATATTGCCTGTCGATATCAAGATATTTATGTCAACCACGTTTAAAGATGAAAAATTTGCTCTGTTAGCTTTATTCAATTTATTTGGTAAAATGAAATGCTTAAGCTTCGAAGTAAAATCCAATTTTAATGTAAATAGAAATAAATTTTGACTTTAGAGTGATTACGATTCTGCTAACACAATCATTTCTCAATGAATAAAATGTTTTATTCAGTACGTAATTTAGTTTAAATTTTTTTGAGTCATTGTGTGTTTTGTTCTAGAATAATTTTGTGGTGCAGAAATAATTTTTAAGTGATTCTTTGGAAATAAAAGTGAATGTCGTTTTCAGCGACCCGAAATTGAGTTAGAAAATATTTTACTTTTTAGTTCGCTTAAACCAAAAGTATGCAGTATTATAGTCGTCCTTTTGGTGGACATTTAAATAATGCTTTTAGTCACCGTAAGGTAGGTGGAGGAAGTGTGAGCAAAACCGCATATGAGAGCAAAGTCATTTCTTTACTGTGCTGCATAAGTAAAAATCAATGGAAAAACTTTTAATCCAAGAACATGGCTGGTAGAATATATCCTCCCATTGTTATCTTAATAAACTGTCCCAAGTTGTGTCTGCAAAGATAATGGAGTTCGTTTAAAAGGCCAAAAGTAATGGTTATTTTTTTGTCAAAATGTAAGTCGTGGTATTAAAAGTAAAATCATTAAACCAAATTATCATTCTAATTTTTATTTTTGAAAGGAACATATTAAAATATTTTGTAACCTGTAAGAGCCATTAGAGCTCGGATAACATCTGTTCGGGAAAAAAATTCATAGATAGGTAGGCAAATTTCGTCCACTGGTAGTCGGGCCCTGTGGCCCAATTAGCGCTGAAGTTTGCCATTTTAAGACCTTAACTCATATGAACCTGTGGGCGGAGTTGATATGGCAAATCGTGGACATTCTCACAAAGTCATCCATTTGGGATTAAGTTAAAAAAATTAAAAGGATCTAGTAGGCTTTGTTGTCGTCTCTTATGATGTGTTTTTGCTTTTGCACAATCATGCGGAAGTCGGATCACTCACTTAACCGGACCACCACACTCTTCTACTCTGGGCCTAGCTAGGCAACTTATTGGCTGGTGCTGAAACAGTAGATAATCCAACTCTCCGCACCGTAAGCTTCCGTTAAAGCCTCCAGTCTGCTAGCTCAGGATCTTAAGAGTCAAACGGAGGGCCCGGCATAGAAGTCACCGAAGTTCGTCCTAGAGCCATTTTGTCACGTTGAGAAGAAGCATCAAGTTTTTAATCTTCATTTCCGAAAGTTCGTCAATGTCGTCAAAAAATACCCTTCCTAAAGATCCTAATTATTTGCAAAAGAAATGGAGGAATTTTGTCCTTTTCCTGCTGGTCCCCACAGCTATGATAGTTCCAGCTTCGCTGCATGCTCTCCTATTGAACAGTGTCCGCTAGAGGTAGCTACGATCCTAGCTATGTATGTCTTTCCTGGGTCTGCATATCAGATCTGGTGTTGGTGATTCATTATAGGTGGGCCAGATCTTTCAAGATATAATGCAGTTAGTTAAACTGCTCCATCTACGGTTTGATTCGTTAAGAAGAACTGAGAGAATATTGCCCTTCATAACTCCGAGCGGAATGTTGACTCTTTCCGCAAGTGAGTTATGAGGAGGTGGTCCTTACCTGGCTAGCTCGTCCGCCCGTTCATACCCATTAATGCCATAATGACCCGAAACACAGATAAAAGTGAAATTGTGGTTAATATTGAGGCTAGCAAGTTCAACCCGGCATTGCTGGCGCAATTTGAAGGATTGTACTAGAATTAATGAAATTAACAGTCTCCTGACTGTCTGTGATAATAGCCGTATTCCGATTGTGGTTTGGATCTTGTTTAAGTACCTTGCATGCTTCCCTGATAGCATGTAATTTAGCTTGAAAGTAAAGTCGGGTTGTCTAAGCGACCTAGGGATATTCAAAGTCTCAGAAAAGATTCCCGAACCAATGATACATCTTTGAGCCATCAGCCTGTTTTGTCGAAGTCTTTCGTCACGATGTCATCATCCCAGTTCATTCTTGATGGGAATATAACCTTAAAACCTTTAATGATGCCCATTTTAGGGCTGCAGGAGATCGAAAAGATCTCTATTGCATTAACTACTTAATATTGCTGTGGCCTTAAAGTATGGCAATCGAAGAGTTCGGTTTCTTTTGCCATAATGCACTGCGAGATACTTAATAGTTAATGTGTAAATCAAGTGGTAAGAGGTACAGAATCACCCTTAAGGCATTAGTTGGGCAAGATCTTAGAGCCACTGTGTGGCCAACGCTCGGAGTTGTTTGTAACTTCTCCAGTTTATCGACGTTATATGCTTTGGTAAGCACAGGCCACTTTTTAACAATGGTTTTACTATAGGCGTAGAAAGTTAGGCCGGCCTTTTTAACCCTTTCTTCAATATTCAGTTTCCAGTTAAAATTAGGGCCTGGAATAACACCTAGATTTTTTGCACTAGTTTTAGTTAGTTAGTTTTATTGACTTCAAAATTTTAATACTATTCACAATTTCCTTTGTAAGTTTATCTCAAGTCTTAAAAATTGGTTTGGCCGATGGCCGTCTACCAGACTGACATTTACATTTTTATTTTTATAGAAATATTACTAAAGAAAAATCTAATATAACGCTTTCAAAAATAAATTAAACAGTTTTGCATACAATTTTTATACATTAAAAACTTTCGTTGATTATACATGTTCTGTATCGTAAAGCACTCAAACAATATTGGTATAAGAGATCCCACCCTCGTTCTCCATTCATCAATTTAATGGTTTCCTCTAAACTGAGTATATCAATTCCAAAGTATCTCATGCGGAATTCTTTCAGAATTGGACAAACTCCCAAAAAATGGAACACGTCTTCACGTTCTCTTCGATTGCATAAATCACACCATATAGGAAGATCTGGACGGTGAGGAATGAAGTTTAAACTGAGGAGTTCACCTCTAACTTTAAAGATTGTACTGATTTTGGGTATGGTGTTATCGGTCAAGAAGTAGGTGTTTTTTTCCAAAAAGTGGTTAACTTTACTGTAGTAAGCTCTATATAATGATGATTCCGCTTCCTCAATTAACTTATCATACATCCTGTTTCCTATTTTCATCAACAAATCATCAAATTTCATTTTAAGCGAAGAAAGGCTATCTTCAGCTGATATTAAAAAATTTGTTGAGCAATCGTTCGCCAGTTTATACCACTCACCTACGAATGCTCCTCTAGAATTAATTATGTGACTTAGCACAAGCCTCGGAATCCTGTTTTCTCCCATCTCCATAACTCTTGTCACATAATTAAAGTGCAATTTGAGAGTATCCAAGAAAAGGGGGCCTGTTCCTGTTTCTAGGTGCAGCATATAGTTGGGTGTCGTACTCGGCAGCCTAAAGGTGCTTTTGATGAAAAAACGGAGGAACTTTTCCACTACATCAAACGAAAGGTATCCCCACACTTGCGCTCCGTAAAAAAGAATTGCAGTTGCGGTTGCTCGAAAAACTTTATATTTGGCAATATGTGAAACGTTATTCCTCAAATAGCAGCCTCTCCACACGGTACACATTGCACGCTTAGCTTCCGCTACTTTTGCTCGGAGGTGTCTATCGAGATTCAGGTTCGAGGTAATTAATAAACCCAGATACTTGTACTCCTTAACTATTTCCACTGCTTCATCTTGAAATGTCCATTTTTCCATTCTAGAGTATCTCCCTCCACCGCTTCTAAATATCATTATTTTGGACTTTGATAAATTAACTGATAGGTTCCAGACTTTGCAATAGCACTGTAGTCTATTCATCATCAGCTGCATTCCGTCTATAGATTCGGCCAGGAAGACTATGTCGTCAGCATACATGAGACCAGGAATGGATTTTCCACTAAGCACTATACCACCTTTCACTGAGTTTGTAATATCGTTTATGTATAGACTGAACAGTAGCGCACTTAAAACGCATCCTTGCTTTACTCCCATTGAGGTTTGAAACTCATCGGAAAGTTGTTTTCCATCCCACACTCGTGCCACGTTTTTTTTATACATTGCTCTGATGACTGCTATTATTTTTGTAGAGATTCCATAATTGTAGAGCTTATAAAAGAGAGCTTCTCTAGGAATGGAGTCAAACGCTGCCCGAAAGTCGACGAAAAAGGCATACAGCTTTTTACCATTCTTCTTGTAGATTTCGGCTATATTTACTAAGGAAAATATTTGATCGATTGTTGAGTGATTTTTTCTAAACCCTGCTTGAAACTCAGTCAAAATTTCCTTGCGTTCAATCCAATTGGATAATCTAGTATACAATACTGAACTAAAAAGCTTTGTCGCAGTGTTTAAAAATGAAATGCCCCTGTAATTTGTTGGATCTTCGGGGTTGCCTTTTTTATGCAAGGGAAAGATGATTGCTGATCGAAAATTCACGGGAGCGTCGGCCGTCTCAAAAATTTTATTGAATTCGACAGTAAGGAGTTGTAGAAATTTAGGGGTGAGATGTTTATAAAATTCAAAAGGTATTCTGTCCTCCCCAGGAGCTTTGCCATCTTTAGAGTTTTGTATAGCTGTTTCAACTTCGGATAGAGAAAAAGGGGCATCAAGAATTTCATCAGCTATTAATGGGGTTGCATATTGAATTTTGGGCGATATTTCAGTTGTGTTAAGAAGACTCGAAAAATGTGTTTTAAGAAGGTCTATGTGCAGAGTTGCAGTCATTGAAGTCGTCTTTGCACTCAAACACTTCACTGCTTTCCAAAAATCCGTTGCATTTTTAGCTTTGTTTATTGTTTCAATATTTCTGAGATCAAAATTGCATTTTTTAAGCTTACAAAGCTCTTTGTATTTTTTGTTTGCAGATGCATACAGGGCTTTAAAGCTTATATTGTATGACGTTCTAAGCAACTTTAAGTACGCAAAAGATAGATTTCTTGCTGCCAAACACTCTTTATCGAACCACTTTTGCTTATTTGTAATGACCTTTCTTTCAAACGTTTTTTGACAAGCTGCATTTTTTATGAAAGTTACGAGTGTATCTAGGTCGGGGTTCTCTGGAACTTCCGTGGCTACCCGCAATTCGATTTGTCTGTTTAGACTGCGCTGAAAAATCTCTCTGTTGTGGTTATTCCAGTGAAGTTTCGGAGGAAGAGAAAGTCCCGAATCCGCTGTTTCGTCACGATCTGTTCTTATCTTAAACGACACCTCCAATGGCATGTGATCAGAAAATGTTTTTACAGCTACTTCAAATTTATCCAAATGGGAGATCCAGTTTCCAGATAGAAAACAATAGTCTATCACAGAACACGATGCTCCACGAATAAAAGTAAATTCACCCCCTCGGTCGTCTTGACAGCTTCCGTTTAGAACGTGACAATCCAAAGCATCAGCCAGTTCCAGAATTTTGATTCCCTTCGTGTCACACACCTCATCTTTCGATTTTCTATCATAATAAATATGAGTTAAATTCGTTCCACTATTAAAGTTGTTTTGTGATAGGCCAATCCTTCCATTAAAATCGCCTATCATCATCAGATTTGTTGGTCCTAGCTCATAAACAAGTTCTCGCAGCTTATTTTTTGCACTATAAAGAGCAAAAGTTCTTGGCCATTGAGTCGGCGTAGAGCGAAGGGCTGTATCTTATTTTTGCTAGTAAATAGCATTAGTTCGTCAGTGGCTCTAATTTATGCCAATATTTTGCTTATACATTTATATCCACACCAACATTTTGGTGCCGGCTTCACTTAAAAAAAATCATAGTTTTTGAGAAATTTTCAAAAAAACTGTACGCTCTTTTACCCGCCAATAAATGTTTAGTTCCGATCCAAATTTAGAGTACTTTTTATGAAATGCTTAACACAAACAAATAAAGCTCTCTACAAAAATTTAGCTTGTTGGAATTTTTTCGAAGTTTCACCCCTATTTTGATTGTCCATTTGCGACTGATTGAATACTGAAAAATCTGTCAATCAATTTGAAATTCGGTATTGCGTTACTCTATTGATAAAAGGATTTTGAATTGTTGATAAGATTTATACCTGTGAGTGAGCCCAATTTTGGACATCTAATTTTTAGTTCAAACAAATCCCCGGGAGCCGATGGCATACCAGCCGAATTATTTCATCACGGCGGGCCAGCCTTACGTCAAGCAATTCATGATATTATAGTGCACGTATGGGAGCAGGAAGAAATGCCAGAAGACTGGCGAAAAGGCATAATATGCCCCATACATAAGAAGGGAGATGTCACAACGTGCAGCAATTATAGAGGTATCACGTTGTTGAGTACCGCCTATAAGATACTCTCCTCTATCCTACAAGACCGGATAACTTCATACGCTAAAACCGTCATCGGACAATATCAGTGTGGTTTCATTCCAGGCAAATGAACAACTGATCAGATCTTTACCCTTAGGCAGGCGATGGAAAAATGTCTAGAATTTAACATCCCAACATACCATCTGTTTATAGACTTTAAGGCCGCCTATGATAGCATAGCCAGGGTAGAACTTTACAAAGCCATGAGAGAATTCGGCATCCCAAATAAATTGACACAACTATGTAGGTTGACCATGACCAACGTAACAAGCCAAGTAAAAATAGCCGGATTGCTATCCAGACCAATCAACATCTTTAATGGACTCCGACAAGGGGACGGTTTGGCCTGCCTCCTCTTCAACCTGGCGTTGGAGAAAGCAATCCGTGACTCTGGCACGGCAACAAGAGGGACCATCGTCAACAGGTCCAGCCAGTTACTAGCTTACGCAGACGACATTGACATCATCGGAAGAACCGAACAAGCTGTACACGATTCCTTCATCCAGATCGAGCAGGCGGCACAAAATCTGGGGCTGCACATTAGTGAAGGTAAAACAAAGTACATGGTGGCGTCGAATGCGAGAGGAACAGTTGGTCAAACAATCAAGGTTGCGGAGCACGAATTTGAAGTGGTGCAATCCTTTAAATACCTTGGGTCAATAGTAGCAGCCGATAACAATATAGAAGAAGAAATACGCGGGCGGCTTCTCAAATCCAACAGAGCCTACTATAGTCTGTCAAAGCTTTTCAAATCCAAAAATCTCACCATAACTTCAAAACTGCTGCTGTACAGGACCATGGTCCTGCCAGTACTCACATATGGATCCTAAACTTGGGTGCTTAGCAAAAGGCACTCCGACCTCTTAGCTGCGTTCGAGAGAAAAATCTTAAGGAGAATTGTTGGCCCCATATGTGAGGAAGGACGATTCCGGAGACGGTACAATCATGAATTGTACGCAATCTACCTAGAAGCAGATATCGTGACAAAAATTAAGCTCGGTAGACTCCGGTGGGCAGGGCACCTAGCTCGCATCAGCGAAGAGGAACCTGCTCGGAAAGTTCTTTGTGGTACATTCTATGGTAGACGACAGCGTGGTAGACCATGCTTGCGCTGGAGAGATGGCGTAGACCAGGACGCCCGAAGCCTTGGGGTGCGCAACTGGATGGCGTCGGCTAGAGACCGGGATAGGTGGAGAGATTTGTTGAAAGAGGCCAGGACCGGAACCCGGTTGTCGAGCCGATGATGATGATGATGATGAATTTTTAGTTAGCTGACGAAGAATTAAATTGAAGAAAAATACATATGTTAACTAAGAAAAGTAATTAAAAAATGGGTTCGATAGACAATCATAGACAATGATACGACCAAGACCAATCAAGTGTTTTGGAAATTTTAAGAAGACGAAGGCAGCTCAGGGATGCATCAAATCCAAAAGATACATATCGATCCCCAATGTCATAAAATTGTTTCTAGTATAACGTTTACTTGCACAGGGGTCGTACCAATTAAGCGTGAGAAATGATTTCTTAATTGGGCTTGCGAACTCATTTTAATGTCAGTAAAGAATGTGTTTGTTCGAAATAGATCAAATATACTCGTACTTTCTACAGATCTTGATAAACGTCGCGCACAAATGTTCTTTTTCGATAGAATTGGAATCCCTGAAATAATATAGATTACGTGAAATGAATACAAATCAAAATTGAATCGCCTTACAAACAGTTTCGGCACGCTTATTATAACAGAAAGGGTTTCTATAGGTTGATTGCAAACTAGACTGATTTTAATTCGAAAATAAAGGCAAAAATATTTAAATTTTTGTTCGTCTCCCACCAGTTTACTATTTGTCAACTAAATTTTTTTCAAAACTTGGCATACATATGTATATCAATATAGTCGATGACAATTGATACTAACAATACCGATTTTTCCAATCACAATGGAGAATTGATGCAAATTCACAATTTAGCAACTATTCACTATGGTTGACAAACACACTACCGATTAAATAAATTGCCTGACAAATAACAACTAACAATTTTTCATTATTAACAATCGCAATAAGGGTTTATTGCCTAATTTTCTTGCGCTAAATTTCATAGCTTATTTGTGTTTTTTTTTTTATTTTATGTGCTGATTGGTTTTATGGAATCACCCAATGGTTTCAATTGTACTGAACTTGTTTGTGTAGCTTGGATTCAATTTTTTTAAGATTACAAAAAGTTTCTTACGTATACAGAGTGCGCAGGGCCGGACAAGCTATATGTGCAAGCTGTGCAAATGCGCAGGGTGCTGAACCCAAGCAAGCGTTAAAAAAGCCGCTACTTCATAGCAACTACCTACCTTCTTTTTTAAGTCTCATTTCTTTTTATAGCTCACACCAATATTGATATTCATTAATTAAGAGCTAATTCTGAATTTAAAGACAGATATACGACCCAAACGCAAAATAGTTGGCCTACTCATCAATTAACAAATTAACATTTTTTATGTGCCTATATTTTCTGGTCCCCAAGCAGTTGTTTTTTAATTTTTTTTTGTCGATGTAATAAATTACATTTAATAAGTAAATTAGACCAAACAGAACTAAATTCGAGAAAGCACATATGGCTCCAGTTTGCATTCCCTCAAACAAAGATAGAGCATAATAGTTGGACTACTCTCTCTGGGATGCAAAATAGTTGGCCTATGAAGATTTAAATAGATTTTCAGTTAACCGTTATTAAAAAAATGACATGCACTTGTTTTGTTGTTTATTGATCTCTCGTTTTATGCAAGCCAGCAACTATTTAATGTCAACCATGGTGCGTGGCGTTGCAATATCAAGAGACCTTAGGGAATCCATAAATAAAGCCTTCGAAACGGGATTATCGAGCTATAAAAGTTCAAAAATAGTGGAAATGTGGAGATCGGTAAAAAACGGGACGCCCACCAATTGCAAAACCTCGAGATTGCCGAGTTTTTAAAAAAATAATAAAAGAAAATCGACGTCAAACGGCCGCTGCAATAACTGTTCAATCGAGGGAAAGAATAAAAAAAAAGTGTTTCGGTCGACACTTGCAAACGGACTATGATAAAAATTAGATACAAATTTTATAAGGTTTCTTTTAGATTTATTTAAACTAGAGCAATTTTAATTCGTTAAAAACATAGGCCAAAGAAAAACCACTTTTAACACCTAAACAAAAGAAAAAGCGGCTAGAGTAGGCCAAACAACGTAAAAACTGGACTTTAAGTCAATGGCGGTCCGTTATTTGGAGTGATGAGTCCAGGTTTGAAGTTTGCGTGGGCGACGAACTAAAACGAGTCATTAGAAATTCAAGAGGTTTTTCACAAAGATTGCCTTAAAAAAATGGTCGAGCTTCCAGCATCTCTAATGATATGGGGATGCATGTCGGGGCGGGATTTGGGCAATTTGCATTTTGTAAATGGAAGTGTCAATGCTGCCAGGTACAGGGATATTCTGGAAAATGAGCTTTTCCCATCAATACCACGACTTCAAGCTAGTGATCGAGACTATATTTTCCAACAGGATGGAGCTTCTTGCCATACAGGAAGGTCTTAAATGGCGTGGTTATCTGCTGAAGCTATTCCTTTACTGGAATGGCCTTCCAGCAGTCCTGACCTTTCACCAATTGAAACTGTCTGGCATAAAATGAAACAAAAACCGCGAAAAGAACAATGCCGGACCTCTTCAAGACCTTAAAGCTAAAATCATAAATATTTGGGAATCTTTTGGCACCGAAGAATGTCAAAAATTAGTTGACACAATGCCACGACGCATAGAAGCAGTTATCAAGGCCAAAGGCGACGTAACACCATGGTGAAATAAAAATTAAGACCCATAGGCCAACTATTTTGCACTTAAAAAAATGTTTAAATCGTTATTTTATTTTGTAAGATTGCTCTATACCGTTATTTAATTGAAGTCATTTTGTTTTTGTTACTTATTCCTATTCAAAATAAATATATCTTAAGAAAAATACCAAAATATTGATTTTATTTCCGATGGAACTTAAGAATCAGAAGATTTTTGTTTTTTATCATAGGTAGTCCAACTATTTTGCGTTTGGGCTCGTACATATGTATATATACATATCTCCTATTCCAAAAATAAGTCGATGTTTAATTTTCTATACACACCCACACTCCGCAATAAAAAAACTACATCACAAAATCTTTACAAAGTGCACAATTTTGTTCGCTTAACAACAAATATTTATCTATTTGCTATTTTTCTCTTTTTCATTCTACTGCTACGTTATTCTTCACACTCACCATCACGTGTATGAGTGAAGGCATTTATTTTATTTTCATAACTCTCTCCCATGAAGTGTAACATACTCGTAAAACAAAATTTCAACAGCAAATACAGACAATTAACAGCTTGCATGTTGATAACATGCGCCTCATATCAGTTCTTCTATATGAAATCGAAGTCAACAATGGTACTCAAACAGAAATTCTGAGGTACAAAATTCATACTCATTGACATAACGGCGCGCAAAATTAAAAGTTGCGTCTTTGAATTTAAACTCTTCCGGTTGAGGGTGTTTTGTACTATGTTTTAGTTTGGCACTGGCTTCTCTTTATGAGTGAAATTGAAATTGAAATTATGAGTGTGGCTCGTGTGTCTAAATCAGCGTTGCCGATGTGGCACGATCGTGCCGTTTTGACACGGAAATTTTCTCGTGGCGAGGTGGCACGAAAAGTTTCAATATGGCACGTTTTTTTTTTTCTCATTATTTTACCTAAATGCGCTTAAGATAATTGACCCAACCTTTTTAAAAAATAATCCAAACATGCAAAGTATTTTGCCACACTTCAATATTTTGGTATCAGAATTTTCTCATCTATTAGAGAGCGAAAAGATGTTCTTTTTGGTGAAAAAAGAAAAAAAATTCAGATTGGACTAGCCGAAAGTATTTTTCTTGAAGATTCCAAAACGTTCTAGGTTAAGATGTACAAATTAAAAAACAATATTGACGAAGGAATGTTCATTAATATTTCAAAATTTATGTTGATTCTTCTTAGTTGCCTCACGGAAGTGCATCAGCAGAGCGAGTGTTTTCAAGGCTAAATAATATTAAAACAAACAACAAAAACAGACTGTCATAATATACAAAACAATTAATGCTATAATGTCATATTATGATGAAATTATTAAGCCTAATAATTGCCAACATTTCAAACCTCCAGCTAATTTATTTATTTAACTTATTATAACAAAACTTTTTTACGTCTTTATATTTTTTAATAATAATAATAGATACTCATCATGTGATGTGAAAGAGGTAGTTAAATAATACAAACTTATTAATATTATGAACTTGCCAAAAACTCATGAAGCTGAAGATCGCTGCATCGAAATTTATGTTTTCATTTAGGATAGCAGATCTCGATAAGTATCAAAGATATTGGAATATTTTAAACGCCAAAATGTTGGGCGCAAATTTTCCTAGGGGCGATGTCCGTTACTTTTTTTAAATTGTATCTCGTTATATTTTATTTTAGTAAGTTTTAAAACTTTTAAGACAAAAAAATTTTTAGGAGAGAATATAGACCGCAATAATTTTTTTAGAAATAAAATAAATATGACCCAATGTAGAATATACGTTTCTCTAGGGGCGATGTTTCTCCTTTTTTTTTATTTTTTTTTTTTATTAAGCTTATTTAACCATGATTCAACCATGAAAGTAACAAAAAAAAACAAAAAGTTTGGACCCTTATAACTTTGGATAGACTAATCGTAGGTAAAAAATCGGTACATGAAAAAATTAGAATTTCCAAACTCTAGGGGCGATGTTTTTTCTTTTTTTTATTTTTTTTGTCTATTAAAGTTTTTTAAACATGAAATTTAAAAAAAAAAAAAAAAAGTTTAGACCCTTATAACTTTGGATCAACTAATCGTAGGTATAAGAACGGTATATGAAAAAATTAGAATTTAATAGCTCAACACCATCCTTTTTTGGTTTAGCTAAACTAGCAATAAATATTTTTCAATTCAAATTTGTTAAACATATCTCATAATATCTATCTAATTATTATAATAGTTATTCTATAAAGTATATTCACTCTGGAATTTTCTTTTTCTTTGTCTTTGCTGAAATTTTGTTTTCGTTTGTATAACAATTAATCTTTTCTTTATATAATTCCAATTTTGTATAATTATTATCAGAATTATTAAAACTTGAATCGAAAAAATAAAAATTCATATGAAGTAAATATTATAATTTTGATAATATACAATTATTAATATAATGCAATAAAAAATATAAAAATATTACAAATAACCAACATCTTAACTAACTAACACAAAACGTAGATATCCTATTTTCCTTTTTGTTGTAATTTGTTGCTAGACTACAAATGACTCAAGAACATGAAATAAAACAAAAAGAAAAACATCGCCTTTAGAGTTTGGAAATTCTAATTTTTTCATGTACCGATTTTTTACCTACGATTAGTCTATCCAAAGTTATAAGGGTCCAAACTTTTTGTTTTTTTTTGTTACTTTCATGGTTGAATCATGGTTAAATAAGCTTAATAAAAAAAAAAATAAAAAAAAAGGAGAAACATCGCCCCTAGAGAAACGTATATTCTACATTGGGTCATATTTATTTTATTTCTAAAAAAATTATTGCGGTCTATATCCTCTCCTAAAAATTTTTTGTCTTAAAAGTTTTAAAACTTACTAAAATAAAATATAACGAGATACAATTTAAAAAAAGTAACGGACATCGCCCCTAGGAAAATTTGCCCCTAACATTTTGGCGTTTAAAATATTCCAATATCTTTGATACTTATCGAGATCTGCTATCCTAAATGAAAACATAAATTTCGATGCAGCGATCTTCAGCTTCATAAAAACTCCTGTTTCTGGAAAATACCTATACACGAATAGAGGAACTGATTTTTTGTTTGTTATTTGTTTGTAATAGTATTTAATTAAAATTTATTTTTAAAGAATAACTTGAGTTTTTTTCATATGGCACGAAAATGTCACAAATGGCACGTTTTTTCAAAGAGTGTGGCACGAATTTTTTTTTTTTGGCGGCAACGCTGGTCTAAATGAGACAAAGGGTTGAAATATGGAAATAATGAGTGATGATGATGCGATGACGATGACTTATGTTTGTCGTTAATGAGTAAAGCTGTTTTATTCAATTTCTTCTTTTTTCTATTTTTTTGTTCTTGCCAGTTATTGTTTACATTTAAAAAAAGGGATTTTTTGACTTATCTTATTACTTTATTTGTCTATTGTGGTAAGAAAAAACTAAAAAGAAAAGAAAGAATATAGGGATAGGGAATCTATATTGAGAATAAAACTTGCTACGCTCCCATTCCAGTAGTTTATATATAGTATAAGGTTATGATAGTGGTTCAAACATGAAAGGAAAAGAGGCTGGTGTTCAAAACAAAATTAAGATTCTTTGTTCAGGCTGCTTGCATTCTCTTTGGGTGTTTTGTTGTTAATGATTCAGCTTGCTGTTCGTTGGAAGCTATTAAGTTTTTGACATTGCTCAATGCCTATAAAACTTTGTATCAGGTTCAAAAATGTCGCTGGTTTGACCTTAAAACCCCTTTCTGAAACCAGATACGAGTAGACTTAATGCTTTAAAGCCATTAAAAAAACTTAGGAGATATAATATGAAGCCCATATTGAAATATCTTAGACTGGAAACGTTGAGAATAGAAACACTGTAGAACCATTAGGAAGTAAAACTTTAGTTTCAAGTTTATACGTTGCATATTAATCTAGTTTGATCTTTTAGAAAAAAAATTATGTAACTATTAAGTATTTACAAAGTCCGTCTGTTAATTTATCTAACAGCGTTCTAATTCTGGAAGCTACTAAAAACTCTTTAGTGGAAATGCGATCAGAAGAACAATTGACTAACGTGCAATCAGCTGAAGCCATATCTCTAAATCTAGAAATACCATCACAGTTTCCTCAAATAACTTAGTTTTTCGAAACTAAAATTAATAAAAAACTACTTTAGGACCCTAATGACTCAAGAAAGATAAGTTGACTTGTCAATCATGGCTATAGAGGAAGAGCTTGTCAAGTCATTAGGTTATGATGATCTGATAACTGAGTTTGCTAAAACAGAAGTCAGAAAAGTTAATCTATTGCAATAAATTCGGTTCCATTTTTTTATTAAAATAATAATTTTATTATTATTTCCCACACTGAATAAATATGTAAATATGAATATGAAACTTTTAAACCAACAATAATTAAAGAGTTAATTATTTATTTGTATGTTTTTGAATTAGTTCTTAAATAGTTTTTACTTCAAAAAATATTTTTTTCAGTTCCTAAATTTTTGTGATACATTTTTTGACTTTTAGTCCTGAGAGTGCGTCTATCGCAAATAAGCTTGTTTTTAAAAATTTCTGCGAAGTTTAAGAACACAAACATTGATTCCGGTGGATATAGTCCTTGGAAAATCGTGCCTTTTCATAAACGTACCTTCATTAAGGTTTTATTAACTGCCATTCATTTGGCATTCAAGGAATATATGAACTATAACAAAAATGTGTCTACGCTATAAGAAGACATAAGAAAATGATAAATCATACCTTACCACACATCATACGGCTTAATTTCTAATATCCCTTCCCATAATTTGAGGGGTTTTCAGATACTGTGTTCAGATACTGATGAAAAACAATAACTTTATTTATTAGATTTCTTAATGAAAATTGAACTAATAATCAAGTCGTTTTTGTTTTCAAAGTAGTAAATCAGATATAACGTGTTGATGAAGGATAAACATGATAAATAAAACGGCATTACGAGTATCTATATTTTATAGAACCGAAGACCAAATAGATGACGATGGAAAATCGTGTGTTAAGTTAAGGCCATTAAAAGATGGATTGGAAACTTGATTGCATTACGATCGTAAATTTTGATGGGAACACTTTTCTCATGTAGAATAAATTTAATAATCGATTCATGAACAAGGTAGTAGTAAGTTTTTAAATATTAGGGCTTTTTAGGAATAAGTTTGATTTACGAATATATACATTATGTGGTATAAAATAAAATCGCAAGAAAAATAAAATGCACCACTGGAAATTGCTCTTATGTAAAAAACTAAAATTTAAAAAATGAATGTTACAAGAGAAAAATGTTCATAACCATAAAATTCATTTTTTAAATGACTAAACAACTGCTTAGTGGTTGGAGCTAAAAACTGGATGCCATGTGATTCAAGCAAATATTCTTTTATGCAAGAACAAAAATTATTGGTCATTGTAGTGGTTTTTTAAAACGTTTTTCAAAACATATTTTGGTACGCCAAATTTAATTTTTTATCACTTTGCGAATAAAAATTTAATTTCCCAAAAACATAGTGAGCCGTTTTCGAGATATCGAATTTCCCAAGAAAAAAATTTAATTTTTTTTTTAATTCCAAAAATAATTTTTCTTTTGAAATGCAATGCAATTTTAAACATTTTAGAAGCTTATCTATTAAAAATTTTATTAAAATCAGTTATGCCAATAATGATAAATGCAAAATTTGAAAAAAATGGTTCTATGGTTACAGTTTGTTATATCTTAATTTCAAAATTTTTTGTATTAAATTATAGATCGTAAGAATTAATCGAAAGAAAAAAAATTTATCAAAATTCTAATCGCCATTTTCGAGAAATACGATTTTTGAAAATCATTTTTTAACATTATTTTTAGGTAAAATAAATTTTTTTTTCTCATATCTTATAGATTATTTTAAAAAACTTTTTTTATCATGTTTAAAAAAAATTGAATTTGATTTTTTTTTTTCAAAAATCTTTTGAAAATTGTTTTGGAAATTAGAATACATAATAATATTCAAACTTTTGAAGAGCTTTAGCATACAAAAAGTTTTCAAAATCAGTTTTACCGTTTTTAATAAAATTAAAAAAAAGTTCCAATAGGGGTACCATTAATAAACATTTTTCGGTAATTTGTTTTTACCCAGCATTTAAATAAAGTTTTTGAATTCTTAAAAAAAAATATACCGAACAGTTTTTGAGAAAAAAAAATTTATAAAATTTCGAAAGAAAAATTCGTATGGCAGGTACCATTAGTTTTGGTCTTAAAAAAATTGTGGAGGAGGTGAGACAAATTAAAAATATTATCAACCCAATTTAAGGAAAATCGGCTTTAGTCGAAAAGACAGACCCACTTTTTTCGTCTTCGCTGTCATAGTAATCATTTATCATTTTTGATCAAAATCTCGAGTTCGAGTTTTTTTATGAATGCATAACTTGCCTTATAGTACCTATAAGTCAAGCAAAATCAAAAAACTTAAAGATGATTACTCTACCGGACCAGATGGGGTGCCAGCTATCGTCCTAAAAAAAATGCATAAATGCCTTCATTTAGCCACTAACCTAGACTAACCTATTCTTAATATTCATTTTTAAAGGCACCTTTCCACAATCGTGGAAAAAATCGTATACAATTCATATCCGCAAAGAAGATTAAAAAAATGATGTTTCTAACTATCGCTCCATAGCAAGACTATCATGCCAAAAATGTTCGAAGGTTCAAAATGATTTTGTGGCGGGCAGATCAATAACTATAAACCTGGTAGGAAGAGATGATGGAGGTGAAATCGAAGTTATTTCTACTGACTTTTGCAAAGCTTTCGACAAAATGTCTCATAAAATTATTAATTTTAAATTAAAAACCTTGGGCCTCTCTACTCTCTTCATCTTATGGCTGAATTCATACTTGACCAATAGAAAATATATCGTCCGTTTTAGATCATCTCTCTCCATTCTTCTTAATATACCTTCCGGAGTACCAAAAGGCAGCCATCTAGGTCCATTGTTATTTATTTTAGCTATCAACAACGTCGCCCTTGTTCTTGATTTCGGATTATTTATATATGCGGACGATATGAAAATCTATCAACGCATCTCGTCACCAGCCGATGTAAATGCCTTACAATGTAATCTGGATATTGTTTGCTTTCTGATTCCAATAAAATCTCCTTGAGCTGAATGTTAGTAAATGTCACAACTTAACGTTTTCACGTAAACGCCTCCCACCGGAACTACTATATTTATATAGTACCTGTTGTTGACTCTGGCCGTGACTTAGGAGTCATTTGTGATAGGGAACTTAACTTTCGGTACCACATTGACAACGTTATCAATAAAGCCACCTCGACACTTGGTTTTATTTAACACTGGTTAAAAGAGTTCTCTGAACTGTCCGTTACAAAATCTCTTATCGTTTCCTTTGTCCGGCCCATTCTTGAATACACGTCTCATTGGCCCCTTATCAAATAACCGAAATCAAACGGATTTAAACTACCCAGCGTAGATTTTTTAGATTTTCTATACGTAGTCTTACGTGGGATGATCACTATCGACTTCCACCTAATTTTGATCACTTACAGCTAATCGACCTTCAATCCCTCAAAAACTGACTAACTGACTTCAATCCGGAGATGTACTTTTTGTTTTTGACTGCTGACCTGCTCTGTTGAGCCTTGTTTCTTTTAATACTAATCGGCGTAATCTTAGGTCAGTACCCTTTTTCCACATCCCTTTTCACCGCACTTATTAGAGCATTACAATCCCATGTCCCGAATGCTGCGAAATACCAACAATTTCTCAAATGTTTTTGATTTCCACACCTCTAAGCCATTCCTTCGAAATTCTCTCCCCTGTCACTTCACCCCATAACTTTCTTCACCCACCTCCTGTCTTTTTTACTTACTATACAATTTTAACTTTTTGTTTTTTTTAGAATTATGCCAAGGGGTACTATATAGGACCTTACAAGCAAATACAAAATTGTAATGACCTTAGTGACGGAATATGCAAGTTCAAAAGATTTTTTAATTATAAACGAAATATATAAGATTTATTTTCTGGAATTATTCTACACTGCAGTATATTAAGTGTAAAATAAAACTTTAATAACACCAAATTAAGAAAGAAGAATAATTACCTAGAATTACTCTTAACATGAGGATTACAATTAATTTTGTTAAAACAACCGTGAGTTTGTTAATTGGTTAGATGCTCATTCAGCTACCAAACCAATTACGGTTTGAATAGAAATCGACATAAACAAATCTTTAACTAGCGCCCAATAAATACATCCCACGTACTCCATTAACAAAGGTTTCTCCTAATGTCACTATTTGTTTAGGTCCTTTTTTCCGATTCAGTTCAAGGGTTAAATGATTTTCTGGAACAAAATATCTTAATTAGCATCTAAATGTTGAATTACATGAAATACAAATAAAGCACATTTCAACATACAAGTTTGTTGATTATATCACCTGTGAACCAAACACCTGAGAAAGCTATGAAATAAGCAACGTTTTATGCTTAACTCTAGACTCAAGGTTGTTAGTTTGTTAGAATTGATCAGACTGAATTTGTGCGATGGTCTGGGGTATGTTCACTTTAACGTTATCGGTTAATTGTGGTTTATTTCCGTAGAACTGGGATTTTAGGGAAACCCTACAAGAAAAAGTCTAGCGGGGTGAAATTGCTTGGTCTTGTTTGCCAATTCACGTCACGTCTGCGTGAGATAAACTTACCTTCAATCCCTTCATGTGGAATCAATCGTGTGTCCGCTGTGTGGAACGTAGTGCCGCCGCCGCCGTCCTGCAGGAACCACATGTCGTCTAAATCTATATGGTTACATTTTGGCCATACGAAAATGGCTATCATCGTTTATGTAGCGCTCGTCATTTACGGTGACCGCGTCATTAGCATTGCTTTCAAAAAAATACGGACCATAACGCCGCGGGCCAAAAGTTCACAACAAACGGTTACATTTTGAGGATGCATTGTCACTTGGTAAACATCGTCCCATATACGACAATTTTGTTTTTTTGACACAGCCATTCGGCCTAAGAATACATTTTTGTCAAAGGGATACGTGGAATTGTAGGATAATAAAACTGTACAATTTTTTTAAAAGAATCAAAAAATCAAGACGATAAGATTATTCAAGCAGTAATTATATGAATATATCTTTAATTTGCCTATAACAAGGACAATAAAAAAGCTTTCCAATCCGTATTTTCGTTTTGTCTACTTGATAAAAGTTCCTGATTCAAAGACAGACAAATGCATGCTGTTCGAAAATTGAAAGTAACCTAGACACCGAACTTCGAAATAAAGATCGTGAAGAGCGAATGTAAATGAATTTATGTTCTTACTTGCGACATATACTATACATAGGTACTATATGGCAAGTTATGCACTCGTAAAAAAATTAAACTCGAGATTTTGATCAAAGTTGACATTGCGATGAAATACGATGGTAGAGAACACGAAAAAAGTGGGTCTCGCAATTCTGTCTGTCTATCGATTCGACTTCAGCCTAAGAGGCTCGACCAATTTTCTTAAACTTATAACACTACAACTATTTTCTGACTTCTTTCAAAGTGCCTTCAACTGTGATACTAACATCTGTGAGACTTTGAACTGTGTTAGTTTTGACGAAATTGCCCAAAATTGTGGGCGCTAAACTGTAACTTTTTACTGGAATTCGCTGAAAATTGCATTGACTTATTTAAGAATAAAAGACAAGTAGATTATGTTTTTACAGAATTCAGTAAGGCGTTTGACAAACGCTCTCATTGGGTTTTGCTTTTTAAATTAAGAAAACTAAGATTTTGTGAATATTTTCTAAGGTGGCTTTAATCTATTATTATTATACTCGGTACTTTCCAACGGCTGCGAATCGAATAATTTTAAACTTAATGCTGGAATACCAAAAGGTAGCCATTTGGGCCCAGTCATTTTTTTTTTATTTATTAACGACCTGCAGTCTGTGTTAAAGTACTCAGACAGTCTGATTTATGCGGACGATGTTACAATTTTCAAACATATTTCGAATACTAGAGATTTCGAAGAGTTGCACTATGACCTTAATTCTTTTTTTCGACTGGTAAATTCGTAATTGTTTGTTTCTCAATATCGATGATTGCAAAACTATAAGTTTTACAAGAAAGTTTTCTGTTTCTGCTTTTAAATATTTATTAAATGGTTTCCTCATGTATCATCGTGTAAGTGATATACATGTCCTTGGTGTATTATTTGATTGTAAACTTGAATTCATACCACACTTCAAGGCCAATTCAATTCTAGGTTAGATTAAAAGATAGCCGAGATTGTTTTCCGATCCTTTCATTATCAAACAGCTTTTTATATAATTTTTTGGACCGATCCTGAAAAATGCTTGTCAGCCCATTATGATTGTCATTGATACAGGTTATAATAAGTGCAAAAAAGATTTTTGAGGTTTGTACCCTCAGAGATTTAGGTTGGGACATCCCTATGAACTCGCTCCTCCTTACAACAATAGACTTAAACTTATCGACAAGCCTAGCTTTGAGAGCAGACGATCGTATTTATATTTGGTCTTAATTGGAAAACTTTTAAATGATAAGCAATTATGGCGATTGTATACTTAAGTCGGACACATAATGAGCGATTTTCTTTGGAATAAAATATTTTAACTATTTAATACTCTCAATAACAGATTTGATGATTTGTTTGACCATGCTGTATAGTGTATATTCTCAAAGTAAATTTAAATTAAATTAAACAAAAAATAAAGGTATATTTTTTTTTTCCAAAAACTGTTCGACACATTTAAACTAAAAATGGAAAGCCTTTCATTTACTAATAGCTAGGTAATGGTTAAGGGTGCCCCATCTAGAAGGATTTTTTTTTTAGTTTTTGTTTTTAATATTCTCTAAAACGGTACAACCGATTGTGATCAATTCGTTTATGCTAAGGCTTCTCAAAAGTTTGAATAGCATTGTGTATCCGAATTTTGTACAAATTTTTTTGGATTTTTTTTTAGTTTTTAATTTTTTTTCCAAAAATTAATATTTTGAAAACCCCATGCTTGATTTTCTTAAAACTGGACAACTAAAAATTTATTAATACTATCTACAAGATGTAAAAAAAATATTTTATATAAAAATAATAGTACCCACCATAATAATGTTAAAAAATCGTTTTCGAAAATCGTATTTTTCTTGAAAGCGGTGCGCCTAGAATTTTGATAATTTTTTTTTTGATTAATTTTTACGATCTATAATTCAATTAAAAAAAATTGAAATGAAGACATAACTGCCTGTACCTACCATAGAACCAAGTTTGTATAGAGAAGCTTTCAAAAAGTTTGAAAAACATTGTATTTCAAACCGTAAAAAGAAATATATTTTTTTAATTTAAAAAAAAAAATATTTTGTTTTTTGAAAATTCGATACCTCAAAAACGTGTTAAATTTTTTTTTTGAAATCTAATATTTATTCGTCCAATAATAAAAGCTTTAAGTTGGCGCACCAATTTTTTTATGTTTTAAAAATTTTGACTTATAATTCTTATCTTACAAAAACTAATATTTCCTTGTTTTAGTCATTTAAAAAATTAAATTTAAGCTTATGAACAGTTTTCTCTAATGACATTCATTTTTTAGAATTCTTAGTCTATTAATTAAGAGTAAGTTTGTGCGACCTAGTAGTGTATTTTATTTTTTTTTAATTTCATTTATTTCTTATTGTATACCTATTCTAAGGTTTGGATATCAGTGACCGTTCAAATTTTCAAATTCTTGTTTGGATAAAAAAAAACTAATCCAAACATTTTTTTGAAGGCTCAATTGTTCGGAAAATAAATGCTTGATTTTTCCGAAACTTAACAACTAACAGTTTTCTGACACTATCTATAAGATGTAGATGTAGGGAATTATGCTTTTATCCACCTTACAAAAATGTAAAAAAAATGGTTTCCGAAAATATATTTTCGATAATTTTTGTTTCCTGTTTCACTTATTTTCTAAGATCTATCATTTAATGAAAACAATTTTGAATTAAGCATTATAAACTGTACCTACCATAGAAATTTTTATTTTGTATTTTTGAGTTCCTTATTATCTGTATAACGGATTTAAATAATTTTTTTATACTTACCTAAATATTTAATTGGCATTTGAAACAAAATCAAAATTTTGAGGTTTCGAAATATTTTTGTATAAAAATGTCTTAGAAATTGTATGTAAGAAAACTTGTTTGTTGTTTAAACGTCGTGTTAAAAATTGTGTGCTTGCATAAATTAATTCACTTAGGACATCATATGGCATCTGTTCTCAACTCAAACTACTAAAGGCGTTGATTTTGTAATTTAAAAAATTATTCTTTTGCTTTATGTGGAAAAACATACCCACTGTTAGCTTAACAGGAGTACAACTCGTTGAATATAATTAATTAAAAATTCATTCAAATTGATTCGAAATGCCAGCAAAATTGTGCGAAATAATTTATGAAAGCTGAAAAATGGTTCAATTTCAGTGTATATTTTAATGTTCCTTTCTTTTTGGTGCAAATGAATGCAAATAAAGTCCATTTCCAGAAACTAAAACACATTTATTCCTTGAAGAAAATTCGAAGAATGAATATTGAACGAATGCTCTAAATGAAATGAAAAATGCAAATGCCTTTAAGCCCAACAACTATTTGGTATTCAAAAAAAAAAACCTGTAACTGCAGATTCGGGTTAAACATCTGGACAGAATGTGCAATTCAATTTAATTAAACCAATTCGGAAAAATATTAACTTAACAGTTCACGGGTTGCGAATAATTTTACTCTTCAAATTTTTGTGCTTCACAAGCAACAGACAAATTATTTAGCTCTGAAACGAAGGCGTTCTGAATGATTTTATGTTTTGCTAAATTAAAGATTTGGTTAGAAGTTCTTTTTATCAATTATAGCTCGAATATAATCTATGGATGGACTTGATATGGAAAAATTGTGGACATTTTCATAGGCTCATTCATTTTGGATTAAGTTAAAAACAATAAAATGATCTAATAGATTTGATGTCTCTAATTCTTATCTGTCTGACTAGAACTAGATGGGAAAATAGGGGTGAAACTTTCGCCACACTGGGAACACACCGATTATTATTTGTACCTATATGTAATAAAATGCAAATTACATCTTGTTGCAAATGTTTGTCAAATTTGACTGTAGTACTCATAATTTTTTTGAGAGATCATACTTAAAAAAACATATCTTATGAATGGTTTCATTTTTATTTTAGTTTTTTTCTGAATTTTCAAGAATATTATTTTCCTTGATAACTTAAAACATATGGTCAGTAAATAAATTTTTTTGAATCTGGCATTGAATATAATTTAAAGTCGAAGCTCCATTTCCCATGTCCCATCTTTCGAAGGATACATTCAAGAAGTTGCATCGTTAAGTTTTACTTTTATTACTCGAGGGAAGTCAATTTCTATGCAAAGTTGGTATTACATCTTTTGGAATCGTCTCGGCTCTGAGGTTGCTTGTGTGTGCGGTATTTCTTTTACCTTACATTGAAAATAAAAAGTGTGTGTTCTTACGCTGCGAATTCGGAGTTGCTTTGACATACTGAAGGTAGATTCAGGTACCTTCTTTTACTACTAAAAGAACCTATTTATATTCCAGCTACATTTGTATATCAATCTATTAATATTAAATTAATGTCAAAGTAAATTTTATGATATAAATAAAGATGCACTTTAAAAGGAGATATCAACGACGGAAAGTGCGTTTGATTTCGAAATGCAAATTCTATACTTAACACATGTATAAACTCATATGTACACTGCAGGCCAAAAGTTTGAGTCCACTATCATTTTTCGAAGGAAAACCAAATTGCAGCACCAAAAAACAAAATAAGTATTTTGAATTTATGAGGAGCATACATAAAACCAAAATACGGAGGCAAATATTTTCTTTTTGTTGTTAACACAAAGGAGTTTATTAAGAAAAAAAAAAGGCAAGAGTACGATAACTTAGGCGCCAAGAAATTATAACGGTTTTTTGTAGAACAGTTCAATACAAGCATTTTTTACTATGGGAGGGGGGGTCTATCTCCCCCCGTTTGGGCGGGAGGGGCAATTTTATAAAAAAGTTACTAAAATGGAAACAAAAATATTAAAAAATAACGGTAATACTTACAATTAAGTATTATACCTTTTTTTAAAGCCAATACTCTGATCTACTAGATAATTTTTAAATCAAGTAGAATCTATACACAGTTTTTGAAAAAACCGAGTTTTAAACTCAAATTTTGGTGAAAAAAAAAACATAAAAAAAAAGTTTAAAGTTTAATTTTTCAAAACTGCAAAGTTATATATTATTATTTTTCCTAAAATTCGTTGCTCTAATATATTCTCATTCAAAAACTGAAAACTAGATGATTTTATGTCGTCTAGTTTTTGAGAAAATTGAAAATAACTAAAACTACTTTTTTATGGGATATTTGCTTTTTTTGCTTGCTTACGCATTATACGGCGTATAAACAGTGAGATATGTATGGGGGGCATGCTGCCCCCCTGCAACCCCCCTGCCTGGGCACACTATAGGATTTGGGGTAGGTGCGATGTTGGGTGTATATGCAAGGTTTCTTTTGCATTTACAGAATCTGGATTTAAAGAAACTTTGAATTTACCCTATGGCCTATATCCAATGTCTACTAAATATATGTACGTAGCCCAAAAATGCACATTTAAATTTTAAAATTTTCAGACATGAAAATTTAATACATTATGAAAAATTCACATTACCTAGGTACTACTGTACGAATGCGGCAAATTTATATAAATCCTTAATTAATAATATATGTACATAATGTTTATTGTTTGTGTCTAACATTTTTAATGCTAATATGGTACAGGTTATTGTTTACCAAGGTCATTCGTTATTCAACCTTTGTAAGAGTGAAGTATTTTTTTCTTTGAATAAAGAATGGCGACTAAGCATCCACTACTTCATCCTAAATTAAATAACTTTTCAATATTTCAAAAAAAATATTTCAAAAGCATCGCGCTCTTAGAAGAAATTGGTCTAATTCCAACTAAAGCGTCAACTCCCCTCAACTCCAACTCAAAAAGGTGACAAAAATTGTGAGAATACAATATTATTATTATTATTTATTCAACAACCAGAGCATATTATACTCTTACAGACTAAGATACATAAGTAAATATATAGTTACAAATTTGTAGGTGGGTATATAAAATTCAAATTACATTTAAATGATTTACATAGTTAATCTTTTATTTTAATAAATAACGTTACTTAAATTTTGCTTAAAGCTAATGATTTAAAAGTTTCTCTGGTGCAATCCATATACAAGTTAATCTCAGAGCAATAAACCCATCTATCGGCACATTTTTCCATGGGCCTCAATATTGGCTAGAGATTCGGGAGGTGCTTGCTATAATTTTTTTTTGTGATCAAAATGCCTGTAAACACGGTTATAATACATTGAACATTGAAAAATTGACTTGACTATTTTTAAGTAACGCCTGACTTACTCACAAACTGACTGACTGAGACGCGAAATGCCATGCAATTCAACCTCCTCTGGTGCATTCTTGGTAACCCTAAATGATTCGCTGTACCTTACCTACAAATGAACCACATTAACATTAATCCTCAAAATGAAATCACCGTATAGTTAAATACCAAAAATCAAAAATTTCATAAAAAGTAGTTTTAGTAATTTTCGATTTTCTCAAAGACTAGAAGGGACAAAACCGTTCGGTTTTTTGTGTTCGATTCAGAATTAATAGTAGCATTGACCGCAAAAAGCCAATTAAGCACTTCATTTTACAATTTTGAAAAAATTGGTCTAAACTTTTTTTTTCATTTTTTTTTAACAAAATTTTGAGTTTGCATGCAAATTTTTCAAAAACTATTGACATAAATAATTTAATTTAAATTTACGATTGTAGAACAGACTTCTGGCTTTCAAAACCGGTATAGTATTTTATTGTAAGTGTTGCCGTTGTTTTTTAATATTTTTTTTTTTCAATTTAAGTCATTTTTTCTAAAATCTATCCTACCTCCTAAACGGGGCGAGATAGACCCCCCCTCCCATAGTAAAAAACGCTTGTATTTGACCGTTCTACAAAAATCCGTTATCAATTTTTGGCGCCTAAGTTATCGTACTCTCCCAAAAAAAAAAAACAAATGGCTTAATCCAATTTTTTGTCAAAATAGTCTCCTTTAAATTCGATTATTTTTACTTGCGACATCTACATATGTAAATAGGTGCTTTATGGCATGAATTATGATTATGCATTCGTAAAACAAACTGAAATTGAGATTAAGTGGGTCTGCCAATTCAGTCTGACTGTCCGTCTGTTTCACTACAGCACGAGCAGCTCAGCCAATTTTCTTTAACTTGGTAGATAGCATTTTTAATTTTTCCTCCCCATAAGATTTTTTTTAAGACAAAAAATAATGGTAGCTCCCGTATGAATTTTTTTGAATATTTTATAGAATATGTTTTTTCCCAAAAACTCTTCCACAGATTTTTAGGAAAAAATTCACAAATATTTATTTAAAAAATTTCCGAAAAATTGTTATTAATGGTACTCCCCAGAAATTCATTTTTTTTTAAGTAGAACCGATTATCATTCTTTTATTCTAAAGCTCCCCAAAAGTTTGGAAAGTATTGTGTGTTCAAATGCTCAACATTTTTGGATTTTTAAAAAATATTCAATTTTTTTTTCTTAAATCAATAATAATTCAAAAATCTATATCAAAACGCTTTAGTACAATCTACAAGACATAAGACATACAATTTTATTTTGTCAAAAAATACAAATGTTCCAATATGGCTTTCGAAAATCGTACTTTCCTCGCTTAAGGCGACACGCCTAGAATTTTGATTAATTTTTTTCTTTACGATCTATTAAAAAAAAATTAAATATAGATGTTACTCGTACTGACTGTACCTACACTTTTTTCAAATTTAGAATTTCACATTGTCGGCATAACGGACTTTAATGAAATTTTTTAAGGAAAAGCTTCTTAAAAGTTTGAAAGACATTGTATTTCATAACTTAGACAAAAATATTGTTTGAATTTTTGAATAATTAAATGCACCACTGGGTCGCACGAACTTGCTCCTATATAATAGACTAGGAAAATTTAAAAAACGAATGTTATTAGAGAATACTGTTCATTTTTTTTATTTTAATTTCTTAAATTTTTTTAGTAATACGATACAAAAACAGAATGCTATGCAAATATGAATTTATGCAAGAACAAACATTATAAGTCGGCGTTGTATTGGTTTCCTAATAAAATAAGGTTTTATATACAAATTTTTTAAAACATTTTTAAGAACAAAATTTGGTACGTTCACTTTAGGTTTTTAATATTTTTTAATATTATATGAATTCAAATTAAATTAAAAAAAAAAATATTCAGCCGTTTTTGAGATATCGAATTTTCCAAAAAAAATTACTTTTCTCAAGTTTTTTTTAAGTTTTGAAATGCAATGTTTTTTAAACTTTTTATAAGAAATTTCATTAAAATTCGTCATGTCGATAATGAGTAATTCAAAATTTGAAAAAATGGTTCTATGGTAGGTACAAGCTTTAATATCTAAATTTCAATGTTTTATTAAATTAAAGATCGTAAAAATTAATTAAGAAAAAAAAACTTTTATCAACATTCTTGGCGTCGTTTTCGAGAAAAATACGATTTTTGAAAACCATTTTTTAACATTTGTATGGTGGGTACCTTTATTTCTAGGTAAAATAAAATTTTTTCCCCCACATCTTGTAGATTATATAAAGAAACTTTTATTTATCAAGTTTAAAAAAATTTAGAATGTGGTTTTCGAAATATTGAGATTTGAAAAAAAAATTGATTATTTTTTAAATCCAAAAAAAAAAATTTTGAAAATTTGAATACACAATTTTATTCAAGTTTTTAGGGAGCCTTAGCAAAAAAATTTAATAAAATCGGTGGTACCGTTTTCGAGTAAATCAAAAACAAAAAAATGGTTCCATGGTGGGTAGGGGTACACTCAATAACCATTTTTCTAAAGAAATTTTTCAACCATTACCTAGCTTTAAGTAAATGAAATTTTTTTGTATTTTTATTTTTTGAATCTTTCGAACAGTTTTTGAGAAAAAAAATATTTATAAGATCGTATGGCAGGTACCGTCTTAAAAAAAATAGAAAAAAACGTGAGGGGGGGGGAATTAAAAATGATATCTACCAAGTTATAAGAAAATCGGCCGAGACGCTTAGGCTGTAGTCGAGCAGACAGACAGACAGAATTGCGAGAACCACTTTTTTTAGTCTTCGCTATCATCGTAATGTCAACTTTGATCAAAATCTAAAGTTCAATTTTTTTTACGAATGCATAACTTGCCTTATAGTATCTATAAGTCACAATTAATAAATCAGTTCAGAATGAGTTATATTAAACTGAATTTTTTGAAGGGTCTAAGATTCTAACACGATGTACACCTGGGCGTAGAGACAAAGATACCGACAAGCACGGAAAACAGTCTTTTCAACAGTCAAGTTCTTACATAAACAATATTTTTATTTGCGATACAGGTACCATAGGGCAAGTTTTGCATTTGGAAAAAATTCGAACTCGAGATTATGATCAAAGTTGACATTACGATGTTAGAGAACACGAAAAGAGAGTGTCCTTCCCTCTGCATGTGTGTACTTCGATCTAAAGCCTCAGCCGCTGAAGTGAATTTCTTTAAGCTCCGTATATAAGGTTCTTCGGTGATTCCCTAGAAGAGAAATTGATTTTTTTGCTCCAAAACTAACAGTACTTGCCATAAATAAATATTGAGAGGGGGCTTGCACTGCGACCTTAAGGTCTATTGTGCCCTGGTACCTGGCACACAGCCATTATACAAAATCTTATTTATCTCTAAAACGGCTATAATGGGCATGAACTATATTTTGGTAAAAAAAAAAATTAAGGACAAATGTTAGGTAATACGGGTACCTGTCATGAAGCCGTTTTTTACTTGCGATATAGGTACTATAGGGCAAGTTCTGCATTTGGAAAAAAAAACGAACTCGAGATTTTGATCAAAGTTGACATTACGATGATAGCGAAGACGAATACCATGGGTCCGGCAATTCCGTCTGTCTGTCTGTATGTCTGTACTTCGATCTAGAGCCTAAGCCACTGGACCTGTTTTCTTCAAACTCAGTAGTTATGGGTCTTCGGTGATTCCCTAGAGGGGAAATTGAAATTTTTTTTTAGCTCTAAAACTAACGGTACCCCCCATACATCCGTAATGCAAAATCTTATTTATCTCGAAAACGGCTCTAACGATTTTGATAAAAAAAAAATAGTTGTGATATTATGAACATGGACTACGTTTTGGTAAAAAAAAAATTTGGGGCAAAATGTTATTAACGGTACCTGTCATAGAACCGTTTTTTTGATTTTCGACTTTCTCATTAACGGCTCTAACGATTTTAACCAAAAATTTTCAGCAGGAGTACCCTTAAGTTTAAAATAATATTGTATATAAAAATATTCGAAAAATTATTTGTTGGGTTTTTTTGAAAAAAAATTTTTTTTTGAAAAATCAATATCTTCAAAAACTATGAACGATTATTTTTTGAAATTATTTCCTAAAATCAATATTATTAAATACTTGAAATTCGCATACCATTTTTTTCTTGAAAAATTTTAAAGAAATTTCTTATATAAAAAATTTATTTATTTAATAATAAAACGGTTTTTTAAAGTTTGTTTGCATAAATTCATACTTTTCCAGAAATCAGACGGCAATTTCATTTTAAATTCATGTTTTATATTTATAAAATGTAACTTAAATTCAATTCGAAAGTACTTTTACATAAGAGCAAGTTTGTGCGATCCAGTCGTGCATTTTATTTTAATTTGCGATTTTCTCAATAACGATTCCTAGGAATTCGACTGAAATGTTATATAGCAGGCCCTTTGAAATTAAAAAAATTGTGTTTATAAAAATTTTCGAAAAAATTGTTTTTGAATTTACGAAAAAACTAAATTTTTTCTTAAAAATTAATATCTTGAAAACGGACTAATTTTCGAAATAATGTCCTATATATATCATTCATTACATACTAAAAATTACCTCGAACTACAGCCTAAGCTAGTTGATCTATTTTCTTCAAACACGGTACTAAAGGGTCTTCGGTGATACCCTAGAGGAGAAAATGAAATTTTTTTTGGCTCCATAACTAACAGTAACTGCCATTCAGCCATTGTATAAAATTATGTTTTCTATTATACATAGAGATGAACTAGATTTTGGTCCAAAACAATTTTAAGAAAATAAAGTATTAACGGTAGCAGGCATAGAACGGTTTTTTCTTATTTTCGATTTTCCAATTATTGACAGTTTTAACGATTTTGACCAAAATTTGTATACAGATACCTCGTTTATATTTGAAATAATATTTTTTGTATAAATTTTCTAAAAAATATATTTTGGGTTTTTGAAATTTTTTCCTAAAATTTATATTATTAAATACTCGAAATCGAAATTCAAAATTTTTTATTAGAAAATTGTTAAGAGAATTTCTTATATATGTATTTGATGATAAAATGAATTTTTTACCTTTTTTTGCATAAATTCCGACTTTCTAGCAGTTTTATGCGTTTCAACATTTGCCTCTAATTAAATCGGTGATTTTATATTTAAAACTATTTTTAAAATCTAAAGCAAGATCGAGCGATCCAGTTGTGCATTTTATTTTTAAAGGTGTTGCATAGATTTGCTATTGAACATCCGGAAATATAATGCATGTATTTATGTATATACATTTATTTAGCTGTTTGCGATTGTATTCGTTTTATTTTCAAAACTTATGAAGAAACTGAAAGCATTACCGTTTTCAGTTTTATTTCACAAGTCTCCAGATACGTAGTATACTTCTCAGCATTGGTACAGTCAAAGGCATAAGAATAAAACAAAATCAGAAAACTAATTATTCAGGAACACAATCAGGACAAAGTACACAATTATATATCTAAACTGCTTAATTAACCTTACCTTAAGTTAATCAAACCTTATCCCTCAGGTGAATCTTAAATATCAGACACAAAGCTGTTTGTATCTTCTCTCTTTCGCAAAGTTTCCGATGGGCCAACAAATTTTCTAATTAAAATTCTCAGTACGTGTAATAGCAAGACGCTGGAAGAACTCGAATCGGATATTGCTAATGAGAGTACTGAACTAATGCTACTTCGGCAAGAGGGGCTTTTGTTAAGGGAGATTTATTTTGCGATAAATTCACGCAAACAAAAACTAGGAGCTAAGACTTTAGTGTGTGTTTATAGTTTTCCTCAATGAAAAGGAGCTCTTCAAAAGCTCTTCTTAATCTTAACACACACAACATTTACAAAAATATAGGAACATTCAAATTCAGCAGCAAAACATTTTGCTTCTGATCATAAAATGCTTTATTCCATTCATATCTATCGAGTAAGCCGTCAGCAGCCTTTGAAGTACATCCATGTGTACGTGATGGAAGGGAACTCTCATCCTTTGGAGAGTACTTGAAGCAGAAGTTCTGCCTTTTTCCTCTTTGCGTGCAATGAGAAAAAAGCTCGTAAATCTATTTTTCGTCATAACAAGCTGTTGACATGAATTTGAATAAATTTACAAAGATGTAAACAAAATTTCATGGTCCAAGTGGCAAACCGAAACTTGCACAGAGATCAGATAACCTGCTATCGTAGTTTATAATGTATGCAATTTATGGCATGTACCTTTCAGTAGTGTCGAATAAAGGAATAGAGAATATCATTCCTAAGCTCTATTTCAGATACGGAAGGGATGCATGTAGAAAAGGTGCGTATATTTGGCAGACTTGTAGGTGATCAATCATATTTATTATCGAAAATGCTCAAGGCATCTAGATACTGGAAGAATATTTTGCAAGTATTTTCTTCCATCTTATGAATTTATTAGGAACTTGTAACACTTACCAATCATGTACCATCTGGGGCGTTGATTAATTAATGCGATTTAAATAAGAATACCGGTGTATGGGCTAAGAAGTCCTTCTTCTTCCACGAGTATATATAAATTCGTAAACATAGATTCTGACCATTTTTGGTAGGTTTCTTACAAGAGTCAGGTGTATTTTTAAGTGTGGGTGTTGTTTTTTTGATACGAGTAAGACCCCTTGGCATAATAGTTAGTGCATTGGACTATCATGCAGAATGTCTTGGGTTCGATTCTCAGCCGCTCAGGGGTGTACTGTCTCTTGTGAGGAATTGACAAATCTTCCAAGAGTATCTCTTGTCATGAAAAGCGCTGCTCATTTACCGTTGGGAATCGGCAGAAATTTTATAGGTCCCCTATATTCCTGGTAGCACGTACACATAAATCATTGAGAGTTGTAAGTCACTTAGGTTTAGGCTCTCAACGACTCTAGAGAGTCTTGCTTAGCTTATAAGTCCATCTAAAAACACTAAAAACACAATGCCTCGGCCCAAATGACTAACTTAATCATTTGTTTCTAATTATTTCTAAAAATAAAATTCATGATTTGGTCGCACGAATTTGCTCTTATGTTAAAGACTACAAAATTAAAAAATTAATATTACTAGAGAATAATGTTTATAACCATAAAATTCATTTCTTAAACAACTAAAGCAAGTACTCAAGAACAGGATGCCATGTGCGGTTTGTAGTGGTTTCTTTAAAAAAATGCTCAACATTTTTGAAACATTTTTCAGAAAAAATTTTAGGACGAAAACTTAAATTTTTTACTTGCGATATACATACATATATGTAGGTATACTATAGGGCAAGTTCTGCATTTAGAAAAAAAATCGAACACGAGATTTTGATCAAAACTGACATTACGATGATAGAGAACACGAAAAAAGTAAGTCCGGCAATTCCGTCTGTCTGTCTGTATGTCTGTATGGTTGTATGTGTGTACCTCGATCTACGACTATGCCAATGCAGCTATTTTCTTAAACCTCGGTACTTAAGGGTCTTTCTTCGGTGATTCCCTAGAGATGAAATTGAAATTTTTTGCTTAGCTCCAAAACTAACGGTACCTCCCATTGAATGCCTTTCTTCAGCAATAACCTATCTTTTTAACAAACACGTTCCCTTTAAGACTCGACTTATAAGATCGCGCAGCTGTCCCTGGCTTTCTCTTGAGATCCTTAATGCAATTAAAGCAAGAGACGTTTCATACCGTCGTGGTCGGTGGAAACGATTTGGTTGTCTAGAAATGTTTCGAAAATTCAAAACATCCCGTAACGTTGTAACAAAATTATTAAAATCAGCAAAATACAACTATTATAATAACAGGTTTAGCTCAGATCGCTCCTCCAAGTTTTTTTGGAAAGAAGTCAAGAATATTCTGTTTCCAATTACAATATTGATTTAGAGGAGTTAAATCGAATGTTCTCTACTCTCCCAATTCACTACTGGGCTATCTAGTATTTCAGAGAACGATAGAATTGATGCTTTTTCTGTATGTGCAGTAGATGAATATCAAGTAGGTAAAGCAATATTTTCTATTAAATCCAAATCGATTGGACTTGACAACATTCATCCAGATTTTTTAAAAATTCTTTTTCCTTTCATATTTCCACACATAACCCACATTTAATGACCTTAACCTATCCCACTTCCTGGAAAAATCCAAATTTATTTCCATCGCTAAACGAGGAAAGAAAATAGAATACAGACCCACAGCCATCCTTCCTTTTTTATCCAAGGCTTTTGAATCCATCTTAAGTAACCAAACAAAAAAAATATATTAAAGACACACGTCTTCTTAACACACTTCAATCGGGATCAGGGTTGCGAATTTTTTAATTAAAAAATCTTTAAGTCATAAGTCTATAGATGACTTGTGAACTAAAAACATTTAATTCATAAGATATTTGGTTTGATTTTAAAAAAAATAAATTAATTCACAACCCCCAAAGTGACTTATGAATTAAAAAAAAAATTAAATCCTAAGCTACTAAGTGACTTATGAATTAAAAAAAATTTAATTCACAAGTCAGTTTGTGACTTGTGAATTAAAAAAAATTTAATTCATAAGTTAGTTGGTAGATTGGAAATTTTTAAGCTTGTTTTGACTACATAATTATTAAATTATTAACGAAAGCTTTTGGAGAATTTTTTGGGAGTTGCCGTTTATGCAGTCCCTATAATCCAATTAAATAAAAAGCAATATTGATAAAATCTTTGTGTTGAGCAAATAATGGGTTATCATTATATAAATTTCGTGAGTGCATATTTTTATGCATATGCCTTTAAATTTTTTGGTTTTCATATTTTACATGAGTTGATTATTTGATATTTTTTTGTAAAATTGTTTCAAGTACCTGAAACTAATTCAATATGTATTTTCAATAAAATTGAAAAATAAAACATTCCGTTTTCTTAATTAAGCACTTCGAAACTTTTGGTACCTACTCAGTAAGTATAACATTTAATTTTTATTTTTTTTTTTTTTAATAAATTTTTTATTTTGAATATCTTTTTAGCTTTCAAATCTAGTTTTCAACTCATAAGATTATCACGCTAGCTTATAAATTATCTATGTCATAATTTTTCTAATCAGCATATATCAATTAACTTATGAATTAAATTTTTTTTAATTCATAAGTCACTAAGTTGGTTTTGAATTAAATTTTTTTTAATTCATAAGTCACTTACTTGCTGATGATTAGAATTTTTTTAATTCATAAGTCACTTACTTGCTCATGACTTGAATTTTTTTAATTCATAAGTCACTTAGTAGGTTCTGAATTATTTTTTTTTTTAATTCATAAGTCACTTAGAAGCTTTTGATTTAATTTTTTTTAATTCACAAGTCACCAAGTGACTTGCGAATTAAATTTTTTTTAATTCATAAGTCAGTACCTAGCTGCTGAATTATATTTTTATTAATTCATAAGTCACTCACTAGCTTGTGAATTAAAGCCAAGCTTAAGCTAACAAGTGACTTAAGCTTTTGCAAGCCTGATCGAGATTTAGATCTGGACACAGGTGCATCTTAGCCCTTTTAAAAGTCTCTGAAGATATAAGACAGGATTTAGACTATAATTATACAACTGTGATAACCTTACTTGACTTTTCCAAAGCGTTTGCTTGCGTTAACTCTAATCTTCTCTGTGATAAACTAAAGCCTTATTTCAATTTCTCCGACACAACCAAAAATCTTATTTATTCGTACGTGACCAATCGCATGCAAGCTGTATCGTGTAATGGTAAAATGTCTTCGCTCCTTCCTATCAATGCCGGTGTTCCCCAAGGATCTACCCTTGGGTCTTTACTGTTCACTTTGTTTATTAATAATTTGCCATCTGTTTTATATTATTGTCAGTTTCATATCCACGTGGACGATGTTCAGTTATATATACATAAGCTTCCCTATCGGTATGATTGAAGATGCTATAGAACAATTGAACACTGATTTACGATTAATATTTCATTGGTCTACTCGGAATGAACTCAAACTTAATCCGAAAAAAAAACGAAAGCAATCCCAATATGTAAAAATAAACCTCACCCTGAAAACTTTCCACCCCTTTTCATAAACGCCTGCAAATCGAATATATCACGAATGCGAAAAATCTAGGTATAATTTTCAACAATAGGCTAACGCGGGACAGCCATATAGATACTGTTATCTCCAAAATGTATGCTTAACTTCGAGGACTATCTGTTCGTAGAGCAATTCTGCCTACTCAAGTTAAATTGAAGCTGGTTAAGTAACTTATCATACCAATAGTATCATATGGGTGTGAGATATTTGCGGATTCTGACTCCAATTCGCTTCGTAGGTTAAAGGTAGCATTAAATGCCATTGCCAGGTTTGTTTTCAACCTCCGAAGGTACGATCACGTTTCGTCTCAGGCTAGCTAACTTTGTAATTTGGAAGCTTTTTTTCAATATCGGTGTTGTTCCTTTCTTTTCAAACTAATAATAAGCTTAATCTTTGTTCCTCCAATCGTTTTACCTTGTTGCGCTTCTCCAGGTTTACCTGTTTGACATTACGGAGGCAATTTTTCGTTTATGCTGTCAAACTGTGGAATAATCTTCCCAGTCACATGAGATCTGGAATCGAACATAGAAAGTTTCATCAACTTTGTTTTCAATGTTTCTCTAATTTGAGGAGTTGTACTTGTGCCTGTAGTTAAGCGGAATTTGGTAAGAAAGTAAGCCTTTTTGCCGATTTTGGTGGTCAGCACAGTTTTATTTATTTTAACGCAGTTACTTTTGTTCAAAGCCTAGTTCGAGTTCTAGTTCTTGTTTGTTTTTTTTTTTTTTATTTGCAAACAAATACAACAGACATATTCCTCAAAATACAAATTTACTCATTCACTTGCTTTGGTGTCCGCATAAGAGAGAGAATATTTTATCAATCATATTCGTAACTACAGTTCGCGTCCGTTCAAAAGAAACTGTAATCTATGGGACTTATACGGAGCAATTTGCAAAACAATTGTCGGCTTAAAAGAGATTTTACTGTAATCCAATTAACTTTTACCCCCCTCCTGCCCCCATCCACTAAAAACAACACTTTTCATGTACACAAAATTTCAAAATTGGTTATCATCTTATTGTTTTCATTCCATTTTTACTCGCGACTTATAGGTACTATAAGGCAAGTTATGCATTCGTAAAAAAAATCGAACTCGAGATTTTGATCAAAGTTGACACGATGATAGCGAAGACCAAAAAAGTGGGTCTCGCAATTCTGTTTGTCTGTCTGTCTGTCGGTTCGACTACAGCCTAAACGGCTCGGCCGCTTTTCTTCAAACTTGGTGGATATGGGTTTCAATTTTTTCCCCCCACACGTTTTTTCCTTTTTTTTTAGGACCAAAAATAACGGTACCTGCCATACGATTTTTTTCGAAATTTTATAAGTATTTTTTTTTTCTCAAAAACTGTCCCACAGAATTTAAAAAAAAAAATTTGAAAAATTTCATTTAGTTAAAACTAGGTAATGGTTGAATTTTTTTTTTATTTTTGGTAGCCCCCCTGGGTCAATTTTTTTTGTTTTTGATTTTTTCGAAAACAGTACAGCCGATTTAAATAATTTTTTTTATGCCAAAGCTCCTCCAAAGTTTGAATATTATTACATATTCAAATTTTCAATTTTTATTTTTTGGATTTTTAAAAAAAATTCAAAATTTTTTTTTGGAAACTCAATATTTCGAAAACCCCATGCTCGATTTTTTCAAACTTGGCAAATAAAAGTTTCTTTATATAATCTACAAGATTTGAGAAAAAAAAATTTGTTTTATCTAAAACTAACGGTACCTTCCATACAAATTTAAAACAATGGTTTTCGAAAATCGTATTTTTCTCGAAAACGGTTCCGAGAATTTTGCTAAAATTTTTTTTTTGATTAATCTTTACGATCTATAATTTAATAAAAAAAAAATTAAATCTAGATATTACTGACTGTACCTACCATAGAACGATTTTTTCGAATTTTGAATTTCTCATTATCGACATAACGGATTTTAATGAAATTTTGTATAAAAGAGCTCTTAAAAAGTTTAAAGAACATTGGCGCAAAATTTTAAAGAGTTCTCGTTTAAGCAATAAAACCGGCTCTACTTAACGCAGTCGTCTAGCTTGGAGACTTTGTCTAACTTTTTCATAATTTTAATCAAGTTAGACAACTCTTCTAACTAATGTGGGTTTTACAACAGAACCTAAGCGAATTTGCGTTGAACAACCCTTAATTTGACAGATACACAACTCACACAACTACAAAAACACAAAAAAAAGAAAAAAAGAAAAAAGAACAGACAACTTCAAACCAAATGATTTTTCGCCGAAAAAAGTGTATTTTATATACTACCACGGTACAGATTTTGATTGTTTATAAGTTATTTACATTATTTTAGATGGAAATAAAGTATAAATCGCAAATTCACAGCATAAAAATTCAATTTGTTGTTGCAAAATGCGGATTCATTTTGCTATACTCGTATCGGCCGACGTGCATAAGTAATATAAGTATGTACATTTGTATGTAAGATTTGTTAATCGTAGAACACTTTCGTACGATTGTTTGGAATTTATAATATTCAGAGTCTATTTACAAAGAACATCTTTAAAAAATCGAATAAAACATCAGTAAACATTTTTTCTTCGATTTGCTTTGGTATATAATGACCATTGTCAATATGGATAAAGTATACTTTTAAAAGATAAACAAGCTATTTGCTGCTGTTAAAGTAAGACGAGCTCTTTAACGTTAAAGTATAGTTTATGTCCTTTAAAATTAACAAAAAGTCGGTTCTCGTTTTATACTCAATATTTAGAGTCGACTTCCATTCTAAAATTGATTTAGAGTAGGTTTTAAATGTTTAAAATTTTGCGCCATTGCATTTAAGAACTTAAGAAAAAATATTTTTTCAATTTTTAGAAAAAAAAAATCATTTTTTTTTTTTTTTTTGAAAAATTCGATATCTCAAGAACGGCTTAGTATTTTTTTTGTAAATTAGACTTTTATTCGTACAATAATAAAAACCTAAGGTTGGCGTACCAAAATTTTTTCATAAAAATGTTTTAAAAATTTTTTACATAAAAGCTTATTCTTTAAGGAACCACTACAACGACTTATAATTTTTTTTCTTGTATAAATTTATATTTGCATAGCATTCTGTTTTTATCTCTTATTACTAAAAGAATTTAAAAAATTCAGTTTGTCCTTATGAACAGATTTCTTTAATAACATCCGTTTTTAAAATTCCTAGTCTATTACATAGGAGCAAGTTCGTGCGACCCAGTCGTGCATTTTATTTTTTATAAATAGCAACATTTTGAAAAAAATGCAGCCCCAAAATCATCCAGTAAGTAGTATTAGCATTTAATCGAATTTTTGCATGCTCACCCCATTTTACTCTTTAAAAAGTTAAGTTTTGGAAAATGTTTTAAAAAACAAAAAAATGATAGTTAAAGTCGTACAAATGGATGTTTATATATATCAACACGAACATACAATCAATTAAACAAAGAAACTCTTGCATGTTTATGAAGATAGATAACAAGTTACATAACATTTTTTATGTAGAAAAATGAATTTGTAAACGGTAAAACCAATTTTGAGTAATCTTTTTGCTTACTCAATCAGTACACATGATGATAGGAAAAATAAGTACTAACTCGATAAATTCACCTTAAAATCATTGAAAATAACAGAAATAAAATTCATCCTAACAGTATATGGTGCCCAAACTGAAAAGCAAAGAAGAGATTAACATAATAAAAAAGTGCGTATACGCCATAGTGTACCTTTATTTACACAGTATTTATTGATGTTTTCTTACGACTTATGTCAGGAATCTTTAAAAACTCTGTGAAACAATACATTTCAGCTCAATTTTGTTCCAATTTAATAAAGAGTTACTTTTTAGTATTCCAGACTTTTGAAAACGATAATGAATATGATACTGATGTCAACACCCTAAATCTAGCCATGAATACCTTATTTGGATTGTGCGTGTGTACATATGCACATTTTTCTTATTATCAAGATTGATAAATAAAACTGAAACTGTCTAAACAGGGTGCTTACTCCTACACGTTTTACTTTAACAAAAGCATCTTCAACCTGCAACAACTAATATCTTATAAAATGACCACGCTTTATTTTCGAAAACGTAAACACAACCTGTTGGATGTTGAATGTTCTAAGTTGGTATAGAGAACCATGAAGGTATGAATCTGAATAAGAGAGTTCCCCTTCGTCGAATAAAAACGAAAGTATAATGTGTTTTGAAATGTTTATACACATTTTATACACATATATAGATATGTATGTATCTAGATACATATTTTAAATTTAAATTTAAGTGTTCTGAAAAAATCGAAATAAATTCCAATCGATGACATATTCTCGTAAAATAATTTTTTGCAAGATTCCCTAACATTATTTGAATATAAACTTTGGTATGTCTACATCGAGAAAAACCTATCTCAGACCGTAAGAAAGTGTAGCGTTTTTTAAATGACTATAACTTTTCATTACTGCGGACTGAGTCTTATATTGTGCCACAGTAATTCAATAAAATTTTGTTTGCTGAAGTTGACCGCTGTATTGTATTTTTAAGCATCGTAAATAAGCAAAAAAAAATAATTACATATATTTTTAGTTCACCCCGAATTGACGTAACACACTTAATTTCAAATATTTTGACTTTTGATGTATATTTAGGTGTTAAGACTAAAGTTTTCGCCCAAATCCTTAGTGTACTCAGATTCTCTGGCTAATTTATAATGAGAAACATGAATCAGCTAATCGAAATCGACACTTTCGGAAAATTGAGTTTTTCCAGCTTGGCCCCACTGTGTGCCGTTTGTTCGCTAAATGGGATTCGGAGCGTTTGGAAAAGGATCCAAATTTTGGCCAAAAAATCATCTTTAGCGACGAAACGCATTTTTGGATGAATGGAATCGTTTACAAGCCACATTGACGGATTTGAGACGACACCTGGTTTGTGTTTTGGGCCAGCGCACAGTGCGTCGACTAGTGGACAAAAATAAAAAAAAAATAAAAATGCAAATTCTAAGTTTATGCTCTAGACCTGTTTTAAAACATCTTGAACTACTTTAATTTAATTTTAATTTGTTTTTGTTGTATTCTTCTTCCTGGATCAGAGGGACTTTTGTGAGCAATTGAAATACTTTAAGCTGAATTATATAACATTACATAATTATACTACTCCATAGATACTGGCACCTGAGCAAATAAACAGCAAACGACGCGACGCCATATTTCTTGCCGTTCTTTTGACACTTCTCTTCAGTGAGGTCTGTCATTTCATTTACTACCGAAATTCGGAGTCAGTGGCCTCAACGTTAAGTGTGCTACGTCCAATTTATGGTCATCCTCATCATAATCGTCCTAGCAGATCAACAATTGAGCGTCTAGTGAAAAATTTTGAATTCCCGTGCCAGTGAGACAAAGAACTGCCCGTAGTGTCGAAAATAATGCCGCTGAGGCTTCAGTTGCAGAAAGCCCAAATGTGTCTCTCACACGTCGTTCTCAAGCATTGGGCATCTCTGTGATGTCGTTGTGGCGAATTTTGCGAAAAGATCTTGGCCTACATCCTTACAAGATTAAATTGACGCAAGAACTGAAGCCGCTTGACCACCAGAAGCGTCGTATGTTCGTGAATTTGGCTGAGCAACAACTTGAAAATGATTCGGATTTTCATCGAATAATCATCTTCAGCGATGAGGCTCATTTCTGGCTGAATGGCTTCGTCAATAAACAAAATATGCGGTATTGGTCAGGCAGCAATCCACACGTACTCCATGAGTCATTATTGCATCCCGAAAAAATTACGGTTTGGTGTGTTTTATGGGCCGTACTTCTTCCGTGATGATCAAGACCGGCACGTTACTGTGAATGGGGATCGCTACCGTTCAATGATAACCGAATATTTTTGGCCCCAATTATATGATATGGACTTGGAGGACATGTGGTTCGAACAGGACGGCGCCACAAGCCATACAGCGAATGTCACAATCAATTTATTGGAAACCAAGTTTGGAGAACGTGTTATCTCACGAAATGTTCCAGTCGCTTTGCCGCCTTTCACGTGCGATTTGACGCCTATGGTCTATGCCAACAAGCCAGCGACGATTGATGAACTTCGTACGAATATCGAAAGTGAAATTGCAGCAGTATCGGTCGATTTATGCTTGAAAACCGGGTTCAGCGTCTGGACTTCTGCAAGCGTGTCCGTGGTGGCCATGCAAAAGAAATCAAGTTCCATACATAATGGCATCGAACGTAATTTCACAGGAATAAAAAAATTCATTGATATCCAAAACCGTTTTTGTTTTATTAAAAAAAGACTTTTGTAGCGCTCTTATTGAAAAACCCGATAGTTACTGCGCCGCAGGTATGAGTAGTTGTTTTGATTTTTTCTTATAAATTTGAATTTTTGTGATTTTTTCAAAAAAAACACTCTTTTTTAGGGCTTACAAATTGTATAAAGTTAAGCTTTTAAAATTTTTTTAGAAAACTGTAGCAAAATATTTTATATTAATATGTTCTGTTATTATTGTGCTTTGAGAATTTTTTTACTTTTCGTGCTACTTCTTGCTAATAACCTTCAAAATATTTGACAACGTCAAAACGTCAAATATATGGCAACGTCAAACCATAAAAAATAAAATAAAATCGAAAAAAGGATTTCTTTTGATAAAACACGAAAGTTGAAGGTGTTATTGAATTTATATTGAATGATTTAAAAATTAAAGATTGTCCGGTTACAACTAAGAACGATTTGGTGGAAAAAGTATGACTTAATTTTAAAAATCTTGAACATAAGGTGGAAGGCTTGTACACGGAACGGCGCTCATTTTGCGAGATGCCACGAATTTTCGTTGAGAACTTCTTTTATTCTTCCAAATTGCATTCTTAACTTTTTGGAAAATGCTTCATCTTGTGATTAAATTGTTCAAAAGTAAATTGGGTCTCATTGTTGAGAACCCTAAGCTAGGATTTGGGTTAACAAATGATGAAAGCACCGCAAGACGTTTTTTTCAGAATGCGAAAATATCTGCAGAAATAATAAGACTTGATGAAAAACTCATACATAAATTTTTAACCGAATTAAGAATCTTAGTTTCACGATTTGCTATTGATATACGAACTTTTTTGAACTGCTGGCTGAAGTTAAAGAAAAATATCTTGAGCTCTACAGTTGGTATACTATTAATATCCATAAGCTTCTGATACATGGTCCAGATATAAATAATTTCATCTTTTCAAATACCTATAGGACAGCTCTATGAAGAAGCACTAGAGGCAAGTCATAAAGAATTCCGGAAAAATCGCCTCTCTTACACAAGAAAATCATTCCGGAATAATACAAACGAAGACCTCTTGACAACATTACTTTTAAAGTCTGATGATCCTTTTACTTTGAATTTAAGAAAAACAGATTCAAGCTCACTAACGTAATATCGGGACATGTATCAATTTCATATTTTTTTTTTTATTGAACATACTATTTACAATTTGGCTTACAACTAATAAGATACTACATATGTGTGACAATTTGCATTCGTTGGCTCATAGGGGCCTAGGTTAGGTTAGGAGGGGCATGCACAGCCCAAAGGCTGTTGTGTACACGGGGGCCTATTGGTCCATTGTGATCCCTTATTAATAAGAGCAGAGATGCTCCTAACTAATGTCTTATGTAGACTGGTTCATTTTCGAACCAGCCTGTGCTTACAATGAATTTTCTCATATTTGCCATTGAGACCTGCGTTAGATCCTCTAGTTCTCCAACAAACCTGTTTCCAAAGCAGCGGAGGCAATTGTTTGGAGGTTCGGACAGTGTTACGGTAAGATTTACCGCAACAAAAACCATTCTTAATCTTGGTTCTTCAAACATTCTTTCGACTATGTTGTATAGTCATAGTCTCACTCTCGATATCTGTTTTCCCCTCCATCCCAACCATTCCCATTTTTCGACCCACATTTTGAGTCCGTTGTCCTCATGAAGCTTGAGAGTAGCTTAAAGAGGATGACAAAATAGGTATCTAATAATTCGACCGTGCTGAGCCAGCGGATGGGCTGGAGACTCGCACGCCATCTGTGTAAAGAACGAGGAGATACACTTAAGGAAATTCGAAGACGACAACAGTACGAAACATACCTATACACTTAGAGTGGATACCTAAACAACACAACATCAACATCATATCTTAACTTACATTTTTGAACACGGCTTTGAGCCCATCGTAAAATTCTTCATTCAAAATTAATTCTAATAACAGACCAGCATAAAAGAATGGAACGCTAAACGCTCTTCCCTATCCCACCAAATCTGCACAAAAGTCCACCGAATAGTAGATTACGCGTTAGGTTGTTTAACTTGAATATTTGCCTTCCTCCTTCGGTTCCTCAGAATTGTTTAAAGATTTAATACTAGGCTCCTTTTTCGAATTAGTTGAAAATAGTAAAAATTAGTAGAGTAGCTGAGAGAATGCTCAGAATATTATCTTCAACTTTTTGTTATTTCTTTTTATTTTTCTCAAGAATAGTAATCGAAAATATGGTAGGGTACGGCCTTGGATTCGCTAAGTTTTGGGACAGCACCAACAACTTGGGGAATTCAGTGATTGTGTGGGTGAGTGAGAGTTTCGTTGGAACTCAACCTCGGAGTGGTACCGTAACCGAGTTCCACGAAAGCTTTTGAATGAGTGTGTGAATGTGTGAGTGAACGAGGAGGCCAAGGAGAAATAAAAGGCTAAATGGTTAAACTAATTCTTGGTTGACTATTGAAGCCGATAGGCGATTTGGAAAATTTTTATATTGAGAAAAAAAAAAGGAAATATAAAGAGTTGAAGTAAAAGAAAATAGTATTGAGAAAAATAGAAAAAAAAGTGTTTGGAAGAGGTTAAGAAAAAGAAAGGATTCGAAAAAGGAGTTAAGAACGCCAGAACGGAGCAAATAAGGTGATCGAGAAAAGTTTCTGAGGAAAAGAAGAAGGAAGAGAAAAGGAAACAGGAATTTAAAAAGATAAGTAGAGTGATAGTTTTTTTTGAGTTTATTCGTTTGTTAAAAGTGTTGTAAAATACAGATTCGGTTGGCCCTTGGTTCGGTTATAATAATCTCAAGATTATGAGACTCGCGACCCCCTATTACAGTAGTTTGATTTTCTGTTTATTTCGGGACCCAGTGATAGCGGTCCATTCTTGCGGTCTGTGTTTTCTTAAAATCCCCTTTGTTTCATTTCATATAATTTTCATTTTCATTTCATTTAATCATTTCATTTATTTTCAATTGGTTTCATCCAATTTTACTTTGTATTTATACCTTTGTATATTTGAAAAAATTCTGGGTTTTAATCCAGGCGTAAGCCACGGTTTCCCAGATTATTTTAAATAAAACTCTATTACTTCCCATTGGGAATTTAAATTTGTGTTTACTTCATATTTTTGAAGAACAATTCCAGCATTCTGGTTAAGGCAAACGACCATAAAAAGTTTCCTGGCGCCCACCCCTTCCACGTAAGTACGCCCCAGTACTTGCATTTATTTAATTGCCTTTTTATAGCACCCAAATTCTTTTTTTCATTCGATCTAAATTGTTTACTTTTTTATCAACAATCTAATTCGACCAACCCACCCCCAGCTGACTAGCCGGTTAGCTGCGTCGTTACCCATCGCAGTGTATTGTTGTAATATTTTATTGTCTCTATCTTCTCTATTTCGTTGATCATTTTGACAGTTCGTCAATTCGATCTTACTTCTCGCGTGTGCCGGTTGCACAATTTATATAAAATTAAATATTAAATTCGTTTATTCTTTTTTAATTATAATTGGATTCGAATAAATCCAAAGTCGCGGTTTTAAAGTAATTCGTCATCCTAATCTTCACATAAATTCTTCCTAAAAATCGGTATAAAATATTGCAACAAATTTGGCGCCCAACGTGGGGCAGTCACAGAGCAGGTGTTTAATAGTTTCAATCTCCTCTACATCTTGACAGCTCCTACAGAAATCGGGTGCAAATGCACCCATTCTAGCGGCCATTGTGCCAATGGCGCAGTGACCCATTAGTACACATATCAGCATTCTGATGTTCTTTTTACTCAGCGATAAGATATACCGAGTTTCTTTTTCATTAATTCTAGGCCATAAACTTCTAGAGATAACGCAGTCGTCCCTGGAGGACAAGGAGTTATTGATCTGCTCTTTCGTTATTAGGTCTATTTTCCTTTTAATCACGCCAATCGGGATTTTTGGTTATAAATTTAAATGGCTACTGCTGTTTTTATTTGATATTGATCCTTTCCTTGCCATTTTATCTGCTATTTCATTCCCTTCTATATTACTATGTCCGGGAACCCAGCAGAGGTTGACTTCGTTAGTGTTACAAATATTGTTCAGCATATCTCGACATTTTGTTACTGACTTGGATCTTATAGTCTCACTGGCTAAAGCTTTGATGGCAGCTTGGCTGTCCACGAAAAATGTGATCTCCGACGAGTTCAATCCTTTCGTGCGTACCAATTCTGCCGCCTTTTCTATAGCATAAATCTCACCCCAGCTCCTATTCCCTCTTCCATTTTTGACCCATCGGTGTAGAAGGAGATACCTTGTTCACTAATTAGTGAGTTGGATTCCCATCCCTACCTTTCGGGTATTGTAGTAGAGAAGTGTTTGTTGAAATCTATTCTGGGTGGTAAGTAGTCAGTCGTCACATTAAGCCCTGCCCCTGTGTCATACCTTTGCAGGATAGACCCATGACCATAACTGCCAAAAGTTCATTTCTTTAAGCCGAATCGCGCTTTTGGCTGCTGTGCATCTTATGTGCTCGTCCAGGACTGGAAGATTTAAAATAATTTCCAGGCCTACCTGTGGCGTAGAACCCTGTGCCCCCGTTATTCCTAAACAGGCTAGTCTCTGTACCTTATTCAGGTTTTTGAGAAAGCTACTACATAGGGGCCTAACTATTTACATTGACTTAAGTTTAATTATTTTTTACATGATGAAAAATAAAATTTAAAAGGTCGGTTGAATGCATTGTCCTCAGGGTGTTCATTCCCGGTTGTCAGTGTTTCAATTTCATAATGTTGTCCCATTATTTGTAAGTTCTTGCGCCAAATGTTATCCCGTATTTACTATGGCGAATGCTTCAATCTGCAGAGCTCAAATTTATTGCTTCTTATTTGTTTCAATTTTCAAATGTTGATATTACAAATAACATGTGCTCAACATTTTTCCCAATTTTTAGAAAAGGATGTCCCTTACCACGACTTTCCTATAGCTACCGAAACTCAAGTTGAATTTATTCCCCTGAATCACGCAGTCTCCAAAATATTTCCAACATCAAACATTTTGCTGCCATAGCAACCAGAGCAGTTATGTTTCTATCCAACTTCCAACATCTAACACTGTATTACATACCAACATTTTATACAAATATTTTCCTTGTGGGGACACAACAAAATGAACAGTTCTGCTTTGGCTAATAGGAATTTACAGCTCGAGATTGCTTTTAGTACACAGCATCCCTTCGTATCCTTCAGACAAAGATTATCCTTTTACCTGTCGCACAATATAACCGTTAACAGCCTACCAGCACGCGATTCGAGGATTTTTGTCACGAACTCGTCAGCCTCAGTTAGTAAATTACCGTTCAACAGGCAAAACTTCGGCCCTATCTAGCGGTTAACACGTGTTGAGTAATGGTGTTTGTCGTCTTGTGAAGAGTGTGTAAGTTAATTGGTGCATGTATAATTTGTGAAGTGTTGAAGTGCTAATTAAGGTTACCTACTTAAGAAGAAGCTTATTTAATAAATTGCCTTGATTTCTGAAACAGCAGTTTCTTGAAGTTCGTATATTCTTTGGATCGTGTAATTGATTTGGTGTAATTTACACATCCGACCACAAGGAAAAAGTTATTATTGGCGATTATCGAGTTTTGTGTGTTCCCTTGAATAAATAACCAAACAGAGAAAGGATACTTCCATATAAGGATGAGGCAAGATTTATGAAAGAATAAATCCAAAAAATAAAATAAAAAAATTTACACCCACGCACGGTGTAAAGGATTTGAGACCACAAACAGCGGTTAAGATTGGTAAGTGATAAATGATGATGTATATTGTACCTATCCTTTTTTAGGTGCGAATCTTACAAAATTCAAAAGCTCTTGTGTGTTGTGTGTGCTCGGGGATGGAAAATATGTTTCCTGAATAAAGTACATAAATATTTCGAGAAGTGCATTCATGGCAAAACGACCATAATTTATCTTCGTTAGGTGTGATTTGTGGTTTGCAGAAAAGTGTTACGAGTAGATACTATATGTTCGTTTATAAAGTCCTTTTCATATTTTATCGTTAAGATAACATTTTGTTCAGATTTTTTGATGAATAAATTCAAATCAAAACGGAACTTCGTTTTCGAAAAATTGCTTGCGAATAAATTCATCTTGTGTTAGAAATTTGATGGACATTTTTTAATTGCGGTTTGATATACATATATGTATGTATATGTACACATATCACCTCATACATTGTATATATATTAGTTGGAATGATGGATGCTTTTTAAAAGTGGATTCAAAAATTCTTTCTGGTATACGTTAGCAGCTGCATCAAAAGGATCTTCTTAGTAGTTTTTGGTATTCTCGAATGAGTTTCTGAAATATAAGTTTATTAACTCCAATATATCCTTAAAAAAAAAATGTATTTTTGCAAGTATTTAGATTTAAAAAACACTTTGTTTCTTGTATTATATATATAAATATATAGACTATTTTGGTAAATATAATTTTTTTCCCAAAATCAATTTAACGGTTCTAAACTCCCATAATCTCGTTTTTTAGCAAATCGACACTCTTCCGCTACATTGCGAAAAAAGTTTCATTGCATCCGTTTTGCTCTACACAATTTTTCTTTGAGAATTACGACGATCAGCTTTTATTTACTTAGATTTTAATGGAATCTATAAACCGTTTTAGTATGTACTTACGTTCCTTATGGAATTAATGCTCAATTGTGTGCTTTCAGATACTTGATTGTTTACCAATATTTTTTAAAGTTATGGAAGGGTTTTCTTCAATTATTATTTGCTCAATTAAGTTTAATATCACCGATTTCCACCCAACGTTTCTTCTAGCAGCCTACAGTTATGTTGATTAATGGATGGTCTTGCCAGCATTGTAACTCTTTATTAGTATGTTTTTACTTGAGACTTATAGGTACTATAAGGCAAGTTATGCATTCGTAAAAAAAATCGAACTCGAGATTTTGATCAAAGTTGACATTACGATGATAGCGAAGACCAAAAAAGTGGGTCTCGCAATTCTGTCTGTCTGTCGGTTCGACTACAGCCTAAACGGCTCTGCCGATTTTCTTCAAACTTGGTAGATATGGGTTTTAATTTTTTCCCCCCGGGCGTTTTTTTCTGTTTTTTTTTTAAGATCAAAAATAACGGTACCTGGCCATATGATTTTTTTTTCGAAATTTTATAAATATTTTTTTTCTCAAAAACTGTCCCACAGAATTTTTTAAAAAAAATTTGAAAAATTTCATTTGATTACAACTAGCTAATGGTTGAAAAAAAATTTACGAAAAATTGTTATTTTTTGGATTTTTAAAAAAAAATCAAAATTTTTTTTTTGGAAACTCAATATTTCGAAAACCCCATGCTCGATTTTTTTCAAACTTGACAAATAAAAGTTTCTAAACATAGTCTACAAGATTTGGGAAAAAAAATTTGTTTTATATAAAACTAACGGTACCTTCCATACAAATTTTAAAAAATGGTTTTCGAAAATCGTATTTTTCTCGAGAACGGTTCCGAGAATTTTGCTAAATTTTTTTTTCTTTTGATTAATCTTTACGATCTATAATTTAAAAAAAAAATTAAATCTAGGTATTACTGACTGTACCTACCATAGAACGATTTTTTCGAATTTTGAATTTCTCATTATCGACATAACGGATTTTAACGAAATTTTTTATAAGGAAGCTCTTAAAAAGTTTAAAAAACATTGCATTTCAAAATTTAAGAAAAAATATTTTTTCAATTTTTAGAAAAAAAAGTCATTTTTTTTTTTGAAAAATTCGATATCTCAAGAACGGCTTAGTATGTTTTTTTGGAAATTAGACTTTTATTCGTACAATAATAAAAACTTAAGGTTCGCGTAACAAAATTTTTTCTTAAAAATGTTTTAAAAATTTTGTACATAAAAGCTTATTTTTTTAAGGAACCACTACAACGACTTATAATTTTTTTCCTGCATAAATTCATATTTGCATAGCATTCTGTTTTTATCTCTTACTACTAAAAGAATTTAAAAAATTCATTTTATCCTTATGAACAGTTTTCTTTAATAACATCCGTTTTTTAAATTTCTAGTCTAATACATAGGAGCAAGTTCGTGCGACCCAGTCGTGCATTTTATTTTTAACAGAACTTGTACGATTGTATAATTTATTTATTTATTGTCTATAAGTATAAACTTTCGTAGACTTGAACTTAGCATAATAACAATGAACATATATAAAATATTGATAAATAAGTAAATATTGTATATGTAAAATGTAAAACAAAATTTCTTAATCTAAAAATCGAATGATATAATATTTAATATTTTGAATTTAAAAGTTTCCTTAGAACATTCAAGATCAATAACATTTGCATATTTATTAAAAAAATTACAGCACCTTGTGACAGGTTCATTACAGCCATAATTTGTAGAATGATGAGGAATATCAAAAAAGTGGTTAACTCTTGGCCTTAGAGAGCGTGAAGGGTTATGCGTTCTAAATAATAGATGTAAAGAAGGGCAACAAATATGTCCAATGACAATATCTCTGGCGAAAGATATCAAGAAATAAACTCGTCTTGTTTCCAAGGTTTTCAAGTCTAGTAAAAGACAACGCGATTTAAATTGTGGTAATGGAACTGTCCAATTAAGCTGACGAAGAGTATATTCTGTAAATCTTTTTTGAATCTTCTCAATTCTATTCGAAGCATTTTTATAAAAAGGACACCACACAACACTACAATATTCCAATATTGGCCGCACTAAGCTAACAAAAAGATTTTTAAATGTGTATGGACAGCGAAAGTCTTTAGAATTTCTAATTAAAAAGCCTAACATAGAGTTAGCCCTAGAAATAATGAAGTCCACATGCATTCTAAAATCCAACTTGGAATCAAAAATTACTCCTAGATCCTTATGATTATATATTTTTTGTAGTTGGCTTGATTCTAACTTATAAGAAAAAATTAATGGAAGGAGAGATCTTGTAAAAGAGAGTTGGCAACATTTATTGATATTTAGAGATAGATCATTATGACCACACCATTTATAAAAAATGTCTAAGTCGCTCTGAAGGTTTTTGCAATCATCAATTGATTCAACCCTTTTGAAAATCTTAACATCATCAGCAAATAATAAGCATTGAGAGAAAGAGATATTAAGAGGGAGATCGTTGGTGAAAAGTAAAAATAACAAGGGACCCAGATGACTTCCTTGAGGAACTCCATAGATCTATTTGATATTATTTCAGAACGACTTGAACCAAATTTGACGTATTGAATACGATTCGTAAGATAACTAGCTATCCAATTGAGTAAGGGGCCATTGAATCCGATATAACCTAGCTTTTTAATAAGTATTTTGTGGTTCACTCTATCAAAGGCTTTTGCAAAGTCTGTATAAATGACGTCAATTTGACCTCCTTTTTCCATTGTACTAACGCAAAAGTTTGTAAAAAGTGTTAGATTTGTTGCTGCTGATCTTCCTTTCATAAAACCATGTTGGAAAGGTGAGAAATGCTTATTTACGGCATGATAAATTTTTTCTTTTATGAGAGCCTCAAAAATCTTGGGAATGACTTGAAGTTTCGCGATAGGTCTATAATTTTCAATACACTGTTTAGAGCCAGATTTATGAATCGGAGTGATATATGAACATTTCCAGCAATCTAAAAACTGTCCTCTTTCAAGCGATGAATTAAAAAGCTTGTTAAGAGGTTTTACAAGATTAAGCTTACAATTTTTTAAGAATAAAGAAGGGATATTATCTGGAGGTAACGTTACATTATTTTCTAGGTTATTTAGTTCTAACAAAATCTCATCATCAGATAGAAAAATATTTCCCATATCTATGATCCTTGGAAGCATATAATCAGTTTCTGAAACATCAGAACTGGTTTTGAAGTTAGATTGAAAAAATTTAGCAAATGAAGAACAAATTGGTTGTGGATCATCACAGATAATGTCACCATAAGTCATGGTAGAAGGAATCCCGAAAGATTTTCTTTTAGAATTAATGTGTTGCCAAAAACACTTCGAATTAGATTTAATTTTAGATTCTATAGACCACATGTACTGAGTATTTAAGAATTTCTTCAAAAATTCATATTCCCGACGTAAGCGGCAATACTCTTCACGAAAGCTTAATTGAACCTTACTTTTATTAAGCATCTTTACCATTGCATTTTTTAAGCGCGATAGGCTTTTGCAGAACCAAGGAGGCTTACCACTTTTTCTTATTCTTTTAATCGGTACATACTTTGAAAAAACTTCATATATAACATCAAGAAAACATTTATAATTGAGAGACAAATCATCATGACAGAGTAACAAATCCCAATCAATATTACTTAAATACCTATTAATGTTATTATAATCGGCCTTATAAAAATCGTATTTAAATTTTGTACAATCATTATTGCAATCAGTATTAATATAATAATTAAACTTTAAAGTTAAACATAAAGCATTATGATGAACATCATTTTTATCAACATTTAATAATGGACAATTTTCTTTACTTAATGCTACATCGAGATCCTCATGAACGAAAATAAGATCTAAGATCCTACCAAGACCATTAAAAATATTATTTACTTGAATAAAATTTAGCGATGACATAGTGTCAAGAACTAAAAATTCATTTTCGTGTAAAACATTATAAGGAAGTAATATATTATTATCTTCACAATAAATCCACTCTACAGAACTTAAGTTAAAGTCTCCTAAGACAATTACATAAGAAAAAGCATCAAGGTCATTACAACAAGCTTTAATATTATTAACATGAGAAAGGAAAACATTTGAACTAGATTTAGGAGGAATATAAGATACAAATAAATAAATGTTTCTGCAATTTATGTTGCTATGATATGTTGCGTCGGAAAATTCTATTTTTACACAAATCTGTTCTATCAAACCTGAGGAATCGCAAAGAGATATTAATTTGTCTACTCTTAAAGTTAGATCTCACTGCTAAAAGAACTCCTCCTCCTCTTGTTAGTTGACAGCGTGCAAGATCACGAATCACGATCTCTTCTATAGACTAGATAATCACCATTACATAATTCTTCATTACAAATGTCATCGCTCAACCATGTCTCTGTGAGTGCAATTATGGAATAGGAGCATTCAATAAGAGAATTAAAAAAAACACCGGTTTTTGTTCTCATCCCGCCTACGTTATGATAATATAGAGAGATAGAATCAGCTGGTCTATTAGCATCCACTTCGATAAAATCAGCAACAACATCAGCAACAACAACTTCAGCAACATCAGCATCAGCAACATAAGAGAGTTTGTAGTCTTGAGCGAAAACCGGTTTTGTTATTGAGATGGTCTCGCAGCTATCCGCTGATCGTTTTTTGGAATATGAACAAATTCTCTTACCCGAACACCAGTTGGCCAAATCGAAGCTTGCATAAGTGTTTCGATGCAATTCTCAGGTATAGCGACTTTGAAGCTGATAAAAGAGTAATTAGCAATGTCAGCATCTTTCTTTACCAACATAATGCACTTTATCAGACTAGGAGAAATATGCAAAGAGCTAGCAATAAATGATGAAAGAGAGTCTTTAGTTGTGTTTGTTGCGAGGTGCGAGAGATAAAGCCATCTCGATTTTGGTAAAGTTACACCAACAAGCTGTGAGGCTGTGGATGTGTTGTTTCCAATAATATGCTTTTTAACAAAACTGGTTTCACTAACTTGCTCCTATGTAATAGACTAGGAATTTTAAAAACGAATGTTATTAGAGAAAACTGTTCATAAGGATCAAATTAATTTTTTTAAATTCTTTTAAATAGTAAGAGACGAAAACAGAATGCTATGCAAATATGAATTTATGCAAAAACAAAAATTATAAGTCGTTTTAGTGGATTCTTAAAAAAAGCATTTATTAACAAAATTTTTAAAAGATTTTTAAGAAAAAATTTTGGTACGCCAATTTAAAGTTTTTATTATTGTTCGAATAAAAATTAAATTAAAAAAAAATTTTGAGCCGTTTCTGAGATATCGAATTTTCAAAAACAGAAAAAAATAGATTTTTTTTCAAAAATTCAAAAAATATTTATTTTAAAGTTTTGAAATGCAATGTGTTTATGACCTTTTAGAAGCTTCTCTATAAAAAATTTCATTAAGAACCGTTATGTGGATAATGAGAAATTCAAAATTCGAAAAAATGGTTCTATGGTAGGTACAAGCTGTAATACCTTAATTTCAAATTTTTTTTTATAAATTAAAGATCATAAAAATTAATGGAAAGAAAAAAAAATTTATCAAAATTCTAGGTGCCGTTTTTGAGTAAAATACGATTTTTGAAAACCATTTTTTTAAATTTTTTAACATTTGTATGGTGGGTACCTTTATTTTAAGGTAAAATTAAATTTTTTTATTACATCTTGTAGATTATATTGATAAACTTTTATTTATCAAGTTTAAAAAAAATCAAGCATGGGGTTTTCAAAATATTGAGTTTTGAAAAAAAAAATTTGAAGTTTTTTTTAAAAATCCAAAATTTTTTTTTTTTTTTTGAAAAATTGAATACACAATTCTATTTAAATTTTTGAAGGGCCTTCGCGAAAAAAAAATTATCAAAATCGGTGGTACAGTTTTTGATAAAATCAAAAACAAAAAAAATGGCTCCATGGGGGGTACCCTCAATAACCATTTTTCGGAAAAAATTTTTCAAGCATTACCTAGTTTTATTTAAATGAATTTTTTTTGTGTTTTTATTTTTTAAATCTGTTCAGCAGTTTTTGAGAAAAAAAAATATTTATAAAATTTCGAAAAAAAATCGTATGGCAGGTGCCGTTATTTTTGGTCTTAAAAAAAAGAAGAAAAAAACGTGTGGGGGTAAAAAATCAAAACCCATATCTACCGAGCTTAAAGAAAATCGGCCGAGCCGTTTAGGCTGTAGTCGCAGCGACAGACAGACAGACAGACAGACAGAATTGCCAGACCCACTTTTTTAGTCTTCGCTATCATCGTAATGTCAACTTTGATCAAAATCTCGAGTTCGATTTTTTTTACGAATGCATAACTTGCCTTATAGTACCTATAAGTCGCAAGTAAAAAAACTGGCGATCTCACATGAAGTCATTATTATTTCTTATTAAATTCAGTTCATCTTATATACAACCAAGATTAAGATTCTTAATCATTGGAAGATTTTGCCCGTGGCCTGATATTGTTTCTATATGAAGGTTTTTTTTTTAAATATAAACTCTATATAAAGGTTGGTTAAATTTTAAGGGGCGATGATGATTTTGAATAAAACGCCAATTATTTAGGAAATTATTGTATTTCTTTTTATTATGATAATATTGGCGAAGCTTTCATTTCGAATATGCAAAACGTTCTGTATAACAACACCGATATAGTTCGAAATGAAGAGAGTACAGCACAAAGTATGTGGGATCTCCTACAGAGAACTTGCAAAGAAAAAGCCAAAACACTGTTAGGAGTTTCAAAAGGACACAACCAACAAGGCAAAGAAACATGGTGGTGGAATGATGAAGCTAAATCAGTTATAAGTAAAAAGAAAATGGCTTTCAAGGCTTGGTCGAAGTGCCCCTCTAATGATACAGAGCAAAAGTCACGCCTCGAAGTGGAATATAGAAACTGCAAGAAAGAAGCGAAGAAGAAGTGCGCCCAAATTCAAGCAAAGAATACAGAAAACCTGTATCGGGAGCTGGATGAAATTTCTACCCCGACAGCTGGTGCTATTCAAGAGCTACGGCAAAACACGAATAAGGGCGCAACTATCTTCAAAATAGCCGCTCAAAGAAGAAGAAATGCCCAGGAGATTTGTTCGCCAAAGTTCATTAACAATGCTCAAGGCCAACTACTTGTGGAAGACAACGAAATTCTTCACAGGTGGCGACAGTATTGTGACGGACTTCTAAACGAACAATTTCCAAGGCTGTACTTTCCAATAGCTTCACCTAACTTAAGCGAAGTATCCGACGTCACAGTCGAAGAAGTTAGTGAGGCGGTAAAATACTCCAAAAAGGGAAAAGCTGTTGGCCCAGACGAAATACCCTCAGAGTTTTGGAAAAAGATGGGAGACATCGGGTTTAGATGGCTCATGATTCTTGTCTCCAAACTTATACGAGGTGATCGCATGCCTAATCAATGGAGGGAAAGTTACCTTCTTCCAATTTATAAAGGAAAGGGTGATACTCGAAGCTGTGATAATTACCGTTCGATTAAGCTGATGTCACACACCATGAAGATCGTTGAGCGAGTCTTGGGTAGCCGACTGCGAAAAATAATTAGGCTATCTGATGACCAGTGCGGGTTTGTCGGGGGTAAGTCAACCACGGATGCAATCCAGAGTATAAGAATAATTATGGAAAAACATCGGGATTCTTTGGAGGATTTGCATGTCGTATTGGTTGATTTTGAAAAAGCATTCGATCGGCAACCACGAGATCTAATATGGGTGGCCCTCAGGCAACGAGGAGTTCCAGAAACCTATGTGCGGATAATTATGGACATGTATGATGGAGCAGTTACTAAAGTAAGATGCGCAGCTGGAGTCACCGAAGAATTTGAAATCACAGTAGGTGTACACCAGGGAAGTGTCTTGAGTCCCCTGCTCTTTATTACAGTTCTTGATTACCTGCTTGAAGGCAAAGTGACGGATCCAAAAGTGCATCAGTTATTCTTTGCTGACGATGGAGCCATCATAAGTGAAGACCCGATATCCCTACAACGAGCACTTGACGTATGGGTGGATGTTCTAGAAGGAAGTGGGTACCGCATAAGCGCGAAAAAGACAGAATACCTATGCTGCCCATTTTCTGATCCACACAGGCCTATTCCAGACATTTATTTGAATGGAGTAGTGCTTCCCAAGTGTGAAAAGTTTAAATATCTGGGGTCTATGATAAATAACGAAGCTACTTGTGATGACGATATCAATCATCGCGTAAGCGTAGGGTGGATGAAGTGGCGGGAAAATTCTGCTATCTTCTGTGACCGAAAAATGCCCCCTAAGCTGAAAGGAAAGCTCTACACTTCAGTTGTGCGTCCAGCACTCACATACGGTTCACAATGTTGGACAATGTACAAAATGTATGAGAGTAAGCTAACGGCAGCTGAGATGAAGATGCTTCGTATGACAGCAGGAGTTACAAAGCTTGATCGAATTAGAAGTACGAAGATCCGAGGAAGCCTTCATGTTAAGAATACCATTTCCCAAAAAATTGAACACGACCGACTCAGTTGGTATTGCCATGTCCAAAGGAGAGATCCTGAGAACCCCGTCAAAAAGGCAATATCATACAACGTTCCAATTCGGAATAAAAAGAAAGGTAGGCCTAAACGCTCCTGGTACAAACAAATGCAAAAACACCTGCATTCAGTTGGCCTCAGAAATGGAACAATACAAAACCGGGAGGCTTGCCGCCGATTTCTGAGGTCAACCCGGCGAACCCCACAGGCGGATCACTAGTGTGAAGCAGATACGTGGGAGAGTTATGATCCCCTCGACATCGAGATCATAACAGCGCCGAAACAAAGGAAGAAGAAGAAGATTGGTATAGTTCAGTTATGTATGGAACAAAATATCGGCCAAATGCCCACCGCGACCTCGGCGGCACACCTCCATCCGATGGTCCAAATTTTCGATGACGCTGAGGCATAATTGAGGTTATATCTGCTATGCCGTTTATGTGCCGAATTATCTCATCCTTTAGCTCTTGAATTTTTGCTGGCTTATCGACGTACACCTTTTCTTTCAAATAACCCCAAATAAAGAAGTCCAACGGGGTCAAATCTCATGATCTTGGCGGCCAATTTACATCGCCCCACGTGATATAATACAGCCATTGAATTTGTCGCGCAAAAGAGCCATTGCTTCGTTAGCTGTGTGGCAAGTGGCACCGTCCTGTTGGAACCACATATCGTCCACATACATATCTTCCAATTCGGGCCATAAAAAATTCGTTATCATCTCACGGTAGCGAACACCATTCACAGTAACTGCCTGACCGGCCTCATTTTGTAAAAATACGGCCCGATGATGCCGCCAGCCCATAAACCGCACCAAACAGTCACTTTTTCTGGATGCATTTGTTTTTCGACAATCACTCTTGGATTATCATTCGCCCAAATGCGGCAATTCTGCTTATTGACGAATCCACTGAGGTGAAAATGTGCCTCATCACTGAAGATGATTTTCTTCGAAAATTAATCATTCACTGTTGCCAATTCTTGCCACCATTCTGACCATTGACGACGCTTAAAATGCTCAAGAGGCTTTAGTTCTTGAGTCAATTGCACCTTGTAAGCGTGTAAATGCAAGTCTTTATGCATAATGTTCATCAAGGACGAGCGAGAGAAGTGCAATTGTTGGGCACGATGACGAGTTGAGGTGAACGGCTCTTCAGCCACCTATCGCGAACAGCAGCAATATTTTCTGCAGTACGAGCTGTACGAGCATGCACTGGTGTTTTTACATCTCCTACAGATAAACGTGAAATAAACTGTTCACCGAACTCGCCTCTCAATTGGTCCATTGTTACCCGTGCTGTGTGGCATGGGGCACCATCTTGTTGAAACCACATGTCATACAAGTCAAGCTCTTCCATTTTGCGGAACATAAAGTTTGTTATCATCGCACGGTAGCGCTCACCATTCACAATAACATTGCGATTTGCATCATCTTTGAAGAAATACGGCCTAATAATTCCGCGTGGCTATAATCCGTACCAAACAGTGACTTTTTCTGCTCTTCACTCCAAATACGGCGGTCTTACTTATTCACGTATCCATTCAACCAGAAATGAGCTTCGTCGCTGAACACAATTTTACGATAAAAAAAATCGATCTTCGGCCAAAATTTCGGCGTTGTGGTAGGTCGTTCGGCATTCTTGCACCAGCTGTATTTTGAATGGCTTCATGACGATTCTTGCCATACATTTTTTCGAAATTTCATATTTTTACTTACGATATAGGTACTATAGGGCATTTGGAAAAAAAAATCGAAGTCGAGACTTTGATCAAAGTTGACATTACGATGTCGCTATCATCGACGAAAAAAGTGGGTCCGGCAATTCCGTCTGTATGTCTGTATGTTTGTACCTCTCACTACAGCCTAAACTACTGGAGGTATTTTCTTCAAACTCGGTAGTTAAGGGTCTTCGGTGATTCCCTAAAGGAGAAATTGAAATATTTTTTTTAGCTCCAAAACTAATGGTACCCCCATACACCCGTAATGTAAAATCTTATTTATCTCGAAAACGGCTCTAACGATTTTAATAAAAAGAAAGTTAAGTGTGATAGGCTACATTTTGGTGGAAAAAAAATTTTGGGGCAAAATGTTATTAAGAGTACCTGTCATAGACCCGTTTTTTTTATTTTCGACTTTCTCATTAACGCCTCTAAGGATTTTAACCCAAAATTTGCAGCGGGAGTCCCCTTAAGTTTAAAATAATCGAAAAAATATTTTTCTGGTTTTTTTTTTTGAATTTCTTTTTTTTAAATCAATATCTTCAAAACTTGTGAACGATTATTTTTTGAAATTATTTTCTAAAATCAATATTATTAAATACTTAAAATTCGCATCCCACATTTTTTTGTTGGAAAATTTTAAAGATATTTCTCATATAAAAAATTTATTTAATAAATCGATTTTTTTAAGGTTTGTTTGCATAAATTCATAGTTTTCTAGAAATCAGACGGCAATTTTAGGCATTTGAACATTAGTATCTCATTAAATCCATGTTTTATATTTATAAACTGTATCTTAAATTCCAAAGTACTTTTACATAAGAGCAATTTCGTGCGATCCAGTCGTGCATTTTATTTTTAAAACAAATTCAAAGATTTCATTTAATATAAGCTAGCCAATGATGGAAGGAAAATATCGGAAAAAGGTTATTAGTGGTACCTTGATTTTGTCGTGTCGAAAATTGTACGACTGTTTCTGATTACTTTTTTTATACTAAGACTCTTAAAAAAATTTAAATTGCGTATTCAAATTAAAAAAGAAAAATCAATTTGAAAACCAAATGCTCGATATTTTTGAACCATGACAATTAACAGTTCCTTTTTTACTATCTACAAATTGTAGGCAACAATTTTTTTTTTATATAAAAATAATAGGAACTATACTCTGTCCAAAAAAAATTGTCAGTACAGGGAAGATAGGACGTTTGTCTCTCATTCTGGTTGCATTGTCATGCATAAGTTTGTCGCCTTTTAAAGCTCTCACAGGGATTCCGTAGTTTACATTATACATCGTCGCAAATGAGAGTAAAAAACGCGTAGGGCTACCGTCTGCCAATTCAAAACGACTGAAAACAATATTCAATTTACCTTTTCCCACAACGCCAAGCAGTAAGATAATATGCGCGTTTTTTTTAAGTTGAAAAGCAATATGACAACACTCAACATACTCATCTTCTTAAAATGTGTTCTCAAAAGCTTCAAATCCCAAAAGCTCCTTAATAAAAACTACTGAAAAAGCTCCTTGCTTGCAATTGAGAATGATACTGGTAACTCTGTTTTGATGTAGATAAAGAGCGCACGATCGTATTGAGTCATTGAGTGACACTTTACAGTTTACACTTGACACTCTTGACAGTATCTCATCAGCAGTGGGATACGACGACGGTCGCGTTGGGGTGTACAACTTTTTGCAAAGAATTACAACAACAATTCCTTAAGAAAAGTCAGTGGCTTGTTTGTTTTTGGTTGGCATTTTTTCTAACGCATTGTAGTGAGGGTGCATCAGGTGCCACTGCTTTAGAAAAAGCTCTCCCATAAGGCCTGTACTGACAATTTTTGTTGGACAGAGTATACCAAACAAATGCACGACCCACGAAATCCCACGAACTTGCTCTTATGTAATAGACTATGAATTTTAAAAAACTGAATGTTACAAGAGAATACTGTTTTTAAGCATAAAATTAATTTTTTAAACTTTTTTATTGGTTATAGATAAAAATAGAATATCATGTGCATTCTTAAGCAAATATGAATTTATGCCTGGACAAAAATTATAAGTCGTTGTAGCGTTAAGTTTTTATTATTGTACGAATAAAAATTAAATTAAAAAAAAAAATAAAATATTGACCAGTTTTTGAAATATCGAATTTTCAAAAATTCAAAATTTATTTAAGTTTCGAAATGCAATGTTTTTTAAACTATTAAGAAATGTCTATAATTAAAAATTTCATTAAAATTTCCTTTATTCCTATAATGAGAAATTCAAAATTCGAAAAAATGGTTCTATGGTAGTTACAGTCTGTAATAACTTCATTTCAAATTTGTTTTTGTTGAATTATAAATCGAAGAAACTGAAAATCTCTCAGTACTCGGTTAGTGTGTCAATGATCTTCGTTGGAATGACCACATTATCGAGACCATCAAAAAATGCTGCTAAATGCTTAGGATTTCTATATCGATGTAACCCCCTCTGCTCTGGATACAATTTATAAGGCGTTTAAAGGCCCAAAACTCGAGTACAACTTACATCTTTTGGCAGATGCAGCACAAACTTCTCTCCACTGATTGGACAGAATTGAGAACAGAGCTATCATGGATCCATTCCCATTTCTTGAACACCGTTGTAATCTTTCATATATTTCCTTTTTTTATCGCTTCTTTCACAAGCAATGCTCTCTCAAAGTAGCCAGCATTCCTTCCTTCAATCAGTTCACCCGTAATACCCGTTTCGCCAGCAATGCTCATCAGTTCATCCTCGAACCTCGACCCTAATTTTGTTCGTACCGTCAAAAACAGAGATTCGTTTTTTGGTCGCACAACACGATTATGGAATAATTTACCCGGCACCGCTTTCCCTTGCCTTTTCAACTTGCAAACATTCAATACCAATGTTTATCAACATCTCCTTTCTCTCCCCACCTAATTTCTCCATCGCTTGTGCTGCCTTAATAATAATATAATTATCATAAGGGTCTCTTAATAAACCCTTGAGCCCTTGTGAAATATAAAAAAATACGATTTTCGAAAACCACTTTTAACACTTGTATGTTGCGTACCGTTTTTTTTTTTTTTTTTGATAAAATAAAATTTTTGTTCTCACATCATATTGTCAAGTTTAAAGAAAATCAAACAAATTTTTTTTGAAAATCCAAAAAAAAAATCAAAATTTAAATGCACAATACTATCCAATCTCTTGGGAAACTTCGTATTACATTGACCTTTAAAATTCAAACCACTTAAATAATAAGAGCAAATACGAATATCTGCTACCAGTTTATTTTGTTTAACAGCTATACATATGTATGTACATATGTAGGTATGTATATGTATTTAGTTCTTATTACGAAGATTTCAACTTTGAATTTTTTTTTATATTAAATTTAATCCCTTTGGTACGGATTTTCATTTCGGCGTTTCATCAAGGCTTCTAGCAAGAAAAAGAGCCCTGATTTTATATCCTAACCTTTAGTTATTTTGAAATAAAAAAACGGGCAAATAAATCCGTTGTGGCTTTACAAAAAGAAAACTAAAATTGTTAAACCCATTTCTGGTATATTAAGGCTTCTGGCTAACTCTTGCATGAGCGCATTTAATTGTCAATCACTTTTTTCCAAGCGTCATAGGCGTCCATTGCATTCACTTAAAAATGATTTTTTTTTATTTCCAAACGTAAAATACATGACGAAGATTATAAGAGATATTGTCCGTAGAGTTTGTTGGTGTCACAAGCCACACAAAAAGACGAATTTTGTGGAAGGCAAACTAACCATTTGGCATCAGTTGTGGAATTAGAAACAATCATACTAGCAATGGGGACATGCGAGTTCTATTTTCCTTAGAGAAAAAATATTAAATCCCTGGCGTTGAATTTGAAGCACCATCAACGAATAAATTCAAGCATATTGTTAAAGCGATTGTCGTTTAACCTTATTCAATCACAACTTTAATTTGTTGATTCACAATGTTCAAGCACAATTGTCTACTTGGGTATATCCATGCTAGGAAAGTGAAAGTTTTTAAATATTTTTTTTTCAATTTTCCAAGACAATCTCCTTTCAAGAAAATAGTCTTAGAAATTCTTCCTTCAGGCAATTTTTTTTTTATTTGAAGCTGAAAAATACCTTATCTACATTTAGATATACTATTGGTGGCCACTTTCAAACAATCGTGAATATACAAATACCATTAATTGTTCTTTATTGTTACCTTCACATATGAAAATATTGTTTTTATTATACCCATATGAAATATAAACACCGAAATCGAATGAGTTTTCTTTCAGCCCACAGAATTCTTTCTCATAAGAGGTTCCTTCTTATAAGCCTCATCGTAAACAAACAAACAGATTATCCTTGCCCTTGTTTACCTATGGTAACAGGACTTAAATGGAATGATATTCAATTCTAGGAGGAATGGCAAAAAATGTTGGAAAATTGAGAGGGCACTTCGGTAATAAAAAAGACCTCTGTGCTTACAAAAAGTAAAAATGAAATAACAATATCAGTGAAGATAATCTTTGTTGGTAGAACGAAAAACAAGGATAACTTCTGCACAAAGTTTTCCCTTCTCTGCCACCTGCACTTTCCTTCTTTTTTTATCAAACTAAGGCCTTGTCCTTCATGCAGAAAATAATCTTTTGTATTTTACAATTGGCGCAAGTTGAGAGGCATTTACATTGGCTGCAATTAAGCTTTTGGCTGTTCGTTTTGATAAGTTGTATGAGGTGTTTTACTGAATTAATGTTGAAATTAATTTAAAAATATTGTTGGTCTTGCTGAACATTTCAATTTTGTATCTTAAAATATGAAGGCAAGAAAGTTTCAAAAAATTGAGTCACGTAATGAAATATGAGGTATAGTATTTATGTTTACTTAACCACCTGACTTTAACACATTAAGTAAAAGAGATCACATTTTCAACACTTATTATCGTATGCTTCATTAGCAGTGATGTATAAGAAATTAAGAACTTATGTGTTCTCTCCTAGACTATCTTTTTAAGAAGATAATGCTGGAGAGATCAATCGTAATATCGTATCACAAATATTTATGTTTATCGTAAGTCCAGTAACTATGAAAGACAAGGGCGCAGAGTTTACTATGTCAGTCTTTTAAGGATAGTCGAATTTCGCACACAACGTAGGTTATCCAAGTAAGGCCCATCTAACAGTTTTTTTTTTTCAACATTTTTGTGAAATTCGAAATGAAATAAAATGATATTAAATCGGTGTCAATTTACCTACACGTAATCTCACATCTTATTTTGAAAAAAAATAGTGGAATATATGTTTTTCCGGACTTAAAAAAAAGCTATCTTCTTTACTTAAAAATTTCGCAAAACTTCTGGCTGAAATAAAGCTTACTCGTATTTAAGTGAAAACACAGAGAAGACAATGGCGCAAATAGCCTCAGAAAAATGTGTTATTTTCTTAAAAGTCAAAAAACCATTTTTTCGATAATTTGTATAAACATTATTTTTTCAAATTCAAAGGAGCTCCTGCGGAAAAATTTTGGTTAAAATCGTTAGATCTATTAACGGATAAAGTCGGAAATAAAAAAAAAACGTTCTATGACAGGTACCGTTGATAAAATTTTTTTCTAAAATTTCTTTTATCAAAATGTAGTCCATGCCCGTAATAGCACACCTAATTTGTTTTATCAAAATCGTTAGAGTAGTTTTTGGGATAAATAAAATTTTGTATTACGGATGTATGGGTACCGTTAGCTCTGGAGCTAAACATATAAAATGCACGACTGGGTCGCACGAGCTTGCTCCTATGTAATAGACTAGGAATTTTAAATTTTTTAAATTTATTTAGTAGTAAGAGATAAAAACAAAATGCGATGCAAATAAGAATTTATGCAAGAATAAAAATTATAAGTCGTTGTAGTGGTTTCTTAAAAAAATAAGTTTTTATATACAAAATTCTTAAAACATTTTTAAGAAAAAAATTTGGTACGACAACTTTAAGTTTTGTTATTGTACGAATGAAAATTAAATTTTCAAGAAAAATATTGAGCCGTTTTTGAGATATCGAATTTTAAAAAAAAAATTATTTTTTTTTTTCAAAAATTCAAAAAAATTATAGTTTTGAAATGCAATGTTTTTCAACCTTTTTAGATAATCGATAATGAGTAATTCAAAATTTGAAAAAATGGTTCTATAGTTTGTACAAGCTGTAATATTTTAGTTTAAATTTTTTTTATTAAATTAAAGATAGTAAGAATTAATTGAAAGAAAAACATTTTTTCAAAATAGCTTTTATGGCCTTTAGTCCACAAAAATTGGAGTTTCGTCCCGGCGATGTCACATGGACTCATCAGTTGACTGTGAGGACTTTGTCAATACGCAATTTTTGTTAAATTCAGTTCATCTTACATCGATTTTTTTGACAAAAATGCAATGTGAGCTATACCCAACGAAGATTGAAATTGTAATCATTAACATTTGAAAATTTTGCCCGTGGCCTATATATACTACTGAAATAAAATATACTTTTTATTTATTTAACAAAAGTAAAAAAAAGCCTCTTTGATTTCGGGGGGTGGTATTTGAAAGAAGGTAATAAAGCTTTATTTCATGGCGTTCTGTTTCTTCAACGATTGAACAATCCAACCGAAAGGCTACAACGTCAAACTTACTCAAATGAGTTGTGAATTCGACGAATATTGCTGTCATTTTTACCACGGAACTAGCTTTTCTCTCTTTACTTTGAAATGGAATAGCAGTACCTATAACATTAACAATAGTAAGATTTTCCACATGTTCATTCGAAATTTGATGAACCCATTTCGATTCTCTAAAACAAAAGACATTCTGATTTATTACAGTTTTTCGGGATTTTGTTTAATTAGCAAAAAACAACCTCTTGATATCGAAGCATCTTTGGAGTAATTGGCATTCTAAATTGAGAAAATCTCACTATTCTTTGGCACAAATCCATCTCTGATTCTGCGGTTAACTTAGATGAATGCCCCAGATTTGTTTGTACTTGAACTTCTCTTAATTTGATTCATGTGTTTTCTTCTTGTAGTTTGGAAGCACCTTGAAGCTTCATGTTGTGATATTTAGCTACGTTCCACAGACAGTTGCGGTAAATTTTACCACAACAAGTTACAATTTAAAAAAAAAACAACAAGTAACAAGTAACAAAAACCTTTGTGTAACAAGTCAGCTGTGAAAAGTACTGAGATCTAAAAGTACGCCAAATTCTTACTTCATGAAGGTTTAATACCGAATATTTAAAATAGAATAATATTGAAACAGCTACAATGTAATAGAGAAATTTTATTATTTAATGATTACTGACTAAAATTTGATGGCCTTACTTGGCAAGTTTTTTTTTGCCCAATTCAAAAGGTCTTAAAAACTTGACCAGTGAACCCATCAAATTTTTGTCAGTAATCATTAAATAATAAAATAAAAAAAAAGAATGAAAATCAAAGATAGAAGAGTGGACTTTACCTACTAAAATCAACTTAGTTTATAGCTTCCTATTTCTTTTGGTATATTTTTTTTTTGTTATTGTACGTAACACTAACATACCTACCTTAATTATAAATACTAGTACCTACACCCGCTCAAAGTCATAAAAAAGCAATAATTGTTGAGGATGCGATGATTTTTTTGTTGCAATTTTAACTCCTCTTTTTATTTAACCCTTAGCTGCCACCTGCCACACTTCTGTAGAATAACATAGCTGCCACACTGGGGTACGAAATGCCCCAACAACAACATATCGTATTGTGAGCCAGCTATTGAATTTTTTGGCTTGAAAAAATTCTGTGTTGATCATTAATATGTATTTTATAAGATTAAGTAGGTTTTAACAAAAATATTCATATTTATTATTAATATTAATATATTTATTATTAATATTAATATATTTATTATTAATAAAATTGATAATTGAAAAAAAAAGTGGTGAAAATGATCATTTTCACCAAAAAATTTCCATTTTTTTTTCATTTTTTAATATTTTGAGCTAAAAATTTAATGAGATACTCTCAAGATGTATACTTTCAAAAAAAAAAATACTTCATATTTGTCTTAGAGAAAAAGTATATTTATTTTGTACTTTGAAGAGCTTCGACGTAGGTCGACCGCGTGCTCGAGACTGTAAAAGACGTTGATCGAGAGTTGCGTCTTCCATCTCTACATCTAACTCCGATGAAGATGAACTATCAGATACGTTGAATTTAGACTCAGAACCATCATCGACTTCAGCATCCGAAATATTCTCAGCAACGCCATTGTTACAATCATCCTCGATCATTTCTTGTCGCAATGTCCTATTGCGCAAAGTGTATGCCATCTAATGGTAACGAATAAATATACTATAGTTGATTCTCGTTACTTTGAACATTAGATAACTTGAACATTCCAATAACTTGAACAAATATTTTTTCCCTTTACGCATTCTATACCTTGAACGGACTATTTTTAAGACTCAATAACTTGAATTTTTCTCCTAAGTACTCTATAAGTTGAACAAGTAAAATTTATGCGAACTCTGTAACTTGAACAATGTTTAATATTGAATTTTTAAAATTTTTGAATTTATGCAAGGTACCTGGAATGTTGGTACAGAATACAAACGGTTTTTGTAAAGGGGAATCCCAGGAAATTTCTTCAGTATTTCCGTATAAGGTTTTATTCTTCATAATCGGTGAATTTCTGAATTTCATTTGAACACGTGCGTATTTAGGAATCGAAAAACGTTTCAATTAAAATAATTTATTAATAATATCATTATTTATGTTTTAAAATCATTAAAATGAATCATTATTAAATAAAAACAACAATTTTTAACCTGATCCAGTACCTTGCACAATCCTATAGCTTCAACACTCCTGGTTTCGTCCATGTTCAAGTTAACGAACGTCCACTGTAATATAAATATTTATTATAAACGTTGTAAAAAATTCTGAGCAGTCAAAATATTATACTTACGATTATTTAAGAGAAATAAAGCCAAAACAAAGTAAAAAAAAAAAAATACTTAAATAATTATAACTGCCACACTGGGGTCTTAAACGGCACCAGACCACTTCCAACGACTGCCAGAACGATACTAGAGCGCATATCATCGTACTATGGGTTTCAGGGGAAAGAGGTATGCTTCAACTAATAACAGATGGAGCCACAATTCCAATTTTTTTAAAATTATATGTTTTATTGTAATTTAAATAGCGCTGGGGTCACCTGGACCCCACAAGTACAGCTAAGGGTTAAATTAAGGTAACTCACCAATTAATAGCCTAATTAGTGGTTTGATTATAGTTCACATCACAGTTAAGAGTTTTTTTTTATGTAAACTCATAACTTTTTCAGGTATGCAAATGTTTTCTTTTTTCATTCATGTTACCATAACATAGAGTACCAAATCAAACACTCTAGCTCAAAGAAAAGTCATGAATTTTCAAGATGCATGTATAGCTTCAAAATGACAATAAAAAGACACTTTGAATGAAAAATCTTAGATTTTCAATTTTTCGCTTTGAATGTACATTAAGCTATACCGCTCTACCAAATTTCATCATTCTACAGCAATCGGAAGTGCGCCATATAAATTGATCATTTTCTCAGAAAGTGGGCGAATACCACGCCCCTGAATGGAAGACTTACATTTTTATTTTTTTGTCATTTATATGCAATTTGAGCCCTTCCCTGTGCAGGGACGGGTTAGAATATTCCTGCAGCGCCTCCCCGCTTGTCGTAAAAGGCGACTAAAGGAGTAAATACATCTAGGCCACAAACAGCAAGGTGAACCTAGCGACACGTAACACCTATAAACTTTCCCAAAAGTGTGCATGCCAGTCCCTGGGTTGGCACGACTGGAGATCACCGGTGCCGTAAAAGAGAGATCAAATACAAAACTGGAGCATGCACACGTCGATACTTACAACGGATTTTGTGAATTCAAGCATTATGGAAGTACTCGTCCAAAATGACACTACCCCGCCAGGCACTACCATTGTTACACATGGTACTGATCCTGGACCGAGCAGCAATGCTCGGGTCGGAGCTAGACGGATTCCGGGGGCTAGCAAAGTAATGCCGCAGATTATACAAAATCTGAGAGTTGCGAGTTGGAACGTTGGCAGTATGACAGGTCGAAGCTTCGAGTTGGAAGAGATGATGAAAAGAAGGCGAGTGGACATCTTATGTGTTCAAGAAACAAAATGGCGAAACACGGGAAACAGGGCCCGTTTCTTGGATACGAGGACAAAAAACTATAAGATGTTCTACTATGGAACGGAAAAGGGTAAAAACGGAATCGGAATCATCCTTGCAAATCATCTATTAGGCAGCGTATTGACCATTTCGAAATCCAGCGACCGTTTGATGTCCCTTAAATTGGTGATTAAAGGAAAGTTGTGGAATATTGTCACTGCATATGCTCCCCAAATTGGAAGTGAGCAGGTGGAAAAAGATGCATTTTGGCTAGACTTTCACAATCTACTTAAGGACATCCCAAAGGAAGAGTTTTTGTTCGTGGGCGGAGATTTGAACGGACATGTCGGCAAGACAAACGAAGACTATGAAGATTGCCATGGAGGCCTCGGATACGGCACCAGGAACCCTCCTGGTGAAGACATCCTGAGCATGTGCAAAACATACGGTCTTATCGTACTAAATACCATGTTCGTCAAACAAAGCCGACACCTGGTCACTTACAGCAGTGGTGGAAATGAAACCCAGATTGATTACCATTTGGTATCTAGTTTCATGAAACCCCGGGTAAAAGATTGCAAAGTGATACTAGGAGAAGCGATCGCCCACCAACACCGTCTCCTACTGACAGAATTTTTTATGGAGACAGTGAACGACAACAAACATACAAAAACTTTTTGGAAGATCAAATGGTATAATCTGGATAAGGAAAAAGGCGAAGCTTTCATTTCGAATATGCAAAACTTTCTGTATAATAACACCGATATAGTTCGAAATGAAGAGAGTACAGAGCAAAACACGAATAAGGGCGCAACTATCTTCAAAATAGCCGCTCAAAGAAGAAGAAATGCCCAGGAGATTTGTTCGCCAAAGTTCATTAACAATGCTCAAGGCCAACTACTTGTGGAAGACAACGAAATTCTTCACAGGTGGCGACAGTATTGTGACGGACTTCTAAACGAACAATTTCCAAGGCTATACTTTCCAATAGCTTCACCTAACTTAAGCGAAGTATCCGATGTCACAGTCGAAGAAGTTAGTGAGGCGGTAAAATACTCCAAAAAGGGAAAAGCTGTTGGCCCAGACGAAATACCCTCAGAGTTTTGGAAAAAGATGGGAGACATCGGGTTTAGATGGCTCATGATTCTTGTCTCCAAACTTATACGAGGTGATCGCATGCCTAATCAGTGGAGGGAAAGTTACCTTCTTCCAATTTATAAAGGAAAGGGTGATACTCGAAGCTGTGATAATTACCGTTCGATTAAGCTGATGTCACACACCATGAAGATCGTTGAGCGAGTCTTGGGTAGCCGACTGCGAAAAATAATTAGGCTATCTGATGACCAGTGCGGGTTTGTCGGGGGTAAGTCAACCACGGATGCAATCCAGTGTATAAGAATAATTATGGAAAAACATCGGGATTCTTTGGAGGATTTGCATGTCGTATTGGTTGATTTTGAAAAAGCATTCGATCGGCAACCACGAGATCTAATATGGGTGGCCCTCAGGCAACGAGGAGTTCCAGAAACCTATGTGCGGATAATTATGGACATGTATGATGGAGCAGTTACTAAAGTAAGATGCGCAGCTGGAGTCACCGAAGAATTCGAAATCACAGTAGGTGTACACCAGGGAAGTGTCTTGAGTCCCCTGCTCTTTATTACAGTTCTTGATTACCTGATTGAAGGCAAAGTGACGGATCCAAAAGTGCATCAGTTATTCTTTGCTGACGATGGAGCCATCATAAGTGAAGACCCGATATCCCTACAACGAGCACTTGACGTATGGGTGGATGTTCTAGAAGGAAGTGGGTACCGCATAAGCGCGAAAAAGACAGAATACCTATGCTGCCCATTTTCTGATCCACACAGGCCTATTCCAGACATTTATTTGAATGGAGTAGTGCTTCCCAAGTGTGAAAAGTTTAAATATCTGGGGTCTATGATAAATAACGAAGCTACTTGTGATGACGATATCAATCATCGCGTAAGCGTAGGGTGGATGAAGTGGCGGGAAAATTCTGCTATCTTCTGTGACCGAAAAATGCCCCCTAAGCTGAAAGGAAAGCTCTACACTTCAGTTGTGCGTCCAGCACTCACATACGGTTCACAATGTTGGACAATGTACAAAAAGTATGAGAGTAAGCTAACGGCAGCTGAGATGAAGATGCTTCGTATGACAGCAGGAGTTACAAAGCTTGATCGAATTAGAAGTACGAAGATCCGAGGAAGCCTTCATGTTAAGAATACCATTTCCCAAAAAATTGAACACGACCGACTCAGTTGGTATTGCCATGTTCAAAGGAGAGATCCTGAGAACCCCGTCAAAAAGGCAATATCATACAACGTTCCAATTCGGAATAAAAAGAAAGGTAGGCCTAAACACTCCTGGTACAAACAAATGCAAAAACACCAGCATTCAGTTGGCCTCAGAAATGGAACAATACAAAACCGGGAGGCTTGCCGCCGAATTCTGAGGTCAACCCGGCGAACCCCACAGGCGGATCACTAGTGTGAAGCAGATACGTGGGAGAGTTATGATCCCCTCGACATCGAGATCATAACAGCGCCGAAACAAAGGAAGAAGAAGAAGATGCAATTTGAGCTCTACCGTTCTACCAAATTTCATTGTTCTACTGCAATCGGAATTGTGCCATATAATTTACATCAGTTCGGAGGAAGTGGGCGTATATCACGCCTCTGAATGAAAAACCTCAAATTTTCGATTTTTTCCTCTGCTTGCATGACAAGACCTACCTTGTGCTAAATTACAAGATTCTACGATGTCGAGAAGTGCTCCATAGTTTTGATGATCTGTAAGTCAGTGAGTCAGTCAGTTACGGTTTTTGTGATTTTTGAGGCCTTATATCTCAAGAACCACTAGAAAATTAAAATTTTGTGAGGCACCTGTGCCTGACTAGTTTAGCATATATTCGGGATTTTAAGTTTTGTACTGAAGATAGGGAGGGGTCCAAAATTGCCTGAGTTTGTTCCTGTAAAAATGGTGTAGTGCCAGAACTTGGTTGGGCATTACCGTGCCCTTTGATTTAATTTTTTTCGTTAATATCCCTTAAAGTAATAGCTTATCTCTAGCTCAATAGATATCTTATCTTAATGTGTAAGCAGCCGAATAAATAAATAAATAGAGATACATTTAAGGATAGAACAAATCAACAACCATTATAAATTGAGGTATTTATACAAATGCAACATTATGCAAGTAAGATCTCAAAATCCTTTGTCTTTTATGCTTCCAATCTCAGCTTTGCATTTCAACATTTTGTTTACGTATCCTGAAATATTTTTCATTATATAAATCTGCCCAAATATTTACAAAGCCTTAAGAACATAAGAACATAAATGTGCATGCATTGCTCGCTGTAGAGACAAATTCTTAGAACGAAATTCCTTACAGCAGCCTTATGTTTGGCAATGTAATTTAAAAAATTCATTTTATCCTATTTTATCCCTCGAGTTTGGATGCAATGCACATTTTTGCATGTAGTCTTGCACCTGAATCAATGCTCTTCGTGAACGCTTACGTGTACGTGACTACAGAAAAATATTTCATTTTGATTGTTAAATAGAAAAATGTTAATATTTATTTCGCTTGCTTTTTATTCTGCCCACAAAAACACATGTTTTGTGGCTTACGGATAATATATTTCGTGAATTTGTGTTTATGATTTTCCAGCAACATATTGGTGACAAAATATATCGCAACTATGTTACTAAGGGCCGTACCAACAATCAAATTAAGAGACGACTTTATTATTTGAGCGAAATGGACCATTATTTAAAGAGCTCTATAAAGTTAGCCATAAATGATATGAAATTAATATTTATGTGAACTCTAAATTATGAACCATTTATTGTACGGAACCTAAAAAATAATATGCAGCATATATGGTCAGTTATATAGAGTCCATTAAATAATCCTTCATTTCGCTCAAATATTAAAGTCGTCTCTTAATTTGATTTTTGGTAAGGCCCTAAAAGTATAAAATGTATATTAAGAAGATATACAAGGTGGCGCAAAATTAATCATCCAATTTTGTTTTTGAATTACTTTTTTTACTAAATAGAAAATAAAAAGATTTTGAGTGATGGACCTTTACAATTTATTATTTCTGTAAAGGGAAAAAGATGATATCTGTCAAGTGGCTGTTGCCAGTGATGAAACGCATTTGTACCCGCTTCATCGCATTTTCCATGGCTTTCCGCAAGATTTCCGGTGATAACTGTTCGCATTCCTGTCGGATATTCTCCTTGAGGGCTGCGATTATCTGGAGCCGCGACCTCAAGTAGCCCCAAAGAAAGACGTCTGGGATGGGTGGATCAGGCGGTCTTGCTGGCCATGGAAAATTACCAAGACAGCAGATGAAGCGCTCAGGAAACGCTTCTTTCACAATATCAATTGTGATTCGTGCTCTGTGTGCGGTTGCACCTTCTTGTTTAAACCACAGATTCCCCAATCTGTGTGCGTGGTTTAATATCCGAGTCAAAACACTGGTTTGTAAGTGGAAAGTCCACCGCAATTAATTAAGCGATCTTCACAAACTAGGGGCTCTGTAATATGGAAAATCACAATCAATTTGATACCGTTTATACAGATTTCGCTAAGGCTTTTGACCGCGCAATTCCATATCCTGGAACGAAACTTACTAAGCTTGGGTTTTTAATCCACCTTGTTGACATGGATAATGAGTTACTTAGAAAAAAATTAATCTTATGTTTAAAGAGTAATTTTTAATCACTCAGGACAGGAGTGCTACAAGGAAGCCATCTGGGACCCTTCTTGTTTCATTTATTCATTAATGATTTACCCAGATGTATTTAACACTCTACTGGCTCGTTGTTTGCAAATGATTTCAAACTATTTCGGTTCATTAAATCATTGTCTGCTTATATGCAACTACAACAAGATATTTACAGACTTTCAAACTGGCGTGAAATCAATCGCTTACACCCAAATATCAGTAAATGCTCCATCATGGCCTTAACAAGATCCAATTATATATTATATTTCAGTATAAAATATCTAAAAGTGATCTTCTACGTACTGGTGTTGTCTTAGATTCCCAGTTAAATGTGCCTTGCATATGGGTTCCTTAATCTCTAAGGTAACTTTTATGCTTTCTGAACATGGTTGTCTCAAGCGAAGGCGATGTGAATTGGTCAGGAGACCGTGCGATTTGAACCTATAAGACTCCTTCTTGTAAGAATATTCCTAAGTAGAAGATCTATGCCAACAAACCACCACTGCCTTGAAAGCCAAACATAATCAACTATCAAACAAACCAAATTCTGCACAAGTTAGGTACTGTACTAAGATTACAAAAAAATATTTTCATAATATTGTACTTAATTTAATATTTAAAACGACAAAATATTAAATAGTAAAACATTTAAATTTGTTAAATAAAATGATGTTTCGGTATCCGGTTAATTGGTTCTTCGTTTAATTATTTTTTAAGTGAATATCTATTAATTTTTTTTCTTAAGCAATGTAATATTTTTCCCATACTTACTTTAAAAATTTTCCGACGAAATCAAATGACGTACATTTGTGTGGGGTTAAAATAAATGTCAGGGTATTTGGATCAATTTAAAGATATTCTCGTTTCCATCACTTGGACACCGTCTGTTTCATATACATATTTCCTTGTTTTATCGCTTCTTTCACAGGCCATCAGTTGCATTCCTCCCATCAATCAGATCTCCCGAATACCCGTTTCACTAGCACTGCTCATCAGTTCAACCTCGAGCCTAATCTTGGACGTACCGTCTAAAAAAGAGATTGTTTTTTTTATTCACAATACGATTATGAAATAATTTACCTGGCAATATTTTCTCTTGCCATTTCAATTTGCAACTTTCAAGAATAATGTTCATCCACTTTCCCCAACTTCCCCATCACTCTTGCCGTGTTTAACATTATAAGTGTCTCTTAATAAACCCTTGAGTGCATGTATTTCAATTCTGTTCCTATGTATTTTATATATACAGCTTTAAAAACTATTATCTACTTGAGCTGCAAGAGCAATTACAATTAATCATACTTTGTAACAATGTGCAAGCAAGTGATATTTAAAACGTCAAACGATGTTTCAAGTAAGAGCAATAAATAGTGATTAATATTTCTTAAACTATTTCTAATAAAGCTTCTTAAGAGAAATCCGTAAAAAAATACAATATATGAATAAAATCTGTTATGTTTTAAAAACTTAAATTTACTTAGGTGCTTTGGGAAATCTTCCAAAAGAGTTCAAAACTGCTGAATTCCAGTCTGCTAATGTATTCACAAAACAACAGAAAATCATTTATTATCATAAACTCATAACCATATCAAAACAACTTTTGGGATTTGATTAAAATGCATACCTAATATTTTATGTTTTGACTTTCACAAATTGTATTGTATTCCGCCCTTAAAAAAAAAAATCATCCAAGTTTTTTGTACTCTTAAAACTTTTTGTTTCAAGGAAAATATTATAAACTTTTCCTTCGTAAGTAAATAAATCTCTGAAATAAAAAGTGTTTTGTATACACATAAATATTTCCCTGTACAAATCAATTGTTTTTTTTAATTTCTTGCAATATTTATTGTTATATAGAAAAGATATGCTTCTGAATACGGGGAAAAGTTGTGCCTTTCATCTTTATATGTTTTAGGAGTTCTATTGTCCAGGTAAGTAAGACAAGTTTTGCATTCAAGGAAAAAATGAACCTGAGTTTTCAATCAAGCATTACATTATTATGATAGAGCAGACGATAAAAGTTGGTGTCAATTCTATGTCTTCTTTTTCAGACTTTTTTCTTGGAAATCTTGTCTACCTCGAAAAATAAGACTTTCGGTGATAGAATAGTAAACTTTAATTTATAAATAAAAATAATCTTAATTGTAATGGAATGCATCTCAAACTGGTAGAACGTTATTGCTTTTGGGTTTTAAGGTCACAAGTCAGTGAAGCCTTGATGTGGTACTAAGCTCTTGTTTTTACTTGTGACTTATAGGTACTATAATATAAAGCAAGTTATGCATTTGTAAAAAAAATTTAACTCCATATTTTGATTAAACTTGGTTTAACGATGATAACGAAGACGAAAAAACGAGCCTCGCAATTCAGTCTGTCTGTCTGTCTGTTCGACTATAGCCTAAACGACTCGGCCGATTTTCGTTAAACTTGGTAGAAATCGTTTTTAAATTCCCCAAACACGTTTTTTTTTTTGAAAGACCAACAATAACGGTACCTGAGATACGAATGTTTTCCGAAGTTTTATAATTATTTTTTTCTTGTCTCAAAAACTGTTCCACGGATAGCTATTAATGGAATTAGAATATGTGGCACTTGGGTACAACTGAACAACCTTATTCATATACGTATGTATAGTACATACATTCTTCTAAAAACTAAGTTGATAATAAAATTATAAAATTATGTATTATATTATAGAAATTACTTTATTATTTCGGTTCCAAACATTTTAATTGAAAAGAATTTAAAAACGAAATATTCAAATATAAAAGATATGGTTTGGTTATTGATGGAAGGGTACTTACAAAATATATCCGCTCTAAAACTAGATATATGGCAAATATAAACCATTTGTTAGAAATTGTATTATGTATAAAATTAAATAATGGCAAAGTCAATATCATTGCTCGTTCTCAAGACATTCTAGTCGAAAAACAAATATTACCACTTTTTAGTAGATTTTTTTTATATTTTTGTTAAATCTGTCAATTCGATACTTGTAAAAATTTAACCATATGTTAATAATTGTATTATGTCGATACCTTCCCGTAAGAATGTACTCAGCGACACTTTTTTCGAAAATGACTTTTTGATGAGGAAATATACTATATGTTAAGGGCCACGTTTTGGCCTGGATTTCGCCAACCTTTTATGCATAAAAAGGAAACTAGAGTACAAATAAAAAAATTTATCAACTGCCATGTTTTCTCATTAAAATAATGTTGCCCGCTGAATTTGTATTATCCGCCAAAAAAATTATGCTAAGCGACATTAATAAAGATCTCATTGTCGTGAGCAACAAAAAATTTTGTTAGATGTCACTTAGTTTAACCAAAATTGTCTCTCAGCACACTATGATTCAACTAGAACTCTCTTCGTTTTTTTTCGTTTCCTGAACAATTTTAGAAATGTCGCTTAGTATACATTCTTACAGGAAGGTATCGATGTATAAAACAACATACTTTAGAAGACACTATTGGTGCTCATTCCCAAGAAATTCGACTTGAAATATAATTTTACTAGTTTTCACTAGAATTTTTAATAGTTTTTTTATTAAAAAAAAAAACTATTAATTCAATATTTATCAACATTTTACCAATTGTACAAAATTATACTATGTATAAAATAAACTAAATTAAAAATCAATATCACTACTAGTTCTCGAAAAATTTGAGTCGAAAAACAATTTTTACCAATTTTCAATAGAATTTTATATAGGTTTTTATTTTTTGTAAAACAACTGTAAACTGATTTTTTTTTAAATTTTCACCAGTTGTCAAACACATTATTTTTCGTAAAATAAAATTATTTTGAGTTTCAAATTGTTTTCCGTTCTTATAATATCTGGGTTATGAAATTTTTTTTTCAGTTTTTTTAATTTAAAAAAATAACGGTATGTTCATTTTTTTTCCAAATTCATACCAAATCTGTATGACCTTATAATGAGTACACTAAATTTTATTTGAAATCAATAGCATTATTTTTTCGTGAGATATTTGAAACTAACCAAAATTTTTACTTTTTTTTTAAACCGTTATAGTGAAAAAACTACTCACTGAATTTTAATAAACGCGCTTTCAGCCTCTTTCGAAGTTATTATCTATTAAACAAAATTTATTTTAAGTCGATATCTTTACTCGTTCTTGAGATATCGACGACGAAAAATGGTACCAGAACGTACGGACGTACGAACGTACGCACGTACGTACACACACACACAGACATCTCTCTAAAAATGATTGATATAGCCTCTAGGGACCTTGAAACGTCGAGAAATGTCAAAAGTTCCAATTTGACAAATCGGACCGATTACAATAACTCCCTATGGGAATTTAAAAATCAATAATTGTTTTTCCTAAAAGTCACGAAATGGCAATAAAAGATTAATCGGAAATGATACAATGTGTTCAATAGTATATGTTCTTAACTATGTATATCCTGTTTATAAAAACAACCACACTCTAATATAAATTAATACTAAAATTTAATGATATCTTACTGACAGTTCGTCTTATTCAAATTTAAAGATGAAAAATGCTTAATGGACAACATTTTAAGGTTTAAGACATCGAGTATTTGAAAATGATGCTATAATCGTTAAAAGCAACAATGTCCTCTGTCATGTATCTTAGAAAATAAAACAAAATCATTAAAAATGCAATACGGTTGAGTTAATAATTATAATTAAAGGTTGAACGAATAGGTTTTTAAATCTACTTTTATTACACATAAAATATATATGTACCTAAGACTTTAATTTGCCTTCGGAGTTCTAAACTAAGATTGAAAGATTATTTATAAATAAAAAAAATACGGAAATATGTATATAACCTTAAAATTGACCTAAAACCCAGACCTTAACCAAATGTACACCTCCTTTACCCATACAAAAATTGGTTACGTGATTGAGCTAGAAATACCCCTTTAGCGATTATTTCCTTCAACCTTTTTCATACTCACACACCGCATAGCATGAATATTTTCAATAGAGTCATCTTTGAAACCACCCAAAATTACAGCAGACAAAATATTTCTAAAAACTAAATAGCTTTATAAAGTGCGATATGACGTATCACATCCCACTTTTGTGAATTTAAATCGAATCAAATGTTACCACATGTGAACCTTCATAAAAAAAATATGCAAATACTAAATTTATTCAACTCATGCTGAAGATATGCTAATCATGCATCGGAAGTCCCCCACAAGCAAGTAGTATTATCCACACTCATTCTTCATCCTTCTCAATTTCAAAATACTTTCAAGAACATTTTTAAAGGATATTAGGTAACTAACTAAACTAGACATGACTTTGGAAAACTTTAAGTTTTCATCAATTCATCTCCGAGTCGTGTTAAAACTTTTGCAATCATTGTGGTTTCGCCAATCTACGTCCACGAGTTTATTTTAAGTCCAACAAAAATTAAGTACTAAGCCAATGATTTAACTTTCTGTGGAAAACTTTTTAGATAATTTTTTTACTCTTCTTAAATAGCATCACATTGTTAGGCCACTTGGGTTCTGTGAAAAAGTCTTTCCACAACAACACTTAACCCTTTTAAATGTGATTATAACTAAACTCCCACTTAAACCACTGCACTTTAAAATATAAAAAAAAAAAACTTTTGACATTACGACTTTCGAAAGTTCGCCTGGGAGCAAATTCCACTTCAAGTTAAGAGTGCTACTCGTTTAACCTCAAGAGCTTGCTTATGAACTTAAATTTTTTCTGTTTTCGTTCGGATAAAAGGAGTCAAGTAATTTAATCAACTGAATACCTCTTTTATGTGCTCAGCTCTTTTATGAGAACCCTTCATGAAATTTAGTTTGGACTTTTGATAAAGTGTACCTACTCGAAAACACTTGTATACATCTCTCGCACAACCCAACCAATCAATATCGATTGATCAGAATCGAACAGTTTTGAGTTCGGTTTATTGGTGTTTTGAAATTGTTTTCCGCAGATATTGTTTGATTAACTTATTGAGAAAGTACTCGAGGCTGAAATAGAAATGGCATCATTGCCACAGCAAAGGTAGATATATGAAACCTACCTTTCAAGAACCTTTTTTCGAGAATTTATACTACATATATGATGCAATAATCCAAATATTTTTTACTGCTTTTTTTTTGTTGTGTGCCATTAGATGTGAGGGACGAATAGTTACCAGCTTTAAATGAGTCGGCGGGTGCTGACGATATTTCAAAAATTGTGATTAATTGATCATTATCGGTCGAACGTAATGTACGAACGTAATTGTTAACATTAAACTCTTTAAAACAAAGGCTTAGTTTCAGACTCTTTACTGGCCAATGTGGGAAACTTAATTGTCACTTATCTAGGTAGGTGTGCCTTCTCTTACATGGCCGGAAACACTTCAGAGTGCGTGAGCTTCCCTTATTTACTTAATTAGTAAAAATGACTTGTGCCGAAAAAAAACTTGAATTTTTTGAGAAAAAATTAAATGATTGGAGTAAGCAGATGTTATTACACCTTCCAAATAAGAAGTTCCTTACTTATGCTGAAATACTCGTATAATAGGTTAGGTTAGGTTAATGGGCTGATAGTTGAACTTTTTACCGCCACACTTAGATCAATATACATAGATCCGTTGCGATACCCTAGGAATTATGGCGTTGGGTACGATATCCCGCTTTTTATAATCCCGTTTTTTTAAATCCCGTCTTTATAATCCCGTCTTTTATAATCCTGTCTCTTATAATCCCGCTTTTTTATAATCCCGCTTTTTATAATCCCACTTTTTAAAATCCCGCTTTTAAAATCCCGTCTTTATAATCCCGTCTTTTATAATCCTGTTTCTTATAATCCCGCTTTTTTATAATCCCGCTTTTTATAATCCCGCTTTTTAAAATCCCGTTTTTTATAATCCCTTTTCTTGTTACGACGTATAAACAGTGAGGTATGTTGTATGTAAGGGGCGGCATGCTGCCCCCCTGCTTGGGCACACTATATGATTTGGGGTAGGTGCGAGGTTGGGTGTATGCAAAGTTTCTTTAGCATTTACATAAAGAATCTGGAAAATAATAATGAGTTTTAGCTAAATATCTTAAAAAACGAGATAACTGGTATAAGACGGGATTTTAAAAAGTGGGATTATAATAGAAGGGGATTTTGAGTAAACCGGATTTTAAAAAGCGGTATTTTAAAAAAACGGTATTATAGAGGACGGTATTTTAAAACTTTTTTTGCGAGATTTTTGAAAAATGGGATTATAAAAAGCGGGATTCCGTTACGCTCCCGGAATTGTGACTCCCATGTATTAAAACCTATGATAATCCTATGTCATTCAAGCCTGTTAAGGGTGTTGATCAGTTTCAGAAAGCTATAGCCTTAAATGTCGGAGGGTACTTCTAAGTCATTGAAAAAACGTCTATTGTCACATAGTCACCTGGTTTAGGGGAGGTAGACGCCATTTAAGGTTATGATCCTTACCCCCACTTGGGAAATCATCCCTCCATCAAGCCCGTAGGAGCATGTGGCTTCTTGCAACGTTTGGTAGATGAGATTGATAGGTCAGTGCTTGGTGTACATGTCTGTTTGTTTGGTCAGTGGTCAGCGTTGCTCAAGTAATCAAAAAGGTTGTTCCTTTCCTCAAGAGGATTTTACAAATCTTAGGGAGAGGTTGCCTCATTAACTTAATCACAAGAGCGGCAATCGCAAGGTGTGAGTCGTTTTCGCTCGTTCTATCATTGTCGTCCTACACCCTTTGTATGTCATTTGACTGTGGTTGGAGGCGATTTCCAGTCTTTAGTCTGCTGGTTGATAAAGCTTAGGAATTTTCAAGCCATTTGTTAGCGTTAATAAATTTCAATATGTTTTTGCTTGGAATTTCAGAGAGTTCCTCCGAGTCGTTGAAGAAGTGGCTCCCTACAAGCCTGTTTCTCAGATGATATAGCGCAGTGACACAGGTGTGAGCAGTTTTCTCATGTATCTCCTCGTCACCACATCCTCTGCATAAGTCGTCAAAACTGAGTTTCATCTTTTTTTGTTGTTGTAACCCTGTTGGTTGCTGTGACCGATGGTGAAGAGTTTTTACTCAACCAACTGATAATTTTTGCTGAAATTCAGCGATAGTTTGCTAGATATTACGCAGGTATCGAGCAAGATCCATTTCTTGTTTGTTATAGCTAGAACTTTGATCTCGATTACCTGTTTAAGATTACAGGGCGGCACCTAAGCTGTTGTGTCCGCTTGATTAGGATCAGGTGTTGATCCCATTCTTGTCAGCTCGTTATCGCTTTCATTACCTGGGATACCATTTATGACCAGGAACCGAACAGAGCCTTATGTTGTGTTATGTACCAAGAACCCTTAGCTTTTCGCGCCAGAAAGTTGTAATCTTCCATTTAATTTTATTGCCGCTTCAATGAATAATGTTATATCAGCTTGTCCAGCAACTTTCGTCTCTGCCCAGGACCTCAGCCTGAAAGATACTGCTGCAATCAGGAAGTCTAAATGAGCTAGCAAGTTTAAGGTCTTTCGAAAAGAACCCTGCACAATCACTAGTTTCCATATTGGAACCTTCGGTAAAAATTGCTATCTCCGATTCGCAGGTTGATGACTCATTGTGTGGCCAGTCATTTCTGCTAGGAAAAATTTGTAAAAGTCTAGTGTGTTCTAATGTCGTCAGTGCATACCCTATTTCCCGTGTATTTCTGTAAAATTTGCGCATGACCTATGGCACTGTGTCTCCAGCTATCAGTTTGGCTAAGCCGAAGTGCACTATTGTATTGATTGCTGATTTTTGTATAAATACTCGTAGATCAAGGGATTTTAAGTTGAGTATATTTAAATTTTAAAGTTGCAGACCCGCTTTGGGGTTTGACTTGATTGCCCCAGTAATTTCAATACATGATATTCTGTCATATTTTTTGGTCATAATTTTAAGTTTGTTAAGTTTTTCCAATGCATTTCACTAGACTATTAAAATGATGCAGTTGTTGAAAAAAAAGTTCTTACCAAAGATTTTGTTCCTCAAAATTTAACATTCTCACCTCCAAGAAACTATTTCAAACCAGCCAAAGAGTGCCAAATGTTTTTCTTTTAATATTTTTCAAGAAAATCTTTTCTAGTTCTGGCTAGACTGGGGCATTTACAAAGGAAGTCAGATGAATCCTCTTCCACTTCTTCGTTTTGACAACCTTCGTATAACTCAGATGTGCTGATGCACATTCTGCTCATGTGAGTTCCCATTGAGTTGTGACCTGTAAGGATTCCAACTAAGAGAGCTGCTAAACTTCAGTAGATACTCTGTTTTACTTCTTGATAATATCTGACCAGAGATTCTCTTGAAACCCGACAGTCATCAATTGATGACAATCTGTCATTTGCGGTCTTGAGGAAACTTTCGTAATTTCTATATTTTTTTTGGTCCAGTGGCATAAGTATTCAGGGTACAATTTTTGGCCAGTTCATCAGCCATTTTATTTCCAGAAATGTCGAGTGGGGCAAGTGATAAGATAGTTTCTAGGACTGCGGGTGGCGTGGGCTTAAGATTGGTTTCCTAATCCATAGACTCGCATTGAGTGGGGACAAATTTTCCTGATGCCATTATTACTATATCATCAGCGTATATGACACGACTTTAACGCCACCTTGCCCTGCCTTAATTTAACTAAAATCTGGACTACGACTAAAAGCGAATACATTAGGGGAGATAGGACACCTCCCTGTCGCGTACACCTACACGTCCTAGCTTTCACCTTAATGTCACCCATCTCTGCATTATCAATTTTCAGTTTGACAGTATCGTGCTAACAAAGTATAGGGCTTGTCATATCATGACGTTTTCAACGTTGTTGAAGACCCATTCTATGTCAAGGAATGCAAGAATTTCCGAAGCAACATCTGTCAAATTTGATATCATTTATTAAGTCTGTCTTGCCAAAGCACCAAGATTGTGCGTTTTGACCACGTTAGTCTTCTAGGGTTTTCTTAAGTCAAAGTTCTATGTCAATGAACCAAAAACCACCACTGAAACCAACATTATCAATGCCAATCATTGGTCAAACTCAGCCAGATTTTTGCGCCAGTGACATGGAAAATTGGACCTTTCGGATGCGCGTCACCCAACAAAGCCGCGTTGGATATTTGATCGAACACTATAAGTGGGAACTTAACCAAATTGGATTTCATGTTTCCGAACATTTATAATACGAGCCCAAACTCAAAATAGTTGGTCTACCTAGGATAGAATGCAAATATGTGTTCATTCTTAACCTATTTCGAAACAAAAACTATTTTTTGATATACATATAAAGTCCTATTCATTTTAAATAAGAAAAGTGGACAAAAAAAGAAAGTGGCTTAATAAAATATTGATATGGAGTCTCTTTACAAAACTAAATAACGATTTATACTCATTTCTTAGATGCAAAATAGTTGGTCTATGATTCTTTATGTTGATTTTACCACATTGTTAAGCGACTTTTGGCCTTAATCACTGCTTCTATAATGCACCTTGGCATAGTGTCAACTAATTGTTGATACTCTTCGGCACCAAAATATTCCCAATTATTTGTAATTGTGGATCTTAAATCTTGAAGAGTCCGACGCGGTTCCTTTCGCAATTTTTGCTTCATCGTGTGCCAAACAGTTTCGATTGGTGAAAGATTAGGGCTGCTGGAAGTTCATTCCAATAAAGAATTGCTTCAGCAGTTAACCATACCATTGTTGACCTAGCCGTATGACAAGAAGCACCATTCTGTTGGAAAATATACTCCGCATTGCTATATTGAAGACGTAGTATTGACGGAGGCAGCTCCTGTTCCAAAATGTTGCGGTACTTAACAGCATTAGCTATCCCAATTACAAAATACAAATTACTCATACCACATCCCGACATGCACCTCCATACCATTAGAGATACTGGGAGCTTTACGGTTTGTTTAAGGCAGTCCTTGTGAGTTGTGAAAGGCTTCTTTAGCATTTTTTATCACTGGTCCTCGTTCATCACCAACACAAACTTCCAATCTGTACTGATCACTCCAATTAACGGACCGCCATTGACTAAAAGTCCAAATTTTAAAGTTGTTTGGCCCACCCAATGCGCCTTTTCTTTTGCTTAGGTGTCAGTAGTGATATTTCTTTTGCCTGCGTTTTTAATGATTTAAGTTGTCGTAATTTATGCAAAACTTAAATATTTTAAAATAAACCTTATAAAATTTGTATCCCATTTTTTTCATCATCTGCTTACAACTGTCCACCGAAACACTTTTTTGAATTTGTTCTCTCCACTGTACCGTTATTGAAGCAGATAAATATCGTCGATTTTCTTTAAAAATTTGGCAATCGCGAGGTTTTGCTGTTAGTGGATGTCCCGTTCTGTTGCATATATCCACATTTCCAGAATTTTTAAACTTTGTTATTATGTTCTGTACTGACGAGAGCGGTAAATTAAAATTTTCAGGGATTTCGTAGCTAGACAATCCTGTTTCAAACGCTTTAATCATTGATTCCCTTAGGTCACCTGATAATGCAACGCCACGCGCCAGGATTGACATGAAACTCTCGCTAGCTTGTATAAAATCATACAATAATCATTAATAAAACCAGTGCTTCTCATTTTTTTAATAACGGTTAACTGAAACTATATTTAAATAGTCCTAGATCAACTATTTTGCACCCAAAAAAGAGTAGACCAACTTTTATGCTCTTATCTTTGTCTGAAATGAAAGGAATATTGTTGCTATTTGCTCTCTCAAATTTTGTTTTGTTAGGTCTAATTTACTCTCAGTGAAACTACTTTATTAAATTAACAACATTTTTTAAATGAACAAAAGCTGACTGCCACTAAATTTAGGATATATGAAGAATTAATGTTTTAATAAATGAATAGACCAACTATTTTGAGTTTGGGTCGTACCATGTGTATATTTAATTGTTTAATTTCAAGGTTAAACTTAAAAAAAAGATAACTATTATCTAAGGAGAAAACATCGAAAAGTGAGTGGAAAACAACATCCTTTCCCAACACACAAGTTTTCTAGAAAAACTTGCTTAAATACCACTTCAAATCAAGACTATACCTTATGTTCCTTTTTTTTAAAGTTTGCCATTAAATTTAACTAATAAAAGAATATCAACATTTAAGAGGAAAGTATTTACATACTCGTAGTATCGCATATGTAGAAACTGAGAATCTAAGAAATGAATAACACACATTAAAAGCTTCTTTTTAAAAACTCCTCTACTACTGGAATAAGGCGCCTCTAACCTTCTTAATTTACTTTACTCTCTATCATCGTTAATGGCTTAAGTAAATCTAGAAAAATATTTTTACGACTGCAAACTCTTAAAATATAAAAACGTCGATTTAAAATGTTATCTCTCCCATTATCCTTCGAATAAAAATGCCTCCTTAAATGACACAATATTTCTGATTCACTGACTCAATTCATAACAGATGTCTTAGCAAACTTACTCATTCCACTTCAAATAAGGAAAACAAGAAATTTTACAAAGTTCAGTAAAAAAGTTTAAAGTTATGATTGTTTCTGTTTAGCTGTGCAATGTGCAGTTCATAGAAGAACTTATTGTGTTTATTATGTTTTTCAAAAATAAAAAGTAGAAAGTGAAATCCATACCCTGAATATTTTATGTTTTCAAATAATAATAACAGCATTTTCGATGAAGATGGGAGTGCTAAAGTTGGGTTGTAAATGCAAATGCGTGGCGCAAACTTTTTTGATTACAAATTACGAAGATTTTTCAGCTATTCAATTTGTTAACTTTATTTTCTTTTAAGAAAGTGATAAAGGCAATATGTATTAAGATAAAATTAGAATCAGTGATTTTTGTTAGAGCTTCACTGATGGTTGCACACAAATTGCTTTTGTTATGTCTTAGTTCATCCGCCTTCAATAAATTAGTTTTAGCATCTTTTTTCTAAAATAAATGCTATGGGCGCAATAATTATGATTCATATGAGTCATTTCAGTTCACTGATATTATACAAAATTTTGTTTATACATTCATAGTCATAAAACATCTTTCTAAAGAACGCAACCAAATTTTCATACGATGTGTTCAATAGTTCCATTATTGTGGCAGCCATTTTATGTAGATGCATACGATCATTTTCCTTCAAATGGAAAAAATTGGTGTTCGAGTGCAATATTAAACATTATTTTTAAAGAGAAAAAACCTACCCAAACGAAACAAACATTATGGAGACTCTTCGGTATCGATTGGACCATTTATCACTGGCTTACTCAACTTCGGTGTGGTCCAACGTGACGCCCAATTGAGGCCAAAGGCTTATCACATGGATCAGTGATTTCGATTTTACAAATAATTGGCTTTCCGCAAAATAGGTGCCACGTTTGCTCACAATCGACAACAAACACAATCTTTTGACAACTTCAAAGGAGTCTTTGGCAACGTTCAAGTAAAATTCAATAATGATTCGAGTTTTTACGCGAGCTGTAACAGTATTTCATAACAGCTCACATGACACTGCAGGAGGTTCGCGAGCAATTCACGCGAGGGAAGGCAACAGTTCACCAGTGCGCAGGAGATGAAGCATTCAATTTCGCCTTAATACCGTCAAGAGCTCTACATTTCGACGGTCTATGGGAAGCCGCACTGCAGTCAGCGAAGAACGTGCTACAACCTACCGTGGGGAACGCACTTTTGACAGCAGAAAAGTCCTTCAAAGTGGCCGGTGTTTCGTCACAACAACAATTTGTTATTAATTAAAAATAAGTAAATAAAGTAAATTAATTTTAAAATTAATAATTTTGACTTGTGTCTTTGAACTGAACCCCTGGAATATTAACAATGAGACATATTTGGGAACATATTCAGACATTATAGAGCCCAGATGAATCGAAAACGGAGAAGGCCAAGATTTGCAAACTAACAAGGTCAAATCGACCGTTTTTTGGGATGTGGATAGATCAGTTGATGTTCATGGTACCCATTCGAAGCTGTACATTGCTTATAAAAGAAAAAAACAAGATATTCGACGTCTTGTAAACTAAATAGCTCGAGTTTTCAAAGGGTTTTCTTTAATCTTTCATTTAAAAAAGTATTTTTCTATCACACAAAAACACATTTCCAACGTATGAAAGGCGTCCAACAAATATGACCCCGATGCAAAAATAGACGTGTCATCAGCAAAAATTGCAATCCTTACATTATATCTGAGATTGTATAAATCGCCAACAAAGTTATTAAAGAGGGTCTTGAGGGATTTCATATGGAATATTTTGTATTCAAGAAGTGTCATTTTGTACTTTTACTAAAAATTTCCTGCCAGTTTAAAAGCTTTCAACAATTTTTACAATCGCTATTAGAAAGTTGAATTGAAAAGTTTGTGTATTAATGCTTCGGTCATGCCAGACCGTTTCGAAACCCTTTTCAATATCTAAAAGTACTAAGGCACTCGACTCTTTTGTATTGAATTTATCTTTTTTTTAATGATTTTTCATCCTTAGAATATATTGGTTAGAATTTTCAAAAAAAAAAAACAATTTCTTCCAGTTAATTTGTACGATCTATAATTTGATAAAAACAATTAAATTAAGTCAGTTTTGATCTAATCATTATTAAGGTAAAGAATTTTAATAAAAAATAAAATGCACGACTGGATCGCACGAACTTGCTCTAATGTAAAAGTACTTTGGAATTAAAGATACATTTTATAAATATAGAACATGGATTTAATGATATAATAATGTTCAAATGCATAAAATTGCCGTCTGGTTTCCGGAAAAGTATGAATTTATGCAAATAAACTTTAAAAAATCGTTTTATTATTAAATAAAATTTTTATATAAGAAATTTCTCTAAAATTTTTCAAGAAAAAAATGTGGGATGCGAATTTTAAGTATGTATTTAATAATATTGGTTTTAGGAAATAATTTCAAAAAAATAATCGTTCATAGGTTTTGAAGATATTGATTTAATTTTTTTTTTTTTTTTAAACCCAATAAATATTTTTTCGAATATTTTTATATATAATATTATTTTAAACTTAAGGGGACTCCTGCTAAAAATTTTGGGTTAAAATCCTTAGAGCCGTTAATGAGAAAGTCGAAAATCAAAAAAACGGGCAGGTACCCCTAATAACATTTTGCCCCAAAATTTTTTTTTGACCAAAATGTAGTCCATGTCCATAACATCACACTAAATTTTTACTTGCGATATAGGTACTATAGGGCAAGTTCTGCATTTGGAAAAAAAATCGAACTCGAGATTTTGATCAAAGTTGACATTACGATGTTAGCGAAGACGAAAAAAGTGGGTCCGACAATTCCGTCTGTCTGTCTGTATGTCTGTATGTCTGTATGTCTGTATGTCTGTACCTCGAACTACAGCCTAAACTACCGGAGGTATTTTCTTCAAACTCGGTAGTTAAGGGTCTTCGGTGATTCCCTAGAGGAGAAATTGAATTTTTTTTTTAGCTCCAAAACTAAGGGTACCCCCCATACACCCGTAATGCAAAATCTTATTTATCTCGAAAACGGCTCTAACGATTTTGATAAAAAAAATTAGGTGTCATATTATGGACATGGACTACATTTTGGTGAAAAAAAAAATTGGGGGGAAATGTTATTAGGGGTACCTGTCATAGAACGGTTTTTTTGATTTTCGAATTTCTCACCAACGGCTCTAACGATTTTAACCAAAATTTTTTATGCAAGAGCTGCTTTGCATTTGAAAAAATATAAACTAAAATTTTTTTCGAAAAAATAGTTTTTGGATTTTTAAAAAAATAATACATATTTTTTTTTGAAAATTCAATATCTTGAAAACCGATACACGATTAAATTTTTAAATTACGTTTTAAAATGTATTTTATTAAATACTAACAATTTGCATATCAATTTTTTTTATAAAAATTTTAAGGAAAATTTAGTACACAAAAAACATGTTTCAGTGTGTCTGTATGTCTGTACCTCTCACTACAGCCTAAACCACTAGACCTATTCCTTTCAATCTCGGTAGTTAAGGGTCTTCGGTGATTCCCTAGAGGAGAAATTGAAATTTTTTTTTTAGCTCCAAAACTAAGGGTACCCCCCATACACCCGTAATGCAAAATCTTATTTATCTCGAAAATGGCTCTAACGAATATGATAAAAAAAATTAAGTGTGATATTATGGACATGGACTACATTTTGGTCAAAAAAAATTTTGGGGCAAAATGTTATTAGGGGTACCTGCCATAGACCCGTTTTTTTGATTTTCGACTTTCTCATTAATGGCTCTAAGGATTTTAACCCAAAATTTTTAGCAGGAGTTCCCTTAAGTTTAAAATAATATTGTATATAAAAATATTCGAAAAAATATTTATTGGGTTTAAAAAAAAAATTTAAATCAATATCTTCAAAACCTATGAACGATTATTTTTTGAAATTATTTCCTAAAACCAATATTATTAAATACTTAAAATTCGCATCCCACATTTTTTTCTTGAAAAATTTTAGAGAAATTTCTTATATAAAAATATTATTTAATAATAAAACGATTTTTTAAAGTTTATTTGCATAAATTCATACTTTTCCGGAAACCAGACGGCAATTTTATGCATTTGAACATTATTATCTCATTAAATCCATGTTTTATATTTATAAAATGTATCTTAAATTCCAAAGTACTTTTACATAAGAGCAAGTTCGTGCGATCCAGTCGTGCATTTTATTTGTTTTTGATTTCCTCAAAATCGGAACAAACTATTTTGATCATTTTGATCAAATCAAATTTTCCAAATATTTTTTTTGAATTTGAATTTTAATTAAAAAAAAACGTCAATTTTTTTTTTAAACTCAATATTTCGAAAACCCCATTCTCGATTTTAAAAGTTTCTTAATATAATCTACAAGATGTGAGAAAAAAAAATTATTTTATCTAAAAATAAAGTACAAATGTTAAAAAATGGTTTTCAAAAATCGTATTTTTCTCGAAAATGGCGCCTAGAATTTTGATAATTTTATTTGTTCTTTAGATTAAATCTTACGATCTATAATTTAATAAAAAAAAGTTTTAAAATTAAGATATTACTGACTGAGCCTATCATACAACAATTTTTTGAAAACAAGTACTTTTTTGAAAAGAAGCTTCTAATAAGTTTGAAAAACATAGCATTTCGAACTTTAAAAACAAATGTAATTTTTGGATTTTTGAAAAAGAAAAATCAATTCTTTTTTTTTAATTCAAAGACGGCTCAGTATTCTTGTTGCAAATTTTCATAGTACATTAATAAAAACTTTTATTTTTTTAAATATTGTATATACAAGATTATTTTTCTAAGAAATCACTACAACGATTTATAATTTTTGTCCTTGCATAAACTAATATTTACTTAAATCACTTGGCATCCTGTTCTTAGCTTCAACTACTAAAGGAGTTGTTTTAATCATTTAAAGTATGAATTTTATGCCTATGAACAGTATTTCTCTAGTAACATTCATTTTTGAAATTCTAAGTGTTTTACATAAAAGCAAGTTCATGCAACCCAGTCCTGCATTTTATTGTTTTTCTTTTTTAACATTAATTGATTAAATATATGATTATAAATAGATCTTTCTTTAAAATGGTTGAATTTCGAATATAACATCTCGAGACCATTTCTTAAAGGGGCCAAATTTCTGCAAAGGCGATTAGCTTGGATTTAAATTTATTTCTCATACAATTTTGTATGGATTGCCGAAACTTGTGAAGACAATTCTTTTCATCGGGCTCATTTGACGTCTGACAACAATTTTTGCATAATCAAGACCACCTTCTCGAGTTTTATTCTAAGCAAAGTTATCCGCCCTGCTTAATAGACTTGGTTCATTTTGTTTTCTTAGGTGTCAAAAATATATGGACTCAACCAACACACTCCTTGAATTTATTTTTAGCCTGATCTTTAAATTAAAAATAGATTGTTTTTGCAATGAAGAAAAAAGTATTTAAGTGTTCTGAATCCATAAACCTCCATTAAATGAAAGCTATTTACTAATTAGATAAATGTGTTCATAACTTATTCAACAACATAATATTCAAACTTAATTGCATTACAAAATTAAGAATACACCTGGTATTTTTCTTCTTTATGTTTTTGCTCATGAAAGATAAAAGCAACGTTCGATTACATTTGTAATTTCAAATTGCAATAATTAAGGGATTCAATAAAATTAAAATTTAATGGTTTCGATAATTGCTGAGTTTATAATAATGCCACACCGAAGCTTTTGAATTATGCAACATACATTTACTTGTGTGTTATGAGATGAATACTTGTACATATTATATCACCTCACATTTATTATTTCATTCCCGTTTGGGAACTGTCCGTCCAAGGGAAATGGATTTTCATTTTTAATTTAATTCAACACACCTGAACATGGAATACGAGATGCATGTAAACCACATTCAAACAGGTGTTTTAGAGACAATTCCAGTTACAGTTTTACCTGTGGCTTTTTTATAAATTCCAATTGAATCACGTCTCAATCCTTGGAAATTTCAACCCATATAATGTGTGTTCACCAATATGAACCCAATCCGTTGGGGTTGTGCTGCGTAATGGTAAAATTTTAAAATGAAATGCGAGTATTATCCCAAATTTGGTAACGCAGAAGAATTCGATTTACGTACACCACAGATCTTTTGAATAAGGACATAACTTTCTTCATTCAAAAAGTGCATTTGTGTTTTTAATTTAAACCATAATAAATAATATGTTTTTAATATTACTGTTGTTCAAACATGAACATAGTACCTAAATATAGCTAACCCCATGTGCATGAAAATAAATAAAGATAACACGGATCATCGTGAACATGCACTGACGGTTATATTAGATAAGCATAAAACATAGATAAGAATACTCATAGAGATAAGAATAATGTAAATTCATCTGTAAATAGTATTTAAGGAAGATTACGTTGTAAAATAAATTTAGTAATGATTTGGAATTACACCCGGATTGTTACTCAAACAGAGTAATGATTTGGAATTACACCCGGATTGTTACTCAAACATGGTCCTACGAGCCGGATCATTAGTAATGATTTGGATTTACACCCGGATTGTTACTCAAACATGGTCCTTCGAGCCGGATCATTAGTAATGATTTGGAATTACACCCGGATTGTTACTCAAACAACTGTTATCTACTATTTATTGTGTAGTTATGTAAGTAATCCAGTAATCACCATCATTTTTATTTCCATATTTCAATATTTAATGCTATTTGTGGATATTCAAAAACAATTTATAACAATTTAAAAACGAACTATAAAATCAGTAAGTGAATTTACTAGAGAGAAGATGAATTTAACTTTCATCATAATAAATATATGTGGCCGTGGCGCGATGGATGTGTGCTCGCCTGTCAACCTCATGATCACAGGTTTGATCCCTGCCGTCGTCTATGTCGTTTTAATTCCATTAAAAACATTCTAAAATTGTCATCAATGGGTGGCTGTTTTACTCATAACAAATGTTGTTCAGGCATAACACTAACAACATGTGATTGAGTTAAACTACGATAGTATGCCCAACAAGGATGAATACGAATAAAATAATGTGAATTATAAGTGACATAGAAATAAGACACGGCATTCTCAGCTTTAGTTCAGCCGCCATCCCTGGAGATAAAATATCTGAGACAACAACCTTCAGTCTCAGAACATCGTGCCACACATCTTTCCTAACCTTCTTTCTCTTCCTTAACTTCACGCCCGCGCTGTGTTCAAACATTTAAAGGGTAATCATAATCCCTTGAGCGCGTGTAGATTATAAAAAAAAATAAAGTGGAGCAAAATTTCAAACATTTAAAATCTGCTCTAAATCAATTTTAGAATGGGAGCCGACTCTAAATATTATGTATAAAACGTGAACCGACTTTTTGTTAATTTTATATTACATACACTATACTTTAACGTTGAAGCTCGTCTAATCGTAACAGTAACAAATAACTACTTTATTTTGAAAGTATACTTTATCCATATTGACATAGTCATTTCATACCATCGCAAATCAAAGTAAAAATGCTTAATGATTTTTTTAAAATATGTGGTTTATAAATTGGCTGAATATTAGAAACTCGAAACAATCGTACAAAAGTGCTCTTAAGTCTTTAATTTGCAATATTGCGGCGAGCGATGGAGTACGAGTATAGTTGTGTTTGAGTTCTTTATCTGTCAAGTTAAGGACTGTTCAACATAAATTCGCTTAGATTCTGTTGCGATTTGCGAAACCCACATTAGTAAGAAGGGTTGTCTAACATGTTTAAAATGTTAGACACAGTCTCCAAACTGTGTTAAGTAGATTCCTAAAACGAGCAACGTTTGATGTTTTAACATCTAAAGTGGTTTTAATATATACGTTCCGTGTAGCACGTTACCTTGTAGAAGATTACGCTTAAGACTCTGTTTGCATTGAGAATATTGCATGTTTATATCGGAAATTTTGAGGCGACTCAAAAAGAGAGAGGTGTCAATGGATTGATTACTTTTCATTGATAGTTGAAACTAAATATCATAATTCTCTCAAGATTTCTTCACCTCTCACCCAATATGTCAAAAGGGGCTCCCGGAAATTAAGCCAGAGGAAATTATGCCAGTTTTTTTTTTTTTTTGAAAAAACGCCAAAATTTTGTTCATACGAACTCCGGCCTTTTTTCCTAGAAAAACAGCTCAGACTTTTCTGGAAATCTTTCCAAAATTTCACGAATTTTTGCCAAACAAAATTCTTGCTGTTTTTTTTCATTTTTAAAAATGGAACCAAAAGGCACGGTAGTGCCCAGCCAAGTTCTGGCACTACACCCTTTTTACAGGAACAAACTCAGGCAACTTTTGACCCCTTCCTATCTTCAGTACCAATGAAGTCAGAAACTTAAAATTCCGAATATATGCTAAACTAGTGAGGCACAGGCGCCTCACCAAATTTCAATTTTCTAGCATAAGCGGTTCCTGAGATATAAGGCCTCAAAAATCACAAAAACCGTAACTGACTGACTGGATGACAGACCATCAAAAATAATGGAGCACTTCCCGACATCGCAGAATCTTGTAATTTTGCACAACAGTGGTTCTTCAAGCAGAGGGCGCTCACTTCCTCAGAACTGATGTAAATTATAGATGGCGGACTTCCGATTGCAGTAGAACAATGAAATTTGGTAGAACGGTAGGGCTCAAATTGCATATAAAGGACCAAAAATAAAAATTGAGGTTTTCCATTCAGGGGGCGTGGTATCCGCCCACTATCTCCGAATTGGTGTTGGTTGAATGGAGCACTTCCGACTGCTGTACAACGATGAAATTTGGTAAAGTGGTAGGGCTTAAATTGCATACAAAGAAAAAAATATAAAATTTGATGTTTTCTGTTCAGGGGGCGTGGTATCCACCCACTTTCTGAGAAAATAGAAAATCTAAGATTTTTCATTCGAAGTGTCTTCTTATTGTCATTTTGAAACTACATGCATCTTGAAAATTCATGACTTTTCTTAGAACTAGAGTGCTCGATTTGGTACTCTATGTTATGTTAACATGAATGAGAAAAAAAAAACATTTGCATATCTGAAAAAATTATGAGTTTACATAAAAAAACTCTTAACTGTGATGTGAACTATAATCAAACCACTAATTAGGCTATTAATTGGTGGGCTACCTTCATTTAAAAAAAGGAGTTTAAATTGCAACAACAACATCATCGCATCCTCAACAATTATTGCTTTTTTATGACTTTGAGCGGATGTAAGTACGAGTACTAGAATTTTGTAATTAAGGTAGGTATGTTAGTGTTACGTATCTTGCCAGGACAAAAAAAAAACAATTGAAGCGCAAATCAAAACAACCAATAATAAAAAGAAAATATACCAAAAGAAATCAGAAGCTATAAACTAAGTGGATTTTAGTAGGTTGAGTCCACCCTTCTATCTTTCCGTATCCTTCGAGATTTTGACATGGCAAAATAATAAATGTAATGTAATGTTAAACGTAAATGTTAAAAAAGGAGCCAAGTTCTTCTATATAAAATCTTTGTGTAACAAATCAGCCGTGAAAAGTACTGAGATCTAAAAGTACGCCAAGTACAAGCATAGGTTTACATATGAAGACCATTTTTGCATTTAAACTTCAAAATTGAATTTTTGGCGATTGTACTGTTCTTACAATCACTTTTCGTTGTTGGAATTATGAAGGACTCCAAATTGTATCCATCAGTTCTGTGTAAAATAAATTTTATTTTTAGTTTAGCAAGTGTAAGAAGTCAGCAGCCTTTGCGTCCAATATTCAGTAGATCTAACTATGGTGCAAATAGCCTTCTGAATCAATTAATAGTAATATTTAAAAAAATGTATTTCCTAATAAGTTCTATAAATGACAATTTCAAATGTCTAACAAATTTAAAGCTTTTTTTAGTACTAACTAATGTTGTGATTTATAAGTAGGTGTTAATATTATTATTGTAATATAACGTAAGCATTTAACGGTTTAATAAATAAATAAATTATTGAAACAAAACTCAAGTTAATTGGTGTTAATTTACTAATTCCCCGAACTATTGACATGTATTATAATTGAGTTTAGTACAATTCTACATCCACCAAACGACAAAAGCTTAAAATAAACTGGAGCGAAAAGATTATAATAAAATTCTCTTCCAGTTCGGTTAATAAATTGTTAAAATTAATTCGTTAAGATTGCATGGCTTGCCCGCATTATATTAACCTCTCTCTTAATTTGTTTGCACAATGTATATTTATTTTGAATTATATTGTTAACATTTATTTATATACATTTATTTATGTATATTTTCGTATAAATTAAATGACAACTAAAAAATGTATATTTATGAACGTGATTCGTTTCGACACATTAATACCAATTCCAATGTAATAAGTAAATTATGCTCATGTACATTAAACGTACTATGTGTAAATATTAGCACTTTTTAAATTATTATAATTCAAAAATTATTTCAATTTACACTGCGAGTTTGTTTTGAAGCGTTTTACAGGTAAACTTATCTTCATATATGCAAATGATATTCAACTGCCGACGGATACAAAGTTCGTAAAAATATAAACATGTGAATAATTCTCTTTAACGAGTGAATTTATTACAGCAGAAAGACTTCAAAGTTTATGCATAAAATATGCAACATTAAAAAGAAGCTCTCCAAGGGCAAAACTCATGCATGAAAATATGAAAATTGCACTTAGAGTTTTCTGAAGCATTTGAGTTGAAGAATGACGTTTATGTTATGTTTTTTGTAGTGAAGTACTCTTAAAATATGCCTACATGATTGGTATTGTTATAGAGGGGAGTGTGAGAGGTGAAATTCGACTGATTGAATTGAATTCTAGTGAATTAAAGTGGATTAAACTTTGAAGAATTGAAGCAAATTTGTTTTTGACATTCAAATTGTTCTTCAACTGTTAATGAAGACTGTACTCGTACATTAGAACAAATTATTTTAAGAGATAGTCAGCCTCGATCGAAAATGTACTTCTTCCTCTAGCTGCACTAAATAATGCTTTCAACAATTTATGTATACATCGGTATCTTTTATTGAATTTTATTTCAAAGATTCAATTTGAGGGGTGGAAATAACCTTTGGAGAGACCCCATATCATTAATAAGAAATTGAACGAAATAGATGATATAAAGGGTAGATTTTGAAATGGAATAAAACGAGATCTGAGTGAGGTATTAACAAAATTCACGGCAGATGCGCCGTCCTGCAGGAACCGCATATCGTCTAAGTCTATATGATTCAATTTCGGTAGCGCTCGACATTGACATTAAAAGCAAGGAAAATAACGCCGCCGAGGTTTTTTTTTGTCGGTGGAAATCTTCAAAAGACACTTGGTAATATTCGGTACCAAGTAGTCAGGGACTCTTACCGTACCAAAACCACCGGGATCAGAACCAATCTATGAAAGATCGTCAAATGATTTTTCTTTCTTATTTTAAAATCTAAAACTGTTAATACTTTCCCATATAACTTTAAGACCATCAGCTAATAAAGCTTGGTTCTTCTTGGTCGCCGAACATTGATTCTTACATTTAAGACAGTTTCTATCTCGGAGTTGGTATGGCTTCGCCGTCGTTGATTGTGTGATACAGCGTGTTTTTTAACCACTTCAGTGACCATTTCAATTTAAAGTTCACGATTAAGATGGCTATTTCTTATGTACCAAGGGACATTTATGATTCCACAAGGGACTTTGTCTTAAAATATTTGGATAGATTCAGCATTGGTTTCCTTTGTACAGCCCCATAACTGAATATCATATGTCCAAACGGGTTTCAGCACTTGCTTGTATAACATTATTTGTTCTGGGGATGGATAGGCTAGAATTTCTGTACTAGTACATTTTCTGTACTTTAAAATGAATTCTCCATTTTAGCTAAGCAGCCAAAATCATTCCAAACTATGTAGAAGTGTTGGAATAGGTAACAGTTTTGTTTTTGAAACAAATTTGAACATCATTTTATTTTGTTAAATTTGCAATGCAATTGTTGGGTTCAATTTGTAACAAGATAGTATTGTTGTCTACTGGAGTATGCCTAGTTTATAACAAATATAGGGTTGGTCCTAGAACACTTCCATGGGGTACACCGGCATCAATTTTCTTAAATTCGGAGTAATTTTAGTCGTACCGTTCGTAACGTAGGATTTCAGCATTTTGTAGTATTGCCATCAAGGCCTGGACTAAAACATGAAATCTAGTTTAATGATACTCTGTGCAAAAATATCTTCGTTTATTTCAAATTTAATTGAACTTAAGTGAGAGAAAATTAACTTCAGTAGAAGAAAAGTAAGTCATGGTTTGTATGTATATTCGAAAGCTTCTTTGAAGAAGTTTGCGATAATCTTAGGCTCATGATTAGTTGACGATGAATTTGACATAGAGTTTGGGTATCCACTTGTTTTCCTTTTACAGTTTATAAATTTCCAGAAGCTATCTGGTTAGATCTTCTATGGATATAGGCATACGTCCCGACGCAAAATTTACCAAGTTGAATTCTACAAAAGGCCGAGTTCTTGTGCACAGTGAGGAATCGAGTTCTGCTGATCTCACGATTTTTTGACATACAAGGGCCGTCCGATAAGCACTTAGCCTGCAAAAGAAAAACAAAAATGTTTCAAAAGTGTTTATTTCTCAACATAATCTCCTTTTAGCTCGATACACTTGATCCAGCGATGCTCCAACATCTTTAACCCATCTGAAAAATAGGTTTTCTCAAGGTCTGCAAAGTAGCATGGCTCATCAAAATCCGATACGTGACCACAATAAAACTCGTTATACCAATCTTTGGCAGTCGCAATCGAAAGAGAAGAGTCACCGTACACAGCATCCAGAGCTCTCTGATTTCGCTGCGCGATTTCCCTTCCAAAAACAAGAATCGAATCACCAACCGATATTGCTCTTTTTTCCATTTTTCTAAAATTTTCTAAAATTCGCGGACAAGCTGGGTTCCACACGTGGTCAAAATAGAACTACGAGTCCGATTCGGCTGATATTTCGATAGTAGCCGCCTAAGAGAATGTATTAGACGATAATAAATCTCTCTTGCGATACTTGTGCCATCGGGCGGATTTGGCTAAGTACTTATCGGACCGTCCTCGTATGTAATGTTGACTGATTGGTCACTGAACCCGTCGTCTCAAATTTGGCCACCAAACGATCCGACTATTAAAGGCCACCCCGAATACCGTCAAATAGACGTTTGCACTAACTAAAACTCATTTTGATAACAAATATTTATCATTTGAAAGTGCTGTTTAATTGTGGAACTTGCCATGGTAATTTGGCATACTTATCAGATTAATAAACAACAAATTTGATAGTTTTCACCAAAACAACATGATAGCCTAAATGTAGTCACACCAATTTAAAAACCCTTTAGATTTTAAAGGGAAGCATTTATTTTCTTTGAAGTTTCTCCCAATTTAGTGTGCTTGCTTTTTTTTAAATAAAGATTACTCAAACTTCTAGAGATTCCTATACAAATTTCGATAATTTTGAATTTCGCCTTTGTCTTATGGGATGATTTAGTGATTAGTTATTAAAAAAAAGTCGTGCCTTGTTCTAATTCCTACAATTACTCTTATATAACAATAACATCATTAAATTAACACTTCTAATAAATTAATGAAAAATAAATTATTAATGAATTTGTAGAAGACAACATTTTCCAAATTAGGGAATTTAAAATGATCTTTGATGAAAGTGTGATTTTGTAAATAATACTCGTAGTTCTATTCAGGGACGCTGTTCCGAACAGTTTAATGAGAAATTTTGTTCAATGAGAAATTTTCTGTTCTAAACTGTTCTGATTTGCTGTTCAATGAGTCTGTCTGGAACAGTTTGGAACAGCTTAGAACAGGATTTCTCGCCCTCGCTTTTTAGTTAGAGAAAGGTAGAACAGATAACTGACTGTTCTAACTTGTCTGACATTTCTCATGGAAACTGTTCTGCTCTGCTCTGTTCTGCTCTATTCTGCTCTGTTCTACTCTGAACTTTTATTCACTGAACAAAACTAATGTTAGACATATGGTTTGAAAAATTAAAGGAACTTAGAACATAAGAACCAACCAAATTTCTATTCAACACAGAGGGCGTATTTTTTATAAAGGATTTGAAACGTAGTTCAATCTCGACTCAACTCTGCAGTTATAAGTCTTAACTATTTATTGGTAAATAATAAATTAAATGTATGCATTCTGACAAAACTTTTCCACAATTTCATGTTTTCCAATTTATTATAATATTATGAAAATAATAATCAATATACATATGACTTACAAAGTTCTTGTAACAGAAACGGGACTAGTTTTATTCTAGTTTAATTAGACTTTTTATTTCAACAGATTAATAATAACAATTTATATATATACATATATGTATGTAATATACATATATATGTAATATGAAAATATATATATATAAAAAATTAAATCAGTTTGGTTTGGTTTATGGCCGTCTACCAATTTTGACATCTTTGAATTTAAATACATTATATTACGGATCACAATTAAAACGTTGATTTTACATAAATAAAATTACGGATATTTTACATAAATGTACGAGTATTTCTTAAAAATCTTCATTTATTATACAAGTCCTTTACCGAACAGCAGCGACAACGTAACTATAAGGGTCATCCCATCCAACATTTCCGTTTAGTCAAAATATCTCATCATGAACTCTTTCTTCATAATTGAGCAAATCACAATGAAATGGTGAATGTCTTCACGGACTTTCAAATTGCAAAGGCTGCAAATCAAAGGCAGATCAGGTCGATGAGGCACCTCTCGTTTTAAATATAATGCTGATTTTTTTTTAATGAGTTAGAATTAAGCAAGTGAGCTTAAAGGGAGGCAGATGCTTAAACTGTTATAATAACATCTATTAAATGACGATCAGGCTTCAGATGCATTTCTGTCATACAAGATATAACCAAGTTTTTCTAGCAGAATATTAAACAGGGAAGGTTATTCATTTTGTGTGATCATTATATCCATACTGCATGTAGTTTTCAAATTTTACAATTCCGCTGTCATACGTCCTGTCATGTGGATTGAAATTCTCAGTACGATTTTGGGTATTCTTTCATCATTCATTTGAAAAACTTAAACAATGTAGTTTAAGGGCATTACAATACAATGGAAAAACTTTTCGATTGCTTCGAAGAAACAGTTGCCCCAAACCTGAGCTCGATACAGTAGAATCAATTCGATGTAAATATGTACATAGAACTCCTAGATATTTATACTCTCGTACAATTTCGACGGCTTCGTCACACTTGTTTGAGAGCCATTTCCGTATGAAACTCTTCAGAAATAGACGTTTCATCCTATGCGTAGATTGTGTTTTTTGTGTTCAAAGCTACATAACTACTATTTTCCGAATGGTTGGCAAATATCAAAAGAAGTTGCAATAGTAAAACAGAAGAAGTATCTAATCCTAGGCCTTATATCGGAAAGATTTGTGTAATGAGTAGTAAGTCTAGTCTGAAAAAAAGGCAGTGTACGCTTTTACAAAATTGGTTTCAGACATCAACTGAAATCTTAACACCAGAAGATCTACAGCTAGCTGCCTAATTGTTATCGGACAAGCATTTGAGACGGTATGGATAAATGGACGAATTTTTAAATGATATTATTTCGATACGAATTTTCAAGTCATCTTACAAAGATAATGACATCCGTCATATACAGAAAGAAATTTGTCGTAACAGATCGAGAATACACGACAGGACACAGTGACTGCACCAACCCTTTTCAACAAATATATTTCTGATATATCTAAAAATGGAGACATTCAAACACAACTCCAAAGCAAATTTGATATTTTTTAAATCTACTGTTTGGACTGGAAGCTTCAAATCAACTATGTCAAATATGAAACCATACTTTTTCACATCCCAGTATAAGAGGCGGTAATTCGGATCTGACACGCAATTGGAAAAACCTATGAATACCGAGTTTAAATGGTCTTCATATTGAGTTGAAAACTGCTGTGAAGTATCAAAGTGTTTATTTAGACAAAATCTTGTCTTAAAATGAGCACATAAATACTAAATTAGAGAAGGCCAAAGTAGCATTTGTGTCTCTCAAAAGTCTTTTCTACTCCAACTACTTGAGGCCCGATACGAAGATTATTTGTTAACAAGAATTCATCCAATTCTTATTTTTGTAAGTCCAGTATGATGGAACATTAACCTTTCGCATATAGAAAAGCTCCGAGTATTAGAAAGGAAGTGTTAAGGAGCCAGCATTCATATGTATAAAATTGCACATTTTGACTCTAGTCACTATATCTTAAAAAAAAAAAATACTACCGGATGCTTCCGAAGTGTCCAGAATTGACAACGTTATAATGAACCTAGGGAGGAATTACTTTGCATAGTCGAACCCTGGGTATTTCAGTATATTCCATGCTACAGAACGAGCAACAGGTAAAATAATCCTGAGATACTGCATTAGCATAACTGAAAAAGATTTAAGAAAACTCTTATCGATCAAATTTTGGTGGTTTGACTTCGCTGGGTGTGAATCTTAGGTTTAGTAAAATTAGGCCCCGACATGTCATCTCTGATCTGGTGGTGACTGACATGAATGCTGATAAGTCATTATTACTCGGTGGCAAAAAGATCACAGGACTAACCACGCACAATGATGCTAGATTTCGCTGACCGATGGGAAGCTATGCTTTCATCAAAGCCTAGGCCGTTGACAAATAGAATTTAAATAATTAATAAACTACATAAAATAAATTATTTCCAAAATTAAATTAAATAAATCATGTAATGCGCCCCGTAAAGGTCCTTTATTAAAAAACTGTGTTGTGTAATAGTTCTTAAGTTAAGTTTATTTAGGCTATTGAAAGGACGATTTCCTTTCAAAAGTGTTTTTGCCTCATTGTAAAAAATCGAAAATATTGCTTTTTTTCTGTTCGCTTTCGGTTCAACGAAATTTTTCCCGAGTTATATTAAATGTACAGGCACAGGGTGCATTTTATGTTCCAAGTCGATGTTTTTTTCAATAACTTTTAAATGAAATAGAATTTTATAACTTATTTTTTACTGTCTGATTAACATAATATATGGAATATGATATCGGTCAAATGGGCGTCTCTGGTCATGGCGCAAGCGAGCCCAATTCTTGTGAACGGCTTCGATAAGAGGTACCCAGCCATTCAGCAACACTCTCCCTCACTGCATAATTCGTTTCTGGCGTAAGTTGGCTTGTCGCCCAGTCATTACTTAGAAAACGTGTTTGGAAAAATACATTTACTACGAGTATTAAAAAGATTCCAACGACGCGGCGCGGCGGTTTAATCCTTTGATCAAGCTAAGATATTGTTTATTTATCATTTAAATTGTAAGTATTTGCTAATATTTATCCACTACCAAGAACAAAGTGAATACAAAGAGAAACTATTTCGAGTACTATCATTACATCTAATTGGTTGTGAACCATAAATCATCTAATTAAATATTAGCTTAAACAAGGTTGTTATACTCCTTAATTTCATTCTTTAAGGGAATTCATTTCTAATAAAACAAAGATAAACAAGAAAGTGATTACGAATTCCCATCAGAGCCAGCTTTTGCTTTATTCTCGCACTTTATAACTTTGTCGGAAGACTTTAAATGAGGATGATTGAATTAATTAGCAGAGAAAAGTTAAAGAAGGCAAATACAATTACACTTAGCCTTTCTGCTGTATCTCATTATCAAATTATAACATTTTACCTTGTTTTCTTTAATTTCTTAATATTGGATAAGTCATTGTTTTGTTTTTTTTTGAGAGACAGTTAAATGACGCTTTATTCTCAAAGGTTAATTTGAACATTAATTTCCTTAAGATTTCTCTCAATTATAAATGTAGGTGGTAAGCTATCTTCTTTGATGAAAGAGAAATCCTAAGGATTAAGCAAAGTTCAAACTTTTCCAATTTAGTTAGCATTTACCTTATGATAGTTAAACAAAAGTATTGTGTATCTTGCGAAGAATATTGGGTTTTATTTGTATTTTATTATTTCTATTGGATATTTATTATTTTGCTCTTTTTTTTTATTAAAAATTAGATTGACGAGAACACCCAAATTTAAAATAATTTTCCATAACTCTTATCAATTTGTACAAGAGCTTCAGTTTGTACATTTTACTTGCGGCATATACATGAATACTTCATGGCAAGTTATGCGGTCGAAAAAAAAATCGAACTCGAGATTTTGATCACACTTGACATACGATGATAGAGATTAGCTCCAAATACTATAAGGTTCATTAAAATAATGAATTTTATGGTTATGAATATTTTTTTCTAGTAATATTTATTTTTAAATTTTGTATTTTTTTACACAAGAGCAAGGTTCGTGCGATTCAGTTGTACATTCGAATTAAATTGCTTTGGTGACTATGAACATTTTTTGAGCTTGAAACGACAATGTTTTCTGATTTCATGAAAAGATTGAATTTATTAGAACAAATTTTTAAAAATCGTTGGGTCTGTTTTTAAAACAAATTATTTTTGAATACCTATATAAAATTTTTATAATAATTTTTAGAAAAAAACATTGGTACGACAATTTTAAGTTTAATATAAACTATCTACGATTTTCTGACGAGTTCGACCGCCTAAGATGAGAAGAACTTTTCAAAAACAAGCGATGCTATTGGTAGATATGTCAGTTCCTTGCAAGAGGCAAGACACCTCTAAAAAATATTTTTCAGTGGCTGGGAATCAAACCCTGGCCTTTTCCTTGATTGTCTAACGCACTAATCATTGTGGCAATAGGTACTACCCAGATAAGAAATATGTTTAAATAATAAAGATAGATTTAAATATCGACCTTTAAGATTCTTTAAGCCAAAAAATATGTTTTTATTTTAAATTTTGATAGTTAATATTATTTTAACAACAACGGTAAGCAATATTTTAATTTTGATCGGAAAGCCAAAAATCAAAAAGAAATATAGAATAATTGGTCATCAATTATTATCAATTGGTTATTCGAACGTATCTAATGACATTTTTTTTTTGACCTAGGAGCTTAAAGGCAGCCCAAAGACCATAGACAAACGCCGTTGGTTCGCTGACTGAGCTTCGAAGTGCTTGGATTAGGTGCATTTTTGGATGATTTCGGAGGCTCACCAGGTGACAATGCCGTTTGTTACCGTTTGGTGTTAATTTTGAGCTGGTGACGTTATACTTTTTCGAAAACGACGTTGGTGGGGTGGTCACCGTCAATGGCTAGGCTACAGAATGATAGTAACCAATTTCTTATGGCCCAAGTTCAACCATATGGACCTAGACGACATGTGGTCCAGCAGGATGGCACTACGTGCCACACAGAGGATGCCACGATTAACATTCTGCATGAAAGATTTTACGGTCAGGCTATCTCTCGCAGAGGCAACGTGAATTGGCTACAAAGCTCATGTAATATGACCCTGCTAGGCTTTTTTCTGATGGGTTTTCTGAAGTTGCAGGTCTATGTGAATAAACCACAATCGACAGATGCCCTTAAAATGAACTTAACACATCAGGCCATCGCTCATATTCAGCCGAATCTATTCGGAAGAATCATTGAAAATTTGACCACTTGGATCCTTGCCACCGTTAGAAGTGGAGGCGAGCATTGGAACGAGGTCACGTTTGACTTCATCTCTACATCTACCCGCCTTTATTGAAAAACCCCATAGTTTGATGAAAATCAATCGACTTGTTAAGGCTGTAGCCGAACAAACGGACAGAACAGCACAACCTTAATAATATCATTTGTCGGTTTGTTTTTCATATACAAATATTGCCAAATTTTAATTGATAAAAGTAGAAGTCGAGTCGATAAGTCAATAAGCGATTTACGTATGCCGAATGTGTTAGATGAAGTGGTACATAAGTTTGAAACAAGAATTTTTGAACAGATTTAAAATTTCAAAATAAATTAAATATCGAAAAAAGTGTGAACCTTATTTATACCTACTTTACTATATTTTTTACCCGACTTTTTTCTAATTTTCTTGAAACGAAGTCTCAAACTTTCCATAAGTTTATTAATCACTCAAGAAAAAAAATGCTGTCATTTTATTGCTGAAAAATCGATATTTTAACGAGTCGATATATTTCCTGTCGATCATTCCTGTGATTCTTAAACCTTTCCAAAAGAACAATAATAAAAAGTATACAAGGCTCAGAATGGGTCATACCAGTATCACTCACAACCACCTTTTTACCAAAAAACCTGCTCCACATTTTGAATTCTGCGATGAAAGACGAACTTTTACAATTCACCATATCGATACCTTCTCGAAAGAATGTATTAAGCGACATTTTTAAAATTGTTCAATGGATCAAGTTTTATTTGGATGAGTGTGCTAAGCGAAAATTTCGGTTAAACTAAGCGACACCTAACAAATTTTTTTTGTGGACGTTTGGTTGCTTAAGACAATAATATTTTTAAAAATGTCGCTTAGCATAATTTTACTGGCGGATAATACACATTTCAGGGAGCAACATTATTCAAGTGAGAAAACTTGGCGGTTGCTACAATTTTATTTTCTCTCTAGTTTCTTTTGCATACATGATAGGGCAGTGAAACCCAGGTCAAAATGTGACGCTTAGCTTCTAGTATAGTTCCACATCAAAAAGTCATTTTCGAAAAAAGTGTCGCTTAATACATTCTTACGGGAAAGTATCGATATGCTCCAATGCCCACACATCAACACAACATCTTTATCTATTTCTGGAAAACCACTTAAAGAACTTTTAACTGTAATCTCACTGAAATCAAGACAAAAGATTTCTCTTAATGGTTCTACGCTAACTCGCACAACAACAACTTCGAGATTGTATCTCAACCAATCCCCACATTTGGTTGAACTCGTTCGACACTTGACTGACTTTTTCATGTGATCTCCACAGCTTATGTGTAGAGTTCCTTCAATTACTTATTTCGAAATTTGTAGAGAAGAAATCTCTCATGCTTGGTAAACTCCAAAACAATTACGTCGCCCTTGCCTTTGACCAAGAAAAAACGAACGCTTTTGCAGAGTTCTTTGAAGGCAACTTCAAACAAAATCCTTCCGCTCATTTGCCTGACTGTCTCTCCAACGTCAATAACGAAATATTCGGATTGATATCTCAAAACTCTGACCCTATTACCACATTTTCTGAAGAAAATTTATCGGTCTACAAGACTACCGATCACAGTTTCACTAATCCAGTAGACCCTTACGACTCAATCCACTACGGTAACTCAAAAAAACCCCAGCTTATCGCTGGTACAATTCTAGCTCTAAACAAAAACGAGACCACTGTAGCATGCCTGCTTGATATCCAAAAAGCATTCAACACTGTTTGGATAAATGGTTTTACCTAGACATCTTGTGCTTATCATCCATAGTTTCCTCTCTTACTGTAAGTTAAACGTACGCGTAGGGACTACTAACTCTATACTTAAAAACATATTAGCCGGAGTCGCCCACGGATCCCGCCTTGGAACCGACCTATCTAACCTTTACACCTCCGACCAACCAGCAAACCTGTCAATAACTAAAACTCTGCTATTCGCCGATTACTCCATCACATATAGCCCATCTGTTAGCCCTGACATAGCCCTCCGTAGAGTCAATCCCTCTAAAATGGAACTAATCTGTTTTAGACGATCCCCGCGCAGCCACAAAATACAAAAACTTCTCCCTGACTCGTCCTGATAACGCAGTTATCACCCCCAAACAGAGTGTTTGTAGCACAATCATCACCCACAAGGAAGGTGTTAAATACCTTGGAGTTCACTTCGAGGGTTTCAAGTTAAGCCAACATTCCAAATTCCTAAAGCAAATTATGCCTAATATTTTAAGCGTAAATAAAAAGAAACTATTGTATATAAACGGTGGCCCAAGTGCAAGTTTCTTTTGAAAAATTCAATAAAATGAACAAAATTATAGTTTTTCCATGTATTATGGCTTTATTAGTAAGAGCAAACATTCCCAATAATTATGGAACGCAACGTTGTTCAAGTGGCTGCCTCGGCTGGCTTCGCAGTAGCGCATTCTGTCACTATAATTTTCCAAGACCTTGTTGATGGTTACGGGCTGTTTCTCACGGATTGCATGGATGATATTGGCCTTAAATGCTTGAATCGTTTCTGGATTGTTGGCATAACATCGGTACTTCACGGTTCACCACAGAAAAAAGTCCAAAGGGGTCAAATCGCAGCTCCGAACCATGAACCAGAATCAGAGGTCGTCCAAATCCATGTCTTCAATTTCAGTTAAAAACAAAGTCGGTTAACATGGCTCTGTAATGCTCACTGTTGACCGGAAAGTTGTTCCCACTCATTTTCGAAAAAAAAAAATGGTCCAATGATGCCAACACTCCATAATCCACACTCCATAACCGTCACTCTCTGTGGATGAATTGGCTTCTGGACAATAACGTGCCGGTTTTCCGAGCCCCAGATACGGCAATTTCGTTAGTTAACGTAGCCACCGAGATGAAAATGCGCCTCGTCAGATGATTTTTCTCCCAGAATCGTTGTCAAATTCAAGCTGCTTTTAGGCCCAAACTGCGAATCGATTACAAAGTGGATGGTCGTGCGCCTTAAAGTGCTGAGTCAATTGAACCTTGTAAGCGAAGAATCCGAGATATTTGTGCAGAATTCTCCCCAGGCTGATGCGTGAAATGTTGAGCTGCTAAGATCGATGCATGGCAGTTGATGTTCGTTAATTGAGCCTTACACTCTCGGCTACAGTACATACATTCTCGTCTCTGAGCACCAGTGTCACGAACTCTTTGCATTTTGGCCAAAACTTCTTTTCAAAAAACGCACTCTTTGTGCGACACTCACTCACTTTGGAAATAAATTTCCAATATTTACCTCCGTAAGGGATTGATACTCACTTTCGGTCAAAATTTCGACCGGGAAACAGCTGTCAGTATCAAAACAACCTGTGATTTTAAAAGAAACCACTAGATGGCGTACTCTTTTATATTAGGCATTACTACTTTTCTATTTTGTATTTTGTTGTATGAACTGATAAAGTTAAATATCAGTTCATATAACAAAATACTTTCGATTTTCAATTCCTATAGCCTTGAATCATTAAAGCTGGGTCTAGTGACACAGTCGTCAGTAAACATCTTATTTACACCAAATTTAATTTTATTTTATTATGAGACCCGCCATATAATGTAAATAAAAGAAAGGCATAGTGACTCTTTGAAAAAGGTCAAATACCTTTAAAAGCTTTTATGGTTGTACACAGACAAGTCACTCCATCGAAACCAACGCACGAGGGCCTTATAGAACTCATAGACACGACGAAAGTAATCCAGGATAACCCAAAGTCCAATTTTTTTCCAAAATGCCAATAGATTTTAAATAAACTTCAATCTAAACACTAAAGGCAAATAAAATCGATGAATGTTAAACTAACTTCGAACCTTTTGTTTTTTATCTCAACAACTATGAAAAAATCGAACAAATGTAGAAATTGCAAATAAAAATCAATCAAATGTCGGGAGACGTATACAAAATAAAGGTATATTTTTTTCATAATTCATTATTGTAAAATTGCCATTCACAGGTGGTATCAATGGATAGCTTCTGATGACTTTTGATACCTCAACAATTATTTCAAAATAAATGATCCTTGTCAAACATTGATGGTCACGGTGTGAAGAATATAAATTGAATAAACCTTTATTTCTTAACAACATCACGCCCACTTTAAAACTCCAACATCGGTTAATTTGCCAACAACCTTATACTGAGTTCTATAAATTAAATAAAGAATATAAAAGTTTGGATTCAATAAAATTAAATGTCGTAGTCCTGAAATGTTTAATGGGTTCCTTTTTTTTGTCGTTACACATTTGTATACATATATGTACATTCGCCTATACCTACACATGTACATATCTCTGTATAAACTTTATTTAATGGTTAATAATTGAGTTGAGTTTTATTGGAACCAAATAAAAAAAAGAAAGCCTGTAGAGTTCCATTTCGTTCATTTTTGTTAAAAAAAAACAAGCTCGAGAGAAATGTGTGTGTATTTTCTTATTTAATTTTTTCAACATTTATGTCAATAAAAATTAAACCATCACAACACGAACATTGAACAGGATAACAGGAAAGGGTAAACATCAACCGCAAATATGTACATTGAACAATCACGCCAACAATACCGTCGGTAAAAATAACACACATAACAGAGTGTTGGCAAGTCAGAGAACGCAGCCAGGCAACGATGAGTATCTGTATGGGCTTACACAAAAGGTAAAGCAAGCGCCAGCGTGAGGCCCAATTAAACATTGTAAAGATTTAATCCGCGGGCATGCTAATTAAAAGAATCTATTAGTATTTTTTTTTTAATTTTCCAATTTTTTTTTTTTTCCAATTTTCAATGGGGGACATTTTTTTAAGATTGGATCATTGGATACCTTTTAATGTGAAGTGCATACGAATATAATTCGCTCCTATTCTACACACCTTATGATTTCTTAATTTTTAATATAATGAGCTTTCTGCTTTGGCGGCTATGCATATACAAATCATCAAATTAATAGACTTTCTTAAATTGAAATATTGACATCAATTGAAAGTACAAGACTTGGTCCCTAGATCTTGTACAATGTTGATGCGAAGAAAATACTGCATTACAAAATGGCACAATGAAATCATAAGCAAACAAGTTACTCGCTGACAATATTGTGCACTGTTCAACCGCCTTGACGATTAACAGTTATTTATTTTGATGATTATACGTGTAGCTTACGCCTGTATAAACAGCACAAAAGAAAGGTACACCTTCTCATTCTTAACTAATTAAATAAATTTGTTTCTTTGGAAGAAGATTTGTGTCGGTCATACAGCGTAGTTGTTTGACAGATGTCATGTGCGAACAAGGAGAATCACACCGACACTTAATGCATAGACAGACATTGTTAAAATACATCAACAAAATGTTAAGACTTTTCGTAGTCCAAAAAGTTGTGAATTCGTCGTGTGCATAATATATAAAAAAATATATATATATATTCAACGCCTCATTGATGAGCCTGCAATATTCAAAATTTTCTCTAAGCTTACAAGGGCGGTCCGGTAAGTACTTAGCCTACAAAAGAAAAACAAAAGTTTTTGAAAAGTGGCGATTTATTTCTCAACATAGTCTCCTTTTAGCTCGATACACTTGATCCAGCGATTCTCCAACTTCTTTAACCCATCCGAAAAATAAGTTTTCTCGAGGTCTGCAAAGTAGACCTCCGTGACGGCGATGACCTCCTCATTCGACTCAAATTTCTGCCCGGCGAGTGATTTTTTCGAGTTTGCAAACAAAAAAAAATCGCACGGACCGAGTCTGGAGAAAATGGTGAATGGGGCTAGTTCGTAGTGCAATTCGAAAGCTTCAAACACTGCTCTGAAGTGGTCTCATTAATGCGTTTGTTATCCGGAGTGAGCAAACGCGGCACCCATCGTGCCGACAGCTTTCTGGAGGATATGACCCATGCGGTCTTTTGAGATGCCTACTATTTCAGCTATCTCGCGCACCCTCAATCGGCGGTCTGCCAATACGAGATCGTGGATTTTCGAAACGTTATAATCCGTGGCAGCCATTTTCAGGTTGAAGCTCGTTATACCAATTTTTGACGGTTGCCATCGAAAGAGAAGAGTCACCGTACACAGCATCGAAGCGCTCTTTGATTTCGCTGCGCGATTTCCCTTCCAAAAACAAGAATCGAATCACCGAACGATAATGCTCTTTTTCCATTTTTCTGAAATTCGCGGCAAGCTGGCTTATGCACGTGGTCAAACAAAACTACGTGTCCGATTCGGCTGAAAGTAGGCGTCTAAGATAATTTACTGACACCATCGGGCGGTGAAGCTAAGTACTTATCGGACCACCCTCGTACGTTACCTGATATGATCTCAAAAGCTAAGCTGAAACTAAAAGTCGCTTAACCAACTTTCAAAACACGCTAGATTCAGTGAAACTCTGACGTTAAAGTCGCTAAAATCGCCAGAAAAACAAATGGTAGAAGGAAGCTTAAGCAGTTTTTAATTTTTATGAAAAAGTTAAAACAAATTTAGAAAAAACTTAAGAGTTTAGAAACGTCAACTTGACAAATAAATTTAAAATCTAAATAAAACTACTACGTTAACTTACAATCACATTTCGCATTCGATTAGCTATGTTATAGTGTGGTGAATTTCAGAATAGAAATTGTCAAATTATTACTTAAATTCCAGGGATATAAGATTACCACGCTAGTTAAATAAATAAATAATATTATTTGCAGGTCATAGCTCACAAATGTTTGTCTCCAAAAGTCGTTAGAAACAATTTAGCGACATCAAAATATTTTTTGTCGCTGACTGAGTAGAAATCACGATAGATCTAGTGCTATAACTGCAACATTGAAGCCAACGGATTGAGGTAAGTATTGCTCGAATTGTATGATTTGGGGATTTTCCAGTCGCATTTTTTCTTGATCGGCAGTGTTTAGTGCATTAACGGTCCAGCAATACTTAAAATTCTGAGATTTTTTAGTTCGTTAGGTTCACGTATTTCAAACCCACTATAATAATTGGAAAGTTAGTAAACTCTGATTGTGGATTCAGAAACAGACAAGAAGGAATGCATTGTCAAAAAAAGATAGAGTGTTGTGGAAGTTATGTCCGAGGGATAGGTGGAACTTATTTTTTCAACCACGACAGTAAGTACTGAAATATATTGCCAAAAGATTTTGCTATGCACTCAAAAACTCAGCACAATTTAAATATGTATACTTAATCTACATATAGCCAGAGAATAATAATGAGCAATCGGGTATCGACGTTCCACGGTGTGACTTTTTTATGGGTCCTTGACGAATTGAGAAATTATATCCCGAATATGAAAAAATCTATCAAACTGAAAGAGAACTCATAGTTTGATTCGATCTGTAAAGAAGTTATTAGAGTCAGTGAAGTAAGTTTCCGATGTTATAATGCCAAATCTACGGAGAAAAATCGGAATAAGTTCAAACAAGCTATAAAGACCTGTAATTATCGTATTCAAAACAAATTTTTGAATGAGAAAAAATTTCGGTAAAAAACATTACAATGTATAATGGTAGTAGAAATTTTTGGTCATTTGTAAAATCGTACGAAAAACTACTTCGTCTTCGGTTCCTATTCTCGTTTTCAATTACACTCCTTATGTTAGCTCAGAAGAAAAAGTGTATTTGCCTACAGCACAGTTTGCTGTTAATTTTACACTGTCAGAGAGTATCATGTTTCCTCCTTTCATTGAGTGCTTTAATGATTTTATGGGACAAATTTTTGTTCACACTCGTAGAGTTACAAGATTACTGAAATATCTCGACAACAAATCCGCTGGCCCGGATAATATCAAATTGTTCTGAAGAGGTGTTCTTTAACGCTGGCAATACCATGACGTAAGCTTTTCCATCTGACCTAATCTACTGGTCCCTTTCCGAGTGGATGGAAAACAGCACTACTCTTGGCTGTTCCTGAAAAAGACGATTCTTCTTTCCTTTCTTCTTTTCTTCTAATTGCATTTACATCCCTTCTTTCTAAGGTCATGGAAACGCTGATAAATTTTCAGCTAATGCAATATCTTAAAGAACCCAAGTTTCTCAATGACCGGCAGTATGGCTTTCGTAGCAAAAGGGCCACTAGTGTTCTGATAGTATATCTCACCGAACAGTGGAACAAATCTTTACATCTTTTTGGAGAATGTAAGATTATGGCACTTGATTTGAGAGAGTTCGGCATCAAGCTCTTTGATCGAAAATGCATGCATTTGGTATTGATGAATCTCTTCTTAGATTGAGCAGAAACTACATTTCAAACCGCTCAATACAAGTTGTATTAAATGGTTTCAAGTCTGAAATTCATAACATAAATGCTGGTGTTTCTGCTATTCATCAATGCTCTTTCTGGTATTCATCAATGATCTTTAGTTTGAAACTTCTAATCCATTAAATTGTTTTGCTAATAACGGTCCGCTTAGCTTCACATATTCGTTTTCCGACACATGTCATTGTTCTTCAGATGTGAATCTAGAACGGCAACGTATGATAAGCTCAACAAGCTTTGATCTAGCATTGTCAAAGGGAAAACCATTATCCCTTGGAATTCATTGCTTCAAAAACTCAATGCTGTCTTCTATCGTCAAAGCACAACCCACTTCCCATGCCGATATCCATGAGCGACAATTGCATTCAGTAAACCGAACAGATCTCAGTTCTCGGTATGTGCATCACAGACCACCTTTTTATGGAATAAAGACATATTAGACGTCGCCAAAAATGCTGCTAAGTTTTTAGGTTACTTTCGACGTTGCAAGAAATTACGCTTATATTAGTTCAAAGCTCGAGTACACTTTAAAGCTTAAATTGCGCATTATCAAACTCCGTTTTTTTAAATAAAATATTTTTTGAAGAAGGTTTTGCATGATAACAAACGTACAGTATTAGGCTGCAAAGCTTTCACACATTGCGTAGTGCAGTGGTTTCTCAAGACGCTAAATCTGGGTTCAAATCCCAGTCAAGGCAAAAAATGTTCCGAGTAAACTTGAATAAATAAAAACTAAGCACCACTTAAAGGAGGAGAATAGCTGTAATTCAAGTCTATAAACTTGGTGGTAGTTCATTAAAGTTGTTGTTGTAACCTTCAATATATTTTTTTATTTTTATTTTAAATTAAATACTTAACTTAAAACATTCCTGCTGAAAACTTTTTATTTAGTGTGACAGGGGAAGCCAGTTTACCTGATCATGTCCAAGAATTTGTGAACATAATTTCAGATGTATCCTGGTTTTTCATAAAATTCAATTTTTAATATGAAATGATAAATTGTTATAACAGAAAATGGAGAACCTTAACAACTTTGTAAGTCCGGGCCTGTCAATTGTGGGTTGAAAGTTGCAATCAAGTTAAAAAAAAAAAAAACAGAATGTTCCACAATTACCTTAGACTCGCTGAACCGTTCAAAATGATTTCCTGCAGCTATCGAAGAAATTCTATTATAGATGTGGACTAGGTTTGGTTCCTTTACTTCTTCTTTTATCATATTTTGGGTATTTGTTTTTTTTGGCATTCAATATGAACTTTCAGTTTTTATACAACGTTAAAGGACGATATTGGTATGCTATATTCGTAGGGTTAGCAAGAAGCACCTGTATTTTAAAACATGCAATACGAGGTGAACTGTGTGTACTTGTTTATGCTTGATTGATTCTTTGAAATTGTGATAGTAAATAACTACAAACTGGATGGTAAAATTTTGTTAGGATTCAAATTTGTATCCAATTGATATGAAGTTTATAATTTGGTATTCTATGGTTTATTTATTAACGAACATTGCAATTTTTTTTAGAATGCCAGCAACACACGAGTATTAAAGTCTTAAAATGTAATGAATTTAAATGTGAACTTAGATGAACTTGAAAAATTAAATACATACTACATCGTATGTACATGTTTTAACGATTTGTCTTAAAATCAAATAAGTAGAAAAATGTATTATTTTTTATAATCATTTTCTAGTTTTAGTTTGGCTATCTAAATCAACATTACGATGATGGAGAAGTGGTTTTTAACATACCGAGTGTGAGTATGTGCATATTTCAAATAAAAAACGATTTGAAAATTTTTAAATATTTTAAACTATTCCAAACTCAGTTTCAGTTTTTTAATTTTAGTTAATTTTCATCAATTCGAGTTTGTAATACGCGTATTTTTTTGGTAATTTATACATAGTGCAGCAATGCAAGTCCGAATAAAATGCTTTTTTGACTGCATACACACTTTTACTTTAAACTATAAAGTTGGTATGCTTGGCATTTATACCCATGTCAAACACAGCTGATTTGGGCTATACATAATTTCTGAGTTTCTTTTGACAAATCATCTTAATTTAGTAGATATTTCAGGCTCATTAAGTGAACAAAGTAAAAGGAAACGAAAAATAAAAATGAAATACAAAACGGATCTTAAAAAAGTTTTATTTGAAGAATGGAGTAAAATTAGTTCTTCAACAACACAAAAATTGGTTGAACCTATGCAAAGAAGACTTAAAAGCATTATTCATAGGAAGGGAAATCCAACAAAGTGCTGAACATTAAAATTATATCTAAATTAAAGTGTCCCAATAATATTTAAGTATTTTGACCCAAAAATTTTGTGATGTTAAAAACTACACTTAAAATGCATTTTTCTTATTTTTCTTTTTTTTTGCATCCAAAGAATAGATTTTTTTTTCATTGTAATTGTTACTTACAAGTTTTAAAATAAACCGTTATTTTTTAGAAACACATTTTGTACTTTGTTTCTTTTTTGATTTAACATTGAAGTCAGGAAAGAAATTTGGCCCAATAATTTTGTGAGTAACTGTATATACCCACAAATAAGCAATCCATTTTCCATTTATTCAACACGTTAAATACTAACGCAACAATCTTAAATTATATCATATTTACATGATATAAAAACTAAAAATACTTAAATCTATACTTTAAATTTAATTGTTAAACATGAAGAACATATTCTTAAAACTGTGTGATTTTACGTTGTCATTAATTGAATGAATAAGAAAATAGTTTTTATTGAAGACATTTATTAAGAGATTGAGAGGACTATTGGCGCCGTAGTTAGATCTACTAAAAATATTACAAAGAGGCAATTGCTAGAACGACTAACACTAAAACTCAATCTACAAAGAACCGATGGAGCTATAACTGTTCCATTAACAATCCCCATAATAAAACAGAACTGTAAGTACTCACGATGACTTATGATAATGCAATTGTAATGGTCCGTGAATGAAAGTCTTGAGTCCAATACCACACCGAGGTCAGCAAAACTTGACAGACTACACAAATGAGACGTGTTCAACATATAAGTATATGATAGAACATTGTGTTTACGTGTAATGTGTAAAACGCATGATTTTACTCTTGTCAATATTTAAAGACAGACGATAAGTATAGCACCATTCCCAGAATTTTTGAAGATCTTTCTGTAAAAGTTCACAGTCAGCTACTGAGTCAATTTTTCGAAATATTTTCACGTCATCGGCATAAATTAAGGACATAGAGTTACTCAAAACAGAAGGAAGATCGTTAATAAATAAGACAAACAATAAAGGACCAAGATGACTACCTTGTGGTACACCCATAGCTGGGCATTAACTCGTTAATCCGTTAATCGTTAATTAACGAAGTTAAAATTTTGATTAACGGATTAACTTTAAAGTTAACTTTTAAAAATGTTAACGGGCACGTTAAATCCGTTAATCCACGTTAAGTCCGTTAATCGTTAATCCAATGCCTACTATTTACCACCGCTAAAAACAGGTTCAGACAAGTATGAGACAAGAGCCGTGCGGCGCGTGCCGCGGGTGAAACAAAAACAGCTAGGTACGTATTATATTTGACGGCACGTGCGAGTGAGAAAACTGCGAAGAGAATCGTTTCGTTTGATCATTTCATTATGCCGGTCGTCCACTATGTGCGCGATAAGTTCAACCAACTTCGTTCAACTTTTTATTTAACTCTTTGGTTGGATAAACGAATTTACAACCTCTTACACTAGTGCAGCAACTTACGTAATTCAAGTTGAGCAACTAAAGTTGAACAAAATGCGTTTGGAACCCCGTACACATAATTCACCAACTTTCCCATATGTTGATTAACCACGCACACCTAGTTGATCGATCAACTCTTAAAACTTATTCCAATGTTGCATAGCTCCGTACACCTAGTTGACCAACTTACTCAAATGTTGAATAACCTCGTACACTAGTCAATAAACTTGTTCGATTTTGACAGAAAAAATTTTTTTTCGAGTTGATCAACTGCGTTTTCAATATTGTTGCTCAACCAGTTGATGAACGAGTTGATACCTTCGTACACTTAACCAAGGATTACTCGTTGGGGAACGCGTTGAACACACCACGATAAATAAAAAACTCAAACGTCAAACCTGAAATAATTTTGACTTCAGTTCGGTACATACTATTGTCGATGTACGCCTTCGCTTTAAAATACTCGTATTCTTAAATTTGTTCCGTATGAGTATGATTTCCTCTAAGAAAAAAAAAGTGGCTGCCGCATTAATAATATTAGAAAATGAACGACAAAGGAAGAAAAAACAGCCAAGACGATTCTGGGTAGATGATTTTTTCTTGAGTCGCGAAGCAAATTGTTTTCAATGAAATATATGATTCGAATTCAAAGTTTAGGCGATTGCATTTTCGAGGAAATTTGAGACCAAGCCAATTCCCTGGCATCTCGATTTTTATAAGAGGGGTTCTTAATGTCCCATATATTGGGCTTTTCCTCAGTTGCTGAAATCATTTGCAAAATTAATTCCGTGGTCCACTCTGATTTTTTATCACCTTCCATGAAGAAAAACCAAAATAAACTACAGTTTGCAAGTTGCAACAACTGCAAGTTCATGGCAACGCAATAGTTCAACCACGTAGACACATTTCACTGCAACCAACGCAACGCAACACAATATTACGTCAAGAAATCCCAAAGAAAATTAAAAAGTTTATCAACGCGTTGAACAAATAATGTGCAACACATTATCTTGAAAATGTTACTCAACGTGTTGATCGAACATTTTCAAGGAACAACACGAGCTCGTACACTACCCGTACACTTGTTGCGCAATTCGTTGAGCAACGGCCAACAACAAGATCCAACCCGTTGGTTGAACAGAATTGAAGGCACGTACATTAGAGTTGAATGCGTTGAATTCGAAATTTGTGCGTTGATCGCCTAGTGGATGACCGGCATTACTTAGCGCCGGTGCTCAGAGTAAACAAATATAAAAAATACAATTTTTATCACATGTTAACGGATTAACGATTAACGTTAACTTGCGTTAATTCTTCCGAAATTTAACGCTTTAACGTTTAACGAAGCTAACTTTTTTAGTAGCGGATTAACGATTAACGAAGTTAACTGTTTGATTAACGGTGCCCAGCTATGGGTACACCCGAATTTACAAGAAACCATTTAGAACGTTCATTTTTAAACACGACACTATAAAATCTATTTTTGAGATACGAAGAAATAATAATATTTCATGATTAAGTTTATCGAAAGCTTTACTGAAGTCAGTAAAAACACAATCTACTTGCCTATACTTTTCAAAGGCATCTAAGCAGAACGTTGTAAATTGTAGTAAATTTGTGACCGTAGATTTCTTTTTTACAAAACCATGCTGGTTTTCACATATAACAGAGGTACAGTGAAACAATAGAACATCACAGATAATGGATTCGAACAATTTAGGAATGACAGAAAGCTTAGCAATAGGTCTGTAGTTTGTTACTAATTTTATAATTTTTTTTTGACCTTTCTTGTGAATGGGAGTAAGAAATGCATTTTTCCAAATAGCGGGAAACGTTGAACTACTAATTGACATGTTGAAAAGCAAAAATAACGGGTATGACATATATATTGCACATTTTTTCCAAATAAAAGACTGCAAGCCATCAGGGCCGGGACTAAAACACTCGTCTAACTTTTCGATATATGTAGTCAAGAATAGTTTCTTCAGAAATTGCAAAATTTATCGAGTTAAGGTGTGAGAACTCATCAATTGGATAAGTTATATTCGAGTCATTTGTAGAAGCATTTTCAAAGGCACCTTGAAAGAAATCGGCAAACACGTTGGCTATAACCTCTGGGGAATGGCTAGTTGAATTATTATAACTCATATGTGCTGGGTAACCGTCAGATTTTCTTTTGGAATTAACATAATTCCAGAAGTTACGTGGATTAGATTTAAGTTCATTTTCTGTTTTAGATATAAAGCTTGTATAGAGAAAGTTCGAATAGTTTACAAATTCATCCCTTAAATTAATGTAACTATTACTTCATCAGTTCTTGATAGATTGAATTTTATCCAAGCCTTGTTTCTTTTGTTTTTAAGCGTTTTTATATGCAGAACAAACCATGGCGGGCTGCTATTAAATACACGTTTTTTGCGCAAGGGAACGGTTTCTAAAAAGCAGACAAATAATATTTCATAAAAATGTACAATCATATCGTCAAAATTAACATTGAAGAAAACAGAATCCCAGTTAATGTCATTAAGTAAATTAAACAATTGAGTAAAATTACATTTTTTAAAATTGAATTCATGCTTATCCTTACATATATTATATGAATGATAAATACTTAAGTTGAGACAAACAGTTAATGCAGGATGGTGGCGATCTTCTTCTACAAGTGTTGTTTCACTCAATAACACTGCAGCATTAGAGTTGGAGACATCAGAGAAATATACAAGGTCCAAGGTTCTCACAAATTGGTTACTAACTCCGTTTAATTAATCAAGACCAAAAGAAGCCATTGCGTCAATAACAAGAAACTCATTGTTGTTCGATTCGATACCTACAAATAAGCAATCCACTTTCGAATAAGCTAAAGGATGCGTTGGAAAAGTATACGTTTTTGTATGTATAAACTCGTTTAAGATAATGTTCGATAAAAGCAAATGATTAAATCATTAAAGATGTGGTTTGTGCTGAATTGATACCACTGACAAATTTTCTGTCAAACAAGTGGCAAAATTATTGATGAAATCAAATCTTAATAGATACACAAAGTCAAATGAATGCTCGGTGGTTAGAAAAAATCAGCAAGATCATGATCCTTACATCATGATTTGCAATATGGTGGTCATATATTATATGTGTTTGGTTTCCTTAAATTTCTCACAAATTTTCACAATTTGCTGTTGAACCTCGTACGCTAAAACCAGCTTTACTAGCCTTGTTGAAAATTTAAGTTACTTTATATTGAAACGAAGCCAGTTTCTTTTATCGAAAATAAAAACAGATTCAAAAATTATTTACACAATAAAGTCAAGTCTTAAAAAATTAAAAAAAAAAAACTTGTAAGACGTCCAAATCCGGCATTAGTGGTTTCGCTAGGAATAGGAATGACATTTCGGTTATTTCAATGGAAATTGTTTTATCTTCACAGTTATTAGAAATAAGACATCGAAATCGTGGATTTAGCACAGCAAAGCCCTTCAATTGTTTTTTCAAGGACGACAAATATAATGTCATTCCCTATCTGTTCATATGCTTTTTAATCTTTTGGCATCGCAGCCATTGCCTTTTTACGTTTACCGTCTAATCGTAGATTAATATTTCAAACCACATAATTTTGGCACTTAGGGGGTGGCCGTGGCACGATGGTTGTGTGCTCTCCTGTCAACCTCATGATCACAGGTTCGATCCCTGCCGTCGTCTATGTCGTTTTAATTCCATTTTAACCTTCTCAAAATTGTCATCAATGGGTTGCTGGTTTACTCATTACAAATGTGTAATGTAATTGAGTTAAATTAGTATTCCCAACAACGATGAACATAAATAAAAATAATGCGAATTATAAGCGACATAGAAAAAAAGACACGGCATTTCTCCGCTTTAGCTCAGCCGCCATCCCTGAAGATAAAAATATCTGAGACAACCACCAACAGTCTCAGAACATCGTGCCACACATCTTTCCTATCCTTCTTTCTCTTCATTAACTTCACGCCCGTGCTGTGTTGAAACATTTAAAGGGTAATCATAATCCCTTGAGCGCGGGTAGATTATAAAAAAAAAAAAAAAAAAACTTGTGAAAACAAACCATAAAATGAAAAAAATATCAACGAACACATTCTCAAATAATCAAAACTTCCCAACCTCACGCAAAATAAAATGTCTGCAACCAATTTGAGTGTCACTGTAATCCAGACGCTCCAAACTTTATCAGCTCTATTATGAGCATTCTTATTACTGGCTAATTTATATGCACTATTCCTTTGCTGTTTTTTACTGTGTAAAATTTTACTACGGTGCCTATACATTTACCAATAAAAAAAGACTAATGTTATGTAACTCTTATAGACTAGAAAAATATATATTAATAAGTAAGAACTTATTATTTCTAATTAATTTACTAAAAAGAATAAGTTAAAAATGTTTTTGAATGTATGTATCTCTACTTGAATGAAAATCTGAATCAAAAATACGTGAAATGAGATTAATTATTCCGACACAACGAGTAATGGGTTCGTTAAACGCGTAATTTACTCTATGATTTTCCTCATTCAATAAGTTTCGATTCTTAAGCCCTCGAGGTATACAAGTATAAGCCTATTAAATAATATAAAAACGGACAATCTATGTATGTACATGTACATGGTATGAAATAATATTTTCAATGAACATTATAGAAAACATCTTGTGCGGGTTTTCTAGAGATATGGAAGCATTTTTGATCTTTGCTTATACATATTAAATTATTTTTGTAAATTTTTGATTAATTTTTTTTTTAATTCAAACAGAATGAGTTTTTTAGAATGGATTCCATACTTCGCATCAGTACTCAAAAACTGATTTAACATAAGCAATTTATAGAGGTTTCAAAGTATTAGAATCTTTTTAACCCTTGGAGTTGCGTATAAAAATTCTAAGCATAGAGTTAGCTTTACTTCCTAAACATAAATTCTACTGCGTAAGATTATAAACAGGGTTGTGTTAAGGTTTTCGTAATTCAGTAGCTTTCCAACTAGCATCATACTAAGGCTATTCTGTTTATTAATAAAACACCTAAAGTAAAATACACGACTGCAAGAACATCTTCTTATTTAATAGACTAAAAATGTCAAAAATTAATGGCGCAAAATTTTAAACAGCCTATTATTAAGGTTTTATTATGATACTACTCAACAATTTGCTATCTCTAAAGTAGTTTACTAACTTATTCTTAATTTTAAACATTTTCCAACTAGTATCGAACTACAGCAATTTTCTTAATAAATTGCTTCTGAAAATACCTAAAGTAATGGCAGTTCATGCAAAAAACTAAGTAATGAAACCTGTTTTGATATTTGGAAATGTCAAAGACTCATGAAGTTAGCACGATACTACAAAATTAAAATAGGTATTCGATGATTTTAACTTAAAATAAAATGCACGACTGGATCGCACGAACTTGCTCTTATGTAAAAGTACTTTGGAATTTAAGATACATTTTATAAATATAAAACATGGGTTTAATGAGATAATAATGTTCAAATGCATAAAATTGCCGTCTGATTTCTAGAAAAGTATGAATTTATGCAAACAAACTTTAAAAAATCGTTTTATTATTAAATAAATTTTGTATATAAGAAATTTCATTAAAATTTTTCAAGAAAAAAATGTAAGATGTGAAATTTAAGTATAAATACTAATATTGATTTTATGAAATAATTTCAAAAAATAATCGTCCATTATGTTTTGAAGATATTGATTTTTCAAAATACAAAAAAAATATTTTTTCGAATATTTTTATATACAATATTATTTTAAACTTAAGGGGACTCCTGCTGAAATCTTTTGGTTAAAATCCTTAGAGCCGTTAATGAGAAAGTCGAAAATCAAAAAACCGGTTCTATGACAGGTACCGTTAATAACATTTTGCCCCAATTTTTTTTTTACCAAAATATAGCCCATGTCCATAATATCACACCTAATTTTTTTTATCAAAATCGTTAGATCCGTTTTCGAGCTAAATAAGATTTTGCATTATGGGTGTATGGGGGGTACCGTTATTTTTGGAGCTAAAAAAAATTCAATTTCTCCTCTAGGCTCTAGGGAATCACCGATGACCCTAAACTTCCGAGATTGAAGAAAATAGAGCCAGTGGCTTAGGCTGTAGGGAGAGGTACAGACATACAGACACATTGAAACATGTTTTTTGTGTACTAAATTTTCCTTAAAAAATTTATAAAAAAAAGTTGGTATGTAAATTGTTAGTATTTACTAAAATACATTTTAAAATGTAATTTAAGAATTTAATCATGTATCCGTTTTCAAGATATTGAATTTTCAAAAAAAAAATTGTGTTATTTTTTTAAAAATCCAAAAACTATTTTTTCGAAAAAAATTTAAATTTTATTGTTTAAAATGCAAAGGAGCTCCTGCATACAAATTTTGGTTGAAATCGCTTGAGCTGTTGGTGAGATATTCGAAAATCAAAAAAAACCGTTCTATAACAGGTACCACTAATAACATTTCACTCCAAATTTTTTTTGATCAAAATATGGTCCATGTCTATAATTTCAAACTTAATTTTTTTATCGAAATCGTTAGAGCCGTTTTCGAGATAAATGAGATTTGCATTACGGGTGTATGGGGGGTTCCGTTAATTTCTGAGCTATAGGGAATCGCCGAAAACCCTTAAGTACCGAGTTTGAAGCAAATAGCTCCAGTGGATAAGGCTGTAGATCGAGGTATAGACATACAGACAGACAGACGGATTTGCAGGACCCACTTTTTTCGTCTTCGCTATCATCGTAATGTCAACTTTGATCAAAATCCCGAGTTAGATTTTTTTTCCAAATGCAGAACTTGCCCTATAGTACCTACATATCGACGGTTAAACTTCACACTCAAAAAATTTATTAGTAAAATGGCTACGAATAATACTCGTAAAGAAAATATTCGTGCATTGTACGAATATTCGTAAGATGTACGAAGTATTTGTACAGAGGTATATCTACGAATGCATTCGTAAAATTTTACTAATAACTGTCGTACTATCTACGAATCTATTCGTTTAATACACTAATTTCATTCGTAAACAAGAAGTAAACAATATGTTTGAGTACATTGTAGGAATTATTGTGTACATATAACTAATAACATTCGTTAATTTCTCGTACGAATGACTTCGTACTTTAATCTTTTGCATTCGTAGTATTTACTAATAAATTCGTACTATTTACTAAGTAAAACTAATATTAGTAGACAGAATTCATTCGTAGGTTGACCGTACGCATTATGCGTAGAATGTACTAATAACTTCGTATTTTCATGAAGTGCATTAGTATTATTTACTAATCATGAGTAAGAAAAATAATATGTGTTCAATTCTAAAAATTAAATGTATTCCATTACTCAACACGTTCAAACGTGATATTATTTATAAAGTGCTGCAGTGGTGGATCAGACTAACATCTGCTTTTTTCGAAAATATGAGGTAAGTACCTAGACATATGTACATATATGTATATGCTTTAAAGCTTATTTTATATTTAATATACAGCATCCAGAAGCAGCAGAGCATACATACATATGTGGGAATTTTATTCCTAAAAGAATTTCAATGTAAGTACATTTTTTTCCCCAAGTTTTCAATATTTTAAATGTTAAATTTATTTTCAGTGGCCCTTAGTACATAAAATGAGGAGTTTTTAAATATTTAATTGATTTTTAATTATATTTATAATGAATTAATTAATTTTTAACTTTATTCATATATATGACAATAAAATGAATTAAAAAACTATTTTTAACTTACAACATAAATATCTTTTGTTATTATTTCTTACAATAGGTATTTAAGGAAATTTCAGAGAACATATTTAATGGTAGTAAATTCTACAATAATATTCGTACAATATACAAATGGAGCTGTACAATTTACGAATGAATTACAAGGGCATTAGTAAATATTACAATGATATTAGTACAATATACGAATGGCATTGGTAAAAATTCGTACATTGTACCAATGGTATCCGTACAATATACGAATGGCATTGGTAAATATTAGAATAATATTCGTACATTGTACCAATAGTATTCGTACAATATACGTTTGATTTTCTACAAATACTAATAAAGTATTAGTAATATGTACTAATAAACCTCCATTCTACGAATACTATTCGTGGCTGAAAACCACGAATAAAATTCGTAGAATGTACGCATGAATTAGTAATATTTACACACGAAATTTTTTGAGTGCATAACCTCGTAAGTCGTTTTTGCACGTTTTGCAGGAATCAAAAAAACCTCTTCCAACAATTATAAAAAATTAAATTAATAGTAAATTTATTGATTTGAGTTAAAAAGTAAACAATTCATTATATTTAATAACATTTATGTCAAATTAATGTATCGTTTGTAATTTATGGACACATACGAGCTACTGCATTAAAATTTTCAATACTTACGAGGTATTGCAACCAGTTCCTTTGTTGAATAAAATAATCTTTCTTTTTTTATTTTGAAAATGAAACGCTTTTAAACTTCTTTAAATAAGTTTTTTTATTTCAGCGTTCTATAAACTAATAAATTAAACTCTATTTTAATAGCAAACAAAAAATTAAATACATTGGAGAATACAAAAAAAAATAAATAATAAAATTCATTCAATAAGATAAAACACTGCTAGTTAAGAAAATGTAATAGGTGTTAAACAAATATTGAAAGTTAAGGAAGAAATAATTAATTTAAAAAGCACTACAAAGGTAAAAATAAAATACATTTCAGTTGTAGCACAAAAGATAAAAATGTTGATTTCATTATTTATAGTGAACGTAAAATTTTATGAAAAACAAATACAAAAATCAAGTAAATGACAGACAAATTCAAATTATACTTCATTGACAAACAACATGAAATACATTTTAAAAGATAATTTTAAAAAATTAAAGAAATAGCAGTATGTAGTAAGTACCTCGTAAGTATTTATTTTTCTTTAAATAACCCAAAGCAGAACCTTGTATTTATAGGTTGAGTTAAAATCTCTAAAAAACAATAAATAAAACCATGATAGGGGAAGATGGCCTTAAATGGCCCTCTTATGTAAAATGACCCCCTTGCTAGAAATTGTAGAATCGAACAGAATTAGAAGGTTTTGGTAACACAATTCTTTAGTTTTATATGGCATCATCGACATATAAGAAATATAAGCAACTTCAAGCTATTGTTTGAAATTTTACAGGTCAAACTATCTCTAGCCATATACAAAAATAGATTCAATAAAATGTTGTAAAAAGTTTGTTGACAAAAAAAAATAAAAAAACCTTAAATTTTGGTGAAAACAATAAATGGATGTAAGTATTAAGTATTTCTTATTAATTTACTGAAATTAGTTGGCCTATAACTATTTCAGATTTTTCGGAATTAAAACTTAAATAAAAAAACCCTAAATGGGCAAAATGGCCTACTAGGTACTCGCCTAAAATGGCATAGTGTGCCATTTTATACTTTAAGTGAAGTTGTTTTAAATGCATTGATGATTTTTATTTTTTTTTTTTGAGTATTGTTTATGTTTATTTTACTTTGAACTTTGATTTGTTTTAAATAAAGCTTAAATTAAATTGAAAATGGTTTTTGGTTTACTTGCCTAGTTTGTTTACTCGCAAGGGTAAAATGGCATACCAGTATGGTAGTATGCCACTTTACCTGGATAATTTTGATCGTTGGAATTTGAAGAGTTTTTAAAATTAAATACTTTAAATACTTTTGGAAACTTATTAAACTCGTAAAGCAAAAAAATGTAAGCGTTATTTAACTTTGGAAAGAATATAATATTTAAATTTAAATGTAACTTTTTTGCGAGATATGACATATTTTCCTTAGTGAGTGCCATTTTAAGATACCTTCCCCTACTATAATATTTTATTTATAAATATTACCAATTTTAACTTTTTTCTGAAAAAAAAATTACCACTTATGCACTTAAAACCACAAACAATTTAACCTGACATGAACTCAATTCGATTTACTTGCGCATTAAGGCTAGCCGCGCACTAGCAATTTTTAGTTGCGAAACTGTTTGGTTACTTATAGAAAACAGATGAACTGTTTGGTTGAATGTCGGTGAATTTGCAGATAATTAAATTTTCAATAAAATGGCGAACTTATTTTAGGCAATCGTTTAGTTTGTGTCAAAACACAAACTTTTTAGTTGCTCGAACCAAGCAGTTTCGCAACTAAAAATTGCTAGTGCGCGGCTAGCTTAAGAGACTTACGTCCCGCTTAATTTTTAATGGAATTTATAATACGAGTTTTTGAATTTTGTCATTCCTGAAATTTTTTTAGAACAATGTTGTTGAGATGAAAATACCAATAGATGTCTCTGAATTTTCTGATTTTTCTGCATTAATAAAATTTTTTTCGAATTTTTCGACTAATGAGGTTATGAAGTTTAACCGTCGGATGTATATAGCAAGTAAAAAAGACTAGAGAAAGTATGATGCTATATTCGATTACAAATTGCAAAATCATTGTTTTAACCTAGTTTCATACTAAAACAGCTTTAACATCGTACTAATTCGACTAAAATTTTGCAACAACTCGAAGTGAACCAGGACCTAGTGACTTACAACTCTCAACCATTCCTGTGTGCGTGTTACCAAGAACGGAGGGAACCTACAATTTTCTGCCGATTCCGAACGGCTAATGAACAGCACTTTCCATGACAAGAGATACTCATGAAAAAAACTTTCTTGCAGCGGCTGAGAATCGAACTCGAGACCTTCCGCATGACAGTCCAACGCACTAACCATTATGCCATGTGATTCAAGCCAATATTAATTTATGTAAGAATAAGAATTGTAAATCGTTGTACTGATTTTTTTTTTTTAATAAGCTTTTATATACAATAATTTGAAAACATTTTTAAGAAAAATATTTATAAAAATTAAATTTCCAAACAAATATTGATCCGTTTTTTTTTGAGATACAGAGATAGAAAAAAATTGATTTATTTTTTCAAAAAAAAAAATTTTTAAAGGTTTTGAAATGCAATGTTTTTCAAACTTCTTTATAAAAAATTTCATCAAAATCAGTTATGTCGATAATGAGAAATTCAAAATTTGAAAAATGGTTACATGGTAGGTACGGTCAGTAATATCTTAATTTCAAATTTTGTTTTATTTCATTTTATATCAAAATTCTATGCGCCGTTTTCGAGAAAAATACGATTTTCTAAAACCATTTTTGAACATTTGAATGCTTTATTTTTAGGTAAATACATTTTTTTGTATTGTATTTGTATTTGATTGTATTCAAAAAGAGAAGAAAATCGAGTGTAAGGTTTCGTGAAATATTGGCGCAAAATTTTAAACAGTTCTCGTTTAAGGAATAAAACCGGCTCTACTTAAAGCAGTCATTTAGCTTGGGGACCGTGTCTAACTTTTGCATAATTTTAAACACGTTAGACAACTCTTCTAACTAATGTGGGTTTTACAACAGAACCTAAGCGAATTTGCGTTGAACAACCCTTAATTTGAGAGATGCATAACTCACACAACTACACAAACACAAAAAAAAATAAAAAGAACAGACAATATATATGTGGGTGATTCTACAAACGATGGAATTTTCGGCGGCCCCAGAAATATTTTGAAATCCGTTGAATTATTTGATCTGATTTTTTTTTATAAAATTAAATCTGACTGATATCTATCTGGCCTAACAATATTATTAGGGTGACCTTATTTTATATTGCTCAAAAAATTCTTCAAAGTGTCCGATTCTCAGTCCCCTGACGTGTCCCCAGTGCGTTTTCGCAAAGAAAAATTATTACCGTTCTCTTATTTCAGGTCTCATACTAAAATGAATCCCACCGAAGTTACGCCAAATAATACATCTTTGCTACGAAATAGATAAATATTTTTTAGTAATTTATTTTATTACAGAAAAAATGCATTAAACTTTGTCCCCCGCTTTTTGTATCAGTCCCCTGGCATATTGAAACAGTCGAAAATATCAATAACTAGGATGTGGATCAGATTTCCAGCACTGGCAATTTGAAGTACCAAGTCTCCTTACAATAAAATCGTGGTGCAACTCGATTCTGTTTCTTATGTTAGTATTGTGAAAAAGACATTTGTGCATGAAGTCGTGGAATGTCCGTTTAGTTTATCAGTCCTCTGGTGAGTTCTTACGAAACAAATTTATATGTAAATAGGCATATTTTTTAGCAGTATAGTGTAGGTTTGATAAAACTGTAATATTATATATATTTTTTTGATTTTTTAAGTAAAACCTTAATATCTTTTTTGCGCAAAAACCATGAAAAACCTCAGTCCCCTGGTCTCAGTCCCCTGGCTAATAAATAAACAAATGATATTTTATTCCGAAACCTGAGGATTTTTAAGTTATGTTGAACTTCGAACTTCATTGCGAAATATTTTTAAAATTTTTAAAAAGAATATAATTTATTTTAAATTGATTCTAAGTAGAAAAAAAAATTTATTATAATAAATTATTTTCTTTTAATAAAATGCTAAGTTATTATGTATTAACCATGAATTTGTATGTTTATGAAGGCTAATTAAATTTAATTTCTATATTTCAGTGTGTACCCAAGAGAAAATACAAAAAAACTTAAGATTTATTCAGTCCCCTTAAAAAAAAACTCAGTCCCCTGAACATCCTTTTTCAAAAAATGTCCTTAAAATCATCATTTTTAATTTTTTTTTACTGGCCGCTTTCAACAACGCAAAGAGACGCTCTAAGGATCAACTAGAACAATTCTTACGACTTTTGGCTTCCAAAAATGTCGTGCCGAAATTTGTATCATTTTATTCCATTGTTTGTAGAATCACCCATGTATATAATATACTACCTCGGTACAGATTTCGATTGTTTATAAGTTATTTACATTATTTTAGATGGAAATAAAGTATAAATCGCAAATTCACAGCATAAAAACGCAATTTGTTGTTGCAAGGTGCAGATTCATTTAGCTATACTCGTCTCGGGAGCGTGCATAAATAAGATACATATGTACATTTGTAGTACAGATTTGTCGATCGTAGAGCACTTTTGTACGATTGTTTCGAATTTCTAATATTCAGTGATTCACTCTTATTACAAAGCACATCTTTTAAAAAATCAAATAAAACATCAGTAAACATTTTTACTTCGATTTGCTTTGGTATAAAATGACCATTGTCAATATGGATAAAGTATACTTTTAAAAGATAAACTAGCTATTTGCTGCTGTTAAAGTTAGACGAGCTCTTTAACGTTAAAGTATAGTTTATGTAATTTAAAATTAACAAAAAGTCGGTTCTCGTTTCAATAATATTTAGAGTTGACTCACATTCTAAAATTGATTTAGAGCAGGTTTTAAATGTTTAAAATTTCGCGCCATTGAGTTTAAAAAAAATGGAATTTTAAAAAAAAAAAATAAAAAAAATATTTGTTGAAAATTTTTAATACACAATAATACCAAAAATTTAAGGAGCCTTAACATAAAAAAATTATCAAAATCGGTTCTACCATTTTTGAGAAAATCGAAACAAAAAACAAACACACGACTGGAACGCACGTACATACTTCATCTTATGCAAATGTTCTTTGGAATTTAAAAAGTTATGTATAAATAAATAAAAAACATGGAATTTAATGAGATAAAAATGTTCAAATGCATAAAATTTCCGTCTAATTTATGCAAAAAAAAATTTGAAATTCGTTTTGTTATTAAATAAATTTTTTCGAATATTTTTATATAAGATATTTAGCCTTATTGTGAGTTTCACCCGAACAACATTCCACTTGGAAAATTTGACATTTCACTTTTCGCCTATTGTGAGTTTCACCCGAAAAATGATTCATGTTCGAAAAATTCCCCTTATTGTGAACAATACAATCATTTCGGGCGGAATGATATGCCATTGACAGCCATAATTTTCACTTATTTTTATTAGGCGAACGAGAGCACAATAAGGCGGAAAATGTAAGTTATTTGTTTATTTTTTTAAGATAAGAAAATTTAAAATTCATGTTTTTTGTTATAATGCAGGAGCAAAACAATAAAAAAAAGACCAAAGCGATATACTGCTTAATAAAATGCAGAAGAATCCTGAAATTGCCAAGGGCTTCACTTAAAGCAAATCGGGAGAAAGTGGCCGAATTTTGGAAGAAGTGAAGAGTGAGTTTGAGTGGAAAAAAAGTAAGAATAAGGCTAAAAGAGGATTGTACCAAACCAACATCGTGGTCTTTGCCAACTCCTTTTTGGTACCCACCCTCTGCAAAGAAACCCTCTGCCTGTAGTACTGATGAAATCTGGGCAAAAAAATAAGAATTAATTCCTTTTCACATTCACGAATCTCCAAAGGATTAGAGTGATCCCTCAAATTCCTTCGAAGTGCTCGCTCCTCAAATATTTGTTGTTCTTCAGACAAGATATGTAGCGCTATGCTATGCTATATTTATGATAATTATCCTTTCTTTATTATAAAATAACAATTTAATTTTATATCCTGACATTTTTATTTAACAATATTGTTCAAACTCACAAGAAGGTCTGTTCATTTTCCGAACGTGATAAGTCTTTTGTTTAAAAATAGGTGTGCAAATTATTCGCTTCAAATAATCCAATTAAAAATTGGGAGCCACAATGAGTGGCACTACTACCGTAGCCACAATTTTATCTCTATTACAAGTAATCTCGACAAATAACTGATGCCCCAAATTCAATTATAGCACTATTTTAGTTAACAGAGAATTCGGAGGTGGAATTTCCATCACAGTGGAGTGAGAATTTATTGCGGGCCTCATTTTTCTGAACGTGCCTATTTTTCACTCCTGAAATCATAATAGCTTTTAAAATTTCCGTGGAATAAAAATTTTTCGGGGGAGCAAACATTTTTCGGGGGAAATGTTTTCCGGGCGAAACTCACAATAAGGCTGATTATTTTAAATTTAAAGAAGCTCCTGTACAAAAATGTTTGTCAAAATCATTAGAGCCGTTAAAGAGGAAATGGAAAATCCAAAAAGGAGTTCTATGACATGTATCGTTAATAAAATTTGTTTCCAAATTTTTTACCAAATTGTAGTCCATGTCCAGTATAGCACACCTATTTTGGCACGAGTACGATAACTTGGCCGCCAAGATTTGATAACGGGTTTTTGTAGAGAGGTCAAAAACAAGCACTTTTTACTATAGGAGCGGGGGTCTATCTCCCACCGTTTAGGAGGGGAAAAAATGATTTAAATTGAAAAAAAAAAATATTTAAAAACAACGGCATTACTTACAATAAAGTGTTGTACTGCATTTGAAAGCCAGAAGTTTCTTCTAATAATCCTCCATTTAAATTAAATTACTTATGCCAATGGTTTTTGAGAAATTTGCATTTAAAGTCCAAAGTCCAAATTTTGATAAGAAACGTGAAAAAAACGTGAAAAAAACGTTTAGACCGATTGTTTTCAAAATTGTGAAATAAAATTGTAAATAAGCTTATATGTGTTCCATGTAACTATCAGTTCTTAATCGAACACAAAAAACCGCATGGTTCTATGTCTTCTAATTTTTGAAAAAAATCAAAATAAATAAAACTACTTTTCTATAATTTTTTTGTTATTTTTTGTTTGCTTACATAAATTAATCAGTGCTAGCTTCCAACATTACAATATATAAACAGTAAAGTAAACTGCAAACCCCCTGCTTGGCACACTATAGGATTTGGGGTAGGTGCGAGGTTGGGTACATGCAAAGTTTCCTTTGCATTCACAGAATCTGTATTTAAAAAAATTCAAATTTATTCTATTTATCCAATGTCCACTAAATACATATAAAATACAATAAACGATCTTGAAAACCAAAACAAACTTCCGACCATGTTCACCAATACATGGCACTATTTTTCTATCGAAAATACTGCCTAGAAAGAAAATATAAGGACGACTGGGGTTCGCAAATAATAGAGTTTTTATCAGATGTAAAAAAAGTTTACCCTTGTTATACCGATGGTGATATGTATATGTGAGTATTTACAGTTAAAAAACATAGATCCTCCCACCCTTCAGAGCGAAAATTTAGAAAGTGTTTTACAGCCAACATATCCTCGGCTTCTCACCATAAACGAGTAACTCAACGAACTCGACAGTAATAGTACGGACGATGACTTTATTGACGAGACTTATACACCTTTTTAATACATTTTGATCTTTTTTAACTAACTATGACTGACTAACTCCTGACTAACTGACAAAATGACTGACCCAGATGCAATTCTACCTCCTCGTGGTGCATTCTGGGTAACGCTAAATGAATTGCGGTACTGAACTAACAAAGATTCATTATGTTTATTAACATTAATCCTTAAAATGGAATCACCGTCACCACCAAAAATCAAAAAAAGTAGTTTTGATAATTTTCGATTTTCTCAAAAAGACATACAACCATGCGGTTTTTTGTGTACGATTAAGAACTGATAGTTACATGGATCACATATAAGCTAATTTACAATTTCATTTTAAAATTTTGAAAACAATCGGTCTAAACTTTTTTTTAACGTTTTTTTATCAAAATTTGGATTTTAAATGCGAATTTCTCAAAAACCATTAGCATAAGTAATTTAATTTAAATGCAGGATTATAGAACAAACTTCTGGCAGTATAGCACTTTATTGTAAGTGTTGCCGTTGTTTCTTTAATATTTTTTTTTCAATTTAAATCATTTTTTCTAAAAGTGCCCCTACCTCCTAAACGGGGGGAGATAGACCCCCCTCCCATAGTAAAAAGTGTTTGTTTTTGACCCCTCTACAGAAACCCGTTATCAAATCTTGGCGGCCAAGTTATTGTACTCTCCCCCCTATTTTTTTTTCTTATCAAAATCGTTAGGGCCGGTTTTGCACTGCGGCTGTATGGGGTTAGTTTTGGAGCTAAAACAAAAATTCAATTTTTCCTCTAGGGAATCACCGAATTCCTTATGTACCTTCCTTATGTACCTCCAGTAGCGAACGTTAACGAATGCATAACTTATAACCTATAATGTCGCAAGTAAAAATTAGCCAATCAGTCAAGCCCTTCTCAAATTATGAACTTTTATTATGCGTCAATTGATTTTTATAAATATAAAGATGTATTTTGGCAGTTTTAATTCTATTAGCCTTATAGACTTTTAAATCCCAAATATGAATCCTTTTTATTAGGCTATAGTCGAACATTCCTCCATAAATCTTCCTTGAAATTCTCATCATAATGTCTAGATACCTGTGAAAGTAGAATTATGAGCCCTAAGCTATCTTATAAAATGACGTTGTACTTTATTAATAAATTCAACAAACTACTATTTTAGGTATAGTAAATTTGAACTTCTTACGAAATCAATAATCTCTTCGTTTCAGTTTTAGAATAGGAAAACATCCCTACGAATTTAATTTAAATTTATATTTTCTTCCGAACTTAAATATTCACTTAAATCTCGTCATTTTCACCCTTAATCCTTTTCAAGAGAGCTAACAATTATGAGGCATTGTTAAAACGTCCTTTAAAATAGAACACGTATTTATTCGTGCTTAAAATAATTGCTTCAGCTTTGACAGGTGAATACAAAGTCTGTCTTTTCAGCATTATTATAATGTTAAAGTGCTGAAACATAAGTGATCTGCTCAAATGCAAGTGCAAGATGTTTATTTGTAGGTGATGAAAATAAGGTCATATGTGGAACATTTAATCCACTTTCTTTAAGGTACAATACGAAATATTGTTTGCTACTCTTTTGCCTTGTCATGTGATTATTAATATAATAAATTGAGGTAGCAACCAAAATCGCATGATTCAGTTTCTTTTTTCAATTAATTCACGAAAACATGGATTGTATGACTAAGATTTTATTAAAAAACACAATGTTTGGCAGCTGGAGAAAGCATTGATTAAAGATGATTATCAAAAATAAAAATAAACCGGTTATAAGTCAGAAAATTGCTTTTGTTTGCATTCTTTTGTGTTCAGTTTAATAGGTTCATATTGAAAGACATTTGACCATGCATCTATGCAATTAAAAAAATGTGAAATACTTAAAACTTTTCAACTAACTCACGGATATCGAGCCAACAATACTACAGAGAACGGACAATTAAATAATGGTAATTCTGTGTCCCCTTAAATACTCCAATTCCAGAACCATCAGAGACAATCAAAATCAAAAGCAGATAAAAAAAAAACCTTTTAAGTTTCCATTACGATTTCATTCGCACACAAAATAGCACAAAAATTCTGGAAGCTTAACCAATTTTGAAGCTAAAGAGAATCACCTTTGCTTGTGCGGTCCCTTAAATGGATTTTCATGTCATTTACTCTGAGCATTGTGCAGTGGATTTCTGGTTTGTAAAGTAAACCACAATTTGCGGTTAACCAAAGTTGATGAAAACCAAATTCTTTGGAATTTAGTTTTTAGACCCAAACATCCACCGCAATCTAACCATTTCTGTAGTATGCACTCCGTTTCTCTTGATTGTGTTCTTAATATTCACAATAGCTAGTTGTTTGTCGATAGAAGTTTAAAATACAAACGCTGATGGCAACTAGCTAGTTGAATTTGGTCCTCAATTGAAAAAGGAGGACCCCAAACTTTGTAACACACTAAGTTTGTTGGAAGTTTTAGGATAGGAATTGTTTTTATGACTTCGTATATAAATTTTGAATTTAAAAAATAGAAATTATTAATACATTTTTAAAGAAGAAAAATGGATTTACTTATGTCGAACAGAAACTATCAAGCACAAGCGTGTGTAAAAAATATTCACCTTGCAATTGTAAACGTTTTTGTCATATCTCCGACTCTCAGCAGTTATTACCTAAAAAGATGCAGTGCAGCAAGCAGTTTTTGTTATGTTTAAAATTTACTGCGCTGCCTAGACACTTTTGAAGAACATTTTTCTTATTCAAGGTGGCGCAAAATTAATCATCCAATTTTAATATTTGGACCTTTAAAATTTTGTCTGTTAAGTGCAAAATATGATATCCGTCAAGAGACTTCCACCAGTGCTGATACTTTGGTCCGTTTTATCGCATTTTCCATGACTTTCTGCAATATTTCCGGTGATAAATCTTCGTATTCCTGCCGAATATACTCCTTAAGGGCTGCGATTATCTGGGACATGTTGGCATAAGGCCGCGACTTCAAGTAGACCCAAAGAAAGAAGTCTGGGATGGTTGAATCAGGCAATCTTGCTGGCCATCGAAAATTGCCAAAACAGGAGACTACGTGACTTCGAAACGCTTCCTTCACAACATTTATTGTGATTATTGTTATGTGTGCGGTTGCGCCTTCTTGTTGAAACCACATGTTTATCAAGCCCCAATTATCCAATTTCGGAAATGATAAGTCGTATATTATGACCCTGTAGCGTTCGCCAGTAACAGTCACCATTTTGCCGATGGCTTCCTCAAAAAGTACGGCCCAATCACTTTTCGCACGTAAACGCCACACCACACAGTGGCTTTAAGTGGATATTATAGCTCTTCGTGCATTACAAACGGATTTTCATTGCCCCAGAAACGAAGATTTTGCTTATTGACGTAACTTCTTAAATGGAAATGCGCCTCGTATGTTTAGATGATTTTCGACACAAATTCATTCTGTACGTTATTGAGATTGAGAATGAGAACAACGTTTGCAAATATTGAAAACTTATTCCAAAATGAAATGAAGCACCCACCACGCCTGCTATACGCACGTTTGTGCAAAAAGTTCCTGAGACTCGTATGCTATAGTGGACAAAATTCATGGTCGTTCGGTGCGCACAGACGAAAATGTGGTTGCTGTAGCCGAGAGTGTGAGACTCAATTCACGAACATTAACTCACCATGGATATCAACTGAGAAGAATTCTGCACAAAGATCTCGGATTATTCGCTTACAAAGTCCAATTGACTCAGCAATTTAAGGCGTACGACCATCCGCTTGAACAACGTTGTGTTTCATTAATGGGAATGTTTACTCTTACTAAGAAAGCTATGGAAAAAAATTAAATTTGTTCATTTTATTGTATTTTTAAAAAGAAACTTGCATTTGGCCCATCGTTTATAAGTCTTTCACTAAAATTCGCTGTAGGGTCCGTCTGGTGATGTCTAATTGCGTGGCCAGTCGTCTGGTTTCTCGTTCTCAGCGACATCGGCAGCCATAGCAGCGATATTCCCGCCCGAACGACCAGCTCCGTGACGGCCACGCTCTGAATGGTCTCCTGTGGTTGCAGTCTGTTCGATTCGAGGAGCACAGCGCCGGAATGTTTGCCCAGTTGGCGCGACACGATTATGAAATCCAAATCGAAATTTACGCTGTGCTAGCACCACCCACCGATTATTATTGGTCGAAAATATCGACACAATTATTCCACTCTATTGCTATTCTCTATTGCATCTCTGTTTGTATACTGCAGCTGTCTAGTTCTCAAATGTCAAGTATGATTGACGTACGACGCCATTTGCAAAAATTATAACATCTTCTGATAGGATGATTAATTTTGCGCCACCTTGTATAATTCAGGGCGACCTCAAGGGGAGAAACCGATGAAGAACGAATCCCTATATTTTACAGTCCATCCGAAATTGAACTCAAAGGTTAACTGATTGCATCCCTGGTTCGACATGTATTGCGCGAAAATTTTTTCAGATGAGGAATGCAAATGGCTACTTCACAAGAGCAATGTTTGTAAAAAAAAAAGCGATAAAAGATGGATAGGGAGTAAACATTTCTGGGGTTTTACTATTAGAGGTATTACCCACTAATTTTAAGGCTCTGTTTTGGATGCGATCAAGAAAATGTAAAGAAGTTTGTCAGGCTCCACCCCAGATGTGAAAGTTGTATTCGAGCTTATTCCGGATACATGACTTGTAGAAAGAGGCTTTAGCGACAAAAAGCAGGCATTAAATTCCACGCGATTATTGATTGCCCATTGTACAATTCTGGGGTGGCCGTGGCGCGATGGATGTGTGCTCGCCTGTCAACCTCATGATCACAGGTTCGATCCCTGCCGTCGTCGTCTATGTCGCTTTAATTCCATTGAAAACCTGCTAAAAATTGTCATCAATGGGTTGTTGGTTTACTCGTTGCATGTTGTTCAGGCATAACACTAACAACATGTAATTGAGTTAAACTAGTATGCCCAACAAGGATGACTACGAATAAAATAATGTGAATTATAAGTGACATAGAAATAAGACATGGCATTTCTCCGCTTTAGTTCATCCATCATCCCTGGAGATAAAATATCAGTCTCAGAACATCGTGCCACACATCTTTCCTATCCTTCTTTCTCTTCATTAACTTCACGCCCGCGCTGTGTTGAAACATTTAAAGGGTAATCATAATCCCTTGAGCGCGGGTAGATTATAAAAAAAAAAAAAAAAAAAAAAAAAACAATTCTGAGAAGATCAGACTTTAGTGAGCATATATCATATTTTGAAGTTGAAATTCCACATCTTTGAAAATATCAAGCGCAATAATTTTACTTTTACCAAATTTTTCAGATCACCATCACCAGTAGACCTTTTACTACGAGAACCCTATTGTCGATCATTAAGAACTTTATGTTCTTCTACATATTTCATGATCTGTCAGTTTATTGATGTTTCCATGGCCTTGAAAAGTATAGATGCAATTGGTCGATAATTTAAAAGAGAGGATGATCCACCTTTTTTAGGAACGGGCTGAAAAATGCAGTTTTACATCTATGTACTTAGAAAAAGACCAGAAGAATAGGAAAGCTTATAAAAAGACTTAGCCATTGTGGAAGAACACCTTCCTGAATTAAACAGGACTGCAATCTGGTCCAGCGGTTTTATTTTTTTTTTTTGCGCTTTCAAGCACAGTAGGTGTCATATTACTCTCGGGCGGGTTCGAGTTGTATTGTATTGCATAAAAGTTTGTTTTTTCTATAGAGCTAACACAATAGGAGTACGAGTATCATTCAGAATGAGGGTTGGGATTGATGAATTGGTGGAATATTTTTGGCGAAAGACCAACAATTTTTGTTCGATACACCCAATAAATATTTTGAAATCATGTCACATTATAGTCACTGTTGTAATACCTTGTAATTGTTCCTGTGACACAATAGAATATTTAAGCAAGACCTAAGGAATTGAAAAGATTTAATCTGAAGCTTCTTACTTTACTGCTATTCGTATGTTATTTTACATAAATGGCGTAGGTTGTAAAGATATTAGACTATTGTTGTTGTTAAGCCTAAGGGATTTTTTATGTGTCAACTAACGAGATACATTTTTGGATAATGAGGTATGTTCTTGACATGACTAACTAGGTTACAAGATACGTATTTCAGTTCACATTGGTTAGTTAAGGTGTTGAGAAGTATTGTAATGTATCGGCTTAGGAGGTATTTATCCCAGTGCGATATGTATTCATGGCAGAATTTACATTAAAAAGAAGGTCAGGCCCGAGGGTTAAGAGATATATCAGGAAAACAAATTTTGTCTTAGGATATAAGGTATTACATTTTCGATTACAGCTATGAAAATTGTCAAATGGGATATTTTTATCAGGTCCAGAACATTAGACGATATACCTTGATTGCATAAAAATAAAATTCCTTTTCCGACAACTCACACTGGAATGGTTGAAAGTAGTAAGTCAATAGGATAATGTTGAGCCTTTCTCAACCATTTCCTTATGCGTATTTGGAGAAATGAAAAGGACCTACACTTTTCTGCCGATTCCTAACGGCTAATGAGCAGCACAGTTTATGACAAGAGATACTCTTTGAGGATTTTTCAATTTCTCGTAAGAGGTAGTACACGGCTTGAAAAATAAAACAGTGAAATATAAAAGGAACCAATCACGCGATGAGGATAGTAGACATACATATTACATATGCATGTACATGTACATACATGGTAAAAAGAAAAAAGCGCATATGCTTGTAGCTCAGTAAAAAGTGATTTGATGTATGGGTAGGGGATTAAACGGTTTGAATACCCACCTATTTTCTAGTTCGAGTATGTATCTTGTATCAATCATTAACATTGTTTCCAATCAGTTTTGCTTAGGCAAATATAAATACAAATACTATACAGATACTATAGGTATATAGACTTCATTGAAATTGTTGGGTTTAGAGTTTTGATTTTTGTGGTCTGCGTTTGATGAGTGAATTTCTTTTCATTCAAATTTGTGTGAAACCTTATTACATTTTATGACATTTTGATTTTAGTGCTATTATCATTAGCCTTGTTTTTGTAAAAGTTAATAGCCAGGTGGGCAAATATAAGAGTGAATACAATTTAGGTCAACGATCAGAGTGAATTAAAATTGTTGAAATGAGAATTTAGATGGATCTTAATTTAACTGCAGAAAATTGTGAAACATGACATATAAGGCACTGAATTCAGCATCGAAGGTCATTGAATTTAATTGATTTTAATTGCTGCGCTCGTCACTAAAATACGATTATAACTTGTCCTTACACACAATGGTGTTGCCAGCTAAAGGCGACACGATTTTACAGGGGATGTGTGAAATATAAACTAAAGTCGCATACTATGGGTTGCTTCTTAAGTTTTGAAATAGAAAAGTAATCGTAATCAAAAAAGACTTAATTGGTTTTGAAAATCCTCTCCATGAATATCAATACGCATGCATGCGTTTGAACTAATTTTCAAGCACTTTTTTCACACTGATTGAAATGCCTCCGAAACATGCAATTTTAAATGCATCTACCGCTTCTTCAAGCGTCGAAAAACACTGATTTCGGATTTAGTATTTGATCTGTGGGAATAAGTAGAAATTATTGAGTGCCAACCCAGAACTCTCCGGATTCAATTCGATGTTTTGAATGGTCAAAAATGCAGTAATTTCAGCCGATGGGTGAGAGCTTTCATTAGCGTGGTGGAGAAATGATTCGTCTTCTACACTAAGTTTAACTTAATTTTCTGAACTCTTCTGGCAAACGAATGATGGGGTACCATTCAATAATTAGCGTCTTACATTGGTCTACTAGAACGCTAGCGTCATGTACAATTATTCCGAAAAAGCAGGGAACATTTGCTACTGAGTGTTTCCTGGGCCAACAACTTTTGTTGAACTTGGCTCTTCCTAAAAGGTTATACAGTCAAGTGTTGTTTAGTTTCAGGTTCATAGATCCGCCACCTGTCATGATTTTGAAGATGTCTTTTGAAGCAACGCTATTGAATGTTTTCACCATTTCTTGGCACCAATCGGAACGCGCCTATTCTTGAGCGATTGACATCGAACAAGTCTTTCTGACGGCCAAATGTTGAACATTGTTGCAACATTGAATGTATGCTATAGTGAAATATGACGATCTTTCAACTTTAGTTGATTTAGTTTTTCTGACACAACCTCAATCTTGGACGGTATTCAAACGAAATTTCTCCTGTAGCAAAGTGTGATTGAATTCATAAGTTCAGCGAAGCATCTCATTGCCAAAAGTTCAAATGAGTGTGTTTATGTGCATTCAGCCTAATGTAAAATTGTACTACAATTAGCATTTAATTTCATGTAAGATTTCGCTATATGATATGTCCGAAATTAAAGACATTTTAAATTTACACATTTCCCTTTTTTATATCCTTCTTCTTTTACTAACCCGCGACGAAGTAAGACCTTATTGGTAATAAAACATATATTATAAGATTATTTGAAATCTTGTCTTTTTATTTAAATTTCATACCTACCACTTTACTGCTAGTATCTCATACGGGCATATAGGGTCTAATTAATCGCACCGTAACAGAGTGGATCCGTACTCTGTTGTTGGCTTAATCTATCTCAAAAGTCATTGCACAATAATGTTCATGATTCACATCGTTTTGGAGAAAGTAAGATTATTGCCCTTAATATTTGAAAGGCATTTGATATAGTTTGGCATTAAGCTCTCTTATCGAAAAATTTTGATTTTATTATCGATGAATCTCTTCTTCGATGGATTAAAAATTGCCTTTCGGACCTTTCACTACAAGTAGTATTGGACGGTTTCAAACCTGATTTTCTCAAAATAAACGCCGCCGCCGGTTTTGTCTCCGACACTTTTCCTACATTTGATAATATTTTCATACTCAGAAGTATAGCGGAGAGCTTTAGCATGCAGAAAAGAAAACTTTATGTATTTTTTATAGACTTCAAAGCAGCTTTCGATACAATAAATGGAGGTGCTTTATTCTATAAATTATATGGTTTAGGATTATCGCTGAAGTTCGGACGTGTGCTCGAGGAATTGTTCAAAGGAACTCAGGCGGCAGTGTGGAATGTTGTAGAACTTTCGAATTGGTTTGCTTCTACCTCGGGAGTGACACAGGGTTGCACATTGTGTCCTACCTTGTTTTCGCTCTTTATTAATGATTTCATCGATTGCCTTCCTGGTCGCGTAGATTTTGCAGGAGTCCGTATCAAAGCATTATTGTTCGCGGACGATATCATCATGTTTGCGAATTCCCATGAAACATTACAACTAATGATAAACAAAGTATACCATTACTGTTGCTTATGGAACTTAATTGTTAAAACACAAAAGTCTAAGGTCATGATATTTAAAAAAGGTGGAGGTCGGAATGCCTCAAATGAAAAATGCACATTTAACGGAAAAACTCTGGAAGTTGTCAGCGAATACAAGAACCTATGTGTAATCTTTTCAAGGAATTTGAATATGGAAAAACATTTTACTGAAAAACTTCAAAAGGCAAAAGCTGCCATCAATATCACCTGGAAAAGATGCTTCATGAACGGAAGCATTGCGCATAGCAATAAATTTAAGGTGTTTGAAACCGTTGCTGAAAGTATCCTTTTGTATGGCTGTGAAGTTTGGGGATGCAAAAAGTTTCACACGGTAGAAAAACTCTTGACACATTATATTAAGAGAATATTTCGCCTACCATTGAACACGCCCAATTACGTTATTATGTTAGAAACCGGACTGTCTCCTCTTTTGTTAAAACCTTGAAATTACAACCTGATTATCTTCTGGAAGTCTTCAAGTAGCCTGGGTCTCGATTGGTCAGGAAGGTAATTCTCAAAGCCGTTCAAGAGCAAAACAGTTGGTACAGGGAGTGGACATGTCTCGCAGAAGGATGTAATCTCAGTTTTGATTTAAACGTTGACAACATATCGAGCTGCAAGGCCCTTCTATACGAAGTAATTTCAAAGATATATGAGAAGTGTAGAGCTGAATATGCAGATGAAGCTTCCAACTCCATTTATAGTCAGACTTCATAGTGAATTACTCAGCCTGAACTTCATACAACATAGATCAGATTTACCGTTGGAGTGTAGCATATGCAACTTGAAGGAAAGAGAAGATATCGTTCATTTCATAGGAAAGTGTCCAACTCTAAGAGAATCCAGAAGAAGCATTCTTGGCAGTGATTTTTTGTCAGAAGAAGAAGTTCTTACCGAACTAAATGAGATGAACGTTGCAAAATTGTATGAATATTGTAAAATTGCGTTAAGGTATAGGGAAGAATAATTAATGAAGATTTCTGAATAGATAAAAATTAGCTTTGTAATGTATCGTTCTTTATAATTTTTTGAATTGGTTTTCATTCTTTCTTTAAATTTAATCAAATCAAACTGTGATAATCATGTAAAATACTCTAAGATGTGTTAATTGTCAATCTGGCAGACGGCAACTGCCATGTCATAATGATTTTTTGTATATAAAAATGTATTGTAAGAAATCAATTTATAATTCAATAAAAATCTTTTCTATGTTTTCCTTATGATCTTTTTTCTGAAACTTCTAATCCACTTAATTGTTTCGCTGACGACAGTTCCCTCAGTCATTCATATTCGTTTTTAGATTCACATCTTTGTCCTTCGGATGTGGACTTCCAACGTCAATGTATAATAAGGTTATTAAATTCTGATATGGATGGCATGCAATGAGGAATTAAAAACCGTGTAGAATTTAATGCTTCGAAAACCCAATGCTGTTTGCTGTCGTGTGGGGTTGAAGGAATCACCAATACGTAACTTATTAATCAATAGTAACATCCTATAGATAAAATAAAATTCAATTATTTAACAGTAACAGCCATCGATATATGTTTCTCCTAATTTTTACACCATTTTATCTAATTGATTTCTTACTGTATCTTTATGTTTCGATAATTTCCACAAATAATTTGTCCGAATGCTACCATTTGCACTAAAAGCCACGAGAAAGGAGGAGTAAGTCTTGAATCAAATTTTTAATGTTCAATAAAAAATTTTGTTTACTTGTACAACGACAGAATTGTTTTTTATCGCCTTTACTTTGAGCGTTATCTACTTAAAAATGTTGTACAAAAAAAACGATTTAATACAAATGCTACAAAAAATCGTCAAAATAGCATAAAATGTAAGCCTTTCCAATGTTAAAAGTATATACACCCAAAAAGTATTAAGTGTTATGACCTTCTTGGTGTGAAAAGTCTGTCCGAGCACCTTTAACTTCATTTCCTTTTTTTTTTTCTAAACGCGAGCAAACAATTTCCGGAAAATCCGACAAAAATGACTTGCCCATCATATCGCCCGGAAGTATTCCTTTTTTCCACAACCTCATTAGCACAAGATGTCAGCCAAGGAATTTGGTTGCGTGTAAAGAAGATACATATACAAAATATTTTGAACAATTAAAATTTTCTTTGAAGACACTGTGGCGTATACGTGTTTTTTTATTCAATAGGAAGACATAATGTAGATGTTGATATTAATATCTTGCTATACCACGGTATATCCTGATAATATAACCAAATATAATCCCAGGAGGCATTCACATAGAAAACAGCTCAATTTTCTGTCCCAAAAAGGAATCAATCTACATAGTCCATGTCATGCGGACAATTCCAGAGCTTATTATTATTATTTGTTTTTTTTTTTTTTTTTTTTTTTTCCAATTAAAAAAATATCCCTCGTTCAAGTAGATAAATTCAGATCATCAAACATATTCAAAGCTGAGTCAGATACTGTAATAACATAAACAATAAATCTTAGCAATTGTCATATAAAACGACATCCAATAAAAGCTGACATTGATGTGATCCGGTATCTGTACACGAATGAGTATAAATATGAATATACTACATGTATATGTACATTCATATATTAAATTCGATTGATGTGTTTGAATAGACTCGAGTCAATAAACTGATGGAATAAATATGAATTGTGGTTTTCATACGGAATTCTGTATTGAAGGATGATTGCCTTTTTGTGGTACATACAATGCACTTATAATATTATCGTAGTTGTGGCTAAAAGAGTTAATAGGTACAATAGATGTGCAAACAAATTGAACAAACTTAATTAATTTCTATCGAAACAAGTTTAGTTGTTATTCTGTTATACGGATCAAGTTACTACGAGTATTACTATATGGATACGGGTGAAGAAAAACAAACTTTATCTGAAATCAACTAAAACACTATTGGGTCTATGAAATTGTTCATTTAATTTAAATAAGGAGTGATTTATCCTGCAACCTATGTCGAAACCAAATAATTCTTCGTAAGATTAATTATCAATGCAAACCATTTTTGATTGCCTTCGGAACGGCAAGAAATAGGTTATAGGGCAAGTTTTGGATTCATGAACGAAACTGAACTCGAAATTTCAATCAAACTGCCTTTAAGTCCTTATGAATGTCTGCGTTTAGATTTAAACTTCCTAAACCACTGAACCGATTTTCGTTAAACTTATAACTTTAGGTTTGTTGGTGATTTACTAAAAGGAAAATTGGCATTGTTTCTTAGAAATTAGATTTGTAAGTGGAGATACTAATTTGGCATGCCAAATTAGTTTTTTAAATGTTAAGGAAATTTTATACACATACATACATACATATGTACATATACAAACTTAATATTTCAAGAAAATCGCTGCAATGATTTTCAAAGTTCTTTTTTTTCTACTAACTAAAGAAATCACACGGCGATTTGTTTTTTTTTTTTTTTGTTTCTGCAAAATTTCCATATCTGAGGCTCGGAACCCCGCATTTTATTGTCCAGAAGCCAATGCATCCACATAGAGTGACAGTTTGGTGCCGATTATATGGTGGTAACATCACTGGAGAATTTTTCTTCGAAAATGAGTCTGGAACAAGGTTTCGGTCAACGGTGGACGTAACAGAGCTATGGTTTTTACTGAGATTGAAGACATGGATTTGGACGACCTCTGGTTCATACAGAACGGCGCACAGTGTTAAAAATGGTATATTTAGGTGGACATTTGGTTCAAATTTTTTGTTAATCAATAGACTAACTGGGCTTCATATTGTTATAAGGAATGATTGACAACTATGAAACCACAACATTTTTTTTTTTTTGAGACAGTATAACTTGTAGAACAGCGGTCTTTAATTAGCCATTGGTGAAAAACCAACAATGAAAAAAGTTACAATAAAATTCAGTTTGGTGTATCTCTATAATATTGCATTTGAGTTTTATATAAACTATTCTTAATTAGCTTAGCAGCTCGATTTGCTTAGCTTTATTTTAAAAAAAAAGGTTACTAAGCTGAAACTTTTTTTCCCACCTAGTCCCGCGTTCCGGTTTACGCTGTCCGACAGCTTAATGTGTAAAGATAAAATATTGATTGCATTTTCAACCATATACAACCATATGCAATAGATAGGGCGAATTCTCCAGAAAATGACGTTCTCAAGAAAGGAACTTTATGATGTCTGGGTGGAACAATCAGCTAAAAATAAGGATTTTGCTGTACGTCAATATGTGAGTGACCAATCTGTTATAAAAGGTATCAATGATGAGCGTGAAAAAGAACTTTTAATAAATTCGGTGAAAATGTTTTTAACTAAACTTCGTATTTTCTTTGGTTCGTAAGTATGAAAGAAATCTTCCATTCTGCTCTTTCAATCAAATGTAGTCCTTTCTTCTCGCAATTATGAGCACTTGCTGGTATTGAATATAACTCAACCGTTTCCCTTATATAAACCGAAAACTATAAAAAACTTACTTGAAATGACAAATATTTTTTTAAACCTTCAATGATTCCAGTTATAACGAATGATAAGTCAATGATTCTCCAAAAAACGAGGGGTTGTGTTTTCTTTCCAATCTGTGTTATTGTTTACTTTTATTTCCTTTAAAAGTCTTCATTGGCTTAATCCTTACCGGTATGAAATAATACAGGGATAACTCAAATGCTGTTTTCTTAGGCCAGTTGAATTTGTTTTAAGCGATATAATTTAAAAAAAAAATTTCTAGCTTTAAGATAGTTTTGAATTTAATAAAAATTAATTTATGAAAAAAAATCAAAAAAAAAAATGTAGTTTTTATGAAAAGCTTTTTAAGTTAACAACAATTTTTATTTTTATTTTGTGGACATTTTCAGTTTTTTGGTGTACATGAACATATAAAAACGTGTGTTGGAAAATTACTTTTTTTTATTTGAGCTGATAAGGAGAGTACTCGATTTTTAGAAAGAATAAAAATAATGAGAACACAATTTTTTTAGTTAAATTATTTATATTAGGTATTTGATCTTTTCATCACGATTTTTAGCCTAAATCCTGTTTGGAACCTTTGATTTCTCTAAAATGACGACTCTATTTGAAACTAAAAACAAACAAATAAAACTCGACTGTTTTAATTGCAAATAATAATTAAAAAAAATATTTTTTAGAAAGTTGTATTTCAACACAAGATTCTAAAATAAGTTGTGAACCATTTTTTTCAAAACTTAGCTATTAAATATATGAATATTTTACCTTCATTTTACAAAAAAAATTGTCAAAATATCTCAACTCGTTCAAAAGTTATGAGCCCATGTCCACCTAAATATGCCATTTTTACCACTGTGCGGCGCGCTATGCGTGACAGAATGCGTATGGAGTGACAGAATGCGCTACTACAAAGCCAGCCGAGGCATCTACTTGAAATATGTTGTGTTCCATAATTATTGTCAATGTATGCTTTTACTAATAAAGCCATAATACATGGAAAATTTTGTTCATTTCATTGCATTTTTAGAAAGAAACTCTTATTTGGCACACCCTGTATATTTAATATACAAAGTGTCCTCTGATTCATAAATTATCTTCAATACCGACTGTTAGAGTACACCAAATAATCCTTTTCTTGAATCCCCGATATGTGATATCAACATTGTATATAGACTCTTATGATGGAACAATTAAGAGAAAAAAAACATCAATTTAAAGACTGTAAATTAATTAGAAGTTTCTCAGCGTAATTCATTCTCTTCTTTCAATAGATTTTTGCGGTAGTAGTGTTATTTTATTTGTTATTTTATATCTAACCCCACAATTTACATTTCTAATTATAATTTCATGTCATCAAAAAAATATTAACACACTTTCAAAACACGGTTTTTTCAACAACAAATTTTTTGTGAACGATAACATTTTTCGTATTTATAACTTACATCACTTCAATGTCAGTGCCTCATACCTACGGTGATCATCCGTTCATTATTATAATGAACAGTTCATTACTTGGAGAAAATGTTCATTATGAATTATTCAGTTTTAAAAACATACAAATGTTCATTATTGCAAAAGCTGTTCATTATATTTTCATTTTTTTATATAATTTCGTAAAAAGTCAAACTAAAAACTAACCAACTCAAAATTCTTTCAACAAAGTTATGACGTGAACGTGCCTTAGTTTCTAAGTGCAAAAACAGTAATGTATTCCAAATATTTCATTATGGATGACAGCCTTCATCATTCATTGAACATGCCCAATTTCGAAACGTCAATATTGAAATAAAATCAGTAAGTATCTAAATTGTTTTGATTCTGAGGTAAACATACAAATTGGTATGTAAATTTAAATTAATTACTTTAAAAGTAAACTGATTGAATACTTATAATTCCGTCTTAAGTTCTAGATGGTACCCAGACACAAATGTATTTTCAATGAAAAACTTCAGCGAGGACTTGAGTTCTTAAAAAAAAACAGACGAATGTGATGTAAAGTGCAATAAGTGCATGGCCATATTTTCCATTTCAAATAATGGAAAAAAGGACATTGAACAGCACTTGAAATCGGCCAAATAGAGGAGTGCAAATCTAGCTGCCGTATCAACTAAAAATCTTACATCATTCTTCAGGAAGCACTCGTTAGACGATGCAGGCAAAATAAGCAGCGTAAACGAAGGTACGTGGGCTTTTCACACTATTAAACATAATCACTCTTTTCGTTCAAATGACTGCACATCAAAGTTAATAAAAAAATGTTTTGACTAAAAATATTCGTGCGCAAGAACGAAATGTGAATCAATTGTATTTAATGTGCTCTCACCACACTCAATCAAAGAAATCAAAAGTGATTTAATACTGTCAGTTTTGTTACAACTTATGTCGTTTTTATTTGGCAATCCGGAATCTGTTTCCGATCCGGAATCCCAACTGAACACTTTTTTTTGATTCTGATGATTTTTTGTGATTGTACATTTCAATGTAAAACATCAAATGTTGACAGTAAGGAAAATCAAGAAAAATGTTTGTTGAAAGATACAATTCGCACAATTACGATACAAAATATCACAGCTGTTGTTTAGTATATGAATGTGTGAGTGCTTCTGGTTTCGATTCTGATTTCAAATCCAGAAGCAAATTTCTCTTCTTTTCAGAATCAGATCTTCCATTTTTTCCCAAGTGAACACTTTCAGCAGAGTCCAGAAGGCTTCCGGATTTCCAAATAAAAACGACATTATTGTGATACTTCAAATCATGGAAGTACGAAAATATGTCCCTAAACTTCTCCTCTTCATTCAAGGTAACATTTTGGAACTCAACAATCTGCCAGGATAATCTTCTGATATTTTAACAAAATATATCTCGGATATCTTGGAAAAATTCGATATTAAGACAAAACTTGTTGCCCTCTGTGTAGATAACACCAATTGTAATTTTGGCGGAGCAGCAAGGAGTGCCAAAAACAATGGCGCTAACTTTTAAACAGCCAATTATTAAGGTATTAGTATGTGCACATAAAAAGGAATTATACCTAAAGAAATCAGCTTATAAGCTTGTAGAATGTAGGGATTCAAAATCTTTCTAGTATAATGTTCGCACGTTAAGTGATCAGTGTAAGACCTTTTCGTTTAGCATCTATATTAATTTGCTAGCAAACTATTTTGAAAACCTGCTGTTGCCTGATCCCAATCAAAACACTATGAGCTTTGCGCTTTCAAGCATCTCAATTCCAGATCTGGACTGTTCTTTCTCAATGCTGGAGCTAATATCTGCTTTGAAAAAAATGAAAAACAGAAAAGCATCTGGTTCTGATGGTATCCCAGTAGAATTCTACAAAAACGCAACCCCGGAATTCTTAGAGTTTCTTTTAATTCTATTCTATAAGATATACAATAAAGAGACAATTCCCGAAAATTTTCTCTCCTCTAGAATTCCTGCAATTTATAAGAAGGATAATCGGAATTTACCGAAAAACTACAGAGGTATTGCTGTACTTAACTCTCTTAGCAAAGTGTTCACACAAATCCTTTATAATAGACTTGTGACCTGGGTTGAGCAAAACAATATAATAAGTTGTTTTCAGGCTAGTTTTCGAGCCAATCTTTCTTCAAGACGCTTTATAGACAAAAAGAAGTGTTTATACCCTTTTTTTGTTGATCTGAATTCGGCAGAATTCGTCACCATTAACCGAAAATCTTTAATTTATAAGCTTGCAGGGATCGGAATATGACCGTAGCTATACAGAATGGTAAAAATGTATCTAGATTTTTTAAATGCGAAACCGGTGTCCCGCAAGGTTGCGTCTTGAGTCCGTTGTACTTTGCGTTATTTATTAACGATGTCTAAAACCATATATCATTGAGCTATCCCCATTGTGAATGATCGCTTTCACTATAGGGATTCGATTTATAAACGGGCGAAGTTTTGCGTTATACCCGTGACTTAACACCACCACTAAAGAGTGATCTAAAAAGAGAAGCAAACACGAACGAAGGGGGCCGCCATGTTGACACTTTTAGAAAGATTCTGTGTGATAAATCGACTGTGGTAGAAATTTTGTAGAAAAGCGAAAAACCATTCTGCGCAATTAAAAATCGTTTTGCTTATTAAATAATTTTATTTTCTTCTGTGAGAAAATTTTTTTGGAGAGGCGGGAGGGAGGAGAAAAATTTGTGTGAAAAAAAGTTAGGTCCAGGTGGGCCAAAAAACTCAAGAGGAAAATTTCATTTCCTGAGAATAAAGATAAGTATCTTGATGTTTATTCAATTATCATTTAATCATTCTTTTTGGTAAGCCAGTTTGGGCAAATATCTTCTTTTGGGCTAAGTCTTCTTTTCTAAGCTTTTGTTTCCCGAAAATACGTTCGTGAATCTTTTCCAAAGTGACCTTATAATACGAAAATTCTTTTCAATTAATTTCTTTTCTTACTTTGGCCTTTTGCAAATTTATACATGCATACATATTTGTAAATTTATTTGTGAAGAAAATTTTGTGGTTTCCACCCATAGTCATTGAATTGAATTGAAGAGGAATTTCTTTTATATCAGGTTTTGGTAAGTTTCATCAGTGATAAAAACTTTCTGACGAGTACACCCCTGTACCACAATCTGATGCAAAGTGTAATCAAAATTAATTTAAATTAATTAATCTAGAGCGGTTAAGGCAGTAGATCAATAAAAAATTTTCTATAAACCAAGGCCAACCATCTTTGAACAAAACCGGTGGTAGGACCTTTAATTACTACCGCAATTTTCCTCGAACGTGACCAATTTTGACAGATCGTCTTCTACTTGCTGTTTTCTCTTTTTTTAATCTTACGAAACTTACCTCCCACGAAGCACACCGGTCTCGTGCAATTAATCTATTTATTAATTTATTCGTTTCGTTTGACAGATAGTTGTCGGATACTAATTCCCAAAGTCACGGTTTTTATAGTTCCGATCGTCAAAAATATAAATGAATACGCGGGTAATGAAAAGTGTAACAAAACGGCTCAAACGATATTGATAAGAAAAATTATATGTGCCATTATAAGCACATTTTGGTCAAAAAAATTTTATTAACGGTACCTCTGATGGACCTTTTTTTGACTTTCTCATAACCGACTTTAATTTTTACTTTTCATACATCAGCTCCTTTGAATTTTTGAACTTAAAGTAATATTGCGTTGAGTATGAATTTTTCGAAAAAAAAACATAGTTTGAAAAATCAATATCTTAAAAACTTCAAAACGATAAATTTTTGACACTTTGTTCTTTAGCATATAAAAACATACGCGTATTTCAGTATGTATCTTCAGTAATTTTGGCCTAAGCCGTTGGAGCTATTGTCTTCAAACTCGGTACTTAAGGGTTTTCGGCGATTTCTAAGAGAATAAATTGAAATAGTTTTTCTTTAGTTCAAAACTAACGGTAGCTGTCATACAGCCGTTATGCAAAATCTTATTTATCTCAAAAACGGCACTAATGATTTTGGTAAAAAAATATGTGTACTTTTATAAACATGGACTAAATTTTAGTGAACAAAAATTAAAAAAAAAAGTTATTGTCCTGTATCTGTCATAAAACCGTTTTTTGATTTTCGTTTTTCCCATATTAACGGCTCTTACGTTTTCGAGCATAACTCGTATACAGGAACTCCTTTGATTTTAAAATACTACTGTGAACGATTAGTTTTTTGAAATAATTTCCTTGAATATATATTATTTTTTTTAGTTTTTTTTTTTTAGAAAATTCTAAAGAAATTTTTTATATACAAAATCGATTTAATAATAAAACAATAGAACTCAGACGGCAATTTTGTGTATTTAAACATTTTTCTTTAATTAAATCCATATTTTAATATTTATAATCAACTTTTAAATTCCCATTTACATAGAAGCAAGTACGTGCGATCCAGTCGTGCATTTTATTTTGTTTTGTTGAAGAGCTTAATTTATTCAATAATTGAAATAATGAGGTTTATGTACATACATACATATATTAATTAAAATTGTGGCACTTGAAATTCAGAAAATTCATAACTCAAAATATTTATTTTCATGAATACAAAATTCGACTGGCGAACCTTTCCGTTAGGCACCTTACAACCAACCCTTTGATAATTAACTGGTGTCCTTGTGTGTTTAGGTTGGGTTGTCTCGAATAGAAGAAGGGCATACGGTCCAAAGAGAAAATCTCAACCATAATCAATTGTTTCCAAAATTCCATGTTCAAATATATAATTCCTTTGAAATTTTAACTCAAACAAATTGGAATATTGGATATTACGTAAAATGCCTATTCCAATCAGTAGCTATGTTCGTAAGGTACCTACTTACCACCAACTGCGAGACGCTTTTTGTTCTTCATCAAGATAGAATCAACTATTCCTGTTGAACAAGATGAGAACAATTTATTTCCTTCGCCCAGCTATAATAGGTAGGTAGTCTATTTTATTGCAGTTGAAATTCTTGAATGCTTGAAAATGAACAACTTTAGAATAGAGGGAGAAGAGAAATAGTTGGATGCCTTTTATATTTCTCTATGTCGGATGTGTTTTGTGGTCACGACCGGAAAATGTGTAAGGGGAGGTATTTCCCAGTTCCTATGCCCACCTGGAGTTTTCAGTAAAGAGACTTAGAGTCTACAGATTTCAATAGCAGGAAGGTAGTTGTTTTGTTTAATACAATATGGTTATGAGTTGTAAAATCTATATTCATATTTCATTTTCGAGGATAGCGGGATTTCAAATCCAGCTCTTTTTGATATAATTTTTGTTTTTTGATTTCATTTGAAATCATAAGAATACAATATAACCAACTTAATAATTTAAAAAAATTAGACCATTTTCTAAAAATATTTTATTCGTATTTAATAAATTAAAAAAAATATATTACATAATACCTTAAAAAATCGTTTCTAGGGACTGGCTCCGATTTTGATGACTTTTATTTTGAAATATGTTTGCTTTTATACTATATTTAAATTGAGAACCTTTCGAGGAAAAACTAATTATTTTTTTTTCTTTTAATTAAATTTTGTGTTTTTGAAAAAAAAAGATAAATATTTTCAAACTAAAAATTTAAAAATAGGTCGTGAAAAAATTTTATCCTTTCTTTTCAACATTTTAATTATTTTAGTACAGATTTTATTTTTTTTAATTTTTTAATTATTGAGCAAATGAAAATTTAATCTCAAATAAACCATTGGCTCTCTTTTGAAATAAGAAAAAATTCAGAAAATTTTATTTGAATTTTTTTTAATCGTAAAAATATTTTTATTCACGTTTGAATATGCATTCTTTTTGAGAAAATCGGAAACAAAAAGTATAGTTCTAGTGAAGAATTGTACCTTCACTAGAACCATACTTTTTGTATGTTTTGTAAAAAAAAAAATTCAATTTATTTATTTATTTTTTATTTATTTATTTATTTATTTATTTACAATATCCATCAAGAACATAAACTTTAATAGATTAAACAATAGGTTTATATAATAATAAAATTGAATAATTTAACAAATAATATATCCTTAAAAATTATTAAAAATCAAATTCTTACATGTAAATCTTGTTATATTAAAATCGATTACGTCCTCATATTTATTATAATTTAACGAAGACATAGTAATAAGATCATTAAAACCATAGTTTGTTCTATGTGCTGGAATGTGTAGAAAATAACCTGTTCTAGGCCTAAGTTGTTATCGAATCGGAGCGTATAATTTAAATAAAAAAAGTAATTCTGAACATTGAATGTGGCAGGTCAAAACATCATGTGCAAAAAGAGTAGAAAAATATTCACGACGTAAGCAGAGCAGCTTTAAATTGATTAAGCCACATCTAGCTTCTAGATTCTAGATGGTCTCATAGACCAATTGAATTTTCTAACAGCAAAGAACGTGTTAAAGACAAATAAAGGGACTTTAGAGTGTATGGATCTTTAAATTCATTTGCATTCCGAAATATGAAACCTAACATCGAGTTTGATTTAGATATTATATAATCATAATGCCAGGTAAATTTCATATGTTCATCGAATATAACGCCAAGGTCTTTTTGTCTAGATACTCTATTAAGAGACATGTTACAAATACTGTACTCGAATAAAACGGGACATAAAATTCTGTATTATAGTTAATACGGAACACTTCTTGACATTAAAATGCAAACCATTGCAATCACACCAAACAGATATTTTATTTAAGTCACTCTGAAGGCATTGAGCATCGGATATTTTGAGATCATCAGCATATAAAAGAACATTGGAATGCATAACATGATTTGGAAGGTCGTTTATAAACAAGAGAAACAAAAGCGGACCAAGGTGACTTCCTTGCGGAACACCAGAAAAATTTACTATTTCCTTAGAGATTTCCGATTCAATTTTGACATATTGCTTTCTTCCCGTAAGATAACTACCAAGCCATGATAGCAAATTTGAATGGAAACCAAAAACTCCATTTTTTTATAAGAACGTTATGTTGAACGCAGTCAAAAGCTTTAGAAAAATCAGTATATATCGAGTCGACTTGATATCTATTTTCTAATGCACATAAAAATCCAGCAAAAACAGCTTTACTGTAATTTTTGGTCTCATTAACAGGTTTAAAGAAAGTTGACCGAGATTTTTAGGATGTAGTCAGCAGTAAAAAGGAAACTTTCCAAATTATATTCCGACATTTTGTTTGAAATGTTCCAATATTAATTTAGTAGTAGCCCTTGGGAAAGTGCTTACTGCGTTGGAATGTCATGTCGGAGGTCTATATTCGTTTCCCAGCTGCTGCCACTTATAAATAAAAAGGTTTTCTTCAGGGCTACTGACTGCAAGGAAGTGGCAAATTTTGCAAGAATAACTTTTGTCATGAAAAATGTTTCTCATCCCAGCCGTTCGGACTAAGGAGAAAAATTGTAGGTCCTTTCCATTTCTATCAACAATACGTACACGGGAATTAATGAGTTTTGTAGTTTACTAATTTCAGTTTTTCCTCGAGCTCGTGTGCCTTTGATTTAGTTATTAAATTTATTAAATAAGTACTTTTTAGATTAATACGATTTGACTTAAGTAAAATAAACTTAAATCTATATTTTATATTCATATTAAATCGAATGTTTCTGAAATATTTGTATATGCAACCAAGGAAGCAAAAAACTAAACAATGCTTTCTTACAATGATTATGAAATCAATTTCATTTTTGTTTGGGTTTGATTTAGATTGTAAGCATTTAGTATTCAGTTTCGTGTCCTCTTATCAATGCAGACATTATGTTCAAGGCTCTGGTTATGTTCATTTAAGTCATCATATACTCGTTCAATACGATCGGAACCATTTTGGCCAATTTTATAAAGCAAACAAAATAAAATGCACGATACAATCGCGCAAACTTGCTCTTATGTAAAAGATTAGAAATTTTAAAAATTAATGCTAATAGAAAAAAATCTACAAAACCATAAAATTCATTTCTTAAATGACTAAAACAACTCCTTTAGTAGTTGGAGCTAACAACAGGATGCCATGTGATTCAAGCAGCTATAAGTTTTTTTTCTCACATCTTGTAGATTATTTTAACATATTTATCAAGTTTAAAGAAAATCGAGCATGGGGTTTTTGAAATATTAAGTTTTGAAAAAAAAATATGTTTTTTTTTTTAAATCCAAACAAATTTTTTTTTGAAAATTTTAATACACAATAATATTCAAACTTTTGGGGAGCTTTAGCATACAAAAAATTGATCAAAATTGATGGTATCGTTTTTTTTTTTAATGTCGCAAGTTAAAAGTAGACAGAGTGAATACTGGAGTGACAAAGTATGTTTTTTTTAACAGAGCAATAAAAAAAAGTTTTTTTTTTTTTTTTTTATAATCTACACGCGCTCAAGGGATTATGATTACCCTTTTAAATGTTTGAACACAGCGCGGGCGTGAAGTTCAGGAAGTTTGACAATCCTATTTCTTATTCCTTTGCTAAAACACCCTCTTCGGTGGCTTATTAACCTTAATCGCAGTTAGTAAATGACACGTAGAAGAACTTTGCATTTAATCCAGGTTTTAAAGATAAACTCCCACTAAACCACCCTTATTAAATTGGGTGTTATTGTTTTCGATCGGATATGAATAGCAAGAGACACAATACTGGTTAGCATAACGATTACAATCACATCACAGTTCCAATTAATATTTGTATTTAAATTTAGGTAAGTAGCTACTGTTAACTAAATTATGCGGGAGTAAATCGAATTCCAGATATCAATTAAATTACATTATGAACATGCATATAAAGAACATTGTTCTGTTTTTAATTGAATCTTTTATGTCAATTTTTTAAATTGAGTTGATAAAAAAGAACAACTCTAGATTGTTTTTAAACTCTTAAATCTTTTGTTTTAATTGTTCTTTTTAAATAGTCAGTACTATCATAGATATTTTATTATTCACTCAAAGTTTTTTATATTTCATTTTCTTTTCGTAACCTACTTGATAGTTATTATTTAAATTCTTATTCAGTATTCAGAAAGTGAGATTATTACTTTTAAATATTGTCTTACATTTCTTATGGCACTTTTGAATTTATATTAGGTGCGTTTTATTATCTACGGATCTACGGATTTGTTCTCTATCTGGATCTATTTTAAAGATCCAGAAATTAGTTCTTTTTCTGGAGAGTAGATGGCTTTTTATGGTAAGGTAGTGTAAACTACAGTGTAAAGAATCATAAGTAAGTGGGAGATGAGCATACAACACAACTGTCGTATCGTTTTATTTTCGAGGGTTAATCTATATGGATCATTGGCGATGATAAAATGCTGCTAATAAAACGCGGCTATTAATATTAAGCTTAAAAAATTTGATTTTTCTGACATTATGTAACACACACGGTCGTTTTCCGCTGCAGTACGACTGATTACATTTTTTAGTGACATTTCTTTCGGATATCTTCCGACAGAAATTGTTTGCGGAGTTTGTTTACGATTTACGATTTATGGCATTGAAGCAATATCGTTTAGAACGGGTGAACAAGAAGCAACAAGTGAACCATGGTCGCCAAGTGCAACTGCGGTAGATAATAGGTGCGTTTTATTATTCACAAATCTATCTGGATCCGGATCTGGATTAAGTTTTAACATGTATTACAAAAACAATTTTGGATCCTGTTTTCTATCGGGATCTGTTTCAAAGATCCAAAAATTAGTTATTACACTGGCGAGTAGATGGCTTTTATTGGTAAGGTAGTGTAAGCTATAGTGTAAAGAAAAAAGACAAGAAATAATTTAAAATTTACAAACCCAAGGATAAAAAGAGAAGGGCTTATAACACTGCTGTCACTAAGATCCGTATCGTTTTATCTTCAAGGGAAGATCCAGAATCCAGATAGATTTGTGAATAATAAAACGCACCTAATGGTGCAAAAAAACATGAAGGTGCAGGTAACTGCGGACGACACATCAAATATTTTGCAGGACACAGCTAAAATTTTGCAAGACTCTGAATCAACAGTCTAACTGAAAAGGGTGTATCGATCGGTAGAAAATATGTGTATGTTGAAAAAAAATGTTAAAGGATATGCAAGTTGCTCTTCAAGAAACCTAGCATCTTACACTTGTGATCCAATACTACTTCCAGATCTTTTTTTATGAAATTTTTTAAAACGTAATATCATTAATAAAATAGTCAGAAGCTATGGGAGCCTTTTTTATTGAACATATTGAAACCTTAACTGTACGCAGCAAATGGAAATGGAGAAATTCAAAGGACTCTGCAATCTCACGTCAAACAGCTGGACTTCGCGGACGACGACATATATGCTTACTCTCTCTTGGGATCATGGATCTCCATCAAATGACAACAAGGGTGGAGAGAGAAGCAGAAATAGTGGGGCTAAAGATCAACTCGGCAAAAACTAAAAGGATCAGCCTTGGAAGTCCCTCATCAATCCAAGTAAATATGTCTGGACAACCGGTAGAGATGGCATCTTGGGAGTATTATGTCTGCGGGTGACGGAACTGAACTGGACGTAAACAGCTGAATCAACAAAGCAAAGGCTGCGTTCGGAATGCTGTACAAAATATGGAGAAACAACTCTTTTAGCTTAAAGACCAATCTGTGCTGCTTTATGGGTGCATCAATTGGAAAACCACAGACAGTCTCACAAGAAAGCTGCAAACATTAATAGATGTCTTTGAAACATCTTGACGACAATGGCATTGGATTGGCCATACGCTTCGAAAAGGCGATGGGTACATTGCGGGTCAAGCGATGCATTGGAACCATCTCACACAAGAGGGCGGACAAGTGGACCGGCCTAGAAGTACTGAACGAAGAACGGTGGGGCAGGAATTAGCACAACTAGGGAAGGGTTGGAGAGAGCTGAAATACATTTCCAGAAATTGCACACGAAGGCACGTAGAAGTAGTGGAGACCCTATGTCCCGTAAGGGAAACTTCACGGACGTAATAGCTCCGAGGACCTAAATTAGTACGTAAGTATTAATGCCAAGGAGGCTAGTCGTTTTCTTTATACTTAAATGAAATTAAGTTTTATTTTGTTTTTGTTATTTTTTTCTAATAAAGTTATTAAAAGTATCGTGCAACAATTTCATTTCTTAATGCAGCTGTCTGGTTACGAAGCGAGCTGGGTGGAACTTAGTCGGGTTCCTGATCCTCTTCTAGTTCTAAACTATGCAAATCTTCCACATTACCGTAATCATTATCGAAGAACAGTCACATGTTGTGTAAGCAGTAACACAGATTAACAATTTGTGCGGCTTTTAATGGGTCGTAGTGCAGTTGTCAAGCACCTAAGAAGCACCGGAACCTGTTTTTTTAATAAGTCTATGGTTCATTCAACTATATTTTTTGCAGTTTTGTGAGCAGCTCTCAGCACTGTATGTATGTTCTGGTAGTTCTATACGGTGTAATTAGGCACTGCTTCGGTTCATACCCAAAATCAACTTATACAATTGAGGTTAAAATTAGAACAATATGGTAGCTGGAAATAAATTGACGCACCTAGCAACCAGCTAACTCTTGACCCACTTAGTAAGCTTCGTTCAAAAAAGGATGTTCTGGACTCAAATAGGGAATAGTGGTATTTAGCATTTACAACTCTTATCTTATACATCAGGCTATCACCCACTTCTCTATATGGAACCTTTTTCAAGACATTATCAGCGTTTCCTGGATGATGAGCTAAGTTTAATGATGTATGTCCATTTTGAACTTCTTTAGTATTCTTCGCACGTACATATGTTGATTGATTACTAAAATCAATTCGTTAACATCCTGATGAATTTCTCTTCCAAGATAACATTTTAAATCTCCAAATGTTATCAGAAAATGTTCTTCCAGGTACCTCAATAAATCCTTGGCATATATCTCATCAGTGGCTGCTATCAATCCAGCATTAATATAAATGGCTAGAATAAGTTTCTTTTTGCCATTGTCACTGGCAAAAAGGCATGAATCTGCTTTGTAGACTTGAAGTCCATATAATTTCAGAAAATGCGAAAGTCTTTGGTTCCAGCAATATGAAGTTTGTTTTAAACCATCAAGACTTTTTTGCAATCTACAAACCCTGCTCGTTCCGTCTTGATATCCTTTAGGTTGTCGCATGTATATTTCGGAATCTAAGTCACTGAGAACAGTTTTCACATCAACTTGCTTCAGTATAAGTTTTTTTGAGGCTGCAATACTCAATATTGTTCTGATGGAGTAAAACTTTACAGTTGGACTAAAAGTTTCGTTATAATTAATACCATTCTTTTGTAAATAACCTTTGTCAACCAATCCTGATTTGAACCTTTTGACTCTTCCACCAACCCCATATTTAATTTTCAAAAACCCAACGATTATTTATTGGTAATTTACCTTCTGAAAGTTCGGTGAGATACCGAGTTTGATTTTTCTTCAGTGATTGAATTCCATCATCGATCGCCTCTTGCCACTTACTAAAGTCTTGACATTCGATTGTTTGCATGCACGATGTTGGCTCTGAAACTACAGCAGAAAAGGCACATCCCATTTCGTGTTTGTTGAATGTAAGAGGTGAATGAATAAAGCTCGAAGAAGAGCATACCTTTGTTCAGTTCGAACGTCGATTTCTATTTTTTGTTCAATGGTTTCAGTTACATAAAGTAATAGAATAGAATTTAAATATGTTGATCGACTCCAGCAATAGGAAGTTGCTCCTCAATAACTTCGAATCTATTTGACTATCGGGAAAGTCATCCTCTTTGAAAACAACGTCTCGACCTTCAACCAGATTCTATATAATTTTATGTTTTCACAATACCCATCGAAAATACCTTGCTTAGACCTTGTCTCTTTTTCTTCTTTTTTGTTTTGCTATATAAACAAAAGCCTTTGTTCCAAAAATCCTTATGATCGTTGCTTGGATTTTTGCCAAACCACAACTCAGATTTCTCTGGATTACTGCTTTTTCCAGTTCTATTTTAAATATACATAGTAATACTGTTGTGTTAACTGCTGCTGCCCATAAGTCTAGATACAATTGTTTTCTTTAAACAATACAAAGTACATATTTGGCACCGGTATTGGATGTCTCAACTGGTTATAGTTTTTGAACCACTCCTTGTGAATCGACATAATAATATGATCACTTGCTCCAGATTCTAAAGACCACATAGAGTTTCCATTACTTCAACCCTCATGAACTCGCTTACGAACTCTGTACGTTTTGATTTCTTAGGGCCATCATAACTCTTGGAATTTCGGGATGGACAATTTTTTTTGAAATGTCCTCGTTCATGGCACAAAAAACATTTCAATATTGATTTCTTGCCAAGAACCCTTTTTGCTACTAAAGCAGCTACATCTCCCTTCGCATAAATGTGTTGAACCTGCAACCTCAGTTAGATTCGATAATTTCTTTCTTTCATCACTGGTTGACTCCCACACGCTAAAAAAGTGGTTGTAGCATTCCGGAAGTGTCATCAAGATTTTAGTAACAATCATTGATTGATTAGGTTACTATTTCTTCTTTTAGTCACTGATCCATTTCTTCGACTTTGGATATATGACACGCTACTTCCTGTGAAGATTCGAGAGAAAGAATAGAAAATTGTTGTTGTAAAAGGTGTAGGCTTGTTGATAATTTCTGCTCATACACCGAATGTAACTTGTCGGATACGCAATGCATGATATGTGACATATAGCTTGTGCGCCAACTGTAGTCGTAATAAATTTTTGATCTTGGCTGTCCAACTTCTTGCAAGCTGTGAGTTCCGTCTTGTGTCTTGCTTCAGACTGTCCAATGGCTTAAGATCTAAACATGGGATGCGTTCAAAAGCACCTTTACTTGAAATTTCCACACTGCCCAACCATTCATTCTATTCAAATCAACGTCCATTACTATTTCGCGAAAAGTTTAAGTAAAACGTCTATTACCTGCACAACATTCTCAAGTCACTATAGCTGCTCCTGCAAATTTATTTTTTGAAAATGTTCGTTTTCTTCTATAAGTTTCTTTGGTACGTTTGTCAGCACCCTTTTCGAGATCTTTTTTTCAAAAAAAAATCGTTGCGACTGCAATTTTATGTTCTTGTACTTATGTATTTAGTATGGATGGAGTGGGCCCATAAGCTATTGGAATCTTAAATTTAACTGGAAGTCCGTAATTACAAAAAACAAGTTCGATGAACAAAGGTTTTATTATTAATAATATTAATAGCACAGAACACGATTACGAAACCTTAAATACCTACTTTGGAACAATAGTGTTTTCATTTAATTAATATTTTTAACAAGTTTCAACTATTTAGGTCGAATTACGAGTAATATAGATTTGAACTAATATATGCCAGTGCTATCCCTAAATATTAATATTTAATACTTTTTTTTAACTGACATCATTGTCCCCATATTCTTCTTCCAGATCAATAATTCCGAAAACCAGCTATGGATAATCCGTGGTTAAAAACGTGCCACTTCTCTTTTTTATTTAATACATTTTGTGACTTTGAAACTATACAACCGATTCATATATAAATCACTCTTACCTCTTCTTTGACATGATTTAGAATAAAGGAAACTCCATCTTTTTCGAATACACAAAAAAAGAACAATTCCTATCGAGATTCTTTTTTGTAATTTCTTCACAATCTCGACTGCAACCTCCATCCGACTGTTTTTGAGAACCAAAAAAACATCTCACGTAATTTTGGTCCTTGGTTTGCCATCTTGCTGATATAAAACTTCAATGTCATCTTTGTAGAATTGCAAATAAACATATAAGAGGTAATCTATTCACTCTGCCGCAAAAGAATCAGCCACCTGTAACACTGCTTGCTTATTACCTTCTGCTGAAAGCCCGGAAAGCCCTCCAGCAAATTGCTATTTTCTTTCGTTCTTGTTTGTATTATATCAGTGCGGAAAACTCCACTTAGGTTACATTTGGGAATATAAAAAGATCTACGCCCTTGCGTATAAATATGTTCCTGAGAAGCATAATGACGAACCATTTTTCTGAGCCATGTCGTAGATAGGTATACCATGGCTTTTGTTATCTTAATTTTTTTTGGTACTCGTATAAATGTTCTGTGTTATGCCCTACTTATAAATATACACAAAAAGCGTTATCATTTTAAAAGAAAACATTTTTTTAAATGCGAAAACAATAAGGGTAAAGTGAATTTGTCTTTTAAGATTGTGTTCCTGCAGGGGCAGACATCATTCTTAAATTTTATACATATACACAAACCTTAGCATCTAGACGAAGCTCGTCTTAAGCATGTAATGAGCGTTCGTTGGACTTTCTGGACTCTATTTATTTAATAAATCAAAGCACAATTCTTATACTATTATCTTTGGTTCGTGCATTGAATTTTGTGGCTGTTTTTGGAATGTATTATTTATGGAAAATGGTCATGTAATTTTGCTTCGGGGATTTCTGGGTTTTCATTAAAAATTTGTACATTTGTAATTGCATGTGAAAATATTTCAACAGCCACATTTAAAAATGAACACACAATTTGCCTAAAGGATTGAAATTAAAAATTTATATAAAAGAGGCTGGGTGCACCCCCACACTGATAACTTCCCATTTGTGGTCTTGAAAACTTTATATTTAGTTTTTTTCAAATAACCAAGTTTTCAGCGAAACAAACTTTAGCTGTAAAATTCAAACAAACATTATTTTAAGATTGAAAAGCATTTTAAGCATTTTAAGCAGTAGGTGGAAGATCGAAGTAGATGGTTTCATAGTGCAATTGTTGTTGCGGTTTTTCCGTTTTTTTTCACTATCGGTGTTCATTCCCAAGAAATTCGACTTGAAATACAATTTTAACTAGTTTTTACTAGAATTTTTAATAGTTTCAATATTTGTCAACATTTTACCAATTGTACAAAATTATACTATGTATAAAATAAACTAAATTAGAAGTCAATATCACTACTAGTTCTCGAGAAATTTGAGTCAAAAAACAATTTTTACCAATTTTCAATAGAATTTTATATAGTTTTTTATTTTTTGTAAAAAAAAACTGTAAACTGATTTTTTGAAATTTTCACCAGTTATCAAACACATTATTTTTCGTAAAATAAAATTATTTTGAGTTTCAAAATGTTTTCCGTTCTTAGAATTTCTGGGTTATGAAATTTTTTTTTCATTTTTTTTATTTAAAAAAATAACGGTATGTTTTTTTTTTCCAAATTCATACCAAATCTGTATGACCTTATAATGAGTACATTAAATTTTATTTTAAATCAATAGCATTATTTTTTCGTGAGATATTTGAAACTAACCAAAACTTTTTTTTCTTAAACCGTTATAGTGAAAAAACTACTCACTAAATTTAAATATACACCCTTTCAGCCTCTTTCGAAGTTATTATCTATTAAACAAAATTTATTTGAAGTCGATATCTTTACTCGTTCTTGAGATATCGACGACGAAAAATGGTATCAGAACGTAGACGTACGAACGTACGCACACAATATGAAATATAAAATAGCACAAAATATGAATAGGTATTGGACTGATAAAATGAACGTTATACTGGTATTGTCCCTGAAATGGAAAATGCATATCAGTAATTGATAAAACATAAATTTATATAACAAATCAATATTAAGAAAATAAGTGAGTGTGTATTCAACATATTTTACTCTGAAAATTTTAATCTGAAAACATATGTAAAAGGTTTTCTAATTTTGCCTTTTACTGTGAACGCACCCTTAAACTAATGACCAAACTGTTAATGTCAAAGCATTCAACCAAAACAACATTTTTATCACATTTCTTCCGAATCGCTGACAGCAACTTTAATAGCCTTAAGGCCAATTTTTGTTCGTAAAGGGCTTGGTCGATTGGTCAGGTGAAAACCGCATTTGCTTCAAGAAACACCACTTCATTCACAAAAAAAAAGTGTGAGAGCCGAGACTCACGAATAAGATGTGTAAACATCAAAGTCCGTCCGAGTGCCGAATTTTTGTTATCGAACGTACCCAATAAACATACATAACAATGCAATCGCAATGTCAACATTGTTTTTTTTTAATATTGAAAACTGTTTTTGCTAACAAATAATTAGGGGGTGGCCGTGGCGCGATGGTTGTGTGCTCGTCTGTCAACCTCATGATCACAGGTTCGATCCCTTCCGTCGTCTATGTCGCTTTAATACTATTAAAAACCTTCTAAAAATTGTAATCAATGGACTGCTGGTTTACTCATTACATGTTGTTCAGGCATAACACTAACAACATGTAATTGAGTTAAACTAGTATGCCCAACAAGGATGAACACGAATAAAATAATGTGAATTATAAGCGACATAGAAATAAGACATGGCATTTCTCCGCTTTAGTTCAGCCGCCATCCCTGGAAATAAAAAATCTGAGACAACCACCTTTAGTCTCAACATCGTGCCACACATCTTTCCTATCCTTCTTTCTCTTCATTAACTTCACGCCCGCGCTGTGTTGAAACAGTTGGGTTGGCTTTGTATATGCGGAAACTTACTTCTCTCAACCTTATGTCTTCCTTACAGCTTATATCGAACCAAAACTTTAAGCGTAATTACATTTTCCAGAAACCAAAATCTCTGTTATTTTGATTACAAACTCGAATACAATATTTGACAGAGATTTAATATCCAGAAAGATCTTGGGGTTTTATTTGACTTCAAAATAAATTTTGCTTTTTCAAAAGCAAATTTCATGTTAGGTTTCTTAATTCGAAATTCAAAAAATTTCGAAGATCCATACACCTTAAGAACTTGTTAGACCACAGATGGAGTATTGGAGCGATATATGGAATCCCAATACACAATTTAGCATTTATCATTTAGAACGATTCGAAAGAGATTCACTAGGTTTGCTCTACGGAAAACCTTTCGAAATGCAAGTGTTCCATCCTATGAAACTAGATGTATGATTATAGACTTAAAACCTCTTGTTTTGAGATGAAAATTAAATTTACCACTTTTGCTTTTGATGTCTTGAATTCCGTCATTGACTGTCCGGTTTTGTTATCAATGTTTAATATTTATGCACCTTCTCGTACTTTGCGTTTTTTAAAATGTTCCTTTTCACAGTACTAGCTACGCTCACCTAAATACTTTCACTAAAGCTTTATTTAGTGAAAATTGTGATTTTGCTATTGATTTTAATTTAAATTGTAATCAAATTAAGAATTTATTTAATTTATTGTTATATTATTGATTTAAATGTTAAAATTAATGGCGCAACATTTACAATAGCTTAGCAAAGGTATTAGTATGATACTAATACTATACTTAATAATTTAATTTTGAACATTTTCTAACTAGTATCGTGCTAACATCGTACTAATTCAACTAAACTTTTGCGCCATTGTTTTTACAGATTTAGTTTTATATTAAACTACAATTATATATGTGTATATTAGCTGTATTTTATTTTCCCCCAACATCTGATCCGGATTGGATGTTGTTTTCAAAATAACATGTAAATCAACAAATACAAACAAAACTGGGCCTTGTGTTGTTTTTCTTATACATGTAATTTTGAATGAAGATCCAATCTGGATCAGATCTGGGAGAAAATAAAACACAGCTATTTTTTTTTATACAAAATCGTTGTTAATCTGGACTTAAACTTTAATAACATTTTTTTTAAGTTAAAGTGCAGAAACTAATATTTTCTTCTAGAACTATGAATTCTGCTTCTCTTTAGATACATTATGTCCGGACCTACCTATTTTGTGTAATATCTGCAACCTCAAGGAAAGAGAAGATATTTACCACTTTATTGCTATGTCCGATTCTAAGAAAACTTCGTGTCCGGTTCTTCGGTAAATCCATTATGAACATGAACGAAGTTTTAAGTATTTTAAATGCAAGTCTTGGTTGGGAGAAGTTGTATAAATACACAACGAAGGCACTGAATTATAGAACCCGAATAGTTTAAGGCGACTTTTAAGAAATTTAATTTTATTAAGAACCCAAATGTATTTATTATGTTGTTAATATGTCATTCTGGTTGACGGCTTTAAGCCAAACCATATTAAATTTATAAAGAAATTTATTGTAGATATACATGGAATATAATAAATAAAGTTTCTCTTACTACTTACTACTATTGTTCAAAAACTGTCATTTGTTTTCTTTTTCAATTCTTCGTTGTTCTTAGGTATGTTCGTCTATCGTTTGGGTTCAAGTTTGAACAACTTCGTATCTACTACAATGTTCGAATGATTATGATAAGACTACATTTTGTTTGCTTTCCCAATTAGAAATAAGATAATTTTTTATGCAGCCTAAGCATTATTGCATACTAAAACATTTTAAAATATTTTGGATTTTATTTTGCTTGTACATACATATGTATGCATGTGCGTACTTCTGAATTTTCCCCTTAACTATGTTTCTGTATTAACATCGAGTATCAACTTCAAAGCATTATCAGTATAAGGCTATTATAACCCTCTTACTTAGGAAGCAAGTAGGTGCATGCAGACGTTCATTTATTTTATTTTTGCAAAAATGTCATTTGAATATTTTATTGCTTTCATCCTAACAACCGCTTTCCATCACTATAATGTGTGTAATTGCTGGAATGGAAATGAGCTCTTTGTTTTCAAACAAGCGTGTTTTGATTAATTTGACGAAATTTATATAACATATATTTGTTTCTATTTAAAATCACAAGCACCAAAAATCACAAACTTAATTGCATGCATTATTCATGGTCGGACTTAACTTTGTAAGGAAGACAAAATAAGTGCCAAGAACTTTAAGTCTATTTGGTTTAATACAAAAAATCCAAACATTATTAAAGTGAAATATCCTTAGATATATGGACTAGAACTCAAATAAATTTTAATAAAACTTGTTGGACAGTATTTTAATGCGTAATACGTACTGAAATGTTCACCTAATAATATTGGCCCCTTAGTCATGACCAAATATACTCAAAATAAAAACTAATTTTATTACTTGTTTTCACGAATATTATTGTAAGAATGTTCATCAGTTGACTGCGTTTTCAACTGGAATGACAGCTGAATTATCATATCTAAGTATTGAGTATCTTTTGTCATAGCTTCAGGGAAAAGTTGACAAGTTGTCACTTTACAAATTTTCCAATTTTATGAAACAAAACCCTGAAATAACGAGCCGCCCTTTTTTTGAATAATTTCTTGAATAATTTCAGCTTGGCGAAGCGACTCAACTTCAGCAGGACATAAACAACTTTTTGTATAGGCATACATGCGCCCTATTTGGTTTATAGTTAATCCGGCACTGTGCATTTATGATTTTCAGTCAGTCCGACGCCTCCGGTTTTTCCACATCAGTACTCAAACAAAAGCTATTTGATTGGTATTCAGTCAATAGAATGATCATTACGGTTGCAATGCTTATGCCTAACATTCTATTCGAATTGGGTTGGATACTTTGTGAACTACTAATGTCAAAGGCTTTATCGGAATATGGAATGAATGCATTGGTTTTAAAAGCAAGCACCTTCCAGACAGTGATTTGACTGACAATATTTTGATATCTGGTTATTACTTAAAATTTGTTGTTATAGCCAAATAATTGCTTAGCCATTTCAAATTACAGTACAAAATAACAAAAAATTTAATACTGATGCAAATACTAAATACTGATTTAAGATTTCTTTTAAATACACTTTTATGATTTCACTGATAGAAATCAATTTCAATTAATGGCTGACTTTCGTTTCTTTAATTTGGAACACAATAGTTCCACCGAGTCTGTTCGATTCTTTTTCTATTCTCAAATGTCAGTTTTGCTTTCAATAATCAACTCTAACTAATTTTTGTGTTCTCTTTCATCTTATTAACAAGTTTGATCAAAGTCTCCTGTTCGATTTTTTTTTCAAATTCAAAACTTGCTCTATAGTACCATTCTACAGTGTTGGTCAAAACTAAAATACGAAATGAATATTTGAAAAATACTTGTGTAAATTTTTAATTTTTCATTACAATATACCTAATATTCTATATTTCACTGTACATTGCAATTTAAATTGGTAATTAGTCACTGGAAAAAACAGCTGAATTCTTCAAAATGCAGCTAAGAGAATGAAAGACTACTTTAAGGAGAAAAATAATTATTGGTTGCCGAAACTTCTTCATATGGATATTGAAAGGCCAGATTAAAATGGCTGATTTATAAAGTACATCAAATTCTTCTTAAGGAAGGGCAATGAAATCAATATTAAAGTGCTCTTCATTTGTTAAAAAACAAACCTTGATAAATAGGTTCTGATTGATAAACACTGCTTTCAATAGTTTTAGTTATGAAACTAGCTGGGGGTGCAATAGATTAAGGAAAGCATTTGCATTCCTCAAATTGACCTTGTTTATTATATTTTAAGAAATTCATTTATGAGACAACCTAAATAAACAACGTAAATAAAATAATTTGGAATTAACAGAGACATCTTCAAGAAATTTTGGATCATACAACAAGATAGATTTTGGAAAGCTTAAGTGAACAGGAATTAATTGAACTTCCAAAAACTCTGACATTACAAAGCAAGTGGTAATTAACAGCTCATTCCTCTACATATATACAATTTTATTCTACGGCTACGGCCGGAGCAAAGTATAGTATCAGTCATAGCTAATTGGCGAATTCCCAAAACAAGCTAAAGAATCCAAAAATAAAAACTTTAAGAAAATATTTTCAAGATTTCAAGGATTCGACATGCCTGCAGCATCGTTGGACCCAATTATTTCTTCGATTTCTTCGCTAAGTCATGTCAGAACTGACAAATAAATTTAAGCACGTCATTAACATTTTAAGAATGGTTCTTTTATTATATCTTCCACTGTGAAACGCTCAAACTTACGAGTAGTTTTAAAAAACTCTGCCGTAATACAGCTTGAACGATTCGATCGATTTTCTTTAAACTTGGTATATAGCGTTTACAATTCCCCCCTCCTCCCCAACACACGCAGGTTTTTCTTTCTGTGTACATATTTTGTTTTTTTAATTTAATTTTTATTCGTACAATAATAAAAATTTAAAGTTGGCGTTCCAATATACTGTTCTTAAAAGTGTTTTAAAAATGTTGTATATAAAAGGTTATTGTTTTTTAACAACCGCTACAATAATTTATAGTTTTTGTTTTTGCATAAGCTAATATTTGCTAGAGAAATCACATGGCATCCTGATTTTAGCTCCAACTACTAAAGGAGTTGTTTTAATCATTTAGAAAATGAATCTTATTTATTTGAACATTTTCCTTTAGGAAAATTCATTTCTAAAATAAGTAAAAGTGCATTTTATTTAAGCATGATATTTTGATATTTTTTGAGGTGAACTATTATGTCTTTTCTGTGTGGTAAAAAAGTCTTATTTGACAAAAAATTCCCAAAGTTTTTGATCTTTTAAGTTTAGGTATCATTTGAAAGATAAATGTATCACACATTTTTATAATGTAGATACAAAATTTACGTTCGGCTGTACAATTCTATTAAGCCAGAAGAGATAAAAGGACAACTTTTTAACAAAATTAACAACTTTATTTCTATATTCTAACCGATTTCCAATTTCTGTATTTCATTATAAACATTTAAAATCTAGCTAAAATGTAAAATTGATTTTATTTTATTTAAATGTATCTTTAGTAACGCCACAGAATTAAAGTCTCCATATTGCTATTGTAATAGGGTCCTTCATGTAGATTGAAGTCCGGTCCAAGTTTGTTTATCTTGGAGTTAACGAGGACAAGACAAAGTACATGATATCAACAAGCCATCAAATATCTGCTTTTTACTTGCGACTTATAGTGGTACTATAAGGCAAGTTATGGACTCGTAAAAAAAATAGACCTCGAGATTTTGATCAAAGTTGGCATTATTACGATGATAGCGAAGACTAAAAAAGTGGGTCTCGCAATTCTGTCTGTCTGTCTGTTCGACTACAGCGTAAACGGCTCAGCTGATTTTCTTCAAACTTGGTATATCATTTTTAATTTTTCCCCAAACATTTTTTTCTTTTTTCTTAAGACCAAAAATAACGGTACCTGCCATACAAATTTTTTTCAAAATTTTGGAAATATTTTTTTTTTCAAAAACTGTCCCACAGATTTAAAAAAAAAAGATACAAACAAATTTTATTTAATTAAAGCTAGGTATTTGTTGGAAAAATTTTCCGAAAAATGGTTATTGAGGGTACCCCCATGGAAGCATTTTTTTGTATTTGATTTTCTCAAAAACGGTACAACCGAGATGCTTTTAAGAAGTCTTAAAACTATTGCATTTCAAAACTTAACAAAAAATATTTTTTGAATTTTTGAAAAAAATTTTGGAAAATTCGATATTTTGAAATCGGCTCAATATATTTTTTTGGAAATTGAATTTTCATTCGTACAATAATAAAATCTTAAAGTTGGCGTACCAAATTTTTTTCTTAAAAATCTTTTTAAAATTTTGTATATAAAAGCTTATTTTCTTAAGAAACCACTACACGACTTATATAAAATTTGTGTTTTTGCATAAATTTATATTTGCATAGCATTCTTTTTTTATCTCTTACTACTAAAAGAATTTAAAAAATTAATTTTATCCTTATAAACAGTTTTATCTAATAACATTCGTTTTTAAAATTCCTAGTCTACTACATAGGAGCAAGTTCGTACGACCCAGTCGTGCATTTTATTTTTTATAGAAACAACTTAGTAGAAGTGTCTCAGACACAACACCTTCATAGATCGGGAGCCGGAAAAGTAGTGTTTCGCTATTTTCCGGAATCCTTTCCACCAGGACTGGATAATTTACTCAGTTGATCGCCAATTATAAGAGTGTTAAAAATCAAGAGATCTTATATCCGTTACCGCGTTGACCCCCGATTTTTAAAATAGGATTCTGGTAAAATTCTATCTAGGATAATTAAAGTATTTAAGAAATTCACTTTTATTTTTTGCCTAACAACTTTAATGTTATTCGAAAATAAGGAAAAAAAATATATAGTTCGTATTCAAAACCCCCTACCATTTTTTTGAATAAATAATGTACTGAGAGCGAGAGGTATTGCCCAGCGACCTAGAGTTTTACTTTGCCCTAATTTAACCATTTTTATTGCAAATTCAAATCCTAAAAATGATAATCAAACAGTTTAAATAATTTACCAACAACAAATCTCTTATAATATTTTATTATTATTTCCTTTTCAGATGACATAATTCAAATGTTAAACAAAACAACCACTCAAAATAACCACACTCTGCCGTTGTGTTGTAATAATTTCACAAAGTGAACAAAATTACCAGACAAATTCAATTAACACCACCGCCACGTTGGAAGGAAAGAAGAAAATCCTCTCAGCTGTGAATACTTTTTTCACTTATTCTTCATCATTTAGCAAGGAAGTCCGTCAATTAATGGTAAGTTCTTCTCCCTATACAATCTCCTTTAATTTTTTATGAATCTCGTCACACTCCAGCCAATCATTTTGTTCCTTTTCTCATCCATCAGACAAGAAGCACAAACGTCACTCCATCACCAGCATTACCAGCATCACCCACAACATCAGAACCTTACGATGTATATCCAAAGTGTCCAGTGGAGAAATTACAAAATGAACAATGCCCATCGCCATCACCCACAGAGTCGTCCGCATCCGCATCTGCATCCCCAGCTACATCATCGAAGTGGGAAGCAAAAAGGCCTTCGACACCATACCGAGCTCCTAAGTCTGTAGTTCTCGACGATGAAAAGCCCTGTTGTAGTCGTAGTTTATACAAAGACACAAATAAACATGAGGGCCAACCAGACAAGCAACAGGACTCCAACGATGATAATGATAAAGTCGGGGGCAGGAACTGCGATGACTCCAACGACGAGGAAGAAGATGACGAAGAAGAGATTGAGGAAGAGGATGATGAAGAGGAATGCCATTGCGAAGAAGATGATAACTGCCCTCACTATCAACAAACGGACGATGAGGAAACATATCTCTATAAAGATGTTCCATTTACCTATTGCCCAGATTGCCATCACTTTGATGATAACGATATGGGAAGAATACCAACAACATCAGTTGAAGAAACTGTTAAGTGTACCGATTCCCCAAATAATCCTGGTAGTCCGATGCCAACCACTGACGAAATGTTCTCTACCAGCCGGATGTCACGTAAAAAATCGAAGAAACGCACTGAAGTTGAAGAGGCATCTGCATGTAGTGCAAGTGGTAGGCCATATTTATCAAGAGCCAGAATGAGAGGTGAGTAAATAAAAATATACCAACAGGGTGTTCCGAGTTTATGTTGATGTTTTTTTTTTAAATAAGAATTATTTGTGATACCTGCAATTCTTATGAGTATATTTATGAACAGATTAATTATCTAGATTCTAAATGAAAGAACAACAAACAACAAACAGAGTATGTTACTACCAATTTTTATATGAGTTTAATTTTTTTTTAGAGGAACACACCGGGCGGAGTTCTGTCCCCTCTTCTTTGGCTTTAAGCCATGAATAACATTCTTGCTAAGTTGGAAAGATGTGGCTTTGAGGCGGTTGCGTTTGCAGATGATTTGGTACTACTAGTGTCAGGAAAGTTCAACCCTGTGTTAAACGAAATCACAGAAATGGCTTTAATAAAAGAACTGTGTTAATCAAAGCAAAACTGAACGGTTCTATTTACTACCAAAACTAAGACACACCCCTTCGTCCTACTCCGACTTATAGGGCCCATACACTACTCATGCCTGCATGCGCAATACAGTGATTGCACATGCGAACTGAACATGTATGGTCTTGATTGTGTGGTTGTGCATGCGGCATGAGTGATTTCAAAATTTTTTGATTTTTTCATGTTTGCGCATGCATGATTGTGTGGTGTGTGTGTTAAAATTTCAAAATTGCTCAGTCAAGCGATAAATTTCGGTCAATTTAATAATTTTCTTTTTTTTTGTATTGCAAAAACAATAAAAATTATTGCAGCAGCGGAGTTTGACATAACTTTTCTACTAGCGATATACACGAATGAATATTGTGCGGTTTGCATGAATAGTGAATGGGGGAAGACATATTGTGCATGCTTGTGATTGTGCATGCAAGCATGAGTAGTGTATGGGCCCTATTAACGGCCAAACACTCTTGCTTTTTTTCAGTGCAAAATATCTACATAGTTGTTATACTAGACCATAAGTTGAGCTGGAAACTGAATATTGAAGAAAGGGTTAAGGAGTCTTGCATAACTTTCTACGCCTGTAGTAAGGGCTTTGATAAAAATTGGGGTCTACAATCTTAGATGATTTTGTGGACATACACAGCCGTGGTGCGACCCATACTCACGTATGGTTTAATTGTTTCGTCTCCCTCGCTTACCAAAACACATACGAGTAAAATCGATAAACTGAAGAAGGTGCAAGGAACTGCTAGCGTTGGCACCACCGGGGCTCTAAGATATTGCCCAATTGATGCCTCAAGCATCTTCCTTTACCTTCTTCCACTCGATTTACTCATTAAGTATCCAGTATCTTGCAGTGTTGCAGTGCATTGAGACTAATAAAATTGAAACCTTGGATTATCAAACCTTATGGGCACACCAATATTACGGAGTTGATTTCAATAGAGATTTTTTCGACTCCCACTGACTACTGCACTCCTAAAATGGAAATCAGTAAAGATTTTAAGGTTATCCCATCAAGAAAGGACTGGGATGATGACGTGTCGTGACGAAAGACATCGACACAACTATATTTACTGGTGGCTCAAAGATGGAGTGTGGTGTTGGAACATTCCTAATTTTCTCTGAGACCTTGAATAGTGTTTTTCAAGCTAAATTACTGTCTATCAGGGAAGCATGCAATGTTCTCAAACAAGATCCAAACCAGAATGGGAATACGGCTATTATCACAGATAGTCAGGCGGCTGTTAATTCTAGTTCATAATCCTACAAATTGATCCAGAAATGCCAGATTGAACTTCCTAGCCTCAATATTAACTACATCTACAATGTCACTCTTATCTGGGTTCCGGGTCATTGTAACATTTATGGCAATGAACGGGCAAACGAGCTGGTTAGACAAGGATTGGCCCTTCATAATTCACTTGCGGAAAGAGTCAACATTCCACTCGGAATTATGAAGGTCAATATTCTCTCAATTTTTCTTGGCGAATCAAACCGCAGTAGGAGCAGTTTGATTAACTGCTGTCTAGAAATATTTTTATAACAAATCCCTAACACTTGATCTGATATGCAGACCCAGGCAAGACATTGTAGCTACCTCCAGCAGACACTGGCCAAAAGAAGAGCATGCAGCAAAGCAAGCCATTCCTCACAAAACTCAGTGGAATAGCTGTGGGGACCAGCGGGAAAAAGCAACAGTCCTTAAGCAAATTTCGGAAATGTAGATCAAACACTTGATCTCTTTTCTCAACGCGACAACATGGCTGTAGGACAAACTTCGATTATACTCTGTCCAACAAAAATTGTCAGTACAGGGAAGATAGGACGTTTATCTCTCATTCTGGTTGCATTGCCATGCATAAGTGTGTCGCCTTTTAAAGCTCTTACAGGGATTCCGTAGTTTACATTATAAATCGCCGCAAATGAGAGTAAAAAACGCGTAGGGCTCCCGTCTGCCGATTCAAAACGACTGAAAATAATATTTAATTTACCTTTTCCCACAACACCAAGCGGTAAGATAATAGGTGCTTTTTTTAAAGTTGAAAAGCAATACGACAACACTCAACATACTCATCTTCTTAAAATGTGTTCTCAAAAGCTTCAAATCCCAAAAGCTCCTTAATAAAAACCACTGAAAAAGCTCCTTGCTTGCAATTGAGAATGATAATGGTAACTCTGTTTTGATGTAGATAAAGAGCGCACGATCGTATTGAGTGACACTTGACACTCTTGGGTCTTGACAGTATCTCATCAGCAGTGGGATACGACGGTCGTACTGGGGTGTACAACTTTTTGCAAAGAATTACAACAACAATTCCTTAAGAAAAGTCAGTGGCTTGCTCTTTTTATAGTGGCATTTTTCCTAACGCATTGTAGTGAGGCGCCACTGCTTTAGAAAAAGCTCTCCCATAAGGCCTGTACTGACAATTTTTGTTGGACAGAGTATAGATACTTCTGTTCCGTACCCTTCGTATGACTCTTTAGATATCGATCTAGCGGACTGAGGGTTTTTTACGGTCCGGGGGCCCGCATAATCACTCGATCGGATTGGCTACTGTTTCAGCACCAGTCAACAAGCTGCTTAGTTTCACACAGTTTAGATGGTGTCGGATGATTATGGTGGTCCGGCTGATTGAGTGATTCAATTTTTATACTAAACTACATATATCGCTTTTATTTTGCTCGAAAACAAATGTAAACAAAAATCGGATTCTTTAACTTTCTAATTCATACGAGTTATGGTATCAAAATGGCTCTGATTGGACTACAGGGCTAGACCACCAGTGGTCACCATTTCTACCTACCTACCATTACTATAGACGCTGTATAGATGACGAGAAACAGAAAATAATTAATCCCTTCATTTAGGAATCTTTTAGTTCATCGATCCATAATAAGAAGTAAGAAGGTTAAATTGCTTTAACGAGTAGGGAAAAACTTTCCTAGATCCCTGTGGTATCACAAGGAGTCTAAGTGTATAAGCTCTCCGCCGAAAACCACTTCTACAAAAGTATTGATTACTTCCTTTTCTTCTCCTTTGTGTTTGATTTATTATACAAACTATTAGTCAATAAAGATCCAGTCCCTAACGAGGTTAAGAAAGCCATCCACAAGGGTGGCCTACCTGCGAAACTCTTCAAGTATGAAGGAGATGTCCTGATAGGGTGCATGCATCAGCTCATCAACCAAGCTTGGGAGGAGGAAAGTATGCCCGACGACTGGTCAAATAGCTCCGTATGCCCAATGTCCTGCAAAAACTACAGAGGCATATCCCTGCTTAATGTTGCCTATAAGATCCTATCCACCGTACTATGTGAGCGTCTATACCTTTATGCAACACTATCATCGGCACGTACTAGTGTTGCTTTAGGCCAGGCAGATCAACTTTAGAGCAAATCCAGGAAAAGACCAATGAATTTCAAATCGAGACCCTCCATCTTTTCATCGACTTCAAAGCCTCATATGATAGCATAAGTTGCTAAGAGCTTCTATTGGCGATGTTGGAACTCGGGATGCCAAAAAAACTGATCCAGCTATGCCGCATGATGTTACAAAATACGCGGTGCAACGTGCAAATGGGTAACAGCTCAACCGAGCTATTCCACACGTGTACAGGGTTCAGACAAGAAGATGCGCTATCATGTGATTTCTTCAACCTAGTCCTGAAGCAGACAGTGCGCAAGAGTGGTGTTAACCTGGAAGACACGACATCGAAATCATCGGCCACTAGAAGCGGTCTGCGCTAGAAGCATTCACAACTATTGATAAACAGGCGAAACGCGTTGGTCTTGGAATGAATGAGGACAAAACAAAGTATATGATATCAACAAAGAAACCCTCAGCTGTCCAACGCCTAGGACAAAACGCCACTGTTGGTAGCAGTAATTTCGAAGTATTCAAAGAGTTCACCTACCTCGGAACGAACATCAGTCCCACGAATGACACCTTAGTGGAAATCCGACGAAGAATTACCCTAGCAAACCGCTGCCACTTCGGTTTGGCCAAAGAAATGGGTTCAAAACTCCTTTCTCGAAAGAAATAGTGATCGCTATACAAAACTCTAATTTTACCAGTTCTACTCTACGGAGCCGAGTGCACTTTCGAAGGAAAAACTCTTGGGCGGATATTTGGTCCTATATGAAAAGAGAGGAGAAGATTCAATCGGGAATTATACAAGCTGTACCAAGATATGGATGTAGTCCAAAGAGCCAAAACACGTCAATTACACTGGCTCGGTCACATCGAACGAATAGACAACAACGCTCCACCCAAGAAAATCTTCGAATCCCAGCCCCAGGTTCGAAACGACGAGGAAGATCGAACCTCCGATACAGGAACCAGGTGGTTACAGACGCAAAATCGCTTAGTCTCGACGAAACCGATGTAAGACCGCAATATCTCAGGCAGAGACCCTCTATGGATCGGGAGTAAGTAAATAAGTAAGTATATAAATTATAAGCGAGTTGAGGTTTATATTTCTTAGATCCTACTTGCGTTACTTTTGTTTCTAAGTTTTTAACTAAGCACTGTTTTTTTTCGTACCTTACAGTTTGCTTCAATTTATTTGCTAGAGCTACAGGAACACCCTATATTGAATATTAGAATACCTTTAAGAAAAATAAATAGATTTCTTAAAAGGATATCGACCAAATGCCAACCTAACCTATACCTTATACAAATCTCCTTATAAATTTTATTTTTTCTCAATTTACCAACTTGATTTTTTCCTTTCAAATATCCTTTTTAGAATTCCGAGAGGCATTTCGTTTATTCGACAAAGACGGTGACGGATGCATAACTAAGGAGGAACTTGGTACGGTCATGAGATCCCTAGGACAGTTTGCCAGAATGGAAGAACTAAAGGAAATGCTACAAGAAATCGATGTTGACGGTTGGTAAAATTATTATTTCAATTTTGTTTTATATCCATATCTTGTATCAATCGAACACTTATAGTTCAGTAGTTCCAGTCAGGCACGAAATTCTGATTGAAAAACATTACCAATCCTATCACAACGTGTGCCTGGAAGCATTCTGCAATAGCAAAGTAATTAAAAATAAATCTACAATTTATTTTTAACCGGAAACAGAAGAAGATGACTATCAATATCAAACGAGAACTACTAAAATTGGACATAATGAATGATGTTATTTCTCCGTTTACTTTGCAGTTTCTCCTTTCCTGGCAGGAAGGACTTAATTACTCCGCAAATCTCTGTAAAATAACATTTTAAGATTCTTCAAACTGAAATATTTCGGGAACATTTTAATTAGTTTCATACTACAGGCCAAGACAAGCAGGAGGTACACAGAGTGGCAGTTAGATCCCCTATTCTTATACGAACACTTCATGTGGTTTTACTAAATCTCATGGTTCTGTGCAATTAAATCATATCTACTTCTAGTATAATAGGATGCCTTTCTCTTCTCATTGTGAGTGGTTTGGTTAGTTATATGCCACGAAGAAGCCACAATTAGGAGATTGGGTGAAACACAGGGGATGGAGTAGTGTCTTTTAATTTGATTAATTGATTGTTATAGTGTTTGTAGAAGAACTCGTCAGGACACTGAGGTGACATGGATCCAGTCGGGTAATGAGGCGATTTGATTGCCAACAGTGATTAAATTGATACCAAAGTGTTGATTGTGTTTGCATTTAATTTCGGTATCCATAAGGAAGTCGTTTGCTTGTAAAATTAAACGCAACCAATCGAATAATTGTATTTCATTGAAAATGAAGATGAGACAAAATTTTCCAATTAAAACTAAAAACTTTAACCGACTTAAACTGCTATAATTTGTGTTCGATTGTTTTCTGGTTATAATTTTAGATTGGATATTAAAAATAACCAAATGGTTATTAAGTGGAATTTTATATTTCTACAAAATATTAATATTTAGAATGAATCTTCTATATGCTAAAGTTGTTTAAGTAATATTTGAATACCTACATCAGATGCATTTTATGAATATGGACCGTTAGTAATGTTTTTTAAGTTAATTATTAAATTTAAAAAAATTTAAAATTATCAATACAAAATAATTTATTTATAGAAAATAGAGTTTGAGCGGATTTTATGTCCAGGAGAAATTTTCCATTTTAAGTAGTAAATGCTTTGTTAGTAAACTAACGCTAACGAAGAAAAATAAGAGAAAGTGGTATAAGGTACGGCTTAGAGCAACAATCCCCTAGCAATTCAGGCACTAGAAGAAAACACGATGTTGTTTTCATAACAAAAAAATCCGCCATTTTGTATAAATCAAATTTGAAAATAACGCTAAAGTTTTTTGAACACACTTTATTTTGTGATTATTATTTTATTTTGTATAATGTCAAATTGTAAATTTGTATTCGAATACGCGGCCATGTTTTGAATAAGTAATAATACAAAATTTTCATAATTCCTATCGCAAAAAAATCCTAGTTAAGTTCAGGTGTCAGGAAAAGTTATTTATTTGTATCACTTATGTCCCTATTGAGAAGTCGCACCATATTCATTGGAGCATTTGTATAGAAATTATATACGACTATACTTCATCCAACAAAAACATGCAGTACACGTCTTATGGGAGAGCTTTTTCAAAATCAGTAGCGTTCTATATTTTTGCACCATACTAAATTGAAAGAACTCCTCCATAAAAAAGTGTTTGTGCGCCCATAAATTTTCGATTGCATCTGGCGCAGGCCCGACGTCCTATTGACTGCACATCTGAGTGTGCACTGAATTGCTGTGGCCTATGGCTGTTGGTGCTATTCAATTTCAACCCCCATTAAATATTGAAGTGCGTTCAGAGTTACCCTTGTTCATTTCGTAACTTGTTCAGTTTTTTTTCCTTGGGTTTCTGTTGAGGTGCTTTTGATTTTAGAGCTTAAAAAAAATGGTTCATTTAAAATCAAGACTACGATAACCTTGTGAGAGCTTTAATGAAGGCCAGATTTATGCAATTCACTGTAGCCAGAATGCGAGGCAAACGTCCTATCTTGCCCACACTGCATATTTTTATTGGACAGAGTATAGCAGTCCATATACAGTGGCTGACACCTTAAATGATGCATTAAATAAAATTTGAAATATTAAAAGTAAAAACACGAAAAAATTAAAATTAATCAAAATTTTAAATAATATTTATTTCAATTATATACCAAGGAAAAAAAGGGAGTTAATAGTGTGTAACACATTAACTTTTCCATGTCTTATTTTAAGGCGAAAAACAATGTCACAGCCTAAAAGATATAATGCATTAAAGAACAAAAAAAACTCACTCAGGAAAAAAACGAAAACGGGAATGGCTCTCATAATTTAGTTGGGTATGCTCTTTGCTTAATCATTGATTCCAGCCTCTTTGGGATTGAACTAACGACCTTTCGGTTGTATACCTATGACCATACATTTTCTATAGTATTCCGATCTGTCAATTGCATGAAATGAGGGCAATTCCAAATCAACCAATTTTGCAGACTTATGCTTAGGATCGTGGTCTTCGTAAATTCGAAAACTTTCCCCTATGTTGAGTTTAGTGGGACTTTGTTCTAAACTTAGCTTGAGAATATCTAAATACATTTTTTGTCTACATTTCCTTCTATGAAAACCATGTTACCGACGCCAGCAGATGACATAAGGCCTCACACCATGACGTGGTCTTCTCCGTGTTTTATCATACCACGAAAATTCTCTGCCTGGAGTTCTGTATTTGGCCACCCGACCATGAAGGGTAAATTTACTTTCATTAGTAGAAATTACACTGTTCCAGAATGATTTGCCCTTGCTTAAATACTCGCGAGTAAATTTGACCCTCTCATCTTGTTTTTTGGGACTTATAATTGGCTTCTTATGGGCGCCTCTGCTATTGAAATTGGCTTTCCTTAAAATTCTTCGAATTGCTTCGGAACTGCTCTTTTTATTTAAATATTTTTCAGCCTCTTGGGCCAAAAGAAAAGGTTCACTTTTCACTTTTCTCAAAATCCACAGACGCACGGTCACTAGATATAGGACAATATTTTATCCTTTATTTTTTCGATGTATGACGTCCCATGTCGAAAGAAATTTGGGAATCACACTGCTATTACAAAAAAAAAAGGGCCTATTCATTTACTCATAGTAACGGACTTGTAGTTTTTTAGAAGTGAAATCGCTTCTCGTGTACTGTTATTTCGCGTAGATAGAAGTGTAGGAAAATGCTTATGAAACACAAGAGTACAACTCCATACTTTATTTCTGCTTGTAGCTACAAGGCTACATATGTAAGTACAAGGCTTATAGTCTTATGAGACATTCCCCTGTTCTTATATTCGAAGATAAATTGGAAATGAAGGGAATAGAAGAAGTAACCTGGGGTAAATTGGTTTGAGTTTACAGATATTTTACCAAAGTGATGATCAAATCTAATTTATAAAATGTCAATTAAAGTAATACGAGTAATTATGTTTTCCGGTAATTAATATTTGAAATTGATAAGTCATTGTCGTGATAAGCACCGAAATGTTTGCCCAGTTGACGGGACACGCCAATGACCGGTTATTGGTCGGAAAATCGACATAATTCTTGCTGATTAGACTCCATTGCTAGTCCGTTTGTATACTGCAATCTGCAACTGACTAGTTGACAAATGTCAAATATGATTGACGTACGATTTCATTTGCAAAAATTATAACATCTTCCTATAGGGTGATTCATTTTTCGACACCTTGTACACATATTGTTTTCGAGAAAATGATATTACTACAATCTATATTCCTAATGCATTCGAAAGATTTTGGTATCCAGTTCTTTTATCAAAAGTGCATGAATGACTAATGCGTTGAGTTAGCAATTCCCCAAACCTCTGTTGTGTCTCGGACCCTTTTTCGAATCTTCATAAACGATCGCTCGTCTGAAACTACTAATTCACTTAACAGCATTGCCAACTCTAATTCCTATAGTAGTATAATTCTAATAAAACGGCTCTGTTTCAAACAATCTAATTGTTGTGTAAATGAAACTAACAGCCCGATTCTCCCCAAAGTCAGTGATGCCTCACAAGTCACAAGAAGAGGTGAAATTGATTTTGTGACTTTTTTTAATTCTGCCGCTCAGTCACAACTTGTGAGAGTCACAAAAACAATCGAAACTGTGATCTCCTTCAGAGCAGGTCACAACTCATAAATTTTTAAAGTTTCTTTGATTGACATTCAGTAAGAGAATTTTCTAGATTTGTGAATAATTGTGAGTACACAAAAATGGAAGTGGACTTTGTTCTAGTGAATATTTTTGCTGATCTTTCCCACAAAAAAGAAAAGTAATATTATTACATAATCAAAAATTTCTTTAAGAAACTAATCGTATCAAGAAGTTTACAGCGTCAACGGCTTTAAGAACATTAGGTGTGTTTTTTTTGCAAGTCCATATAGAATTGTAAAAAAAAACGACATCGTTGATTGATTTTATTTAAAAAAAAAACGACATCGGGATTTAGGAGCTTTTTTTCCACATAACTGGAAGCACTGTGTACGCTATGACATTTGTCAGCTTATTGACGACTAGCATCAACCAATCCAAAAACTTCACTTTTGACGTCTCTGAGCAAATTATCGATAATATATAGATAATACTATTTTGGCATCACCATTTTTATCGGGTCTTAGATTAACGCTCGATAATTATCTGGTCTTAGCTAACTCTGTATAGATTTAAGTAGTTGTTGCATTTGCATGTAAAGCGCTTAGTCCCGATGTCGTTTTTTTTTACAATTCTATATGGACTTGCAAAAAAAAACACACCTATTGAGAGATACAAATGATCCATTCGCTCTCCAAAACAATACATTTATAAAGTTTTTTCACCTTCCGAAAACTTAATGCAGTCGCCACGATTGTTTTCTTCTGAAAATGTTATATTTATTATTTAATCATTTTATTGTTTAAAAATTATGTTACCTTGCATTTTGTAATTTCTTCGTTTTGAATAATCAGCTGTTCAAATAATGACACTTAAAAATCTCACCATGCTGTGGTGAGTTTTGTTGTGAGTTTTCTTGTGACCATTAGGGGGAGAATACCAAAATGTTATCGAATCACAACAATCCTCACAAGGAATAGTCACAAGAGCTTGTGACTTGTGACTCCTCACAAGGGGGAGAATCGGGCTGTAAGAGTTCAGCGATCTTTCAGCATTTAAGTTTAAACATCATTATAACGACAGTCGTTTTACTGATTCGCCAATTGTGCCGTTCAATTAGAACGACTACTAAAATGGTCGCCGCTATAAATGCACAAAATGGCTGGGTTAACTAAGACTAATAAGAAATTAAGTTCTAATCTGTTTACAATTTATGAGGCGTATGCCTGCATTCCTCCGCTAAAACAATTAAGCCCCAGATACAGATGTTTTTTGTCCAGCCGTTCTGCGTACATTTTAAGCCCACGTCTATCTTTAACTTCTAATCAATCTTCACACTGCTTTATAAACGCAAACACTATGTGCAGCTTATAATTATAAAAGAAAAATCCTTATTGTAAATTATGTAGATATATTAGAAAATTCTCTGGACAACTTTTAACTCTGCAATATTTCGAGCTTCATTGTCGAATTTAACAAAATTATTCCCATTCTGAAAGTGCCACGTTTGACAAACCATAAGATTATAAGGCTACAAACAATGGATGTTGGAAATATCGTCCTTAACGATTTTTTGAAAAATCATTTTTTGTGTTGAACCGTTATTTACCAAGATTGACTCATCCTTTAAATTAAAGAAGATGATGGCTACCTTTTGCCGAATCCGATAACAGGAGATTTAGGCGGAGAGTTCCACGGAATAATATCCCCTAATTTTCTTTAAATCAAAATATGTTAACTAGGCCCTTTAAACTACATAAATGTATGCGTCCATTTGATCTAAAGGGTGGTCCAACGAAAACGCACGATGTTAATTGTAAATAAAACAAACAGTTTTCCGAGAATTATCTTAATATTTATTATGATAGAAGGATCTATGACAAGTATGTGTGAAATAAAATATCCGCCAAATGCTCGCCACGGCTTCGGCGGTATAACTCTATCTGATGGTCCATATTTTCAATGACCCTGAGACATAATTGAGGTTTAATGTCGGTCATGTTCCGAATTATCTCGTAATCCTTTAGCTCTTGAATTGTTCTTGTCTTATTGACGTACACTTCTTCTTTTAAATATTCTAAAAGAAAGAAGTCCAACGGTAGAAAATCGGGTTGGTGACATTTTCCCCAAGTTATAGTCCCCAAAATAAAATCCCCAAATTCAAAATCCCCAAAGAAAAATCCCCAGCAGCAAAATCCCTAAAAAGAGAATCCCCAGGGCAAAAATCCCCACGCCAATATCCCCAAAACCATTACCTTCAAGTAGTGAATCATGCGATTAAATCGCGCGCGCGATTTAATCGCATGATTCACTACTTGAAGGTAATGGTTTTGGGGGTTTTGGTTTAATTTATATTACAAAAATGTAATCCGAAGAGTAAATATAAAATTCTTTATTATGTAATGTTTGTAATATTTATTAAAGTTAAAATAAATTTTCAATACAAAACAACAAAATAAGGTCACGATCATCCATTTCAACTTTTATTTCAAAAACAAAAAAAACACTACACTACAAAACTAAGACAGCACTACTCCCCATGAATACGAAAGTAAGACTGAAAAGTGCATGCAATCATGCGTTCATAGTAATTTACTGTTTAGAAACTGTAAATCGTTATCATTTATTAATAAGTTTAGTATCAGAATAAAAGAATTTGATGAGAATTTTTCTGATGAATTTTTCACATGATGTAGATGTACACGGACATTGGGGATTTGGGGATTTGGCAAAAACATAGTTTCATTTGGGGATTTCGTCCATGTGCATTATGTCTGTGGGGATATTAGCTAGATGGATTTAAATGTTTGGGGATTTAAGGTCGATGGGGATTTATTTTTTTGGGGATTCCGTACGACTCCCTAGAAAATCACATGATCGTGGCGGCCAATTAACATCACCACGACGTGAGATAACACGGCCATTGAATTTCTAGCACAAAAGAGCCATTGTTTCGTTAGCTGTGTGGCAAGTGGCACCGTCCTGTTGGAAGCACATATCGTCCAGGTCCATATCCCCTATTACTGGTCCGTTATCATCACGAACACCATTCACGGTAAGTCCCCTATTACACGTTGCCTCATGAGACATGTCTCATTTTTGACTTTCCTTTTAAATTTGTATCCTGTGAGGCAAAAGCTATTACACGTTGACTCATGTCTCATGAGACTCATGTCTCAAATTTGCCAGTTGTTCGTATTTTTTAATGCACAACACAACATAAAACGAATATGAGAAAAAGAAACGTCAAAATGAGACTACTAAAAATCAGCCCGGTACTCACCGGGAATATTTTTGTGCATCTCATTTCCTCATATCTGCTTTCTTTTTCGCACTTATGTGAGCCTCGTCTCGTGAGACATCGTGTAATAGGGGACTAACTGCTTGGCCGACCTCATTTTCGAAGAAGTACGGGCCGATGACGCGCTGCTCAATTGTGTACCTCTCCATGGTTGAATTTTTCAAACACTGAAACAAAGAAATGCCAAATTAAGTTGGGCAAAAAAATTGACGTTAAGGTGTGACTCACAATTAATATCGTGCATTATGGTTGGACCACCCTTTACATATGAGTTAAAAATTAAATGTACCGCTAAAACTAGATCTCAACCAAGGATGTTGCATTATAACGACTGCTATGAAATTATAGATTTTCATGCGTTCTTTCATGCAGTTCTATTTAAAGATTCTCTCACCAACAATAGATTCTAACATCGAAGCAACAAACGAAACCATCCTCAAAGCAAAACCCCAAACAATGGCAGATAATTGTATGGTATTTAACACCATCAAAAAAAGGAACTCCGTATTTATACTAAAAGCCCATGGAAAACATTTGAGAAAAACAAGTTTTAACATCATTTTTAAGGCATTTTCATGGTCTACCCACCCGCATTTCCGCTCTACTACAAAATCTGTAATTACAATAGTTTTTTTTTACTCAAGGCCCTTTGTCACGTCATCCTTTGAACACTGACACCATATCTAATGTTAAAGAACCACAAAACAAGCAAAAAATAAATTTTAGAACTTTTATCCACAAAAGAAAATTCATTGCCTTTTTTCCAGGCGATGGCAACGTTAGTTTCGACGAGTTTGTCGAAATTCTTTCGAAAATGGTGGATGAAGAAAAAGCTGGTATCAATCCATCGGAACAAGAGGAACGTGAACTCCGGGATGCATTTCGTATCTTTGACAAGCACAATCGAGGCTACATCACTGCATCCGACTTAAGAGCCGTTCTGCAGTGTTTGGGTGAAAACATGGGAGAAGATGAGAGTGAGTAGCCGACTAATTTCGCTTTTTCCTTATTTATTTTTTTTTTTTATTTTCAAAAATAAATTGAACTTTTCCATGCAGTTGAAGATATGATTAAAGAAGTTGACGTAGATGGTGATGGACGTATTGACTTCTATGAATTTGTCCGAGCGCTGGGTGAGCCAGAGGAATCGCAGGACTGTGAAGATGATGACGAGAGTACATCACCATCACACACACCAAAATCCACTTTCTCATCCAACAGCCAGGAGTAGATAAATAAATTATGAAATTATAAAACAAATTGAAAGTTTCAGTGCAATAAAAATAATGTTTTGAAGCTTAGAAACTATAAAAACTAACATCTTTGACAAAAATCTACTTTAAATTACATTCCATGCAGTTCTTAATAATGTATGTATGTAAATGTAAGTTTTTAAATATAACAGCTTAAAACATTCAAAATAAAACAAAAATGAAATATCAACATTCTTCACATTAATATGCTTCAAAAAATTTAAATCAAAATTTTATCTCAAAAATCGCATTGTAAATTTTTAATCTCAAACCTTAATATTATGGTAAACCAAAATAGCCATAATAGTTGTTAAAATCAAATTATACATTTCATCAAGTTTCTTAATATAAATCAAAACATAACAACTTAAACATATCAAAACATTTGTAATATAAAATTACAAATTAAATCTTTATTCTATTATCTATCTTTTTTAATATCTTATATTTATAAATTGTATAGTTAAAATATATTTAAATAAAAATTGATTTGATTATTATAAGCTATGGGACGTTGTGAAACTTAATATAAACAAAATTATGAGGAAAAAAAGAAAATTCAAAGCAATTTTTTTTTGAAAATAAAATTTAAAAAATTAAAGGCAATTCCGATTTAATGGTGTTTTCATACAAAAAGCGTGCAGATTGATTTGCATAACAGAAGAGGAATCCGAACTAAAATATTGGGAAGTTTGTTTAAAATCAGATGGCAGAAACAGAGACCTTGTCAAAATATTTCTTCCGAAATTAGTCAAATGCACTTTTATTAAACAAAATTAGCACTTTTTAATGGCTATGTCTTGTTTAATTAACACGAAAGAGTTTTAAAATTGAAATAAAGCAACGAGGTCTCTGAAAACTTGTTTTTTTTTTATCTATACCAGGTGGGCCATCTAGTGGTTACTTTTTAAATCATAGATTATTTTGACACTGAGCTGTTTCCATAATCAATGGGAATGTTTAATCTTAGGTTGCGCGTACAGTAGTGCGACAAAGCGATGCGATGCGAGAAGCGTTTGCGTGCGAGAAAAATATTTACATTTATGCTCGTATTTTATATTTGATGTGAGTGTTGCGAGTTTCTCGCATGCCTATCGCATACATCTCGCACACAAACTGTTCTGACCACTTTTTCAAACGAGTTTGTGCGAGAAGGCTCATATTGTTTGTTTTGAGGTTTCAAGAAAAAAATAAAACGAGTAAAATTTTGTTATTTCACTGCTTGTGTTGTGTGGTGCAACTTTTTGATAATCACCCTTATTGTAGCAGTCGTTTCGCTTGAACGACAAATGTCATTTTCAAAAATTTGTATTATGAATGGCGTTTTAGAGTCGTTTATCGTTATTTTTCGAGTCGTAACGCCATACTCTGAGTGGAACGTAAGTTTTCGTATGAGAAATGTCACTCATCTGTATTATAACTGTCGTTTTACTCCCCTTCTACGACTCTCAGAACGCTATTTTTTGTCGAATACAAATTTTCAAACGACTCATTGTCGAAATTGGATAAAGATGTAAGTTTTGCATGTTAGTATTATGTAATTTGTAATCTTTATTATATTTGTTTTATTTAAAGCTTAGTACTCAGTTCAAGTGAAAATGAAAATTTCATATAAATGTGACGGCTGGTTCACTCGCATGAAATCCCCAATGAGAGGTGAGTACCAAAATGTGGATTGGAAAAACAATTATGTTCCACAACTTTTTCCACGCCAAATTTTCATTTCTCAATGTACAACCATCAGGAAAAAGTTTAAAGCAGCGTGGAAAACTGACATTTGTCAGTTAATTTAAATATTTTGTTTCAAAATAAAAAATTGAAAATTCATAAACAGAAATAAAGAATGGATAACGAATTTTTTGATACTGCTCTCGAGAGTTTACTTAATGAAAGCAAAAAAATATGAGTATTCAGTATTTCAGGTGAGTATCAAAAATTCACGTGGAAAAGTTTATTCTATTTTCATTTTTATTCTCCGCGTGTAATTTGGAACGTATTTATTTTTCATTTCACGCTATGTGAGTACTAGGGTTAAGGGTGAAAATAACTAACCCAGAACAAATAAAGTGTATCACTGAAACTCTTCTTGTGCTTGCAGCTCCCGCGTTAGGTCTTGCAGTTGAAACTTATCCAGTTTCTCAAAGCCTTCGAAATATATTTCCAAAAACATTTCAAGAAGGAAGTCGTCTGCTAGGATAAAGTTTCTGGTAACTTCGTTGTGCTTTTCTTGAATTTCCATTGCACAACCCATCTTCTTCTTCCTTTGTTTCGGCGCTGTTATGATCTCGATGTCGAGGGGATCATAACTCTCCCACGTATCTGCTTCACACTAGTGATCCGCCTGTGGGGTTCGCCGGGTTGACCTCAGAAATCGGCGGCAAGCCTCCCGGTTTTGTATTGTTCCATTTCTGAGGCCAACTGAATGCAGCTGTTTTTGCATTTGTTTGTACCAGGAGTGTTTAGGCCTACCTTTCTTTTTATTCCGAATTGGAACGTTGTATGATATTGCCTTTTTGACGGGGTTCTCAGGATCTCTCCTTTGAACATGGCAATACCAACTGAGTCGGTCGTGTTCAATTTTTTGGGAAATGGTATTCTTAACATGAAGGCTTCCTCGGATCTTCGTACTTCTAATTCGATCAAGCTTTGTAACTCCTGCTGTCATACGAAGCATCTTCATCTCAGCTGCCGTTAGCTTACTCTCATACTTTTTGTACATTGTCCAACATTGTGAACCGTATGTGAGTGCTGGACGCACAACTGAAGTGTAGAGCTTTCCTTTCAGCTTAGGGGGCATTTTTCGGTCACAGAAGATAGCAGAATTTTCCCGCCACTTCATCCACCCTACGCTTACGCGATGATTGATATCGTCATCACAAGTAGCTTCGTTATTTATCATAGACCCCAGATATTTAAACTTTTCACACTTGGGAAGCACTACTCCATTCAAATAAATGTCTGGAATAGGCCTGTGTGGATCAGAAAATGGGCAGCATAGGTATTCTGTCTTTTTCGCGCTTATGCGGTACCCACTTCCTTCTAGAACATCCACCCATACGTCAAGTGCTCGTTGTAGGGATATCGGGTCTTCACTTATGATGGCTCCATCGTCAGCAAAGAATAACTGATGTACTTTTGGATCCGTCACTTTGCCTTCAAGCAGGTAATCAAGAACTGTAATAAAGAGCAGGGGACTCAAGACACTTCCCTGGTGTACACCTACTGTGATTTCGAATTCTTCGGTGACTCCAGCCGCGCATCTTACTTTAGTAACTGCTCCATCGTACATGTCCATAATTATCCGCACATAGGTTTCTGGAACTCCTCGTTGCCTGAGGGCCACCCATATTAGATCTCGTGGTTGCCGATCGAATGCTTTTTCAAAATCAACCAATACGACATGCAAATCCTCCAAAGAATCCCGATGTTTTTCCATAATTATTCTTATACTCTGGATTGCATCCGTGGTTGACTTACCCCCGACAAACCCGCACTGGTCATCAGATAGCCTAATTATTTTTCGCAGTCGGCTACCCAAGACTCGCTCAACGATCTCCATGGTGTGTGACATCAGCTTAATCGAACGGTAATTATCACAGCTTCGAGTATCACCCTTTCCTTTATAAATTGGAAGAAGGTAACTTTCCCTCCATTGATTAGGCATGCGATCACCTCGTATAAGTTTGGAGACAAGAATCATGAGCCATCTAAACCCGATGTCTCCCATCTTTTTCCAAAACTCTGAGGGTATTTCGTCTGGGCCAACAGGTTTTCCCTTTTTGGAGTATTTTACCGCCTCACTAACTTCTTCGACTGTGACGTCGGATACTTCGCTTAAGTTAGGTGAAGCTATTGGAAAGTACAGCCTTGGAAATTGTTCGTTTAGAAGTCCGTCACAATACTGTCGCCACCTGTGAAGAATTTCGTTGTCTTCCACAAGAATTTGGCCTTGAGCATTGTTAATGAACTTTGGCGAACAAATCTCCTGGGCATTTCTTCTTCTTTGAGCGGCTATTTTGAAGATAGTTGCGCCCTTATTCGTGTTTTGCCGTAGCTCTTGAATAGCACCAGCTGTCGGGGTAGAAATTTCATCCAGCTCCCGATACAGGTTTTCTGTATTCTTTGCTTGAATTTGGGCGCACTTCTTCTTCGCTTCTTTCTTGCAGTTTCTATATTCCACTTCGAGGCGTGACTTTTGCTCTGTATCATTAGAGGGGCACTTCGACCAAGCCTTGAAAGCCATTTTCTTTTTACTTATAACTGATTTAGCTTCATCATTCCACCACCATGTTTCTTTGTCTTGTTGGTTGTGTCCTTTTGAAACCCCTAACAGTGTTTTGGCTTTTTCTTTGCAAGTTCTCTGTAGGAGATCCCACATACTTTGTGCTGTACTCTCTTCATTTCGAACTATATCGGTGTTGTTATACAGAACGTTTTGCATATTCGAAATGAAAGCTTCGCCTTTTTCCTTATCCAGATTATACCATTTGATCTTCCCAAAAGTTTTTGTATGTTTGTTGTCGTTCACTGTCTCCATAAAAAATTCTGTCAGTAGGAGACGGTGTTGGTGGGCGATCGCTTCTCCTAGTATCACTTTGCAATCTTTTACCCGGGGTTTCATGAAACTAGATACCAAATGGTAATCAATCTGGGTTTCATTTCCACCACTGCTGTAAGTGACCAGGTGTCGGTTTTGTTTGACGAACATGGTATTTAGTACGATAAGACCGTATGTTTTGCACATGCTCAGGATGTCTTCACCAGGAGGGTTCCTGGTGCCGTATCCGAGGCCTCCATGGCAATCTTCATAGTCTTCGTTTGTCTTGCCGACATGTCCGTTCAAATCTCCGCCCACGAACAAAAACTCTTCCTTTGGGATGTCCTTAAGTAGATTGTGAAAGTCTAGCCAAAATGCATCTTTTTCCACCTGCTCACATCCAATTTGGGGAGCATATGCAGTGACAATATTCCACAACTTTCCTTTAATCACCAATTTAAGGGACATCAAACGGTCGCTGGATTTCGAAATGGTCAATACGCTGCCTAATAGATGTTTTGCAAGGATGATTCCGATTCCGTTTTTACCCTTTTCTGTTCCATAGTAGAACATCTTATAGTTTTTTGTCCTCGTATCCAAGAAACGGGCCCTGTTTCCCGTGTTTCGCCATTTTGTTTCTTGAACACATAAGATGTCCACTCGCCTTCTTTTCATCATCTCTTCCAGCTCGAAGCTTCGACCTGTCATACTGCCAACGTTCCAACTCGCAACTCTCAGATTTTGTATAATCTGCGGCCATAGCTGGGCACCGTTAATCAAACAGTTAACTTCGTTAATCGTTAATCCGCTACTAAAAAAGTTAGCTTCGTTAAACGTTAAAGCGTTAAATTTCGGAAGAATTAACGCAAGTTAACGTTAATCGTTAATCCGTTAACATGTGATAAAAATTGCATTTTTTATATTTTTTTAACTCTGAGCACCGGCGCTAAGTAATGCCGGTCGTCAACTAGGCGATCAACGTACAAATTTCGAATTCAACGCATTCAACTCTAATGTACGGTGCCTTTAATTCTGTTCAACCGACGGGTTGGATCTGGTTGTTGGCCGTTGCTCAATGAATTGCGCAACAATTGTACGGGTAGTGTACGAGCTCGTGTTGCTCATTGAAAATGTTCGATCAACACGTTGAGATAATGTGTTGCACATTATTTGTTCAACGCGTTGATCAACTTTTTAATTTTCTTTGGGATTTCTTGACGTAATATTGTGTTGCGTTGCGTTGGCATTTCGAAAAAATTTTTTTCTGTCAAAATCGAACAAGTTTATCAACTAGTGTACGAGGTTATTCAACATTTTAGTAAGTTAGTCAACTAGGTGTACGGAGCTATTCAACATTGGAATAAGTTTTGAGAGTTGATCAACTAGATGTGCGAGGTTAATCAACATATGGGAAAGTTGGTCAATTATGTGTACGGGGTTCCAAACGCATTTTGTTCAACTTTAGTTGCTCAACGTGAATTACGTAAGTTGCTGCACTAGTGTAAGAGGTTGTAAATTCGTTTATCCAACGAAAGAGTTGAATAAAAAGTTGAACGAAGTTGGTTGAACTTATCGCGCACATAGTGGACGACCGGCATAATGAAATGATCAAACGAAACGAATCTCTTCGCAGTTTTCGCACGCGCCGTCAAAATATAATACGTACCTAGCTGTTTGTGTTTCACCCGCGGCACGCGCCGCACGGCACTTGTCTCATAAGTACTTGTCTGAACCTGTTTTTCGCGCCGCGCGGTAAATAGTAGGCATTGGATTAACGTTTAACGGACTTAACGTGGATTAACGGATTTAACGTGTCCGTTAACATTTTTAAAAGTTAACTTAAAAGTTAATCCGTTAATCAAAATTTTAACTTCGTTAATTAACGATTAACGGATTAACGAGTTAATGCCCAGCTATGTCTGCGGCATTACTTTGCTAGCCCCCGGAATCCGTCTAGCTCTGACCCGAGCATTGCTGCTCGGTCCAGGATCAGTACCATGTGTAACAATGGTAGTGCCTGGCGGGGTAGTGTCATTTCGGACGAGTACTTCCATAATGCTTGAATTCACAAAATCCGTTGTAAGTATCGACGTGTGCATGCTCCAGTTTTGTATTTGATCTCTCTTTTACGGCACCGGTGATCTCCAGTCGTGCCAACCCAGGGACTGGCATCATGCACACTTTTGGGAAAGTTTATAGGTGTTACGTGTCGCTAGGTTCACCTTGCTGTTTGTGGCCTAGATGTATTTACTCCTTTAGTCGCCTTTTACGACAAGCGGGGAGGCGCTGCAGGAATATTCTAACCCGTCCCTGCACAGGGGGCATTGCACAACCCATAAACGAATTAAATGTCTGCGTATTCTTCTCTCGTAAGTAAAGGCATTCCAAAAAGCGCTCTTATCAAACTTGATATTCTGATGAATGAGTTTTGAGTTTTTCTCTTGTTTTATACTACTTATTTAGTTTATTTACCCATTAAACTGTCATCCCCAAAATTTAACTTTCCCTGTGAAGGGTTAAGGTGATTAGGGTTTTGACAGCAAGTCAAATAGGCATAAGTACACTTTTTACCCTTTTTATGAGTACACAATCTTGAAAATTACCTAAAAACTATCAATTCTTGAAAAACCACACCAATTGCAAAGATTAGCAATAAAAGTAGGTACAAAACACAAAATTCGATTTTTTAGCTGTTTTAGGTCTTCCCAAGTATCATAAAATGTTTGGGTTTTTGGGTGTACTTATTAATGATTTTTGTTGTATTATTGTTTTCTTCATCAGGTAAAAATAAGAAAACTTTATGTTTTTACCTCAGTCAAAATTTTTCTCTGTTAAGAAAAATTGAACACCATTTAAAATTGAATATCTGGCAATCTTAAACCATATCAGCTCAATTTAAACGTAGTTTTAGAGGCTAGTATATCTACTCAAAATAAAATCTAAAATGAGGTCCCTACTAACGGGTGATTTTTTTGAGGTTAGGATTTTCATGCATTAGTATTTGACAGATCACGCGGGATTTCAGACATGGTGTCAAAGAGAAAGATGCTCAGTATGCTTTGACATTTCATCATGAATAGACTTACAACTTAGACAACGTCGAATTTTCAGTGAATGGGCCCTAGAAAAGTTGGCAGAAAATCCGCTTTTTTATCGACAAATTTTGTTCAGCGATGAGGCTCATTTCTGGTTGAATGGCTACGTAAATAAGCAAAATTGCCGCATTTGGAGTGAAGAGCAACCAGAAGCCGTTCAAGAACTGCCCATGCATCCCGAAAAATGCACTGTTTGGTGTGGTTTGTACGCTGGTGGAATCATTGGACCGTATTTTTTCAAAGATGCTGTTGGACGCAACGTTACGGTGAATGGCGATCGCTATCGTTCAATGCTAACAAACTTTTTGTTGCCAAAAATGGAAGAACTGAACTTGGTTGATATGTGGTTTCAACAAGATGGCGCTACATGCCACACAGCTCGCGATTCTATGGCCATTTTGAGGGAAAACTTCGGAGAACAATTCATCTCAAGGAATGGACCGGTAAGTTGGCCACCAAGATCATGCGATTTGACGCCTTTAGACTATTTTTTGTGGGGCTACGTCAAGTCTAAAGTCTACACAAATAAGCCAGCAACTATTCCAGCTTTGGAAGACAACATTTCCGAAGAAATTCGGGCTATTCCGGCCGAAATGCTCGAAAAAGTTACCCAAAATTGGACTTTCCGAATGGACCACCTAAGACGCAGCCGCGGTCAACATTTAAATGAAATTATCTTCAAAAAGTAAATGTCATGGACCAATCTAACGTTTCAAATAAAGAATCGATGAGATTTTGCAAATTTTATGGGTTTTTTTTTTAAAAAAAGTTCTCAAGCTCTTAAAAAATCACCCGTTATAAGTACTGACAAAGAAATTGACCTTAACATGGTCAGGGTACACAAAGTTAGCCTTTTTTTACATCGTCAAAAAGTGATGTCAAAGTTAAAAATCAGACTTTACTGTAGAACAATTTTTTTCTTAGAATATGATCAAGAATCACATCACAAAGTATAGCACACGAATTACAGGACACCGTGTATTGAAAAAAAAAAACATAAATTGTTTCGAAATATCTACATATTTTTCAATGACAGATTTTTTTGTGGAACGCATGTTGATTCAAAACGCCTGGCGTTTAAGTATCGTAATACCGACTCTTAAACGCCTTAAAAGTGACTCGACAGAAGAAGTGACGGGTGTCGTTCAAGTGAAACGCCTGTTATAATAAGGGTGAATTTTGGCGGCAATAATTATCAAGGAATTAACAACGCAACCGCACAAAATCGCTTTTACTGTGCGCAGTACGTCGCATCAAATTCTCGCATCTCGAATCGCTTGTCGCATCGCTTCTCGTATCGCATCGCTTCTCGTATCGCATCGCTTTGTCGCATCACTGTACGCGCAGCCTTACTCATAAAGCCATAATACATGGAAAAAATTTAATTTTGTTCATTTTATTGCATTTAAAAAAAAAACTTGTATTTGGCCCATCCTTAATATACACAAACTTAAACGAAAATGAAAACTCGGAGCATATGTATAGCTGCCAATAAAAAATAGCAACGTAAAATAAGTTTCTTTTTGAAAAAACAATAAAAAGACGTCCGATTTTATGAAATGGTTGTTCGTAAAACTTTTTATAACATATTGATAAGTTTTTATTATAAAAATCAAACTGTTTTTTTATTAATCACTATTGACGGGCCCCGACTTTGCACGGGAAGCACTTATTATCTATAGCCAGATAACTTCTGGCGGAATTATCGAGGCGGTTATGTGGCTAATTCTTAGCTGATATCAATAGAAATGGTATAGTGCTTTGCTACGCCCGCGCCCTAGCCAGCTAAAAAAAACACATTTATTTAAGCAAAATGCAAAATTATTTTTCTTTTGTGCAAAAAAAGCAAACAAAAATTCAGTTGGTCCGATGGCTGGGCTAGTCTTAAGATTTCCTGAAATTTCATCAAAATCGGTCACGATGTTTTGGAGTTCATAGGAAACACATTCACACATCGAATTTTTTATAAAATTTTTATTTTTTGTAGGAAGAAAACTGTAACGACTTGGAAAAATACTTTTTTTTCGTCCATAGTAGTTATAGCTGAAAAAAGGAATCACATGTGATTTTGTATGCAAATATAAACTTACGCAAGCACAAATATTTTAAATCGCTGGAGTGATTTAGAAAAAAAAAAGTTGTGTGTACTGACGTACGCGCGGTAGAAGTAAAAGTAAGATTCTAACCTATAAACGTACAAACATTTTGTATTCTAAAAACATGTCGCTGTCTTTGACTGATAACGTGTCACTGACAGCTGCATAGACAAATTTTTACCCCCAACACCGCAAAAGAAGTTTTACTTCAATGAGTTTGTACCGTTCGCAAATTTATTTATCAAAATGTAAATTCAATTTATCCTAAATTAAAATAGATAAAACCCAATTTCAAGCTTGTTAAAACTATAAGAAAATCAATTTAAATTGATATACTAATAGTATTTTCGTTTGGATTAAATTTATTTAAATCTAATTAAATTTGTAAATGGTTTATATATTTTTTTTTAAACAGTTATAAGAAAAAAAATTGAAATGCCAGTTTAAATTTTTTAAAATTGTGTAAATAAAAAATTGTATTACAGCTCCATTGGTAAAGATTAGATCTTCTTGGTCGCGGCAATATTAATAATAATACTCACATATTAAAACAAATCAAAGACTATAATACGAGTATATAAAACGTTCTTTAATATAGATATCCATATCTATATTAACATTAAATGTTTGACAGTTACGAAACCCATGAACATTTTGTATGGGAAAATGGTTTTTCTTTTATTTTATTGTTTTTCGCCAATTTTCCAATCTTTTTAATAGTTATTCTCCTATTCGGGCGGAGAAAAATACAACAAATCAAAAACCATGAAAATCGGTCCAGCCTTTCTCGAATTAGAAGTGTTCAAACAAACCCGACTTTGTTTTATACTCGTACTTTGTACATATATGTATTAAGATTAGTTTAACAATAATAATAAAATGCACGACTGTGTCGCACGAACTTGCTCCTATGTAAACGACTAAAAATTTAAGGATAAAATTTATTCTTAAATAACTAAAACAATTCTTTTAGTAGTTGGAGCTAAGCACATGATGCCATGTGTTTTAAGCAAAAATTAATTTATGCAAAAACTAAATTATAATTCGTTGTAGTGGTTTCTTAAAAAAAATAAGTTTTTATGTACAAAATTTTTAAAACATTTTTAAGAAAAAATTTTGGAACGCCAATTTAAAGTGTTTATTAATGTACGAATAAAAATTAAATTTGAAAAACAAAAAATTTGATCCGTTTTTGAGATATCAAATTTTCCAAAAAAAACTAGATTTTTTTTTCGAAATTCAAAAAAATATCTTTTTTTTTTAAGTTTTGAAATGCAATGCTTTTTAAACTTTTTAGAAGCTTGTCTAAGAAAAATTTCATTAAAATCCGTTCTGCCGATAATGAAAAATTCAAAATTCGAAAAAGTCGTTTTATGGTAGACAGTCGGTAATATCTTGATTTCAAAATTATTTATTAAATCATAGATCGTAAGAATTAATAAAAAGAAAAAATTTTTAGCAAGATTCTCGGCACCGTTTTCGAGAACAATACGATTTTCGAAAACCATTTTTTAACTTTTGTATGGAGGTCACCGTTATTTTTAGGTATAATAAAGTTTTTTACTCATATCTTGTAGATTATATTGAGAAACTTTTATTTATCAAGTTTTAAAAAATCGAGCATGCGGTTTTCGAAATATTGAGTACTCAAAAAAAAAAATTGAATTTTTTTTTTAAATCCAAAAAATTATTTCTTGAAAATTTGAATTCACAACAATATTCAAAATATTGAGGATCTTTAGCAGAAAAAAATGATCAAAATCCGTGGTACCATTTTTGAGAAAATCAAAAACCAAAAAAATGGTTCCAAAGGGGGTACCAAAAATAACAATTTTTTGGAATTTTTGTTCAACCATTAGCTAGCTTTAACTCAATGGAATTTTTTGATTTTTTTTTTAAATCTGTGGGACAGTTTTTGAGAAAAAAAAATATTTAAATTTCAAAAAAAAATTGTATGGCAGGTACCGTTATTTTTGGTCTTAAAAAAAAAAAAACGTGTGGGGGAAAATTTAAAGCGGCATCTACCATGTTTACGGAAATCGGCCGAGCCGTTTAGGCTGTAGTCGAACACACAGACAGACAGACAGAATTGCGAGACCCACTTTTTAAGTCTTCGCTATCATCGTAATGTCAACTTTGATCAAAATCTCGAGTTCGATTCTTTTTCCGAATGCATACTCGTAACTTGCCTTATAGTACCTATAAGTCGCAAGTAAAAATTAAAATAGGTCCGAAAATAAAGGGTGCAAATTAATAGCAGTGCTTTTTCATTTGGATCATTTTCCTGCTGAAAGATACATTTAAGGGGCATATTTTTTTGAAAATTTTCTACGTCAGAATGTTAGGTTATTACTCGTATACCAACTCTATGATTCTAGTATGAGAAACGTTCCCAAACCATGATACTAGATCCTCCATGTTTTAGCGTTTTTGTGGTGTAGGTATCTAGGCTCATATTCGGCATTTGATGGTCTTCTTAAATACTCCCGAGATCTTTTACCACCATAAAGTACAATTTTGCTTTCGTCAGTCCACAGAATATTCCTCTACAAGGTTAAGATACTAAACTGTAAGCTTTCCTAAGTTTTTAAATCATGAATATCTTGGCTCCCGTTTGTCGTAATGGACTATTTTTTTTAATTTGAAGAAAATTAGCAGGACTATAAAAAAAATCCAAGACTGCAAAATATTAACCGTGAAATACAGTTTTTTCTCAATAACTATGAAAAAAAGGTATTAAAAACAAGAAAAAAAAAACGTTGAAATCAACGGTAACTTTTTATGTTTTTGCTTAAACATATTAAATTAAATGCAAGTTGATACAAAATATTGTTATTGCGTGGGTGTGCTGACTTACCTAAGTATGTTCAATAATTTATTACTCGGTTTTCGTTCATCGTAGTGTTGATTTTTTTTAAATTGTATGGAATTACAAGAACTTAAATAATAACAAATAAAAATTTCATCGTTAAATGAGCTTTTTTCTTAATAATCACGAAAAAGTGATTTTTAAACAACAAAACATTATTTTAACTTACTATAACTTTTTTTTCATTTGTTTAAACAATTGTGTTTTTTTATAACATATTAGATAATGTTATTAGGAATAAATACATGTTTAATTTTTGTTTGTAGGAGATAGTGGAGCCGAGATATTCGCAAATGACCAAAAAATGACACAAAACACATTTTTACCAATAACTTTGGTAAAAAAAAGTTGTCATGTGGTGCAAATTTCGTGTTTAGCTTTTCTCATAAGCGTCTATCGATCCATGAAAAAAAATAGACCATGCCTCTGCGCGCAAGGTCAGGCCCTTTTTCATGACGCTTTGACTGGACTAGAATTATCTACTTCCGAAGACTTTGTTTCGTTTGCATCGATATTCAGTTCAAAATTCACTTTGGATTGAAATATTTCAAAAACCAGACCTCCTAGAATTTCCTGGTTTTCCATAATAGAAAGCTCTTTCTTAGATTTCGTGAATTCCGAAAACTACAACCTTTTTCGAAGCTTCGTTGCAGAAATATTGCTATCAGAATCAGATTTAGAGTTGTGTTAAAAATACGAACAATCACTTAAGATTGAAATATTTCGAAAACCAAACCCCACAGAAGCCTCTGGTTTTCACCTGTGGATAGCTCTTAAAAAGTTAACACATGATTTTTTTACCGCAACCTCTTACAAGGCTTGGTTTCCGAGATATAGCTATCCAAAGACATTGTTAGATAGTGAAAGAATCCCTTTGGATTGCAATGTTTCGAGAACCAGACCATGTAGAAGCTTTTGGTTTGAATAGACCTTTCGTTTGATGTATGTCTCGATGGACTTGGGAAACATTGAGAAAAATGCTTATTTTCGTAGACAAGTCCATAATTTTTTTTCAAAAATCTTTTAAAAAAATTTAATTCAATTTTATTCAATTTTCTAGTCAATTAGCTCTGAAGTGCGTCATTTTGATACCATAACTCGTATGAACATGTAGATGGAAATGGGAAAATATGGACCTTCTCACTGCGTCATCTAGTTTAGATTAAGTTCATAAATATGGATTTAGTAGGTTTTTATTTCTCTTATTGTGTGTTTCATTTTGCACAATCATCCGAAAATTGGATCCCTCACTCAGCCAGACCACCACACTTATCCGACACTATCTACACCTAGCTAGGCAGCTTGTTGACTGGTACTGAAAAAGTAGTCGGTCCGATTGATTGATTATCCGGCCACCGCACCGTAGGCCTCCGTCAAAGCCCTCAGTCCGCTAGCTCGGGATCTATAAAGTAACCGAAGTTCATCCAAGAACCATTTCGTCGCGTTTAGATCAGAGATCAAGTTTTTGATCTTCATTTCCAAAAGTTCGTCAATGTCTTTAAAAAACGCCCTTCCTAATAATTGTGCTCTAAATTTGGTCAAAGCAGGGAATTTCCAGAGGAAGTGAAGATTTATTATAGGTTGGCCAAATCTTTCTAGAAATAATGCAGTAAGTTAAACTGGTCCACCTACTGCTTGACACTAGTAGTACCAAGTCTTTCAAATCTTTCCAACTTAACGAGAATTTTATTCATGACTATAAGCCATAAAAGAGCGGACAAAACTCCGCCCTTGGGTGTTCCTCTACTAACGTACTTTGTCAAGTTTATATTACCTAACGTACCTAGAATTCTCTGTCTCTGAGCATGGAAATAATAAACTCCCTGATGTATTCTTCTACTCTAAGAGTGATTCCAGAATAGATTTGGTAAGGATGTTGTTGAAAGCCCCTTCAACATCTAAGAAGATAGCGAGGGTATATTCTTTAAATGTAATCGATTCTGCTTAAGAAAAATGTCCAGTAACTATTGTGCAAATTAAATTTAAATTAAACATACATACAAAAAATAATAGCCCCGTTTTTGAAATATGGAATCTTTAAAAAAATTCATTTAAAGCCTAAAAATAAAAAAAATACGATTTTATGTTAGGTACCTACTCTTAGTAATGTCTTAATTTAATTTTTTTTTAATTATAGATCGTAAATATTTGTATTCGTATATTTTGTATTCGCGAAAAATAAGATTTTCGAAAAAAGCTAACTTAAAATAACAATTAATGAAATTAACTTTCATAGATATAAAAACTCATAAAAATACATAAGTTATTCACTTCATTTTTAAATGTATCTCTGGAACATGCCAGATCAATATGACTATTCATTTCATTAAAGTTCCTAACTGATATTGAATTTGGCTCGTTCATATCATAATTGGTTCTTTGTCTAGGCTGAAAAAGTAGGTGTATTTCCCTCAGTAGTCTCGTTGGAGCGTATATGGAAAGTAAGGAGAGCAAAGCAGAACACTTAATTCAACAACACAAAATATCTCGCACAAAAACTAGATCTTGAATAGTTTTACCGCGGAATTTGAGGGCTACAAGCCGAACAGCTTTTGCCTGGTTATATAATTTTGATAAAAATTCCAGCGCATTTCATAAATAAAAAACATTCTGAACCTTCTGGATTCTATCTGATATTTGGTGAGGGTTCCAGATGACATCTGCATATTCGAAGATCAATAAGAAGGTATATATGTAAAAAGGCAGGAGTGTAAGGATCTGAGAAATCTGTTAATTTTGTTTTTTAAATCCTAACATTGACTTCGCTTAGGCGACAATAACATTCGACAGCAACATCAACATGTGGAGCAAATGAAAATTTGGATGTAAAAGTAACACCCAAATATATGTTTTTACAGTCATATCTCTGGATTTTAAGAGTATGGAAACTTGTACACAAACCAGATCGAATGTCTTCTCAAAGTCGGCGAACATGATTGTTCAAAGAATTAATTGCAGAATGTTAATATGATTCACACATGATCGGCCACTATAAAATCCATCTTGGTGCGTCTCTTATCAAATCCAGCTGCAGATCATTTACAGTAGTTTTTTGACAGATATGTGAAATTCCCTTGGTAAAAAACATGCATCAACACAAGTTATCGAACAAAAAATCAGCAGGTGACGAAAATCCCTCCGTAATAGAACAATAGAATATAATACATATAGAGTACGGTAGTTCCAAAATTAATTGGAACTTAAGAAAATTAAAGCCGGTGTACTACAAGAAAGTGTCCTAGGACCAACTCTTTTTTTTTTGTATACTAGGGGTTTTCCATTGGACATCAAAGCTATCACGGCCACCTTTGATGCTAATAAACCAATATTTGTCCTGATATAAAGACTCGGAGGAAAATTGCAAAATTAAACCGACAAACTTAGAGATTGGACCCAACAATTGCGTAGCAAATTTAACGAAATAAAATCGACGAATGTAAACTTTATATATATAAAAAGCTAAATACAACAAACAAACCTGTTATCTATGCCAATATTTCCACATAATGTAGCTTGGAATGATTTTGGATGTTCAGGTAAAATTAAGAATTGAACTCAAAGTACAGAAAATTTACTAGGACCTAACTCTGGTCTATCTATATAGAACAAAATAATGTTCTATAAACAAGTTCTGAAACCCGTTTTATCTCCAACTAGGGGTGCTATAATTAAAACAAATGCTGAAGCCATCCAAAAATAATAAATACCCGTTGGTACATAAGAAATAGCCATCTACATCTTGATCTTCAAATAGAAATGGTCACAAAAGTGGTTAAAAAACACGCTGTATCATACAACCAACGACTGATGAAATCATACCAAATCAATCCGAGATGGAAATCTCTTAAATGAAAGGGACAATGGTTAAATGTGAGACATAGAAAAACAAAGCCTCATGATCTGATGGTCTAAAAGCTATGGAAAAGTATTAAAAGTTTAAATTTCCTCCATTAAGATTTTAAATTAAGACATAAAAATTCTTCAAAGATTGGTCCTGATCTATGTGGTTTTCGTTCGGCAAGAGTCTGAGAATACCGAATATTGTCAAGCATCAAGTACAACATTTCCAACAACAAAAAAGATTTTTCTTACTTATTTCCGTGATATTTTATGAAGCAGTATCTTGTTTAAGATTGGAATTTCATATTCATTTAAAACTGACCGACTATACATATTATGATGATTTTTGAATATTACAACAACAACTTGAATGAACTACCACAAAGTGTGTTTTATTTTTGGCTGAAGTTAAACACACTTGGTGTTTATTCAAGTTGTTGTTGTAATGTTCAAAAATCATAATATATGAAGCTTTGCAGGGAACTGCACGTATGTAATCATGTAAAAACCCCTTCTATACATCTCAGCACATTTATCAAAATTATTGCCCTTGATTTTGAGATCAAAGCTATTTTGCTTTGCTGTTAGGCAATTCATTAGGTAGCAGAATAATGAATAATGATCCGTTGTTTATCTTAAGTTAAGTACACACAATTCAAATTTTGTAATGCCCATAACTCGAGATCCTGCTCTTTATCTGTGACCATTTTGTGATTATTTTTTTGTATTCAAAAATCGGGGTCACATTTCATGATCCAAATTTAGTTTTTACTTTGGCTTTAAACAAAAAATTGTTTGGTTGATCATATTTTCGATACACACATCCTTGCCGGGGCTAGTTTGGCGACGAGCGCACAATCGTCAATCAGGATTCAGAAGTATGCGAATAGGAATAATGTTATCGGCGGACCGGTCATGGTGGAGTTAATGAAATTTATTGGAAAATTACAATACATGTCAGTGGATTTGTGTTTTCAGTGGCAACTCAGAGGCACAGCTCTCTTATTTTTAGACAGCTCTATTTTGAATGCTCGCCCATAATACCTGTAATGACAATTCGAGATTCCGGAATACATGTGGAATTTCAGTAATTTTTACATAAAATATATAAGACATCAGTTGAACTCCAATTTATTAAAGTGAAAATAACAAGGTGTTTGTGTACCTGTACATGAACGAATATATCTTTAAATCATTTAAGTATATAAAACTTTTCGACTTATAAAATTAAGAAAATAAATTTCAGACAAGCTTTCCAGAATCTCTTGGAATTTTAAACGTCAGCGACTCTGCCGGGATGTGTCCAGAGTCACCAAGTGTTTTGATAGTAACACGTCCTGTTGGTCCAATAGACAACCAAGTAATAGAAGCATGATTTATGCTTAAACGCAACCAAGCTTCAGATGGAAATTGCAGAGCTCTGCACACAAAATAACGAATGACATTACCATGACCTACAATCATTGTATAAGAGTCGTGCTGCTGGTTCACATTCGCCCGATGAAAATATCTGCGAAATGCTGCTTCAATTCTAGCTCCATCTCGAAAGAACTGCTACATGAGGAAAGTTTCTTTTAGTGGCGTACGAATACAAAAAAAAAAATAAGTATAATATCAACAGACCGATGATTCCGGCTTCCAATGTCCAATAGGTGGTTGCGGGGGAATCGGTGCTCCTTCGCGCAGATAGGGACAGTTTTTTTTCTTCTTCGGGTCGAAGTCAATCTCGTTCAGAACTAAATTTGCTGTTTCTTGGGCTCGAACCATTGTTGACACTACGACACTATCCCAGTTTATATCAAGTTCCTTTAATCGTTTGCCCGTTAGTGTGGCTTGCGCTCGTCCTCTGGCAGTAAGATGATGGGTATCATCCTCGTCTCCTACATCTAAGTATTCTCCATGTCGAATCAAAATGATATGTCTTGTTGCTTTGGGACGGCACGCCTCAATAGCTGCGTTGTAACGATTTTGTTCTTCAGCGGAATCATTTTTGGGTGGGCGAACCAGACTTTTAGGATCGCGACAATCCCAGTCTTTGTTCCAAACAGAACAAGGGTTAATAAACTTATGGTCGATGGTTGTCCAGGAATTATGTACAACGTTTTCATTTTCGGTGAGTTTATGGTAGTAGTAAGTCGCAAGCCCTGCTCCAGCCCCAGCTGCGATAGCTGGAAAGCGGTAAAAACGTGTCCAAACTACCATTCTTAAAATTTATAAAGAAATATAAATAAATAAAATTATTTATGCAGTTCGAAACACGTGTAAGTGCGAGTGCGACCGATAAACCGGTGTGTGTAAGCGGTAGTAGTTAGAGTTTGTTTGCTTTTTCTCTCTTTCTTTTTTTCTTTTTTGTTTATTGTTTCTTTCAATACCATTGACAGATTAGGGCTGGATACACATTAGCAAAGCTAAGATGCTTTGAATGCTTTTAAACGATGCAACATAATTTCGCTATTTCTATGCCCTTTGCCGAGGTGGTTGATAATCACTAGGCGTGTTTTTTTTTCAAGTCCAAAAGGAATTGTAGAAAAAACGACATCGGGACTAAGCGCTTTACAACATCGTCACCTGAGTTCTATCTTGTTCAATAGACCATTTTTGACGAAATTGAGTTAGAAATGCAGTTTTTATAATTCGAGGGTGCTCTTTCGATTGGCGCAAACCATTTTGTTCTATCTCATTTAGTTTTCAAGTTATGGATAACTGTTTTGTTCAATAAACCACTTTTCTGACCAGTTTGAGTGTCACTTTTGTTCAATAAACCACTATTCATTCTTTTTATATCATATTGAACAATTCAAAGTATATCTTTAAAATCATATCTTCTTATTTCTTTCTTGTTCAATATCCACATTTATGGATTTTTTGTTCAATATCTTTATATACTTCATTAATTTCTTTTTTGTTCAATGTTCAAATTATGTTGGTTACAATTTGTACCTTAATGAACAAAAAGATATGAATTTGGTTGTGTAAGAACAAGAATTCTATCTTGTTCAATATCATACGAGATCACCATTGTTGTACTTGATTTGGGTATATGATCAGTTCTGATCTCTCATCGAGTAAGCACGTCAGTGCAAGTGCAGTGCGTTGTTATAAAAGATGAACTCTGAAAACATGTAAGTTCCTACCAATAAAATAATTTTTGATTGAAGTTTTTTTTTATCATATTAAAGTTTGATGGAGGGAACCGAATATCTGTCTTCCCCTGAACCAGAAGTGCCAAACGAAATTTGAATGTTAAAATAACTATTTGGCCTTTTTTAACTTTTTTAACTTATACCTATTTCATGACTTTGAATGATATTGATATAAGCTCTCCAGATCAAAACAATACAACCAATCCCTTAAAGTAAGTTTTCAAACAATTTAATAGCATATTTTTATAATTAGTTTCGACAAAATCTTAAATGTAAAGGGTGGTTAAATTTTAAGGGCCGATGTTGATTTTGAGTAAAACACAAATTATTTAGGAAATTATTCTCATTTCTTTTTTATTATAATAATATTGGTATGGTTCAATTTCGTATGGAACAAAATATGCCGCGACCTCGGCGGCACACCTCTATCCGATGATGCCGCCAGCCCATAAACCGCACCAAACAGTCACTCTTTGTGGGTGCATTTGTTTTTTGAAAATCACTCTTGGATTATCATTCGCCTAAAAGCGGCAATTCTGCTTATTGACGAATCCACTGAGGTGTGAGGTGAAAATGTGCCTCATCACTGAAGATGATTTTCTTCGCAAATTGATCATCCACTGTTGCCATTTCTTGCCACCATTCTGACCATTGAAGACGCTTTAAATGGTCAAGAGGCTTGAGTTCTTGAGTCAATTGCACTTTGTAAGCGTGAAAATGCAAGTCTTTATGCATAATATTCATCAATGACGAGCGTGAGAGGTGCAGTTGTTGGGCACGACGACGAGTTGAGGTGGACGGCGCTTCAGCCACACTATCTCGAACAGCAGCAATATTTTCTGCAGTACGAGCATTACGAGCATGCACTGGTGTTTTCACATCTCCTACAGACCCGGTTTGCTCAAATTTTTGCACGATTGTACGCACATTTGGACGATTAAATTGACCGAAAAAATCACGAAGTGCACGATATGCATTTTGATTTGAAGGCCCATTTTCATAATAAGCCTGAATAACTTTAACGCGTTGCTCGATTCTGTATCTTTCCATGGTTCAAATTGGCTTAGACTGAAATTGAGAAATGTCAAATGAAATGCAGAAAAAACTTGACGTTTAGATGTGGTTCACATTCAACATCGGCCCTTAAAATTTAACCACCCTTTATTTCAGTGTTGTAAATAATAATGAAATCGTAACAAATAATCCTGTTTGTATATTCCTGTAAATTCAAAACAGAGCTCAGATCTAGAGCAGTACCCGAAAACACTTTTAAGGTAATATAAACAATCATTTTTTTCGTTCAGAAAAATGAGATCTCACAAATGTAACTCCCTCAAAAATCTCTAAAATTTGTTTTCTCAGCAATTTACAGTAAAATAGAAATTCTGTTTAAGACTCGAAATGTGATATCTTTCCTACTGTCTTACAAAGTGTTTTTAAGATAAAGCTAAAGGAAAAGAAAAAAAGACATTCAAGCAATGTGGTCGTACATGCCTAACGTACAAGATCAACGTTTTTTTTAAAGAATTTCTCCTTTATTTTTTGTTTAAGAAAAATAAATTATTCAACCCTTTGTTTTAGAAATACACAGATATTTTAGTTATGAAACTTACATAATTTTTTTTTTATTTCAGATGATAAAAACATACCAAGATATTCAAAATTTTGTTGTTCCCATTCATAGTACCATTCAGAGAACCTAATGAAATCTGATTTGAATAATGAAATATGTTTTTGTTCAATTTAATACAAAATACATCTGGTTTCCTATAGTATCCTTGTTAATTTCTGTCTTGTTCAATATTAAGTTTTTTTGTTCAATATCCACCAATTTTATCAAACTATCTTCACTCCATATAACTTTGTTCTATATCCAAAATGACTTCTGCGTGGATTTTTATTTATCATTGTTTCAAAACAAAAGAAAAAAGAAATTTGTGAATTGTTTTTAAAACAAAATTGTTAAGGCATTCAGAAAAACATCACTTCCAAAAATAAATTAGGTAAAATAAACAAAAGTTTTCGATCTGAACTTTAAAAATCGATTTCCCAACATTTTGAAAAATGGACATAGAACAAGATAGAACTCAGGTGACGACATGTAAATACAACAACTACTTAATACTGCGTCTCCACTGAACGATAATCTGAGATTTACTCAAATCTACTTGAAATCTTCTTGAAATCACTAGATTTACCATACAAAAATTAATCATCTCGATTCGAGATTTCAAATAAATCTACTTGAAATCTACTGTAGGTAGGTAGGTAGGTAGAGATGGTAGTCGCCAGCCCTGGGCCCGCGACTCAATTAGCGCTGTTGTGCGCCGTTTTGATACCATTAACTCGTGTCAACCTAATAAGGATTTAGTACGGAAGAAAATGGTTTTTATATACTTTAGCGGAGCATTGCTTAAACAATTTTGTCGCATTCAGAAAGATAATCAGGTCTTTGATTTTCTTCTCCGAAAGTTCGCTAGGGTCATCGAGGAAGGCTTTCCCAAAGGAAGTCATCCTGTAATTTGCTAAGGCGGGGCAATCGCAAAGAAAATGAACCACAGTTTCTTTTTCTTGTGGATCTCCACAACTACACGGCAGTGTGGGTTTGTAGGGGATGCCTAGCTTTCTTGCATGTTCACCTATGGGCCAGTGCACGGTGCATATTGCTGTGATCCTGGCTATGTCGCGCCTGGGTCTGCATATTAGATCGTTGGAACGTGAGTTGTTGTAAGTAGGGCATATCTTTCTTGATATAACACAGTTTGTGAGACTGCTCAACCTACGGTTGGATTCATTGAGAAAAATCGAGAAGATTTTTCTCTTCATAGCACCAAGAGGAATATTTACGTTTTCCGCTAGTGAGCTATGTAAGGCCGAGTCTTGCCGAGCTAAAGCGTCAGCCTGTTCATTACCCTCTATGTCACTGTGACCTGGAACCCAAATGAGAGTGACCTGGAGGTCAATGTTCAGACTCGCCAGTTCGTCCCGACATTGCTGGACAAGTACTGAGGTAGATGTAGATGATTTAATGGCCTTAATGGCCACCTGGCTATCTGAGCAGATAGCTATATTTCTGAATTGGCTTTGGTTAGATTGGAGCAACTTGCATGCCTCCTTGATTGCTAGTATTTCAGCTTGAAATACACTCGCAAAGTCTGGTATAGTCTGAATTACTTGGAGATGTTAAAGGACTCGGAAAAAATTCCTGAACCAACACCGCACTCCATCTTAGATCCATCAGTGAAGATTATCGAATCGAAATCCTTTGTGACATCATCATTGGCCCTGAGTAATATATCCGAATCTAGCCTAAGTTCGATTTTAACCAAACATTCGTAGAAATAAAACAAATTTCAATTATAAATACTTAAAAGCTGCTTTCCTGTAACTAAGTTAAATTTAAAATGATAGAATCACAATAGAACTTTACGAATCTGGTTAATAGAAATCTGTTTGTGTATCAGTTCACAATAACGAAATTATGAAAATGAGCCACAATTATTGGTATAAATAAGACTTTTGTAAATTTGATCTGTTACTACGAAATTTTAAAAGCAACTTTTCTACATCTAACAAAAAGTGACTTTAAAACCGATTCTATGAATGTCTATTACTAAGGGCCATTGAAATCTACTGTACTGAACGGATTCAATTTTCCATTTTCAATGGCCCTTAGTAATAGACATTTATAGAATCGGTTTTAAAGTCACTTTTTGTTAGATGTAGAAAAGTCGCTTTTAAAATTTCGTAGTAACAGATCAAATTTAACAACAGTATTATTTATACCAATAATTGTGACTCATTTTCATAATTTCGTTATTGTGAACTGATACACAAACAGATTTCTACTAACCAGGTTCGTAAAGTTCTATTGTGATTCTATCATTTTAAATTTAACTTATAGTTACAGGAAAGCCGCTTTTAACACCCATATTAATAAAGATGGTTTAGTGGAGGTTTTTCGTTAAGTCCTGGACTAAGTGCGAAATTTCATTAATAAAACAAATTTTCTGTTAAGTGACGTTTACTAGTTATGATTAAGTTAAACCACCGAAGTAGGTGGTTTAGCGAAGGAATAAGAAATAGAAATGTCTACAGTCAGACACAAGCAATTGACAATCAATTTAGGTAGCCACAGAATATAAAAAAAGAGATTGCTTACTTTTGTAGAAGATTTTCTTAAAAGGATTTTTGGTAAACGTCATTTTACCATTCCGGGAACATTTTGTTTTTATTAATATAAATATTTAATCCAGGACTAAACTCCTACAGCCGTATTTATTAGAATTCCCTAAACGCGTGAATAGTTATGCAATGCATAAGGACTTATTCATCCACTATGCAAATTCATATTTATAAAACATTTGCCTACCCTGCATAGTTATAATGAGCTTGTGTCAAAGTACCAAAAAGTAAGAATCTATTACATTTAGCCTTCATAACACTCAGCTGTTTATCAAAAAACAAAAAAAAAACATCTTGTCTGTCTATCGAATTCAATAAACAAAAAGGAAACTACCAAAAGCTAAAAGAATTCCAACAATTAACTTTGATTCATCAGATAAAGTATGTTATTATCTCTAGCACAATACTGGAAATCAAATTGTTATTCGTTTCATTACAGCTGGAATACTCCTCAGACAAGTTCTTGAGGCTACAATTCAATAATGCAAGATAATAATTACAACACTAACACACCGGATGAAGAAGGATGCGTGGAGAGACATCACCAACAAGTATATATATCTATTTAATTCTAAACAATTTTCAATTCAATTTGTTATTAATATATTAGTATAACATTTTTGTTTCAATAAATAAAATTAACACAAAGTTTTAGTTTCAATATTAAGTCAAAGGCATTTTTTTGTTGATAATCTTTATAATTCAATGTGATGTCAAAGTGAATGTGACAGTTCAATACTAAAATGTCCTTATGTAGGCACTATTCAACCTCCAAACGCGTGTAGCTTATAATGCCCCTATTCAACGTCACATAAGTTTTATAAATAACAATTTTGCGTTTAGAGGCATTATAAGGGTTGCATAGCCTTATGTACTCACTATAATGAGTTTATAAATATGGCTGCTATTCTATGGTTTAGTAAGACAGTGGACTATAGAAGGAATAAGCGTTTTTTATTAATATGAGTGTAAGTATTTATACTTGAAATTTGTTTTATTTCTACGAATGTTTGGTTAAAATCGAACTTAGGCTAGATTCGGATCTATTACTCAGGACCAATGAATCTGATGGAAGAAAAAAGAAAAAAAAACAGTCTGTTGACAAACTGAACAAAAACATTTTAATAACTGACACTGCTCCTAACTAAGATATTTTAGATGTCTAAATAAATCTAACAAGTCCAGTGGAGACACTACTAGATTATTTTAAATCAAACTGGAAAATAATATAGATTATCGTTCAGTGGAAACGTAGTATTAGGCTAGCCGCGCACTAGCAACTTTTAGTTGCGAAACTGTTTGGTTACTTATAGAAAACAGATGAACTGTTTGGTTGAATGTCCGTGAATTTGCAGATAATTATATGTTCAATAATATGGCGAACTTATTTTAGGCAATCGTTTAGTTTGTGTCAAAACACAAACTTTTTAGTTGCTCGAACCAAGCAGTTTCGCAACTAAAAATTGCACTAGCAATTTTTAGTTGGTTTTGGTTACTTATAGAAAACAGATGAACTGTGTGGTTGAATGTCGGTGAATTTGCAGATTATTATATGTTCAATAAAATGGCGAACTTATTTTAGGCAATCGTTTAGTTTGTGTCAAAACACAAACTTTTTAGTTGTTCGAACCAAGCAGTTTCGCAACTAAAAATTGCTAGTGCGCGGCTAGCCTAAGGCTAGTCGCGCACTGGCAACTGTGATCGAAATCAAATAGTTTAATCACCAGTTGAAAGAGAACCGCACACTGGCAACTCTTTACTCACGCTCACACTCTTTTTCCCTCTTGCGCTTATAGAAAACAGCTCAACTGTTGCGAAGGCAATCGTTTAGTTTGTGTCAAAACACAAAGGCGCAAAGTTTTAATTGAATAAGTACGATTCTAAAGCTGTTTTAGTATGATACTAGGTTAAAACAACGAAATTGCAAATTTTAATCTAATATAGCATTATACTTTCTCTACCCTTTTATTAAAGTTAAATTCATCGAAAACCAACTTTATTTTCTTAAGCTAAGTGTACACGATTGGTAGATCTTACAATATTGTCAGATCTGTCAGTGAAAAACATGCTTACAATGTCTTACAATCGTGTAGTCTTACAATTAATTGTCAGAAAATTTGTCTGACAATTAATTGTTAGATCATTGTCTGACAATTAATTGTAAGAAACCTGACAATCGTGTGTACGCTAGCTGACAATCGTGTAATCTTCCAATTAATTGTCAGAAAATGTATCTGACAATTAATTGTAAGACGGTAAATTGTAAGGTATTTGATAATCGTGTACACACACAATTTATTGTCAGGCCTGCCAATTTTTATCGTTGTCTGACGTTTCTGACAATGAAGAAATTGTAAGATGTTCGTTTTTTAGCATCATACAATTTTTTCATTGTCAGAAAATTTGCAGCCAAGGTTTAATTGTCAGTTTCCATAACCAACAAAAACTGACAATTAATTGTATGTGTACACGGTTGGTAGAAAATCTACCAATCTCTTACAATTAATTGGTAGGTATTAAACGGACTATCTGAAAATGAATTGTCAGCCAACTTCTGACAATTAATTGTAAGAGATTGGTAGATTTTGTACCAACCGTGTACACACACAACTTATTTGTCAGCTCATTGGTAGATAATTGTCAGACATTGTAAGATCTTACAATATTGTAAGATCTACCAATCGTGTACACTTAGCTTTAGTATCGTGCTAGCTTCATATATGACTCTTTGACATTTGAAAACATCGAAAAAGGTTCGTGTACTTACCTTTTTACACGAAATGTCATTGATTTAGGTGTGTTCAGAAGCAATTTATTAAGAAAATTGGCTAAGTACGATACTAGTTAGAAAATGTTTAAAATTAAGAATAAGGGTATTCATGTAACGAGATAATTTTCCGCTTTGTAGAAAGATATAACTTTCCGCAGCATGTTTTCATGAACACCCCCTAAGAAATACTTGCGTAAATGTGGGAAATATTTTGTGAAATGTCAAATTAAAAGTCAGAATCCATACTTCTTTAGTTTACGAGGTTTATTTCTGCACTTTCCGCAGCAAATTTGTGAGATAATTTTATGCGATTTGCAGAAACTTTTTCCCATACAAATTTTGACAGCTCGTTTCTGCAGAGATAAAATTATCTGGTTTCCGAGGTTTACGAGGGTTTTCCGCGGTTACATGAATACCCCTAATGAGTTGCTAAACTACTATAAAGTTAGCAAATTGCTAAGACTGCTTTTACACGAAAGCGATTTTTAATCTTTGATTCTCTTTTGACTTCCTATCGATTGCATGAATGCTTTTAAACTCAGCGATTTTTAATGAAAGTTAACTTTTCTTCTATTGAAAAAGAGTCATCTCTCCGCACCCTTTACTCTATAGTGAGTAGATCGTAGTTCACTGAGCGAACGCCAAATAGAAATGAAACATACCTGACAAGTAAAGAAAACCACAAAGAAGAAAGAATGATAACTCTGCAATTTTTCCAACCCCAGCAATTTTGTGTACCCCCGCCACCACATACGTCTCTCTCCTACGGGCTAGAAAATCGCAAGGTAATATTGCTTCGTTTAAAATCAGTCTAAGTAGTATCCTACCTGTTTAAAATTTTGCGTCAAACTTTTTAGTTGCTCGAACCAAGCAGTGGCGAAACTAAAAATTGAATGTGCGCGCCTAGCCTAGGGCTAGGACTTGCGAAAAAAACACGCCTAATATATACTGATCTTTATAAGGCTAGCCGCGCACTAGCAATTTTTAGTTGCGAAACTGTTTGGTTACTTATAGAAAACAGATGAACTGTTTGGTTGAATGTCCGTGAATTTGCAGATAATTATATGTTCAATAAAATGGCGAACTTATTTTAGGCAATCGTTTAGTTTGTGTCAAAACACAAACTTTTTAGTTGCTCGAACCAAGCAGTTTCGCAACTAAAATTGCTAGTGCGCGGCTATCCATATGGACTTGAAATAAAAAAAAAACACGTCTATACTTGAGCCCAAGCGAACGATTCTCCTAACGTGTAAAGGGACCATAACCTTGTTTTATCATTACACAATGAACGTACCCTTCTATTTATTACCCAGCTGTCATTAAACTGACACCTATCAAAATTCAAAACTCTCACATGTGCTCACATTTCGATTTCGCGTTGTCTTATGTTATTCCATATTATACAAAAATTCATAAATTGTTAAAATATGAAAGTAAAAAAAACTAAAGATGTTGAACAGAAAGTTGTTGAAGAAGATAAAAAAGAAGTTTCCGAAAATCCAGTTAAAATTGTTGATGGATCTATCTTTAAATATTTTAATGATTTAACAAACGAAAACGACGACGTTCGAATCGTTGCTGGAACCCAATTGTTGCAACAATTATCGAAATCTCAGGATGAGGATAAAGTAAATATTTGGGAACTAATCTTAACCAAAATTTGGAATAATAACTAAAATATTTTGAACATTTTAGCGCAAAAATGAAGTATCGTATTGTTTGAAACGATTGATACGTGGTGTTGGAGCGTCCACGTCTGCTTCTCGTACAGGATTCTTCACAACCCTAGTTGCATTTCTTCAGACTATAAACACCGATGATGTGACCATGGAAGATGTCATTAAATCAGTTCAAAAAGAACTCAACGTTGGTACTTCTATATCGAGAAAGGTATGTATGTGTACGCTATATTTTTAGGTTAAAAAATGATAAATTCTACCTGCGACAGCTCGTGGAGAACAATGGTCTAAAGACTTACTAGTTACTACCCATCCATTTATTTATAAGTGCTGTCGGCAGGAATGGAGAATACCTACAATTCATGTCGAGTACTTAAAATGAGAATCACTTTTCATGACAAGAGATCGTCTTGAAGGACTTTTTCAGTTCTTCGCAAGGGACAGTGAAGTTATTTATATGATTTAGTTTCAGTTCAGAAATGAGAAACAAACTATGACAATTTTCCAAAATTTGATTTTGAAATGGTTATAGTTGTGACAGTTTAACGTAACATGATGGAAAATGTTTTTCATAGTGTAATCATTTCGAACACGAAGTGAGAAATACTTCAGGCCCAAACAGAAGTTTCTCTTATTTAAAAGAACAAATTTGCGTATCAAACGTATTCTAATTATAATTACAACCATGCATCGTAAATTCTGTATCTAGAAGCAACAAAACTTAGAATCAGTTGAGAAACAGAGAGATTTAATTTTGAATTGTCAAAGTTTTAAATTCGGGGTATTTTTATCAAACCTAAATCGCCGAGAAACATTAAGACCAAGTTTAAAATTTAAAATTCAACTCAAAAAAGCACTGTTCAATTCTTAAAAAAAAACGAAATCTTGATATGTTAATAATTAATATGGCCTTAATTTTTTGAAATAATAAAATTAATGCGACTTAGAATTGAACTAACTAAGTTTTGTCCGCTTTCCGGAGATGAAGTAATGTGTCAACTTGACGACAATTGGTATAGACTTTCGGCACAAAGGTGCACTAAAGATTTTCCATTTAGATCGGGACTTATGGTCGGCCACTGCATTAATGCTATATTTTTGATTTAAGGAACTCTTTGGTAATTGCGGCTTTGGGTATGTCGTGCAGAAAAGTCCAATTATATTCCAAAATTAATCACAACATTGTCCAAGAGCTCAACATACTTTTCCAAATTCATTTTGTGGAAGATAAAGCGCAATTGGGACTTTCCATGGCAGCCAAACGCAGCCCATACCAAAAGTGAGGCAGTAGGAATATTTCTCGCACAACGTCTTACTGTGTTTTTAAATCACAATCGTCACTTAAAATTAAATTAATAATATTAATACTAACACTTCTAATTTCCAAATTTGAATAATAAAATAAAATAAATTAAATAGATACAAATTTATTTTATTTTATTCAAATTTTGTCAAAACCGCACAACTGGAGACGAAACACCAAAAATGACTTCTGATGTTCTGGAAATTACAATCTTTTCATTCTATGCCGTGGCAAAAGCTTAGATTCGTTTATCTTGGTATTTTAGGTTGGCATCATTATTAAAAATCTGTTGCTTTTCCTACTTGTTATGGGAAAAGACTGTTGCAGTCTTATTTGAGATGGACTTATGCTATTACTGACTGCAAAATGTTTTATCACTCGAATATATACATACATATGTTGTCAATAATAAGAGGCTCACCAGATCTCCGATTTTTTCCATAGTTAAGAATGTTATATGGGTGATTCTACAAATAATGGAATAAAATGTTACATATTTCGGCCCGACATTTTTGGAAGCCAAAAGACGTAAAAGTTGTTCTAGTTGATCATTAGAACGTCTCTTTTGAATTGTTGAAAGCGGCCAGTCAAAAAAATAAAAAATGACGATTTTAAGAACATTTTTTGTAAAAGGAAGTTCAGGGGACTGAATTTTTTCTTAAGAGAACTGAATAAATCTTTATTTTTTTTTTGTATTTTCTCTTGGTTACACATTGAAATATAGAAATTAAATTTAATTAGTCTTCATAAACATACAAATTCATGGTTAATACAAATAACTTAGCATTTTATTAAAAGAATATAATATATTATAATTAAATATTTTTTTCTACTTAGAATCAATTTAAAATAAATTATATTCTTTTTAAAAATACTTCGCAATGAAGTTCGAAGTTCAACATAACTAAAAATTTCTCAGGTTTCTGAATAAAATATCATTTGTTCATTTATTAACCAGGGGACTGAGGTTTTTAATGGTTTTTGCGCAAAAAAGATATTAAGGTTTTACTTAAAAAAAAAACAAAAAAATATATATAATATTACAGTTTCATTAAACCTATACTATACTGCAAACAAATATGTAATATGTAATATTGTAAAACCTCACCAGAGGACTGATAAACTAAACGGACAATCCACGACTTCTTGCACAAATGTCTTTTTCACAATACTAACATAAGAAACAGAATCGAGTTGCACCACGATTTTATCGTAAGGTACTTGGTACTTCAAATTGCCAGCACTGGAAACTAGATCGATATCCTAGCTTTTCATTAATTTTTTCGACTGTTTCAACATTCCAGGGGACTGATATGAAATGTGGGGGACAAAGTTTAATTAAGTTTTTTTTGTAATTAAATCAATATGAATTCATCTTAGTATAAGACCTGAAATAAGAGAACGGTAATAATTTTTCTTTGCGAAAACGCACTGGGGACACGTCAGAGGACTGAAAATCAGACTCTGAAGATTATCGCAGGAGAAATTTGTTCTGATGATAGTCCTTTGTGTTTTTCCGAGCTATTTGTATAAGCAATTCTATTCCGAGTTGTGTTATTTAATGAACTATTTCCTAAATTACCATATTACCGATAACTCATCATTCACGGTACCATAAGCAACAAATTCATGATTCACAGCATGCGGAAAGTAAATATCCCTCACAATACTAGCAGTTCCATGCACAGCAATGGCACCTTACACAGCTCTAGCACCTTGCACAGCATTCGGACGACCAATATCGTCTCTACCTATAACAACAACAGGAATACAAAATGAGTCGCCGTCGCTAATTTTGAGATCAGATGAGCTATATCTATATAATTATTAACAATAGACGATGGAAAACAAACGACCCCACCAGCAACAACAACAGCATCAAGAGTTCCAACACAAGCATCAAGAGCGTCAGAAACAACATCAAGATCGATATTGACCCCATTATTACCATTTCTTGTTTTTATCAGACTGGGCATTAATGCTGAGAATGGAATGATCTTATTGTTTTTCTTTTTAAGCTTATGGCCTCTAAAACCCGCGGTAAGTGCAAGAGAAACAGAATTATAAAGGCCAAGGCAAGAACTTGCAGGTGAATTGTTTTTATTATTCACAGCAATCCGATAAAATTAGGAGACGAGAGTGCACGTAATTGAGAGAAAGACTGTTTAACAAGTTTTACAGCCTTAAGCATTTTTTGATCGCATGTGCCAACACGAATAGACTTCTGTTTAATGAAATTCTCGACATTTTCGTCAAAAATGTTAGTAGTTAACGTGGAGTTAATTTTTAAGAAACTAAACTGACTAGCATAAATGGAAACAGATCAGATATTTAATGTGAAGTTGTTATTCATTAAATTAAAATTATTATTTTTGAGATTTGAACATTAACCAAACTATGTATATATGTAAGATCAAATTTGATAATGAATTTAAACATATTGTACACAATGAATTCATAATACAAATATATAGTTTCCGGGTAATTGAGTAGCACTTCAACCTCCATCTGTAGCATAGTACAGCAACAATATCTCTTCATATGTCACGGTTTGACGAATATCCTGAGACTTTGCTTCTACCATTACAGTTGACCTCCAGGTTGTTTTTCCAACACGTCTTGCACCCTGGGGATTTCATTCAAAAGATTGCTTCGAGATTTTATGGCCAGGTTTCCTCAACGTATAGCCAATCCACCGCCATTTTCGTTGCATAATGTCTACATACACTTTTTCTGCCCGGTTCTGTTCTACAACTCGATGTTTGGTATGGTTTGCGGCCAGCAGACATCGGTTAACGAAAGCCTGTAGGTTAGGTTAGGTTAAAGTGGTTGTCATTAAAGCGTCTGACACACTTAGACCATTAGAGGTCCATTGTGATACCACGATCTAATAGGGAACAAAAAGGTTTCCTACTAGTTAAAACCATTTGGAGCTTCTGATGAAGCGAAGGAGACTTTTAATGTCTTTGTTTATGAGATCGCTTGGTTCATTATAGAAATATTCTCCTAGATGAAGTTTGCGTCTGTAAGAGAGAGCACGGCATGTACAAAGAAGGTGTGGGATTGACTCCTCTTCCTCCTCGTCCAAGCAACTCCTGCAAAAATCGTTTGATAGCACACCGAGTCGTGCGGCGTGTCTACCTATGAGACAGTGTCCAGTTATGACACCTATGACGGAGCTGATCTGAGATCTACTGAGGGACAATAGACATTTTGACCGTTTCAGATCCAGTTTAGGCCAGATTTGTTTGGTCGCCATACAAGTGGTAGTATTAAGCCATCTTGTGTTTGATTGTTCCAGAGCGATTCGTTTCAGCATAAGTTTACTTGTAGCTATGGGCATACCTATATTTGCCTTTTCGGGTAAGAAAGGCATTTCCGTTCCAATTCTGGCGAGTTCGTCGGCTTTGCAATTCCCCGGAATGTCCCTGTGACCCGGCACCCAGAATAGGTGAATGTTAAACTGTTTGGCCATCTCCATCAGAGACGATCGACAGTCTTGGACTGTAATGGAGTTTACAGAGACTGATGCGAGGGATTTCAAAGCAGCCTGACTATCTGAGAAGGAACGGATATCCGTGCTAAATACCCCGTTTTCTTTAAGCCAAGACAATACTTCCTTTATCGCCAGAATTTCCGCTTGGAATACGCTACAATGGTTTGGTAGGCGGAAGGAGAGACTAAGGTTTAGTCCATCTGAGTACACTCCACCACCCACTCCGTTTTCAGTCTTCGATCCATCTGTAAAAAAGTTTACTGATTTATTACCTGTCAAAGCCCCTTCCTCCCAAGCTGACCTTGAGGGAATGGTGACTTCAAAGTTTTTATCGAAAACCAAAAAGGGAGTGATGTAGTCAGAGTGACGCCTGTAACCTGCTCGAGATGTTAGCAGAGCACTTCCATGTTTCACTGGCGTATAACATCACAGATTTTGGATTCAAAGAATCAACTTGGTGCATAGTGATATTTTACGAGAGAGGATTCCAAATGCACATCGGGCTTTACTTATTCTGATGTTAACATCCAGGTCTGCTCCATCAATTACTACAAAACTACCCAGATAATTAAACTGCTTGACCTCTTCAGTTATCCCCTGCCTTAGAATAATTTGCTGTTGAATGTTTTGGCCGGTGAGCATTACTTTCGATTTGTTGACGTTAATCCTTAAGCCAGCCACCTCTCCGTTTACTTGCAGTGATTGACACATTTGATTCAAGCCGGTGCCATTTGCCAAGAGACATATATCGGTTTGTCATGTATGCAGTTACAATGGCTTGAACAAGACGATAAGAGGCAGTGATGTGGCATTTTCTTAAAAAAAAAATACATCGACATAGTCTATATGGCTGAGCTCATAAAAAGCTTTTTTATATTAAGACCAATAATGCGTGTGTCATACACAAAGATCAAACTGTGACTTACTTTCCCCTCGGTTTATATGCCTGACCTTTTTTATTTTGAATTACTTTTTCATTTATCATGATTTAAAAATGTATTGGTGATTAAATGCATTCGTCATTAATCAAAACTTCGTCAAAAACTGTTTCGCATCTGGAAGGTCTCTGATGATCATTTTATGTACTTACGTGACCTTAAAATTTTCAATGTTTCTAAAAGAAAGAAAAATCCTTATTGCAAACAAAAAAGCTTATTTTTAGTAAATATTTTTTTATTCGTGTGAAAGTGTTTCCAATTTAAATTAGGCTCGCTTAAGCAGAACTTAATTATTTGAAATAAATATCCAAAACATTACTAATATAATGTGGTATCTTAAAAACGTGAGCTGCAAATAGAATTTAAAAGGATCCTTTTCAAAAATGTTTATAAATACTCGTTTAATTATAGCAAAATTAGATGATGACTGTTTAAATATCTTCTTCTTGTCGGGTTTTCTATGCATCAAAAACCTTTTGAAGAATTTATTAATTGAATAAATAAGTTGTTAATCTTTTATTTTTTCCTTTATTTCGGTGCTTTGTGTTATATCGATTCACACTTTATTCGTAGCAAAGAAGAATGACACAAGGTTGAGTTGGTGCTTTGTACTTTGATTTACGATGATCTGATGAGAAAATATTCATATTCCAAGATATTTATTTTGTGTTACTTTGGTTGTTGAATTCCATCGAGAGTGCGGTTGTTTCTGAACTAATTTCTAATGACATACATTTATTGTGGATTGTTTTTGTCTACTATCTAAATATTTTAAATCGAATGAAATAAACGGTCAGTTGATGTTGATCTTCTCCAACAGTAACAGCATCGATGTCGGTGATAGCAACTGCAGGTACAGCAAGAATGGCTGCAATACTTGTACTTGTGATAACAAATGTGGATGTCATGTATGCAGTTACAATGACTTGAACAAGACGATAAGACGCAGTGATGTGGCATTTTCTTAAAAAAAAAAAATTTAAATTATATTCGCGAGAATGTACTTTATTAACATTAACTATAAACTTACGACAAACTTTGTGTTTTTGTAACGGTTCTAAAAATTTTCTAATAACTTTTCTTTATCCTGACCACACTTCACTTGCTTCAGAATAAGCTGTGGCTTCAATGATTCACGCACCTTCGACAACTGAAATGAAAATGTGGCACAGTTTGATTTTTCCGGGATGGAAAAAAAGAGTCCTATATTCACATATATTTTAGTGTGTCAGCGTGCAAGTGAGCTTTCGGAAAATAACAATCTTTCTAGCAGCTTGGTCGTCAAAGCAACCTTTGAGTATCGATGTAACTTATTGAAACTTGATCTATTTTTGCTATCAACTCCTAAAAGAAAATAACTTTGGTTTTATAAACATGCTGAATCGATAGGAATGTTGTTGAATAAACAAACAATAAACTGTTTCCGTGTCTGCATATGTTAGAAAAGACTTCATGTGATGAAAAGGAGATTCTTACTCGAAGGCAGGGCATTATTGACGTGAAAAAGAGACAAACCAGCTTGTTTTGGAGGGTAGTTTTGCTTTTCATGAATAAATAAATACAAATTGGCGATTATAAAAGTAAAAAAGTATGTTAATGTGGAAGTGATTAGAAGTTAGGATGAGCTTATGTTTGAGGTCAATGCCATTTAGGTGGAGGTATTCCCTCGTACCAGTCTCAATAGTTATAACAAGACTGAAGGAGGATTTCAATTTCAATTTTTTTGTCTAGGTCGTCAAGGAGAAGTCAGTAGTTATGAAAGTGGACAGGATTAATAAATAATTTATTCAAATAAACTTGACGACATTCTTACGGTAAAACCTATTGAGGGTCTACCACAAGGCTTATTGATTTTAATTTATTTTACTATAATGTAACATGTGTATATAGTTATTATTTGATTTGAGGATGTTTTCTAAATGAGTAATATAAGAGAAAAACTATAAACACCAAAATATTTGATCCTTTCAGAAGGACTTATACAAATTTTTCTTATATATATCTTCTACAATAGTCGATCAGATAATTAGATAATGGGAATTCTCTAAAACCATTATTTATTTCGGAACCGATACATATATATTGCCAACAGGCCATGGCGGGCTGGTCACCTAGCTTGTATGAGGGCTTGGGATGCGATTCTAAAGACCCTTGTAGCACATTTTGTGGTAAACCACATTGTGATTTCTTACGCTAGAGTTGTTAAATTTTTAAAATGTCAAATACATCTACAGTGAGCGTCAAAAGTGAGTAAACACCAATATGTTTTCTAGAGTTACATTGAATTCGAACAAACAAATAAACAATGGATTCTAATAATAAAAATCAATAAAAATAAATCAAAACACAAATAAAAATTCGAAATATATGTTCTTACAATTTTTTCTAATAAAAACTAAACATACTCCATATTAACGCGTCAGGCTTCGGCCACGCAATGAGCGACGAGCGACTGAGCGGCTGAGCGACGAGCGATAGAGCGACGAGTCTGAGCGATGGGTGGCCATTTACTGAGCGTCATCGCTGAGCGATTAGTTGCGAAAATGCAATTGTCGAGTGTAGTTCGTCGTAGTCTTTAAGTTGAAAGTCGCGTTCATATTTAAAGAGCTATTATAAGATCAAGAAAACTAAGGTTTGATGTATACCCAATAAATCGAAAGGGCAAATTATGTTGAATCTTCGCAAATATCCAGACCTATTTTATCAATATTGTCGTATGTCAATAGAATCTTGCAATTTGCTGTTGGAAAAAGTTCGGCTAAGATTAACAAAACAATGGAAGCCAATTAGTGCAAAAAAGAGACTAATTTTATTACTAAAGTTAGTTTTTACTTGCGATATACATGTAGGTACTATAGGGCTAGTTCTGCGTTTGGAACAAAAAAATTCAACTCGAGATTTTGATTAAAGTTGACATTCCGATGATAGCGAAGACAAAAAAAGTGGGTCCGGAAATTCAGTCTGTCTGTCTCTTCCTCGATCTGCAGCTTAAGCTACTGGAGTTATTTTCTTCAAACTCAGTACATAAAGGTCTTCGATGATTCCCTAAAGAGGAAATTGAATTTTTTTTTAGCTCCAAAAGTAACGGTATGGGGGTATACACCCGTAATGCACAATCGTATTTAGGCATGGACTACATTGAATGAATGAATGAACCATTTATTTGATTTTGGAATTTCTCATAAACCGCTCTAACGGTTTTAACTAATATTTCTATGCAGGAGCTCTTTTGAAAAAATATGGTCTACAAATTTTTTCCATAGTTTTTGGATTTGAATATCTTCAAAACGTTTATTTTCAAATCATGTCCTTGAATCTATCCTTCTAAATACTTAAAATTGGCATCCCAAACATCGTGCTTGAAAAATTTTAAAGAAATTTCTTACACACAAAATTACTTTAATAATAAAACGATTTTTGAGCTTTGTTTCCATTAATTCATACTTTTCTGAAAATCAGACGGCAATTTCATGCATTTGAACATTTTTATCTCATTAAATCCATGCTTTATATTTATTTACACAAACATTTTAGATTCTAAAGTACTTCTACATAAGAGCAAGTTCGTGCGATCCAGTCGTGCATTTTATTTATTCTTTATTTTTATTGTTTAGTTTTGCCAAAATAACATTCTGAATGTCGCTTTTCATCTCAATTTTTTTAAACTCTTAAAATTTTGACCTAAATGGCAAAAGACTTTTGAAAAATTTCATATTTTAAACTTTCTATGCCTATTTTCTCCATGGACTAACTTCGTCGCTCAGCGATCGACTGAAAAATTAGAACAGATTTGATTGCAGAGCGACGTCGCTCTGTCGCTTGAAAAAATCACAAGTCGCTCAGGGCTTACGTGGCCACCTCCGTACAATTTCATGTGTTTTAATTTTTTTGCGTCGCTCAGCGACTCGTCGCTCAATCGCTCAGTCGCTCGTCGCTCAGTGCGTGGCCGTAGCCTCAGAAGTATGAAAACATCATAATCAGAATATAAGGACCACAGTAAAACATGATGGTGTAGGGATGTATGGCAGCATATTCGATCGGGAATCTTGTTTTCATTGAAAGTACAATGAATAATCAAGACTATCTAAACATGCTAAGCAATAACCTTCAACCGACCTTACGCAAATAAGGGATACTTAGCAATTGGATCTCTTAGCAAGACAATGATCGTAAGCATACCTCGCAGTTCCTTAAAGAATGAATATTTTATAGGACTTCAAAGCACCTCCACCACCCTCCCCAATCGCCGCACCTAAGCCCCATACAACATTTATGGGATCATTTGGACCGGAAAATTTTAAAAACGGGCCATCAAGAACAAAGATGACCTTAAAAGGCTTTAATTGAAGAACTGTCCCAAATATCCTGCGATGTTAGAAATAACATTGTTGTTTCCAAGTCACGCTGACTAAGAGATGTTATGAAGTCTTAAGGCGATCAAATGAAATACCCAGTTTCTTACTTGAATTTTTATTTTGGTTTTGATCTATTGCTATTAAATAAAAATTTTATTTTGTTTTATTGGAATTCAATTTTTGTTTATTTTTTGGTTTCAATTCCATATAACTCAAGAAATCATTTAGGTGTTCACTCACTTTTGACGTTCAGTGTATGTACAGTATGGAACAAACTTGGAGGAAGAACTATAATAACACTAGTTTACACAAAAAAAGTACCTCAAAAAAAAAGTATTTTCTAGACTAATTTTGACTCTCTGAACACGAAAATGGCACTCATTTATTTTTCCAAAGAAGCGTTTTCGAGATATGAGCAAAAAACCGTTTTTTTTTTGCTCCTTTTCCATGTATGAGCCTAATTCTCAAAAACGGTCGAACTAAATAAAAATATACTTTATGTTTTTGAACAGATATTTTGTTTGTCTTTCCAACAGTATAGGACTTGTGTAAATCGGCCCAACAATCATCAAGAAAAAGCCGTTCAAAGTTTCAAAAAACACAATTTTTCGCCGTTTTTAGAAAATCGCTTCTTTAAGTAAGGATAGACAAAAAAATATTTAAATTGTTTTTAAGACCTCAGGTGAAAGATATTGTTTTTATAAAAAACGCACAAAATCAATGAAATCGAATAATAAATGTGGAAGTTATGACACAGTACGTGAAGGTAGACCATTTCATTTTTTTTCTTTTTTTTAATTATTTTTATTGAAAATATGAAGTATTGCTTACACTTGGACTTTGAGTGATAACAAGCTATTGTTGACAATTGCGATGCAAAATGACCAGAAATGACAAGTTTAGCATAAAAACTTCACAAAATGTCATTTCGACATCCCCATAGGACAAGACGCATAAGAGAACTTTGACTCAATATATGTAACTAAAAGATTAATGAATTTACAGAAGTTTATTAATATAAGGTTTTTCAATAAATGGAAAAATGAAAAGATTCAAAGAAGTTTCTTGATATTGAGCTAATTTGATGTTATAAGGGCGGAGGTTAAGGTCTTTACAATGAGACTGATAGATTCACAATTTTTGTGGACGGCATGGAATCGACTAATTGGCCTCATTTGAACTCAGCTGCAATATTTTTAAACCTTCGATCGGTATGTTAGCTCACTGGCACAGTAACATTCAATAGTGAATATGTTGGCTCAAATTTATCCACTGCAGCACTCATAGCCCGTCTAATGGAACGATTATTAAGACAGAAAATTCAAGAAAGCGCTTATGATTCATACAAATTTTAACCTTGACTCACTTTAACGACGGACAGATAACGAAAGTATTGGTTATAAGTTGATTCAATGGGAACACACATTTTCTTGACTAAAGCAAATGCATTGCAACAATACGATACGCACATTAATTTTGAGTTTGTTTAGTAAAAGAATCATAAGAAGAAACCAACTTATAAAAGAACACATTCGCTTTACCTTTTTATGTTAATTCTTTTGCTGTTGTGTTCCTGTGGCACAATAAATTCTGGTGGCACCGGGGCATTGATAGAAATTGATTCCCTTAACTCATGGCAATTAATTCCTATGTTAACTGGTTAACATTTATTACGAAAATTCGTTTGAACATAAACATTAAATTGATTATATTTAAAGTGAAAGCTTGACAGTATTCGTAAACGGACTTCTCGCAAAACTGTCCTCTGTACTCTATGTACTGTGATGCAAAACCCAAAAGATTTGGTTGAAACAAGTTGGGTTGCGAAAGTAGAAGATCAGCGAGGAAATTTTTAGAAGCAATCTGATTTGGGATTAATCTTACAAGTATTTAGCTAATAATTCGCATTGTATGTTCAAGAAAGAAAGAAAAAATTAATAAAATGAATTAGGTCCAAGTAATAGTACTAGCTAGTAGTGTCCAACTCGTAGTTCGCGAGCACTTGGTAGCACGCGGCCTATTTTCTAGGCGCCCGTAAAAGCCCTTGAATAAACTAAAGTAAACTCTTGAAACAATCATATCGCTCTATAGGTCGTACACCTATACATTCCCATGTCAACCACAACAATAAGTGAGAAGGCTGCATTGTCATCCTGCTAGCTCGTTACGTTATTTACCAAATAAAAAAATGAGAGTGTTTTTCATTTCAAATGAACAAGTCGACTGATGTTACTGACTCACCGCATCATTTGGAGTTCATGAGAATGGTCTTTTCTGATTTTTCTGTTAACAAAGCATTAATCGCAAATTTAAAGTTGATAACTTTTACAAGAAGATAAAACATTCATAACGCAATAAAAAATATGATTACTGAACAGCTGAACAGAATATACCTACCCATATTGAAACTGGTCGCCATGACTTCGAACGAAGCGCCTGTTATGATCGACTGGAATGTTGGATAGATTGAATTGCGTGAAAATAATGAAGATTTTCCAAAATTAAATTCCTATCACTATCTAATATAGCAGGAAAACTTGATCATGTAATGAACGTAATAGAAGGAATTGCGTTAAACCATCATCTTTTTTAAAAATTTACTTGAAGAATTGGACAGTGAGTATGGTGATGTGATCTACTTTGCTGTAGTAGGGTGGCTGAGCCGCGGTAAAGTGTTGACAACATTTGTTGGTTTGCTGACAGATATCATACATATATGTATATTTTTGAAATCCAAAGATAATTATGAAGAAAACTCGATGATAAAGTATGGATGGCCTCCCTTACTTATATCACTGCGAAACTAAATGACCTCAACGAAACCCTGCAAAAAAAAAAAACTAATATCAGACATGAGAGCACAATTTCAGCATTCGTAAAGAAAATCTATCTATAGAAGATGGAGTTGAAGGAAAAAAATCTTGAACATTTTCCTTCGTTTAGTATTCTTTTTGACACTGAATACCTTGCAGAGTGCAATTCAGTTGAACATGTGCAGCTGCTTCCCCAGCTGCAATCGAAATTCGAAAGGTGTTTTGCGAAAATATTCTGTTGATTGCTTCTTTTAGTCAACGTTCCTATGTGAAAGTGCTTTTTCTCAATTAAAAGCGATTAAAACGAAATACAGAAATATATGAACATTGAGATTGCTGTTTTTGACTTTTTTCTTCTTTTGTTTTTATACTATCAACAAAAGTTATAAACCGCTAAGAAAAATCTTACGCGTCTTCGGTCTTACGATTTTCATTAAATTGTTTATGTGTGCTTAAGTATGAAGAAATTTGAAACGTAAACGTTCTAAAACTAGGTTAAATAGTAAAAACAAATTATATTTAACCGAAAGCGAAGATCGTTTTGATGAAATTGAGAATACTTCTTAAAATCAGTGACTTTTAAATACTTGTAAGACAAAAGATGGAACCTAATAAATTCATAATAAATTGAAAAATAAGTTTTCACATTTTATTCCTATCTTAACCGGTGAAATTTCATTAATTTCTCAAATTAAATACTTCTTTTTTAAAACCCCACAAATGTATAGGAACAAAACTATCTTGAAGATGTATATATTGGAAAGAATACCCGAAATTCTAACTTAAAAATATTTAAAATTAAAAAAACCGGGCGTACTTGGTAAAAAAAAAAATCCCATTCCTTTTTTTCTAATTTTTTCTTTAATGAATGAGTCTAGGCCAAACACAAGTTTCTTTTTGAAAATGAAATAAAATGAACAAAAGAAAATTTTCCCCTGCATCAGTAAGAGCAAACATTCCCATTAATGATAGACCACAATGTCGTTCAAGCGGATGGTCGTGCACCTTTAATTGCTGAGTCAATCGGACTTTGCAAGCGAATAATCCGAAATCTTTATGCAGAATTCTCCTAAGGCTAGTGCGTGAAATGTTGAGATCGATAGCGAGTTGATGTTAGTGAATTGATTCACACTCTCGGCTACAGCAGCCACATTCTCGTCTGTGCGCACCATACAACGACGGGAATCATGAGTGTTGTCTACTCGCATACCAGTTTCACGCACTGTTTGGTGGAGGTTGGAAATAAGTTTTCAATATTTCCCAATGGTGTTCAAACGTAAAGCGACTCATTTCGTTCCGCGGAAGTATGATACTGACTTTCTGACTTAAAAAGAAACCAATAGATGGCCCACCCTTTATATGAAACATTTTAAGAATCCCTTCATTTTCTTTACAAAATAATGCATAGTTATTTAAAAATATGTTTTCATTTACAGGAAGATGCCGATGCGTATGTTGGAAAGATCCTTGTTTGTGCAGCTGTTCTACGTTCTGGCCGGCTGATCCAAGCCAGCAATGAGGATTTGCAACCAATTACAAATATTCTTATTCAAGCTTCACGACACCGAACGTATCATTGCTCCTTGGCATATTCCTTCCTTATCGAGATGATAGAAAAGGTAAGTTGAAATGGAAACCAATGGGAATATACAAGTTTTAATTAATTTTCTTTCAGCTCACCATCGAACAATTCGAGAAAGCTGTCTGGCCTCTTTTACAAGTAGAGCTCATTAAACCTTGGTCAAAGCAGACAATTCAAACGATTCATTGTCTTATTGTAGCTCATCTTAAATTTCCGTCTATTGTGGGTAAACAATTCTTTAAAATGCACCTCGGGGGTTCGAAATTACTCAATTCGGAGAGTGAACCCTATTTATTGCGACTTTTTGTTGGCAATACCAATTCGGATATACTGACGCATCCAGCTTTGGAGGCTTTCGGTGCATATATTGCCACTTGCAGTACACTGGTTGGTTTCTTTGAAAATCATTTCGATCCATTTTTAGAGACTCCGAATAGACTGAAAGAAATAATATCGCTGAAGTTCCTCACCGATATACTAGCTCATTTGAATAACGAAAAGACACCCGTTTCTCGTCTTCTTACTCCGAATTTTGTAAAAATGATTGTTGCTAGCTTAAAAAATACAAAGTCAAAAAAAGATGCGACATTCAAAGCTTTCTACTCGGAATTTTTTGAAAACTTATCCGCTTGCTGCTCGAAAGCTTCAGATGAAGAACGTGTTGAAGTTATTCATAAATTGATTCTTCACCCGGGCACATTTAATATTGAAAAATTTACAACAAACCGGATTGTACGTCAGATTATCGGATTCTTGGGCGAAACCGGAGTCCAAACCATATTTAAAACCTACAAAGACATATTTCTTGATCGCCTCACTAAAAATGCCGAGGATAACACAGACAAATGGTTAAATTTTGAGAGGCAAAATGCTGCATACATGTTGCAGCATCTGCTGTCCCACAAATCGGTGCAGAAGGCTTTCGCATGGCGTCAAATACAACTGCAATTCTTTATGGCCATTGGTCTGTTTAATGTAAACAATTTGGGAGAAATTTGTCCTTGCAGTGAGGCAGCCCAGCTGCAAGAAGACTTCGGGATGCACATGAAAAATATTTTCTATACAAGCTTGCAATCCAAAGTGCCGGCTTTGAAGAATGAAAAAGCTATTCTTATGAGTTTGGTAGAGACCTGCAATGAATATTTGCAAAAGAAAAAGGCCGCAAAATTTTTCCGTGAGAAGATTAATGAGAAAGTCGTAAAAGCATGGAACGAAATGTACTCTGAGGTCCAAAACTCGAAGAAAGTGCACGGCAATGAGAAGAAATTGCAACTGGTATTCCATATACTCTTACTTCACATGGGTCTACAGCTGTTCCGAGAACCCGAAATGGCCGAAACTGCTATTATAGACTTAGAAAAGTGCATTGCGAAAACTAAGGGAAAGAAAAAGTCCAGTGAAGACACAGAACCTGAGTGGATTGAAGTGGTGATTGATTTATTTTTGCATTTGCTTTCGCAAAATGCCAGCGCCCTAAGAAACATCGTGAATACGGTTTTCCCTCATTTGTGTGACAGTTTGAATTTAACAGCAGTGCATCAGATTCTGGCCATGCTGGACATGAAAGACGGACAGAATCCATTGAGCGCTAAGAACGATGAAGATGATGAAGAAGAGGAGGAGGACGATCAAGACAAAAACGGAAACGAAGTTGAGGAAGACGATGATGACTCTGAAGACGATGAAGAGAATAAAAGTGCTTCAGAAGACGACGACGATGAAGATATTGATGATGAAGAAGAAGATGATGAAGTTACAGCTTCCGATAAGCTTCGCAATGCAATTTCTCTTGCTCTTGGTTCAGCAATACCTAAAGACGATGATCAAGATTCTATCGACTTAAATGACATGACCGAAGAAGAAGGACAAAAGCTAGACGAAGCTTTAACTGCTGCCTTTGCTATGAAAAAAGCCGGTGGCGATAGCCAACAAAAAAAATCAAAAAACCATCGAATGCAAATTACGACAGTTACGCACTTCCGCATTCGAGTATTAGAACTACTAGAAATATACTTACAGCACAAACCCAGTCTTCTTATCACTATTGAAATAATGTTAGCCGTCTTCAATATGCTAGAATTTTGTACTGATAAAGAACTCAAGCCGTTACAGATCAAAGTTGAGAAAACACTTTACAAACTAACTTCTCTGAGACAGTTTGGTTCAGTTCAAGATGTCACAGAAGCAAACCTCGTCGATTTTATTAGGTTAATCATCGATAAAAAGTCCCGCTCTATAGAGTTTGATGTTCATAATCGTTCGAAGAACAATTGTTGCATGTTTCTCATTGCCAATGCGAAACTTATGAGTGAAGGTGGTACGAATGACCAGGTTCTTTCCTTACTTGTAGAATATCTAGAAGATTTTATCCAATCGCGAAATCCTGCAGTGAACATAACTCTGTTAAGTGATATATTCCAATTGCGTTGGCAAGGCGTTTTTACCCTGGCCAGCTGTTTGACCGAAAAAGGCATTGCGATGTCTGTACGAACTTTCAGAAGAATTCAAGTCGTTACACTACTGACTTCAGTTTATAAGAATCACGAACTAATCAATCAAAATACTACACTCGCAATTAAGCACCTTAAGAACATTGAAACAATACTATCCCAGCATTTGGAAGAGATTTCCAAGGCCACTAGTATATCTCAAAATGAATTCAATAAATTGCTAGATTTGCTTTTTGCCGCCAAACGCTGTCATACAAAATTGACAATAGACAATAACGTATTCAGTGCTTGTACAGATCGTGTTCAAAAGATAAGAAGTAGAGTGAAGTTAGACTGTGCACAGAGCTATAAAAAGTTTTGTATTGCTTATGAAGTAGAGCCATTAAAGAATCCAGCCAAAGTTCAAAGCGGCCTTACAAATGGTAATGTGTCAGAAGAAGAGGAAGATACCGAAGTTAATGTTAAAGCAACAAAAAAAGATAAAAAAAGAAAAAACTCAGATTCGGCGGCGGAGTCATTCAAAAAAGGTAAAAAGCTGAAAAAAGAAGACCGAATGAAAGTATTCTCTGAAGGTCTAAATGGAGGATTCAATTTTGAAAGCTCGGCGCTAGAGGATGTTGTGATAACCGATGTCTCGCCGAATCACGATGTAAGTAGTTCCGAGGAAGATTCAGACTAGGCAATCCATTAGGGTTTTATTTTTTTATTTTAATAATTATTATTAATTGTTAAATGTAATTAATAAAAAACAAACATGTAAATATAAAAGAGTTTTAATTTTGTTGGCTGGCTCTAAGCCAACAAGATCATTGACAAGGACCGTTTGAACTATTTTTGTTTTGTTTGTTTTAATAGCTGAAAAGATGTTACACTTCGGTGAAGATCTGTCAAACAATCTTCAATTTGCCAATGGAATGAACAAACATTTTTTTTGTTTAATCAAAAACAATTTTGAAAATCTGGATTTGCAAGCAGATTCACCCTACAATACTGTGAAGAGGATACCTGAGACCATATTAGGTAAAAAGATAACGATCGAATAATGTCATTTTAACAATACTAGGAAATACGATTTTGAAAACCTGAATTGTTTATCAACCAATTTCTTCACAGAGTCCTAACGTTAGTTCTGGTCTTTTGTGTGTAGAAAATAGAAATAGTTCATTGCTTTATCGGTTGCATTTTGGAGAAGTTTGTGCCCAAAGATGTGAATTATGCTCGAGTTTTGGGCTTATAAATGGTAGCCAGATCAGAGGGGTGAAACATTTCTTGCAACGATATATAAATCCTAAGCATTTAGCAACATTTTGGCGGTCTCCAGAATGTGGTCATTCCAACGAAGATCGTCATTGACACATAAAGAGTACTGAGGGCTTTTTGGCTTCTTCGATGCAAGTGCCATTCAATGACAATGGCATAACGGGTACATTTTTCTTTAAAGAAAATAGACAACATTGAGTTTTCGCTGAGGATTTATCAGCGATCCCATAACCTTGGAAAGAAGAGACGTAAGTGCAATTGATCGATAGGAGGTGCGGGAAAAAGGGTCGCCTTTTTTAGGAACAGGCTGGATCTTCTAGTGAAACTTACTTCTCTCAACCTGATAGCTTCTTTACAGCTTGTATCGAACCAAAACTTTTCTTTAGGATTTATACTCTTAATTCTGTTAGGAATAAAAGTACGCGTCCCAAGAATAATCACTTCTGTGATCATATCACACTGGCATCAACGTCCCTATCGAGGAAACATAGTGACCACTTAAAAATTCGAAAAAAGTTATTCAGACTCCCAGTTGGCTTACTCGTATTGCCAAACGGTCCTAGCGGGATGTTCCTCTTTAACTGGATGAATAGTGCACGAGAAATTGGCTGATATTTCACAATGGTCCGAAGTGCCGAATGGAGGGTTTAGCGTTATGGTTTACTTATCAGGGTTAGAAGTAAGAAACAAATTGAAAGTGTGGGCGTTTTTAAATTAAAAAAGTACGACTTTCTTCCATGATTCATATTATTTTTATAACATTCCAGAAAAGATGGAGTAGGATGCAGTTTTTTTAGTCATATCATTTAGTTTTTCTCAAATCCTTATATACAAAAAATATTTATTTTCGCTTTCGCGTGCAAAATGAATAGAAAAAGGGAAAAGTACCAATGCGCCATTATCAAGAAATACATGCCTGTATGTACGAAGAAAGTAGTAGGTATGTATGTTTCTTTTTTCTTAATCAGAAAGTGCTAGTTTTTATAATCGATATCATCTTGGAAAATACTCTCAAATGCATTCCTCTGAATCCATTAATCTTCAAATTATTAAATAAAAAAAAACTTCAATTATGTTGTTATCTCGCCACAATTTGCATTTGCTATAAATAGGAAATGTGATAGCAAAACATCAGCTTTCATTTGTACATATGTATGGATCTACCTACTTGGGGGCAAGTAAATGGCAATAAAAATACTTGGTGTGTAACCAAGCAATGTAATTTTAAGATTCAATGGGATTTTGAAAAAATTTAAAGCCCTTCATGAAATCGACCATTATTAGTCCACTTTCAAAACCAGCATAAACTTAACTTTGTTTTTATCGACATGACAATCAAGTCATCCTAAAAGACCAAGAGCTAGGAACGGGTTAAATTATCTCATTTCAGGATAATGGCAAATTCGCTGTGGAATTTGTACTAAAGAGAGTTGAGTTTAGTCAAAGTAAAAGAACCTTGGTGAAGAAATCACTGAAGTTATTGAGGAATATTCCTCGTTTTTAAAATTAATGAAAACAACTTCAATTCACCCCATTTAACGAATAAGAGTTCCGCAAGGTCCTTCCGGGTTACTAAACGAAAACGTTTCAGTTTATTTAACATAAGCCGGTGATTATATAAAGTCGGGGCGCGGGGTGGTCTGGGATGCATGGGGAAGGTGTGAACCTTTTCTATGTATCCCCAATCACCCCCCGTCCCCCTTGATTACCTTAATTAATTTTATCAAATAATTTTTTCTTTTTTTCTTTTCTGTGAATAATACTTTATTTATCCTCTAATTTTTAACGAAATCAATAATTAACAAACATTCAGTATTAAAATAATATTATATCTACTATTGTATTAGTTACCTTTTGTATACATAAATATAAGTTAAATTTAGTTTAAATATCCAAATAATTTTATAAAATCTCAGCAGAAAGCCTAAGGCGCTCCAGCTGATTTATTATTAATATGTACATTTATGTAATTTTAATAAATAATAATAATAAATAATATATAAAGTCTAATGTCGATTTCCTTTAAACACTAGGGATTTCGATCCCTTGTCAAATTTTTTCTTTTGGTGTGCGTATTTCGTATACATATAAATCCCTCTTCAAATACGGATTCGAGGGATTTGATCACTGTAAAAAAAAATCGATTTTTGGTGTGAAGAAACGTAAAATCTGTTGAGAAATTGATTTCTCATGTATAAAGGAACGTCTTCCTGTAATTTAACTTTACTGTCAATATCTTTATCACTGGAATGTATTTAACTACATAATAGGCATGCAATGTGCTATATTTTAAATGTTTTTTCGATCCATTATGTACATTTTAAAAAGAGAAAACCCTTGAGGGACACCGTATTCGATTTCAATTTTTACTTGCGATATAGGTAGTATAGGGCAAATTCTGCATTTGGAATAAAAATCGAACTCGAGATTTTGATCAAAGTTGACACCCGTAATGCAAAATTGAGTAAATAAAAATTAAGTGTGATATTATGGACATGGACTATATTTTGGTCAAAAAAAAATTTGGGGGAAAATGTTATTAGGGGTACCTGTCATAGAACGGTTTTTTTGATTTTCGAATTTCTCACCAACGGCTTTAACGATTTTAACCTAACTTTTTATGCAGGAGCTGCTTTGCATTTGAAAAAATATAAACTAAAAATTTTTTCGAAAAAATAGTTTTTGGATTTTTAAAAAAAATAATACATTTTTTTTTTTTTTGAAAATTCAATATCTTGAAAACCGAAATTTTTAAATTTCGTTTTAAAATGTATTTTATTAAATACTAACAATTTGCATATCAGTTTTGTTTATAAAAATTTTAAGTAAAATTTAGTACACTAAAAACATGTTTCAGTGCGTCTGTATGTCTGTACCTCTCACTACAGCCTAAACCACTGGACCTATTTCATTCAATCTCGGTAGTTAAGGGTCTTGGGTGATTCCCAAGAAATTTTTTTTAGCTCCAAAACTAACGGTACCCCCATACACCCGTAATGCAAAATCTTTTTTTTTGATAAAAAAAAATAGGTGTGATATTATGAACATAGGCTACATTTTGGTCAAAAAAAATTTTGGGGCAAAATGTTATTAGGGGTACCTGCCATAGACCCTTTTTTTTTTTGATTTTCGACTTTCTCATTAACGGCTCTAATGATCTTAACCCAAAATTTTCAGCAGGAGTCCCCTTAAGTTTAAAATAATATTGTATATAAAAATATTCGAAAAAATATTTGTTGCGTTTTAAAAAAAAAAAAAAATTTTTTTTGAATCAATATCTTCAAAACCTATGAACGATTATTTTTTGAAATTATTATTATAAATGCATGTATGTATTTATTTGAATTTATTTTCTTTCCCCATGGATAAAAAATAATTACACTTTTTGTAGTCTCATCGGTTAATCGATTTGATCACAAATTAAACGTTTTTTTTTTCAAAAAAAAAAAAAAAAAAATCAGCACGATTTCAGAATGCTCTCTATTTATATGGGTCGTTTTAAAAAAATTACATTTTTAGCGTTATAGCTTCTATTTTTTTTGCATTTCAATTTAAAGACTTGAAATTTGGCATGGAACTGTGTTTATATGTCAGCATTATAAGAAAAAATTTGCAGATCGATTGATGGTAACGAATAGCCATGGTAATTAATAATGTGTAATCTCCGTGGCCTTTTTGGGATGTGATTTTGATGCTTAATCAGTTTTATTAATATGTATTTCTAATGATGAAAATGATTTTTTTTTAATTTTGGGCCTTGTCGTTTAAAAGGCCTCCTCTTAAACTTCAATTTTATGATATGCAAAAAAAAACAAAATTTTGTTGTTGTCCCAATACTTAGTTGAATGAGTGTGACAAGATTTTGAAAAAAAAACATAATTAAACATTTTCGCTTTTTCACACAACTAAACAATTTTTAATAATTTTTTACGATGCATCATCTTATAGTACGTCAAAAAACCTTCAATTTCATGTTTTATTATAATTTAATTATTGCAGTTAATTCCTTTAAAATTTACATACAAAATAATTTTTTCATCCGAGTAAAAATTCAGTGTAATCTCCGTGGCCTTGTTATCTTTGTACCATATTAATATTTTTTAGTCTAACCACCGCCAAAAGAAAGGTATTTACTCATACTTGAACCTAATATAACTTGGATGACATTGAATTACATTGACTATATTAAAATTAAGAAATAGTCGATTTTGTAATCTCCGTGGCCATTTTCGTATTTGTTTTTTAATAAATGTTCTTTTAGTTTATAATGGCTCATATTATTATTAATTTTTTTATATTTTAGATAAATATACTGAATTTTATCATTACTTACAGTATTTGTACCGTAAAAGTTCCAAGAAAGTTATGTGCCGTTATTTAAAAATATTTTTTTGACTTTCATGCTTTTAAACAAAATCATTTCGTAAACAAACAACTTTTTTATTAATTATCCTATTAAATTTATTTGCTTTCCACAAAATTTCAACTATTTATTGTTACTATTTATTTTGTGGATTATTGTTATTTTATGCAAGAAAAGAACATTTTTAATACATTCGAAATTTTCAATTTTAATTTTTATCGAAAAATACTCGTAAAATGAAAAATATTTGAAATTATTTTTGCGCAACTCGGAGAATTCCTTTTCTACTTGTTTACTATAGATTTAGAAACTAAAACCCAAGAAAAACTGAAAAAATTTTTTTTTCAAACGATCAATAAAAAATGTCAATTTTAAAAAAATGACCCATATGTATGTATGTACATCTACTATACATATAGTTTACAGTATGTAATCGATTCTATTTAGGCCCCATATCCAAGTTACTTTTTCCAACAAATTAAAGTATACTTGAAATTTTTAAATCTTAAAATGAAGGAAAAGGGAGTTTCACCCTTGCTGAAAAGAGATGAGTAAATCCGTTGTAATTTCTTGATGTGATGCACAAATCGCTTCAGATCATTGTAAATAACAATAATGGTATTTAAAAATAGTTGACAAACTGCTTTTTTTTTATTCTGGACTTGAATATGTATAGTACATGTCTCCTATTTATTGATTTAGACGCACTTAGTGATTGGAAATGAGCTGTCATCTGTCTTGTGTTTTGCACCTCATTTATTAAACTCAAGAAATTTCCTTCTCAGAAGAGAAGGCAACTCAGTTGGTCAAAACCAGATAGACCAGAATAACAACGCTTTCATAAAGGAATCTCCAAAAGCCATTTGAGAGCATCTTTGCAACATGAAACCAAAATGAATCCATAAAGTGAAAATGGAAACATAACACTAGCTTACATAAAAAAAGTACCTCCAAAAAAAAGTATTTCCTAGACTAATTTTGACTCTCTGAACAAGAAAATGGCACTCATTTATTTTTCCAAAGAAGGGTTTTCGAGATATGAGCAAAAAACCTAGCCTTGATTGTTTTTTCTTTGATTCAGAGAAGACAATTTACTTAAACCACGTTCAATGAAATGAAGTTCAGATAAACTGTGAAACCGGACGAGTTGAACTTCAAATTTAAACTCCAGTTGAGGTTCAGCAGAACTTAAGTTTAAACTCTCACTGTGAAACTGAGGGTTTGCAAAAGATCCCGAAAACAAAGGATTGACATATATATATGAAAACAAAGTTTCCCAAGCTGTCAACCGAAAAAATTAAGGCGCGTATATTCGTTGGTCTACAGATAAAAAAATTGTTTAGTGACACCGGATTTTTGAATTGTCTAAAAAAAATACGAGAAAAGAGCATGGAATGCTTTTCAAGACGTAGTTCATGGTTTTTTGGGAAACCACAGAAGTCCAAACTATCGTCAATTGACCGAAAAAAATGATGCTATTCATTCCATGCTATTAGTGAGTATTTAGCAGATAAGCGTTTCAAAAACAAAGATTCCACCGGGACCTTGCAATCTTGGAAAAGAGGTATAAGGACTTTTGGGACCGAGGGATGATGAGTGACTACTGCTGGATGCAGCTCCGCGAAGATTCAACGCCACATAAAAGAAGTGTAAGCAATACGTTATATTTTCAATAAAAATTATGAAAAAAGAAAAAAACTGAAATGGTCTGCCTTCACGTACTGTTTCATAACTTCCACATTTTATTATTCGATTTCATTGATCTTGTACGTTTTAGCTTTGTAAAAACAATATCTTCTACCTGAGATCTTAAAAGTATTTTAAATATTTTTTGTCTATCCTTACGGAATGACTTAAAACAAACGATTTTTTTAAAAATGGCGAAAAATTGTGTTTTTTGAAACTTTGAACGGCCCTTTATGCATGAGTCTTTCCACTACGATGGATTCTGTGAGTTTCTTTCGGGATTCGTAACAAATTTCCGATTACGATGGAATTCGTGATAGGGCTAAATAGTTTAACGACCAGTCATCCTCCGACTTCTAGTGAAATTAGTTATTTGTTGCTCAGGTTTGCTTTTACCTTTAATTGTAGCCAAAATTCCGAAATCAGCGCTAAGAAGATCGCTATAGTAAACAGTAAACATAAAATTTAAAATAAAAAAGTATACATTTTTTATAAAATTATTTAAAATTCTATTTTGTTCAGCTTTATTCTGCACATACATATTCAAAAAAAAAAAACTTTTATTTTTTTCCCAAATTATCGGAATTTTAAATGATTCAATTCAGAAACCCAATAGTGTAGGAGGAAGCTGTTTAGTTTTCTTTCTCTTCGTCAGCTTCTTCATTCGGTTCGCCGTCTTCTTCATCATTCACTTCACCACCTTCGAAATGCATACCCTCCTGTTCACCTTCCTCGTCTTCGTCACCATCCACTTCAGCGTTCTCTGCCTCAGCACGTTCCATACGCCGTTGCAAGTCGGCTTCGTCCATCGCTGTAACCACTTTTGGCGGCATAATCACTTTGAGTTCACCTTCGTTCTCCATGATTTGCTTGCGAATGCTTTCGATGGCCACTTCAAGAGCTTTGAGGCCGTCAGTCTTCTCTGTTGTAGAAGTGGTCATCACATAGAGAGGGGGTGCAATGAGATTGATACGAATTGGCATCTCTTCTGTGGAAACATCCAACCCAGACTTTAGAGCCGCCTTCACAGCATCGATTCCTTCGTAGCCATAGCAAGAACACTCTATGTCCGCACGAATCTTCACAGCCTGGGATGTCAGTTTGCGTTGGATGTTTTGCAATAGTAATTCCTTAGTACTAGCATCCAAGCCGCATTCGTCGAGGATCGTGGGGTCCAGAACTGACTGCTTAAAGATGTCGTAGGCTGCAGTCTTGTTGTTGTATTTTTCCTCAAAATACCAAGCTGTCTTTTGGTACAAGTCTTCGAATGCATCATTCGAGCCGTACCCAAGAATATCAGCCACATGCCTGAGAATAGAATTAACTGCTTTAGCTTTGGCATAACGCTCAGTGCACTTCACGACGTCTTCCGTTGAGACACGCCTCTTTGACAAATCTATGTAGCCCTTCTCTTTGTCAACACGGATGACCACAACGGGTTCCGTTTTACCAACCCGAATAAGTTTGTTTATGGAACGAATACGACGACGGGACAACTCAGAGAGAAGAATCATGCCTTCGATATTGTTGTACTCCAATAAATGGACGTAAGCACCCATTTCGGCGATGGACCGCACGTTAACCATGACAACATCATCTATTTCGGGATACTTTTCCTTGTAGAAACGACTGGTGAGGACCATTTTGAGTAAGTTAGTTCTCGAATTAAATGTGGATATTTAATAATTAGCTGATGAAATACTCTATAGTCCACAGAAAGTGGCAAAACGTGTACACTTTTGCGGGTTGGTTTTCACGAGAAAGAAATTGACAGCAAACTTCAATTCAGAGTCGAAGTGAAGCTAGAAGCAATTGCTTAAACTTGAACACTTGTGTTCGGAATCACCTGTCGGTAATGATGTTCATACAAAGTGAAGACCCGTAACACACTTCATTAAAAAATTCTCAGTTCTAAAGCCTAGAACGCAGATCGAGACAAGACAAATTTTATCTCTACAATTTTAATCTCTACGAAACGTTACCAAATCTCGCGCAAAAGTTTGAACTGGGAGAGATAAAATCTAATTTAATGTGTTTTGTAGTGCATCTCTGGAACGGGTTTTCTTACAAAAGTCGTTCATACCTTTTTGGAATCTCCTCTTGATGCTTTCAAGAGAAGCATCAGTAGTTTTTACATAAAACCAGTTTTGACAAAAATCACTTTCGGAAATACGGTGGCTGTCAAAATTTGTCCCGCAAAATAATGCTTGTATCATTCTTTTTGCTGGCAAAATTTAGTGGAGGTATGAAAGTATGAATTTTGCGCGCGAACTGCGTACTGCTCGGAAAAATATCCAAGACAAAATTTTTCCCGATCTGCGTACTAGGCTTGTGTCTTCAATATTTTATTTTTACATGGACAGTGTGGGTGGGAGGATGTTTTATTTAATTATTGCGTTTGTGAGTATTTTCGGCAAAATTGTGTTCTTACGAATTTCTTCTTAATTTTATCTTAGTAATTTGTTTTATTTTTTTCTGTCCATTTCATGTCATGGCATTTGAACAATTTATATCTAGCTTAAAGCCTAGTACGCAGATCGCGCTAAATTTTATCTCCCACATTTTTCTCCAAACATCAGCTAAAATCCAAGCTAAATTTTGACATAAGAACTTTGTGGAGAATATGTCACAGAGAACAACAGCTGTTTTCTAAATTAATTTTTTTCAAAGATTTAAAAGAATTTGGTTTAAAGTATGATTTTTTAAGAATTATGAATGAGAACGAATGAGTATTATGAATTATGAGTGATTTTCGTTGTGGAAAATCTTGTAAGACTCCCGTCACCAAATATTCTTCTAAATATTATTCCATTTTAAATTGAAATTGAAATTTAGCTCGAGAATAAATGTGCCAGACAATTATTTCGTGCGCTAAATTTTGGCAGATAAGTTACATATATGTACAGCTCGAAGAGAAATTTTGATTTCTTAGCTGGAACAGCGTACCTCTCGGCTTAAATGCTTAACATAATTTTAGCTTGGCTAAATTTTGGAGAGAATTTTGTATGGGAGATAAAATTTAGCGCGATCTGCGTACTAGGCTTAAGGCTAGGAGTGCACATTCAGGCTCGTATTCACCGAGCGCTCCTAAACGGCTCTTAACTTTACGAGGCTCTTAACTTGAAATTTCTGTGGGGTATTCACCAACCACTGTTTTTCGAAGTTCGAAAATGAGAGCCACTCTCTCTTGTTCAGGCATACCCAAACTGTGAAATGCTGTGGAATGTTGGTCTTGACAGCAAATGGATACTCTTCTACTTGGCATTGCTCACATGGATTCGAGTCAAATGCGTGCGATTTATGTTTATTTCTCTTTGCGAGATGTTTTTAAAAAAGTAAACAATTTTCCCTTTAGAGATAATAAACACTTTATTTGAATTTATATTACTTTAATTTTTCCGAACAGAAAATTACGTCTTCTCTCGACCGATTATAAAAATGAACTCTCCTAAGAAATCTTTCAAGATACCCTTCAATAGAATAATCATAAAGTGTTTGGTAAGCAAAATGACTTACCAAATCATGTTACATTGTCTGCTCCGTGAAGGAATGTGCAAACTGCAACATGTTTTGTGGGAACAATAATTATGAGAGATTTGAAATTGTATTAAATGTATCCGTTAACCGGATATCTAAAATTGAGGGGGTAGAGGGTGTCTTATACATAACTTCTCCCCCCTTTAGTTTAAAATTCTCCTGAATTTTATTATTTACTTTTACTTTAATTTTCTTTTGCAAAATAAAACTGAAAATAACTAAAACAATTAATAAAATAATAAACGTAAAGTTAATTCCATAAGATATATTCTTATGATACTGTAATTCTTCAATTTTCTTAATGTTATTTTCGTTTTCAAATACAATATCTTCTAAAGTTATTTTGCTACTAAAATTTGTAAAACTTTTGTTCATTGGGTAATAAAAACGATCTTGAAAAATTTCCTTTACATTTGTCCAATATTGGTCTAAAATTCTTAAGTCACAATTATTAAAATGAATTAACAGATTACCTGTTAAATTTAAATTTCTTTCATCACAATTTTGTGTTATGTTAATATTATTAGCATTTTTTATAATTATGGTTTCATCATCAATAGTAAAAATTTCGGTTAAATTATTCTTAACAAGTTTACAATTTTCTTGGTATACACAGTGTTTACTTATTTGTAGTTCATTTAAATATTTATATTCTTCATATTTGTATGTTACATTATTATACTTAAATACTATTTCTTTAGGACTATCAATTTCTTTTTTCAGAATATTTGGAATTGGTAAAATTATTTTAAGTTGAATTTTTACAAAATCTTTGGGAATTTTTATGGCAAATAATAACAAATTTTCTCTAAATTTAATTACTCCCATTTTAATATGTTTCATTTTATTTAAATCAATTTCATATTTTTTAATTTCTAAATCAGTTAACATATTTGGATTTATATGTCCATATCTAGCAGAAGCTATATTGCTTTGTATATTATCAATTTTTTCTTTTACAATTTGTAATTTGAAATATTGGTCATAAAATAAATTTCTTTGCATTACACTGTTTGATACACTATTTAATTGATTTAGAATAACAGCTCTATCTTTTTTTAAAACTGTTTTTAACTGTTGGAATGTTTTATTAAAATGATCATTTATAATAACCTGTTGATTAATATTTCCTATAGCATTGTGATTATTGATTTCAATGTTCCTAAAATGGTTTTCTATATTTAACCTGTCTTCCTCATCCATGGTTCCGAACAACCATTTGGATGCACTACCTACAATATTAACCAGTCCTCTTTTATGTCGTTTGTCCTTTTGTATTAATGTTTGTACTCTGTTTTTAAGATGTCTAAGTTCAGTTTGTATCATTTCTTGGTGTTCTGTGTCCAATCCTTTTAAATTTAATCCAATACTGTCTAGTATGTTAGTAATTTCGAACGGGTCTACTACATGTACAATTATGTCTGTTTTCGTAATCATGTCAGCGTCATTTAGTTTTATTTCTGTGAATCCGTTTTGTTCCTTTATTTCGTCTATATTGAGTCTTCCTTCAGCTAGTGTTAACAGCAATAATAGGAATATTGTCATGAAGAGCTGAAAATTTCGGTTGTCGTTTTATATTAGTTACATGTATGTCAGAAAGTTTACTCTTCCTAAATCTAGGCTGATGCTTATGTCTAACTGCTTTATAATTCCTTATAAATCCTGTTGATCTTGTTTCATTGTAATTTTCTCTTTTTTTATTTATCTTTTCAATTATATTTTTCTTAACAGTTTGTAAATTACTTCTAATCTTATCAAATTCTATCTTGTGAAATTGTACTATAGCTGGGCTTGTTTTAATTGTCGAATGAATTCTTTCATTATAATTTCTAATTGCTTGTTGCATTAACCTTTTAACTGATACATTAACAGCATTTAATTTTAAAATTCTACACTTTTCTAGCAAGCTGCTATGAAACCTTTCAACATCCGAATTTCCGGTATGTGAATTTGATTTGGTAAAATGAATATCAATATTTTCATTTTGTAGAAATTCTTTTATATGAATTGAATTAAATTCATTATCTGCAACTATCTTTTTAGGTTTTCCTGCTTTTGCAAAATGACTCTCTAGTTCTTCTACTATCGTTATATGATTTCTATCTGATAGATAATAAGCAAATCCGAATTTGGAAAATTTGTCAATTATCGTCAAAAAACTGCATCTAAGAATAACGAATGTATCTATGTGTAAGATCTCATTTAGATCTGAAGGTGTTTCTGTAAAATTTTGCTTTGGTCTTATGGGTTTTCTATCGTATTTAACCTGCTGACAAACTTCACATTGATTAATTATAATTTGTATTAGTTCAAGCAGTTTTGGATAATAAATTTTATTCTTCATACCACTAAACGTTTCTTGTATGCCTGAGTGCATGCTTTCTTTAACATGGTAGAGTGAAATTTGTTTCAGCTCCTCGGTCTCTAATTTAATGTCTCTTGCTCTGTATGAACATTTTATAAATTTTATTTGATTGTCATTAGAAAATAGTTCTCTTAACTTTTCTTGAACTATATTATACTTACTATCGCTTAGTTCTGAATATATACCTGTTAATCCTTTTTTAATAAATCTTCGCAATATGTCATTTAAATTTTCGAAATCATATTCTGCAATGTATATTATTCTTTTACCATGAATTATTTCTATTTCCTGAACTTTGTTATTTGTGAGAATTATTTGTGTTTTATATTTGTTCACAATTTCTTCCTTAATCGGAATGTGATCTAATAATTCTTCATCTGCTGAGTGAATTGTGGCGTTCGTTGTGTCATTTTCATCATCTTCTAAATTAAATAATAAACCAATTTCTGAGACATCGTCCTCATAAATTTTTGAAAAGTTATTACACCTACTATTCCCCCCTTTTTCAGATTTAACGTCCTCGTTAACTTCGATCCTACTTAAGAAATCTGCCACTCTGTTTTCTTTACCTTTTAAATACTCGATTTCGAAATTATACTCCCCTAGCTTTAGGAGCCATCTTTGATGCCTTGCCGACATATCTTTTCCTTTGTATTTAGCATGTAAAAATTTAATTGGTTGATGATCCGTAAAAATTTTAAATTTATTACCGTACAAATACGGTCGAAAATAACTGATTTACCACATAATAGCCAAAAATTCTTTATCAGTGGCAGAGTAATTGATTTCATGCTTGTTCAACGTTCTGGAGGCAAAACAGATCGGATGTCCTTCTTGAGACAAAACTGCTCCTAATGCATATTTCGATGCATCGGTTGTCAATTGAAATTGTTTCTTAAAATCTGGGAATCTTAAAATTGGGTGAGAGCTTATAAGGCTTTTAAGTTTCTCAAAAGCTGCTACATAATTCGGATCTGTAGTCTTAAGCTTGGTATCTTTCTGGAGATACTTTGTCATAGGCTGTGCTATTTTCGCGTAGTCTTTTATGAATTTTCTATAAAATCCACTGAGGCCTAAAAAACTCTTTATTTGTTTTTGTGTTTGAGGTAATTCAAGATTTTGAATTACTTTAATCTTATCAGGATTTGGTTTAAATCCATCCTGAGTAAGAACATGACCCAAAAACTGAGTTTCTTTTCTCATAAAACTGCACTTATCTATTTGAATTTTTAGTTCCGTATTTTCAAGTATTTTAAATATTGCGGTTATAGCTTGTATGTGTTCTTCAAGTGAAGTGCTAAATATAAGTATATCGTCTAGATATACTACACATGAAATGTTTATAAAATCTCTTAAAATTTCATTCATTAGCCTTTGGAATGTCGCTGGGGCATTCTTTAAGCCGAATGGCATTCTAACAAACTCATATAAACCTCTTGGTGTAACGAAAGCTGTCTTTTCAATGTGTTCCTCTTTAACTAAAATTTGGTAATAACCTTTAGCTAAATCTATTGTTGTAAAATAATTTGACCTGCCCATCTTGTCTAATATGGCGTCCATATTAGGAAGTGGTTGTTTGTCATCGATAGTAATTTCATTCAGTTTCCTATAGTCTATAACTATACGAAACTTTTGAACCCCTGAGTTGTCGTTCTTTTTAGGGACAACTATTAAAGGACTTGAATATTTGGATTTACTTTTTCGTATTATTCCCTGGGCTTCCATTTCAGCTATTTGTTTTCTAACTTCTTCCTCATGTTTTGGAGGATAACGATATAATTTTGCATTTACTTGAGAATCTGTAGTAGTCTTTATTTCATGTTTTATGACTGGAGTACTTGTTAGCTTGTCTCCTTCTTGAAAAAATAAATTTTTAAATCTATGTATAATTCTGGTTATAGCTATATACTCTTCTTTGTTTAAGTGGTCAAGTTTAAGTTTGTCAATTATGTTACCTTTGTTTATTGTGTCTAGTGTATAGATTTCGTCATAACTGTATGGTCTCCCTAGTAATTGTATAGTCTGTTCATTAAGTGATATGATGCCTGATTCTAAATCTATTAGGGTATTTAGTTTGTTAAGTATGTCAATACCAATTATAAATTGGTAACGTCTATTTGGTAAATTTTTAACTTTCCATCTAACACAAGTTCCTTTAGGTAACTTTAGCTCGTCAGGTGTTGGTGTATGTGCTTCGTATTCAATGGCATCATTACCATTTACTGTGGTAAAACGTATTGGTTTTATTTTAACTGTTTTAAAATCTTTAATTTTTTCATCAATAATACTTAGGGTGGACCCTGTATCAATAAGAGCTAAATATTTTTTCTTATTTATAGTGATTTCTATTGTTGGTAAATCTTCCGAGGCTAATTGATAAAAAACTCAACATTATTAACCTCATTTCCGACCTCTGCTTCTTTTTCTATATTTCCTACATCCATTGGTTCTTGTTGACCAGAATAAGTATTAGTATTATTAACTGTATTTCGATTTTGTTGTTGAGATCGAATTTGTCTTGAATTTCCGATATTATTAGAATTATAGAAATTACCTGAATTTCTTCTATTCTGACTATAAGAGTTTCCAGAATTTCTTCTATTTGAATTATTATTACTTTGATAATAATTATTATAATTTTGGTTCCTAGCCTGACCTGAATTATTATAATATTGGTTTCTGAATTGCCCTGAATTATTATTTTGTCGTCTACCATTTTGGTTTCTAGAATAACTTAAATTATTATATTGTAGAAAATTCTGTTCGCGGCGATTTTGGCCCGAATTTCCATAATTATTATAATTTTCTGGGTTATGTTGTATGCGTCTATCACTATGAAAATTATTAATTTGACCTGAACTTCTTTGATTTCTACTTGATTGATTAACCATTTTATTTGCACTATTTTTCTTAAACTCATCCCTAATACAACTATCTTCAAATCTTCGTTTTATCATTATTTCAAAAATTTTATTTAAATCTTTTTCTTCATAGATCTTATCAAGTAAAATTCCTTGACACATGTCTTTGATTATATTAACTAACATTGTATTTACAGTACTTAGATCAACGGCTCTATCACCTTTATAATATTCTTTTAATTCATCACATTTGTATTTAATATTTTGTGTTTCTAATAATAATTCACTTACAGTATTTACTTTTAAATTGTGAATGGTTCTGTATATTTCGCTGGGCTCCACATCTGGTCTGTAATGTAGTTTCAGTTGCCTCTTTATATCCTCCCAATTCTCCGGGTCTGGTATGTTGATAAGTATCTGCTTGGCTCTGCCTTGTATCCTCTCGTTGTATATTGTTCTAATCATATTTTTTTTTAAAGATGTACTGGTTACGTCCGCAATGTAGTATTCTACATTTTTCACAAAACTATTTATAGTGACATCACTGGTTCCAGTAAAGGTTGCCATATGCGTAACCTCACGTAATACTCTCTCTCGGTCTAGCCTAGCTACTTCTCTTGCTTGAAGAGCCTGGAATGCATTATTCAGTTGCTCTAGTTGCTGTTCACGTAATCTTAGTTGTTGTTGGAGTTCATTGTTCTGTTCTTCCATCTCGATGTCTTTTAGATTTCTGCTGATGTCGAATTTATGTAGTTTTTTGCTTCTTGTTAACATTAACACCCACACTTTCTTTATTTCAGCTTCAGTTCTTATCTATTCAAATACTATCACTGAATCATTAATCTTTTTCGATTTTATTTGGAGATTCGTATCACTGGCTTGATTAAATACACAATCACTGAATCATTAATCTTTTTCGATTTTATTTGGAGATTCGTATCACTGGATTGCAAATTTATGTTTCAATGCAATCCTACCGACTGCGCCATTTATGTTTATTTCTCTTTGCGAGATGTTTTTAAAAAAGTAAACAATTTTCCCTTTAGAGATAATAAACACTTTATTTGAATTTATATTACTTTAATTTTTCCGAACAGAAAATTACGTCTTCTCTCGACCGATTATAAAAATGAACTCTCCTAAGAAATCTTTCAAGATACCCTTCAATAGAATAATCATAAAGTGTTTGGTAAGCAAAATGACTTACCAAATCATGTTACATTGTCTGCTCCGTGAAGGAATGTGCAAACTGCAACATGTTTTGTGGGAACAATAATTATGAGAGATTTGAAATTGTATTAAATGTATCCGTTAACCGGATATCTAAAATTGAGGGGGTAGAGGGTGTCTTATACATAACTTCTCCCCCCTTTAGTTTAAAATTCTCCTGAATTTTATTATTTACTTTTACTTTAATTTTCTTTTGCAAAATAAAACTGAAAATAACTAAAACAATTAATAAAATAATAAACGTAAAGTTAATTCCATAAGATATATTCTTATGATACTGTAATTCTTCAATTTTCTTAATGTTATTTTCGTTTTCAAATACAATATCTTCTAAAGTTATTTTGCTACTAAAATTTGTAAAACTTTTGTTCATTGGGTAATAAAAACGATCTTGAAAAATTTCCTTTACATTTGTCCAATATTGGTCTAAAATTCTTAAGTCACAATTATTAAAATGAATTAACAGATTACCTGTTAAATTTAAATTTCTTTCATCACAATTTTGTGTTATGTTAATATTATTAGCATTTTTTATAATTATGGTTTCATCATCAATAGTAAAAATTTCGGTTAAATTATTCTTAACAAGTTTACAATTTTCTTGGTATACACAGTGTTTACTTATTTGTAGTTCATTTAAATATTTATATTCTTCATATTTGTATGTTACATTATTATACTTAAATACTATTTCTTTAGGACTATCAATTTCTTTTTTCAGAATATTTGGAATTGGTAAAATTATTTTAAGTTGAATTTTTACAAAATCTTTGGGAATTTTTATGGCAAATAATAACAAATTTTCTCTAAATTTAATTACTCCCATTTTAATATGTTTCATTTTATTTAAATCAATTTCATATTTTTTAATTTCTAAATCAGTTAACATATTTGGATTTATATGTCCATATCTAGCAGAAGCTATATTGCTTTGTATATTATCAATTTTTTCTTTTACAATTTGTAATTTGAAATATTGGTCATAAAATAAATTTCTTTGCATTACACTGTTTGATACACTATTTAATTGATTTAGAATAACAGCTCTATCTTTTTTTAAAACTGTTTTTAACTGTTGGAATGTTTTATTAAAATGATCATTTATAATAACCTGTTGATTAATATTTCCTATAGCATTGTGATTATTGATTTCAATGTTCCTAAAATGGTTTTCTATATTTAACCTGTCTTCCTCATCCATGGTTCCGAACAACCATTTGGATGCACTACCTACAATATTAACCAGTCCTCTTTTATGTCGTTTGTCCTTTTGTATTAATGTTTGTACTCTGTTTTTAAGATGTCTAAGTTCAGTTTGTATCATTTCTTGGTGTTCTGTGTCCAATCCTTTTAAATTTAATCCAATACTGTCTAGTATGTTAGTAATTTCGAACGGGTCTACTACATGTACAATTATGTCTGTTTTCGTAATCATGTCAGCGTCATTTAGTTTTATTTCTGTGAATCCGTTTTGTTCCTTTATTTCGTCTATATTGAGTCTTCCTTCAGCTAGTGTTAACAGCAATAATAGGAATATTGTCATGAAGAGCTGAAAATTTCGGTTGTCGTTTTATATTAGTTACATGTATGTCAGAAAGTTTACTCTTCCTAAATCTAGGCTGATGCTTATGTCTAACTGCTTTATAATTCCTTATAAATCCTGTTGATCTTGTTTCATTGTAATTTTCTCTTTTTTTATTTATCTTTTCAATTATATTTTTCTTAACAGTTTGTAAATTACTTCTAATCTTATCAAATTCTATCTTGTGAAATTGTACTATAGCTGGGCTTGTTTTAATTGTCGAATGAATTCTTTCATTATAATTTCTAATTGCTTGTTGCATTAACCTTTTAACTGATACATTAACAGCATTTAATTTTAAAATTCTACACTTTTCTAGCAAGCTGCTATGAAACCTTTCAACATCCGAATTTCCGGTATGTGAATTTGATTTGGTAAAATGAATATCAATATTTTCATTTTGTAGAAATTCTTTTATATGAATTGAATTAAATTCATTATCTGCAACTATCTTTTTAGGTTTTCCTGCTTTTGCAAAATGACTCTCTAGTTCTTCTACTATCGTTATATGATTTCTATCTGATAGATAATAAGCAAATCCGAATTTGGAAAATTTGTCAATTATCGTCAAAAAACTGCATCTAAGAATAACGAATGTATCTATGTGTAAGATCTCATTTAGATCTGAAGGTGTTTCTGTAAAATTTTGCTTTGGTCTTATGGGTTTTCTATCGTATTTAACCTGCTGACAAACTTCACATTGATTAATTATAATTTGTATTAGTTCAAGCAGTTTTGGATAATAAATTTTATTCTTCATACCACTAAACGTTTCTTGTATGCCTGAGTGCATGCTTTCTTTAACATGGTAGAGTGAAATTTGTTTCAGCTCCTCGGTCTCTAATTTAATGTCTCTTGCTCTGTATGAACATTTTATAAATTTTATTTGATTGTCATTAGAAAATAGTTCTCTTAACTTTTCTTGAACTATATTATACTTACTATCGCTTAGTTCTGAATATATACCTGTTAATCCTTTTTTAATAAATCTTCGCAATATGTCATTTAAATTTTCGAAATCATATTCTGCAATGTATATTATTCTTTTACCATGAATTATTTCTATTTCCTGAACTTTGTTATTTGTGAGAATTATTTGTGTTTTATATTTGTTCACAATTTCTTCCTTAATCGGAATGTGATCTAATAATTCTTCATCTGCTGAGTGAATTGTGGCGTTCGTTGTGTCATTTTCATCATCTTCTAAATTAAATAATAAACCAATTTCTGAGACATCGTCCTCATAAATTTTTGAAAAGTTATTACACCTACTATTCCCCCCTTTTTCAGATTTAACGTCCTCGTTAACTTCGATCCTACTTAAGAAATCTGCCACTCTGTTTTCTTTACCTTTTAAATACTCGATTTCGAAATTATACTCCCCTAGCTTTAGGAGCCATCTTTGATGCCTTGCCGACATATCTTTTCCTTTGTATTTAGCATGTAAAAATTTAATTGGTTGATGATCCGTAAAAATTTTAAATTTATTACCGTACAAATACGGTCGAAAATAACTGATTTACCACATAATAGCCAAAAATTCTTTATCAGTGGCAGAGTAATTGATTTCATGCTTGTTCAACGTTCTGGAGGCAAAACAGATCGGATGTCCTTCTTGAGACAAAACTGCTCCTAATGCATATTTCGATGCATCGGTTGTCAATTGAAATTGTTTCTTAAAATCTGGGAATCTTAAAATTGGGTGAGAGCTTATAAGGCTTTTAAGTTTCTCAAAAGCTGCTACATAATTCGGATCTGTAGTCTTAAGCTTGGTATCTTTCTTGAGATACTTTGTCATAGGCTGTGCTATTTTCGCGTAGTCTTTTATGAATTTTCTATAAAATCCACTGAGGCCTAAAAAACTCTTTATTTGTTTTTGTGTTTGAGGTAATTCAAGATTTTGAATTACTTTAATCTTATCAGGATTTGGTTTAAATCCATCCTGAGTAAGAACATGACCCAAAAACTGAGTTTCTTTTCTCATAAAACTGCACTTATCTATTTGAATTTTTAGTTCCGTATTTTCAAGTATTTTAAATATTGCGGTTATAGCTTGTATGTGTTCTTCAAGTGAAGTGCTAAATATAAGTATATCGTCTAGATATACTACACATGAAATGTTTATAAAATCTCTTAAAATTTCATTCATTAGCCTTTGGAATGTCGCTGGGGCATTCTTTAAGCCGAATGGCATTCTAACAAACTCATATAAACCTCTTGGTGTAACGAAAGCTGTCTTTTCAATGTGTTCCTCTTTAACTAAAATTTGGTAATAACCTTTAGCTAAATCTATTGTTGTAAAATAATTTGACCTGCCCATCTTGTCTAATATGGCGTCCATATTAGGAAGTGGTTGTTTGTCATCGATAGTAATTTCATTCAGTTTCCTATAGTCTATAACTATACGAAACTTTTGAACCCCTGAGTTGTCGTTCTTTTTAGGGACAACTATTAAAGGACTTGAATATTTGGATTTACTTTTTCGTATTATTCCCTGGGCTTCCATTTCAGCTATTTGTTTTCTAACTTCTTCCTCATGTTTTGGAGGATAACGATATAATTTTGCATTTACTTGAGAATCTGTAGTAGTCTTTATTTCATGTTTTATGACTGGAGTACTTGTTAGCTTGTCTCCTTCTTGAAAAAATAAATTTTTAAATCTATGTATAATTCTGGTTATAGCTATATACTCTTCTTTGTTTAAGTGGTCAAGTTTAAGTTTGTCAATTATGTTACCTTTGTTTATTGTGTCTAGTGTATAGATTTCGTCATAACTGTATGGTCTCCCTAGTAATTGTATAGTCTGTTCATTAAGTGATATGATGCCTGATTCTAAATCTATTAGGGTATTTAGTTTGTTAAGTATGTCAATACCAATTATAAATTGGTAACGTCTATTTGGTAAATTTTTAACTTTCCATCTAACACAAGTTCCTTTAGGTAACTTTAGCTCGTCAGGTGTTGGTGTATGTGCTTCGTATTCAATGGCATCATTACCATTTACTGTGGTAAAACGTATTGGTTTTATTTTAACTGTTTTAAAATCTTTAATTTTTTCATCAATAATACTTAGGGTGGACCCTGTATCAATAAGAGCTAAATATTTTTTCTTATTTATAGTGATTTCTATTGTTGGTAAATCTTCCGAGGCTAATTGATAAAAAACTCAACATTATTAACCTCATTTCCGACCTCTGCTTCTTTTTCTATATTTCCTACATCCATTGGTTCTTGTTGACCAGAATAAGTATTAGTATTATTAACTGTATTTCGATTTTGTTGTTGAGATCGAATTTGTCTTGAATTTCCGATATTATTAGAATTATAGAAATTACCTGAATTTCTTCTATTCTGACTATAAGAGTTTCCAGAATTTCTTCTATTTGAATTATTATTACTTTGATAATAATTATTATAATTTTGGTTCCTAGCCTGACCTGAATTATTATAATATTGGTTTCTGAATTGCCCTGAATTATTATTTTGTCGTCTACCATTTTGGTTTCTAGAATAACTTAAATTATTATATTGTAGAAAATTCTGTTCGCGGCGATTTTGGCCCGAATTTCCATAATTATTATAATTTTCTGGGTTATGTTGTATGCGTCTATCACTATGAAAATTATTAATTTGACCTGAACTTCTTTGATTTCTACTTGATTGATTAACCATTTTATTTGCACTATTTTTCTTAAACTCATCCCTAATACAACTATCTTCAAATCTTCGTTTTATCATTATTTCAAAAATTTTATTTAAATCTTTTTCTTCATAGATCTTATCAAGTAAAATTCCTTGACACATGTCTTTGATTATATTAACTAACATTGTATTTACAGTACTTAGATCAACGGCTCTATCACCTTTATAATATTCTTTTAATTCATCACATTTGTATTTAATATTTTGTGTTTCTAATAATAATTCACTTACAGTATTTACTTTTAAATTGTGAATGGTTCTGTATATTTCGCTGGGCTCCACATCTGGTCTGTAATGTAGTTTCAGTTGCCTCTTTATATCCTCCCAATTCTCCGGGTCTGGTATGTTGATAAGTATCTGCTTGGCTCTGCCTTGTATCCTCTCGTTGTATATTGTTCTAATCATATTTTTTTTTAAAGATGTACTGGTTACGTCCGCAATGTAGTATTCTACATTTTTCACAAAACTATTTATAGTGACATCACTGGTTCCAGTAAAGGTTGCCATATGCGTAACCTCACGTAATACTCTCTCTCGGTCTAGCCTAGCTACTTCTCTTGCTTGAAGAGCCTGGAATGCATTATTCAGTTGCTCTAGTTGCTGTTCACGTAATCTTAGTTGTTGTTGGAGTTCATTGTTCTGTTCTTCCATCTCGATGTCTTTTAGATTTCTGCTGATGTCGAATTTATGTAGTTTTTTGCTTCTTGTTAACATTAACACCCACACTTTCTTTATTTCAGCTTCAGTTCTTATCTATTCAAATACTATCACTGAATCATTAATCTTTTTCGATTTTATTTGGAGATTCGTATCACTGGCTTGATTAAATACACAATCACTGAATCATTAATCTTTTTCGATTTTATTTGGAGATTCGTATCACTGGATTGCAAATTTATGTTTCAATGCAATCCTACCGACTGCGCCATTTATGTTTATTTCTCTTTGCGAGATGTTTTTAAAAAAGTAAACAATTTTCCCTTTAGAGATAATAAACACTTTATTTGAATTTATATTACTTTAATTTTTCCGAACAGAAAATTACGTCTTCTCTCGACCGATTATAAAAATGAACTCTCCTAAGAAATCTTTCAAGATACCCTTCAATAGAATAATCATAAAGTGTTTGGTAAGCAAAATGACTTACCAAATCATGTTACATTGTCTGCTCCGTGAAGGAATGTGCAAACTGCAACATGTTTTGTGGGAACAATAATTATGAGAGATTTGAAATTGTATTAAATGTATCCGTTAACCGGATATCTAAAATTGAGGGGGTAGAGGGTGTCTTATACATAACTTGCGTGGCACACGCACAAGCGAACAAACTTTCGAAGAGAGCGCTCGTAAGTTAGGAGTGGTCGGGTCCACTCCTAACTTTTAAGAGCGCTCGTATATCTTCACTAATATTGCTTGGTGAATAGGTTTATGAGCTTCTTAAGTCATGAGCGCTCGGTGAATACCGGCCTCAATTTCTAGTTTTACAACTGCTTGGTTCGAGCAACTAAAAAGTTTGTGTTTTGAAACAAACTAAACGATTGCCTAAAATGAGTTCGCTATTTTGTTTAACATATAATTATATGCACCTGCATGGACATTCAACCAAATAGTTCATCTGTTTTCTATAAGCAACCTGTTCATCTGTTTTCTATAAGCAACCAAACAGTTTTGAGTAACTAAAAATTGAATGTGCGCGCCTAGCCTAAGCTACAGTGTAAGGAAAAAAGACAAGAAATAATTGAAAATCAACAAACAGAAGAGGTGCGTTTTATTATTCAGAAATCTATCTGGATCCGGATCTGGATCTTCCCTTGAAAATAAAACGATACGGATCTTAGTGACAGCAGTGTTATAAGTCCGTCTCTTTTTATCCTTGGGTTTGTAAATTTTCAATTATTTCTTGTCTTTTTTCTTTACACTATAGCTTATTACCTTACCATAAAAAGCCACCTACTCGCCAGTGTAATAACTGATTTTTGGATCTTTGAAATAGATCCAGATAGAGAAAAGGATCCCGTTTTTGTAATACGTTCTAAAACTTAATCCATATCCGGATCCATATAGATCTGTAGATAATAAAACGCACCTAATTAATTTTTGATTCGCTTGCTCGATTTGTATCGGAAGATACAAATTGTTTTTGTAATACATTTTAAAACTTTATCCAGATCCGGATCCAGATAGATTTGTGAATAATAAAACGCACCTAGTGTAAAGAAAAAACAAGACATAATTTAAAATTTACAAACCCAAGGATAAAAAGAGACGGGCTTATTACACTGCTGTCAGTAAGATCCGTATCGTTTTATTTTCAAGGGATGATCCAGATCCGGAATCAGATAGATTTGTGGATAATAGGTGCGTTTTATTATTCACAAATCTATCTGGATCCGGATCTGGATTAAGTTTTAACATGTATTACAAAAACAATTTGGGATCCTGTTTTCTATCGGGATCTATTTCTAAGATCCAAAAATTAGTTATTACACTGGCGAGTAGATGGCTTTTATGATAAGGTAGTGTAAGCTATAGTGTAAAGAAAAAAGACAAGAAATAATTGAAAATTTACAAACCCAATGATAAAAAGAGACGGACTTATAACACTGCTGTCACTAAGATCCGTATCGTTTTATTTTCAAGGTATGATCCAGATCCGGATCCAGATAGATTTGTGGATAATAAAACGCACCTAATAAAACGCACCTACTATAGCTTATACACTACCTTACCATAAAAGCCATCTACTCGCCAGTGTAATAACTAATTTTAGGATCTTTGAAATAGATCCAGATAGAGAAAAGGATCCCGTTTTTGTAATACGTTCTAAAACTTAATCCATATCCGGATCCATATAGATCTGTAGATAATAAAACGCACCTAATTAATTTTTGATTCGCTTGCTCGATTTGTATCGGAAGACAAGTTTGAGTAATCTCATTAACGTGAACAGGCCTAAGCTGTCTCAATTTTTGACAGCACACGAAAAGGTCTATAAATTTAAGAACTCAGTAGTATAAACAGCCCTGTTATTCCGTGCATTTTGGAGGCACCGCCATTTTTATTCCATTTGTCAGCTGAGAATTCGCCGCAAAGCAGGGATATAAAAAAAATTTAAGCACCAAGGGTCGTCCTCGTTCCTCCACCAGCAGACGGTGCGACAAGAAAGAGAGCATTCAATGCAGTCAAGCACTTCGCCCAAATTCATGCTGTGTGTGAATGTGAAGAACACTTTATACCATTTTGAAAAAATAAAACATGGCTGGAAGAGGTGGTTTTGATCACGCTAGGTAAATATTAATTTATTTCAATAGTTAATCAGTTTAAAAAGTTATTTAAATTTGTTTAATTTGTGCCATATGAATTAATAAATAAAAACTGAGTGAATTTAAGTTACCAGCTGCATTTTTGTATTGACAATTTCCCGGGGAAAATATTTTAATTTTTTCTCTCTGGGCGGCGAGTGAAAAATGTGTTCTTTTTCTGCTTCGAGAGTCAATTTGTGCTTTGCGCTTTAAAATCCGCTAGGGAAAATTTTTTTTACATAAAAATGCTTAATGTTTTCGTATGATCTTTAATAAAGGGGTTATGAAATAATTTGCACATTTTTTTCGTTATTTTGAATTGTTAATAGCTCACGCTGAAAATGATACGGCAAAAAGTTGATTCGCGTGTTCTCAACGACTCGACGTGCTATATTGCTATATACATATGTGGCAGTCTGAATTCATAATTTTGTTTCATTTGTTTATATAACATGTTAGCTATACAAAAAATTGGTTACTATTTTTTAATTTGTGCTTTGAATGTTGCATTATTTTGTTTAGAGGAGGATATGGAGGCGACCGCCCACAAAAACAACTTCCAACGGAACCCCCATTCATTGCTTATGTTGGCAATTTACCCCAAGGCCTGGTGCAAGGTGATGTCATGAAGATATTTCAAGACTTTGATGTGAAGAATGTCCGTTTGGTAAAGGATCGCGAGACCGACCAATTCAAGGGATTCTGTTACGTGGAGTTTGAGACTCTCGATCATCTGGAGAAGGCGCTCGAACGCGATGGAAGAATTCAATTAGATGATACTGCAGCCCCGCTCAGAATTGACATTGCAGAAAAGAGGAAGAATGATCGGTAAGTTTTGAAAAAAAATTAATTCTTTATGTTGGAGAGGTTGCTTATTCTATGAGCTTAGCAATTTTTTTTTTTTTTTTTTAACTATGATCCTATGCTATGGTCAAAGCAGGATAATTTATATGTAAATGAAATTTACAATTTGAATCTGAGAAATGGTCGTTAGATTAGAATCTTAAAAGAAATTGTGGGTTGGTAAGTTGCTTTCGTTTTTTAATACAAGAATGTTATGTCGATTTCCTTAACATTACGATTTTGCGTTCCTTCACACCAACAAAAATTGATTTTTCTTTGACAGGGATCAAAATCTTCAAATCCATATTCGAACAGGGACTTACGTGTATGTAGAGATGCGGTCAAAATAATAGTAGTGAGCCTCACGATACAACAAAAATTAAAATAAATTAATCAACTAATTTTAAAGAAATAAATAGTTATCTAATTTTGAAATTAATGTTTTTTAGGCTTTTAGTTTCAGAAAAAAATTATTTTCAAATTCAATAAATTAGTTGGTTACTTCAAATCTATCCAAGTCATATAGAAAAACAGCGGTCAATAAAATAGTAGCGCATTCAAAATCCAGTTTTAAATATTACGAAAGCGAAAGTAAATAGACAATTTCTACCATAAGTGATAGTCGAGTTTTTGAACCTTAAATTAATATTTACTTGCATGTTCCTTGTTGTAAATAACAGCAGCACAACGACATTGCATTGAATTAATAAGATTTTCACATCTTTCTACAGGTATGGACCTCTAAGGCTGCTGTATAGATTCCCAAAGTGCTGTGTTAGTAGTTGGCTTACAACTAGCAACATACCTCTTGACATCGCACCAAAGATTTTCTATAGGGTTGAGTTCTGAGGACTGCGCTGGCCACTCCATGACATTAACCTTTTTTTCTTGGAACCACTGCATCGCAAGTTTACTTGTATGCTTTGGGTCGTTGTTTTGTTGAAAGACCCATTTCAGTGGCATTTCATCTTCAGCATATGGGAACATAGCTTCCTCCATGACATTTACATAAAGATGCTGATCCATAATGCTTTCAATCCGGTATATGGGGCCAACACCATAGAAGGAAAAACATGACCAAACCACCATGTTTTATTGTCTTGGCTGTGAAGCGTGGATTTTGTTCTGAGTTTTGAGGTCTTCTTACATATTGACGAGATCCCTTTTCACTATATAACACAATCTGGGACTCGTCTGACCACATAATATAACTCTACAAAAACATTCAGGGACTTACCAATGATCTTATTTACACTACTATTATTTTGAACGCAACTGCATATGAAACACGCAAATAAAACGAAAAAATTTGATCCCGGATCAAAATTCCTAGTGTGTAAAGGTAATCGAACTTAAATTAAAAATCCCTCCAAATCCCTGTAAAGGTAATCGAACTTAAATTTAAAATCCCTCCAAAGGTGTGTTGTTCAAAAAATATCAACTTTTATGCCAGTTGTACAAACATTGTTCATTCTGAGTTCAACATCTTAATACACTATTTTCGGCGATATAACTGGAATAACAGGGTTCGCGTATGTATTTTTTAAATATGTATAATTTTATTTTTGATGCAAAATTGTTTTCTTTTTAAACATTCTTTCTCATACTTAAGAAGTCTCAAACCGTGTGATCCGCGGATCCAAATTTGTACACAAATCCAATACTGATATATGTTAAACTGATTTGATTAAAATAAAAAAATAGTTTCTAATTTAGGTGTCTGGAATTTAGAAGTCTAGAAAGTATTGCTGTGTCAGATCCTGAACTTACACAAATATATAATTCGCGTTGCAATAAAGTTGTGATCAAAATTCGTTTAGCTTATTTTAGAGTGTTCTCAGGTAAACTGAATACTTCCCTACATAGTCAACAGTTGTGGAATAACTTGCCTAGTATTGGGGTTGAGGAAGCCAAACACAAAATAAGAAGTTCGTCTCCACTCCTTCAATGCTTATTCCTTCTAACCCTGAGATTCCAATTCATTTCCCATTGAATAATTATATTTTCCCTAGTTTTGGGTACAAAGGGGGTTAGCAGTGTTGAAGTCGTTGAAAGTATACATTCAGTAAGGTCAAATACCATCGGTCTCGATGAAATGCACTTTTCCATTTTTAAAGATAATACTTCCATTTGTCTTGCCGTATATCACGCATAATTTCAACACTGTGCTTACAACAAGGGAATTTGCTTCCGATTGGAAATGGGAAATGAGCGAAAACGATTTCAAAAGTTTTTGAAAGGATCTTGAAAAATGAAATGGGTGATTTTCTTAAGACGTATAATCTTCTAAGTACAAGTCAAAGTAGTTTTCGAGAGAAACACTACACTACTGTGTCACCGCTTTGCTAAATGTAATTGAGCACTGGCTGAAAATAAAACATTTTTTAGTTCTAGATTTTTTAAAGGCGTTTGACACAGTTGTTGCAATTTAGTGGACTTCCACAAGGATCCATTTTTGGACAGAGTATCAAATTTTTCGAATTGTTTACCTAGCATGCCACTCGAGAATTACTTTAAGTTTCGCGGTTTATCCTTGCTCTCAGATATCCTGTTCAGAACCCAACCACCCTAGCTTTTTGAGAGAATTACCAGACCTGAACAGCTGATTCAACCACGCTACGGTTCACTGACATCTGAGCGCCAATTTTTCATTAACGCTTGACGTCAGTGGAATTATTTGCCTCACCATAGCAAGAGAATCAACAACAGTACACGTTTTAAGGCAAAAATGAAAAGTCCAAAATACCTTTTGTTTGCCATTATTTTGATGTAATCTGTCGAAAAAACGATTTCAAAAATTGTCAAATTTCGAAAACCAATTTTTCGCATACAATCATTAAACGGTGAATGTTATCGAAAGGTTATACACAAAGGTGTAAATTATTTAAAATTTTTATCATTCTCTCTAAATAAAAAAGGGTGTTATCTAATAAAGATTTAATTTTAAAGGGAATTTATAGAATGACGATTGCCCATGGAGATGGGCGCAGACATTTATTTGATACGATTCAAAAAAATATATACCAAGCAGGCACGAGGCGTGATTTTTTCGATAGCGGAAGCACTGAACATAAAACCAAAAATGAAAGACCTTTGAGATCCAACCTTTTAAATTCCACTTTATGGTAATACACATAAAATAATATACATAAATAATATATTACAGTAAAGTCTTATTAAAAAAAAAAAAGCTTGATGCCTTGCGCAAAGATTTATCCTTTTTCTTTTAAGGCAAAATTATCTACGAGTAGGTACGATTTGATAAGAACTAAGCTACGAGTAGATAACCTTTCTTGTCCACATTTATTTCTAAAAAAAAAGTTTAATTCTCTTAAAACATGAATATGATCTCTCTACAGATGCCATTATTAAGGGATATTAAAAATCTTAAGATTCCTTGAATTTTTTTTTGATTTAAAATTCTCATAATTGAAAATAACCTTTAGTTTTATTTCTGCTGGAATGTCAAGAAACATCAGATATGAATATAAGAAATACTATTTTTGACCACTTTGTTTATAATAACAAAAAATAAACAGAAAACAGGTGGATTGTATTTATCGCCACGAAAATAATTAAAAAACTACCACCTTTTAAATTCATATTTTTTGTTTGTTTTCTGATACATAGTTATGAATGAATTGCATCTAAATTTGCACACACATTATGTTAAAATAAAACTCTTCTACCCCTTTTGTCCACGAAATTAAACTCATTATCAGTTTGAGACAATAAGCAACTCAATAGATACATTTTTGTTTTTATATCTCTCTTGTAGGAAATTCTCGTAATGCATTCACTCAACTCATTCTTCACACATTGTGCAAAAGGCAAGAAACGAGACAAAATTATTTTGACTTTGGGTTGAGATCTAAGTTAAGTATGCGAAATAATGGAATGCCCAGCTGTTGTGCATTCTATATTGTTTGAGAATCATTTTTGTTTGAGCATTTTGTGAATATTGGTGAGTGATGTTGTAGGTATATTTTCAGTTGACTTGGAGTGGAAGGGTATTTTGAAATTGAGTTATGGAGGCGATAATAAGGAATGCATAGCTGTTAAGCATTTTAGCAAGAACTTTCATGAGATTGAGCATTATAAATAATGGAGTGATGTTGAGCATGCTCAGTTGGTTTGCAGTGTGGCATTTTAAGTTGTAATAACCAGAGAGATCTTGATTTCCTTTAGTAATTTTAGTAAAAGATGATAATGTTGTCATAATGATGTTGGAATGTAATTTACAGAGTAAATGAAGATTCATTAATAGATACAAATAAAATAATGAAAATATTAATACAATTTGGAATTTTGAATTTAATTCCTTGCTAGGTACGATTTTTTCAAATGGTTTAACGGAAGCACTCATTCCACTCAATATATGGACGCTTCGTCCCTGATACCAAGTCATTTGGTTAGTTTTCAGTTGGCAAGATTTTGTGGAATTTTGAAGTTATTTTATTTAAGAATAAAAATACTGGATGTAAACCTATCAATCGCTCAGTCCTAGGATCGTTACGCTACGAATCACAAATTGTAATCACAGAATCCGAGTGGAATCGAAAAAAACATTGTCTCATTCAACGTATTCTTACGTCATATTTTTCAGACTTCATCAATCCAAAAATTATGTGGGACATTAAAAAAATCACTATTTTTTCCCTTTACCAACAAAAAAATGCTGATGTGAACACTTAAGAAAAGAATCGAGATAAGGCATGGTACACATTAAGAAAAACTAAAGCGTATCCTTTTATGTTCTCAAATAGAAACGCTAGTAAGTGCCAGAACTTTTGGTCGTATACTTAAGCATGCTGATCTAGGATGTTGACTTTACGATAGATTTCTTGGTGGGGAGTTGGTCCAATATTTCTTATAGATGGTATAATGAAAAAATCGTATGTAGACATACTGTTGATGCTGCAGTTGGTCGATGAAAATATGAACCTTAAATGGGGTTTCCAATAGGATAACGAACCCAAGCACACTGCAAAGTCAAAGCTCTGTTTTCAAAAAAATAAAAGGGACATTATGGAGTCTAATCTCAATCCAAGAAGTTTGGTATTCTATTCCCCAAGAAAAGTGCCAAAAGTTGTTAGACTCTGCCATGACATGTAGTTTTAAAAATAAAGGTTTTTCAACAAACACGAAATAAATGTATTCCTTTGTGCCATTTTTTGTAAATGATATATTATTTTTATTACATTGCCATCATCAATCATTACGTTATACATATAAGCAAATTTTTGTTGATCAACCGTGATCCTCAAAACGATAACTTTCCACGTAACGTTATGATTTTGACATCTATGAAGAAAGATATGGATAGCTATCGTCAAAACGGTATCGCTTTCCTCGTTTTACGTAATTAGACTTGTTAATATGTGCAGCGGCTTTTCAATTTCCAACTTTGACTGGTAAATATTGTTAAAGCTACATCTGCCAAATTAAGTCTGCCTTGCCAAATCATGGAGTTAAAGCGTTCAACTACATGTGAAAATGATTAAATTGAATTATGAAAATGGTTCTTTTGTTCGAGCAACATTACGCTACGTGCCATACAGCACAATGAAAATTTTGCAGGAGCGATTTCCGAGCTTGGTTATACCACGTGGTGGCGTTGTGAATAGGCCACCGAGGTTGTGCGATTTGACTCGGTTAGACTTCTTGTGGGGTTTTCTTAAGTCACAGGCCGCCAATAAACCACAAAACGCAACTGTTCTGAAAGCCAACATAATCAATACAGTTGGTCAAATTCAGCCTGATTTACATACATACAGCTGCGGTCAAAATAATAGCAGTTAAAATAGATCCAAGAAATATTCAATAAAAAAAGAAAGATGTTGCTCATGAAACGTTATAATAAAATTTTAGTTATTAGGTTACATTTTTATGAAATCAATTATAAAAGAAAGATTTAAAAATATAAAAAAAAAAAACTTAAACAAAAAAATATCTAATGTATAAGAAAATAGTCCAGTCAAAAAAATAGCATTATTCATAAAAATGGAGAAAATAAGAAAATTACATTGGATTAAAAAGTAAAATAAAATGTATTTGTATTTCTTACGGCAATACTTGGTGGTAGACCCCTTATTGCTTATAACAGCTTCGCATCTTCTCTTCATTGAGTCCATTAAAGTTTGACATCTCTCCAATGAAATATTTCTCCATGCAGTCTCCACTGCTTCCCAAAGCTGGTTGTTATTGGAGGGTTTTGCATTTGAAACGAATTTCTTGACATCTGCCCAAAGGTTCTCTATTGGGTTCAAGTCGGGGGATTGCGCAGGCCACTCCATAACAGAAACTTCATTGACCCGAAACCACTCTTTGGCTTTTTGCTCGTGTGTTTTGGGTCATTGTCTTGCTGAAAGACCCATATTATTGGCATTTCCTCTTCTACGTAAGGCAGCATGGTTCTTAGAAGAATATCCACATAAAGATGCTGATCCATTACACCATTTGTGCGATATATGGGCCCTACACCTTGATAGGAAAAACAACCCCATACCATGTTTTACAGTCTTCCGCGTATACCTAGGCACATATTCAGCTTTAGGTGGGCGTCACACATATTCCCGGGAACCAGAACCACCATACAGAACAATTTTGCTCTCATCAGACCATAAAATATTTCGCCAATGCTGAAGGGACTTATTGACATGGGCTTTGGCAAACTGCATTCTTTCGGCGATGTATTTTTTTGTCAAAAGAGGAACCTTCCTTGGGCTTCTGGCATTGAGATCATTCTCCCGCAATATTCTTCTGTACGTTTCTAAACTAGCGCTTAGATTTAGCTGTTTTTTTTATTTCAGTACCCGGCAAATGGGGAGAGACCTTTGAGTATCTCATAATTCTCCTCTGATTTTGGAGAAATAACTTTTTTTCTGCCCCTGGTTTCGGGGTTTTCTGTATATTGTTTTGCGTTAATAATCATCTTAGCAGATATTTTTAAGTTTTTTTGGATTTCCGTATAAGTTTTTCCATCAGAGAGGATGTGGCGTATGATTTGCCGCATTTTTTTTTTTTTTAATTCATTTTTATTTTTCATTTATCTTAAAACTATTTAAAGCTAGACAAAAATTCATAAAAACTAGCCCAATTATCCACTAACTTAAAACTAACTTACTTGACCTATGCGGGCACTCTAAGCTAAACTATATCTTAAATCTAGTGCCTTTCGGCCTAAGAAACTATTTTGAATTCAAAAACTATATCTATTTTTTTTTTGTTTTCTCGAGAAAATTTAAAAAAAAACTCGGATTCTTTAACTTTTTATGTTTTTTATATAAAACTTACAAGCTAAAGTAAAACTAATTAAAACTACCGCAACCAACTTAAACTACTTAAAATAAACTAAAACTACTTAAAAACTACTTAAAAACTAGAACAGCCACAGCAGCAGATTTTTTTTTTTTGTTTTTTTTTTTTTTTTTGTATATACATACATACATTAGAAGAATGTACGCATTTTTTTTTGTTTTTTTTTTGCCGCATTTGCATTTGCCGCATTTCCGGAGTGCAATGCTTATTACGACCCATACTGTAAGTTTGAAGAAATATAAATGTAGGAAAACTATGGGTTTTTATACCTTACCTTTTAGTTTCAACAACAAACAAAAAAAATATTCCTAAGCTTCAAAAACAATGAAAAAAATTCACAAAAATATACTTTAAGTGAAATCAAATGACCTTTGGAAGAAAACCGTTATAATATAGCTTTTTTTTATTCTGGAAACAAAAGATAAAATATTCTATTACTAAAATAGTATAAGAATATTTTAAAAAGTTGCCTATATCTTAGTTTGTACTAAAATATGTCAATGGAAAGATTACACTGCTATTATTTTGACCGCAACTGTATGTGCCAAAATTATGGAAAATTGGACGTTTGGGATGCGTGTCACCCAGAAGTCAAGCCGCGGCGGACATTTGAATGATGTTTTATTCCATTCATATGTTCATGGGCCTTGTAAATAAATACAAAAATTCTCACTCACAGTTTGTTCTTCAAATTTAAAGATAGGAAAAGCTTAATGGAAACTCCTTTATTAGTAAGACTTCAAAATTTTAATTTCAGTCTTGTGCGTAATATCAAAACATTAGAACTTACTTTTTTTTTCTTTTTTTTTTACAGAGGAGGCGGTTTCCAAAAAAGGGGACCTCCTCGACAGGGTGGATCTAATCAACAGCAATTCAATCGTGGCGGTAATGGCGGTGGTATGAATCGAAATGATAACCGCAATGATAATAGAGGTGCGTACAATGATAATTACGGGCAAAATGATAGGAATCGTGTTGGCGGTGGTGGTGGTATGAATAGAGGATATAATGGTAATTAATACCATTGTGTTGTCGTTCTTTCGGGATGTTTAATATATTTTTTGGATTGTGCTTTTTTTCATGTTTCCCTATTTAGACCGTCCTACGAATCGTGGTCGATATGGTAATTTTAGCGATGATCGTAATTTTGACCGTAATATGGATCGCAACAACAGAGAAGGCAGTTACGGGGGTAGCAGTCGAGATGGCGGAGATCGTTATAACAACTTCAGCCGACCACGCGGCGGTGGGGACCGTGACCGCCAATATAACAACTCAAATGACAGGCCTCCGTCGTCTGTGGGATCAATAGGTAAGTCGAAAATCAAACAATATGCATTACAACATTTTTGTATATGTTAATTCAAAAACCCCGATTCATTCAAAAATGTTCAATATAACATTTAATACAGTCCAATTAGTAAATGAAATTGTATTTTTCGGTAAACAATATTATATGTGTGGCATGCCTTTTACTTCATTTACTCATTATAAAATTTAATTCTTACGATTTTACTTATTTTCATTTTATATCTTTAAATCGAATATTATCACTAGCGTAAACTTAACCTCAGCGTTAAAATTATCAAATTAAATTACATATTTCGAAAACATAGGACGAAAATTGGTAAAAAATAGAAAATTAAAAAACCGAAGACGAAAGAAAATATTTTTGAATAAAAGAACCTGCATAATGATGTTTAGGCATATTCCAAAAAATACGAATTTCCTCAAAACGATCAAATACCTCAGGCATTAGCTCTGGAGGAAGTTCAACATTGTGTCGAAATCCAAAAACTTCATCGGACTGATGGAAGTAATCCTATGAAAAAACCTCTCTACCGCTTATGTAGTTTATCTCTTTTTTTTAATCCTATGATAGGAAGCTTTTAAACGTTGGAACTTCCTTATAATAAATATCCTTCCTATCACAAGGAAACGTGGGAAATATATAGTTTTAATTTCTTGGAAAACCTTTCCCATAGAACTTTTTTCTTCCTGCGCCCAGCTAAAAATTCAGATTCCATTCCCAAACGGATGGAATCCAATAGTTCGATATCAGCATCGGACCAGATTTTGGCCTTGTATTCAATCCTGTGGATGGATATTTTATTAATTTCTTATCAAAGATGAAAAAATCAGTATTTGTACGATTTTAAATTAATCACAAAAAAAAAAATTACTCACATTTGATCCTCTGCTATTTTCCTGCAAATTCAGCAACATAAAAAAAACACATGCCAAATTGACCGCATGTTGACTGTAAGTTTACTTTTATGAACACAAGTGTTGCCATGCTCATGCAGAGATGATGCTGCTTGTTTAGAATTATGAACGCAATTTTTGCAGGACTGCGGAAGTTTTACAAATACGAACCAGCCTATATTATGAATTATAGGTATACACCAAAGTGGCTATAAAAACGCTTGTCAGTGAGGAAGGACTCGGTTTGTACGTTGCAGTTCCAATTACAGAAAATAAACAACTACAAGTTAAAGAATTTATAAATTTAAAAATTATAATAAATTTGTTGGTGCAACAGCTCGAAGTGACCCAGGACCTAGTGACTTAAAACTCTCAACCATTCCTGTGTGCGTGTTACCAGGAACGAAGGGGACCTACAATTTTCTGCCGATTCCGAACGGCTAATGAGCAGCACTTTCCATGACAAGAGATACTCTTGGAGGATTTGTCAATTCCTCGAAAGAGGCAGTACACCCCTGAAAAAAACTTTCTTGCAGCGGCTGAGAATCGAACTCGAGACCTTTCGCATGACAGTCCAACGCACTAACCATTATGCCAAGGGGTACTACAGAGTACACAGACTTGGAAACTTTAATTACTCAAAAGGATTCAAAACAAGTGAAGTTGATTTATGTTTGCTTAGATACTACAAAGCGAAGAACCTCATACTTGCCACAGATAAAAAGGGCTTAGATATTTTCATTGTATGTATGTTTTATCCTCGATGAACATTGGTTTTGAATGTGTGCAAATTGAAATGGCCAGGGAAAACCGTGCCGGGTAAATTATTCCATAATCGTGTTGTGCGACTACAAAACGAATCTGTATTTGACGGTACGACCAAAATTAGGGTCGATGGTGAACTGATGAGCATTTTTTTTAGCGAAACGGGTATTGTGGTTGAACTGATTGAGGGGAGGAATGCAACTGGCTACTTGGAGTGAGCATTGCTTGTGAAGTAAGCGATAAAACAAGGAAATACATGAAACATTCCGACGGTGTTCAAGAAATGGGAATGATTCTATTATAGCTTTAATTCTATCAGTTTTAACGCTCTGTTCTGGATTCTATCCAATAAATGGGGAGAAATTTGGGCTAAAACTGCCCATAAACTGAGGGAAGACTCGTCGGCAAAACAATGAAGTGGATTAGAAGCTTCACAAAAGTGATGATTTATAAAAATGAGGAAGAGAGTCGGAGACAAAACGGAGCCCTGGGGAACACCAGCATTTATTTAGTAAAGATCAGACTTGAAACCGTCTAAAAGAACATGTATTGAACGATCTAGAAGGTAATTTCTAATCCAAAAAATGAGGGTTTCTTAGAAACCAAACGCACGCATTTTCGATAAGAGAGCCTGCTGCCAAACTCAAATTCCTTAGAAATATCAAGCGCAATAATCTTACTTTCTCCAAAACTATGTAAAGATCTGTACCACGCTTCAGAGAGATATGCCATCAGATCACCAGTAGAACGATTACTGCGAAAGCCGTATTGTCGGTCATTGAGAAGCTTTCGATCTTCGAGATATTTTTTGAGCTGATAATTTATTAGGGATTCCATGACCTTCGAAAGAAGGGACGTGAGTGCAATTGGTCGATAGTAGGAGGAGATAGAACATTCGCTTTTTTAAGGAACAGGCTGGACAAATGCTGTTTTCCATCTTTTAGGGAAGATTCCAGAACAGAAGGAGCGTTGGAAAAGCTTACGCAATTGTTTTGTCGGCGATGAAGAACACCTCTCCAGAAGAATGGTTACTTACTTCTTTACAGCTTGTATCGAACTAAAACTTTTCTTAAGGATTTATACTCTTAATTTGTGTAAGGAATATAATCCAAAAAAAAATCACTTCTGTGATCATATCAGCACTGGCATGAACGTCACTATCGAGAAAACATAGTGACCAGTTAAAACTTCGATAAAAGTTATACAGACCGTATTGCCAAACGGTCTTATTGGAATGGATATATGTATGCGACAAGAGAAATTATCTGATACGAGTATTACACAATGGTCCGAATTGCCGAATGGAGAGTTTACCGTTATGGTATACTTATCAGGGTTAGCAGTAAGAAACAAATCGAGTGTGGGCGTTTTGCCCAGCAAGATCTGCTTTTCGAGTGGGCTCATCTGCAAGCATCTCAGCATATTTATTTCACATTTCTGTTTTAACAAGGACGAGAGAGCTGTGAAGACGACCCTCGCCCGGGCCACCCTGTCGCGGCTGTTTTCTGGGATAGCGAGGGAATTTTGCTTATCGACTACCTACCCAGGGAAACTACGATGAATGGTCAATATTATGCCAATTTATTGACTCAGGTTCGCGAAGGTATTGTTCAGAAACGACGTGGGAAACTGACGAGCGGAGTGCTCTTTCTGCAAGACAACGCGCCCGTTCACACCGCACATGTTGCGAGGCAAGCTCTAAGAGACACGGGGTTCTCAGAGATTGACCACGCTCTATATATAGCCCAGACCTAGTACCTAGTGATTTTTTCCTGTTTTCCAAATTGGTAAAGGACTTACGGCGCCGGAGATTTGCAGATGACAACGTAATGAAAGCTGTGGTTGCTCGTCATTTTGAAGAAAAAGACAGAATATTTTTTGGGTGGGTTAAAGGCATTGTATGCTAGATGTGAGAAATGTATTTTAGTTGAGGGAGATTATATTGAAAAATAAAAAATAGAAACCATATATTCTCTTTCATTAAGTACCTTAGGTTATAACCAACTCAAATTGATTTAGCAATTTGTTAGCTATATCCCGATTTTCGTTATAACCGGTTTTCCTATTTGTTGTTCCTTATTGAAGAAGACGATAATATTAAATTAATGGAACATTTGAGATTCTTTGATCCCTGAACCAGCTTTCGCGTCGGTATGGTAACTGGATCGAACTTTTCTCAATTTTAAATTGTATTTTTTAGTTTTTTTTTTATATTTTCTTTATCTTTTAAATTTTTGAATATGGTTGAAGGCAATACTAAATATTCAGTTGCCAAAATTGTACTAGAATAACTCATTTTTTAAGGTCAACAAATTCGCTTAAACCCTAACGTAGTAGGATTCTAGTCCCATTTGATATAAAATGCCAAATGACATCCAGTTCAAGTCAAAAACCAAAACAAAACGTGAAATTCCAATAAAATATATTAATTCACGTTAAAAATTAAATCCCCAGAATATAAATTCATATTTTTCGCCACCCTTCCTTAATTTTATCTCAAATTTTCATTATAAGTGATAGATTTTTCAAAGCGTAGTCGATGTTGTACCGATGTCGTTAAAAGCGGTATACGGTTGCTGCAATATGTATAAACCCAGCCGAGACATAAGAATTTTTTCGCAATAACCGATATTTCGCCATAACTGATTTTGACTGTATGTTCATGCTTATACAATTTTTTTTTTGTATTTAAGAAAAACCCGTGTTTTAATGCAATTGCATTAAAATAATTTCAAATATTAATTTAACAACTAATTTTATTAACATTCTATTTTTTTTCGACAGATGACAGTGAAAGACCCCGACTTAATTTAAAACCCCGAACTATACAAACACCCATTAACTCTTTGGCGGATACAAAACAAGCCGCTTCTATTTTTGGCAATGCCAAACCAAGGGAGGAGAAGCTAAAAGAGCAAGGAAAAGAAGTCGCAGAAGAAGAATATTCAAGTTCTTAAGTAAAATCAGAAAACGTTTATTGATTCAAATTATAAAGAAAAAGTAAATAGAAAGTAATAATTATTTCACAGCCAAGTGCTGAACAAGCGAGTTAATTGTATGGGAAAAAAAGATAAAGAAATCAATGCGCGAATATTCAAAAAAATAAAAACGAGTAAATTTTAACAAGGAAACCAAAATCTATCTATGAAAAAAAAAAACAAGCGAAAGAGGATAAAGAGAAATAATTAGCAAGCAAAGTAAGGATTTCATAATAAAAATATTAAAGCTAGTTTCTTCTTTTTTAACTATAAAAACAATTAAAATAAAGATATTTGTATTTAAATTTAAATATTAAGTAAATATTGAATACCAATATTAAACAAAATAATTACTTACAATATATAAATAAATATATATGCGTATATTACTTTGTAAAAAAATAAAATCAACTTTTTAAAATATTAATTACATACACTTACACTTTGATATATTTTATATTCAAATATATCTAGTAATAATAATATTTGTAAAGAAGAACAAAAATAAATAAATTTAAACTACCTAAGCTGACGATCGAATTAAGTAAACAAAGTGGAAATACCACACAGAAATACACATTACACACACAAGTATAAGCAAATAAGTTTTTCTTTGATTTTGCTAAGTTTTCGTTTGTTGCTTGTCATTATTATAATTCTTTTTAATTGCATACAAGTTGAACATTTATAATAATTTGAATTTATTGTCTTGCGCTCGCATAATTAAAATAGATGCATATTATTTATACAAGCATATTTTAAAATATCCCTAATCTTATACACGAATTTAAAAATTTATTCTTTTCAAATTTAAAATTCTAATTTTGAAGTTGAAAAAATAAAAACTTAAAGTAATTCTGTACAGCAACAAACGTATCAGGAGTTGTATTGTGTTACTAAAACTGGTCTTAGCATCTATTCTATTGTATAACTAATTAATTATTTTTCTTATTATTTTTTTTTTAATTTTACACTTGTAAATGATTGTTTTTCATAGAAAAATACCAATAAATAAAACTAATAAAAAAATAAAACACAAAAAAAAATTAAAAAGAAAATTAAAGGCTTTGTTAATTTTGCATATTTAAGAACTCGGGTGGAATCGGCTAAGGTGATAGTTGATTGTGATTGTCATTTTGATTATAGCTGTCTCTATCATATCAATAAAGTCGCACTTCAACGCAGTTCACCGGGTGCGTTAAAATTGGAGAAAAATTCCGAACATTTACTAACAAAAAAATCGACAAATGTTGAATGGATTTCTAATAAATGAGTTGATCGTAAGTTATCCATACTTAACCATACATACATATAATGAGATTGATTATTAGATTTTTATTATAATCATGACAAATGAATACATTTGAGCAGGTAGGTGAAACTTCTTGCAAGAGACTCAACACAGTCTTAACAAGGGTGTGAAACTATTTGTTATTGGGTATATAAACAACTTCAATGAGAAGTTCATTTACCGGGCAAACCAAATTTATAGCTACTATATAATCAATTTCACTCTTAGGTCTATGCCTCCATCACTACTGAGCTTCTGGCCTGATTATACGACTCCGAAAACCATTTTTGAAAAACGCAAACTATTTATTTCTACCTCATTAAACGATCTTGAAGCTCATCAATCGGCGCTTTGATATGTCAAACATTCAAACTTGATTTCTCTCCTACCCAAAACCTTACCGTTACCATCATTTTAAATTCATATGGTCGGTCTTTCATGTATAAGATTCGGTAAATATAAAAGGTAAGTAGACAAAATAAATAACGTAAGTTTAGCTTAACCAAATAATAAATAATTTAAGAAAATATTTATGTTAGAAGTTGATGTTTCTGAAAAAACAAAAAAAATTATAAAAAACGTCTCTTTGTACCGTAGTAGTTCTGTGAAAATCGACGTGTAAAAGTTAAAATTTTGGCAGCTGCTGAGATTATGATGATAATTTATGCCAAAACAAGCTAACACATCAGGGGTGGAATCGCGTAAGGTGATAGTTGATTATCAATTTGTTGTTTGTCATTTTGACTATAGCTGTCTCTATCATATCAATAAAGAAATAAAGAGAGAGCGATTGTAAAAACGACAATCCACAAATTGATAATCATCTATCACCTTACGCGATTCCAGCCCAGGAGTGTTAATTTGACCATTAATGAGCGTTTTTCTTTTAAAGCGTCGAGCGGTGCAAAGAGCTGTCAAAAAAAACATATTTTTTATTCAACTCGGAGAACCCAACTAGCATTTTTTTTTAGCTCAGAGCTGGATTAGGGCACGCCCGACTGTCGAGCTCGGTAAAAAACGACCTAGCAGTTCGAGCGCAAACCAGGGCCCGTATTACAGATTACGAAAGGAAAGCAAAAAAACGATGCCCTAGAAAACGATAGTCAACACATGGACCGATTATGGTTTACGATAATGGATGCATCAAAATATTGCCTGATAAAATAAAAAAAAATCGATTTTTTTAAGCGCATCCAACTTTATTCTTTCAATATTTCTGTCAAAAATAGTACATGTGTCAAAACAATGAAATACGAGTGCCAAAAGCAGTCGTAAGAGAAAACGATTATCGTTTTAAAAAAACGAGTATCGTAAAACGTAATCGCAACTTAACGATAACGAGGGATTTTAAACGATATTCGTAATTCGTGATACGGGCCCAGAGCGGGAGTAACTTTATTAGTTTTTTTCCATTTTGCATTATGAAATTAAACACTAATTACACAAAGAAAGCTGACAATTTGGAGAGCTTATTAAAAAATAATACAATCACAGTTCAGTGCTCAATTGTGTTTCTTAAATAGATTGGAGAGCTGTGCCCCGCTCGATGTTATAAAAGAAAACCACCTTATAGGTTTCTGAATCTGCTGAAGTTGAATTTAATGGTTATATATGTGGGAGTTTATCAAAAGTAAGACCATTCAACGTAAAGCGAATGAATGAATTATTCAATATAAATTTTTTATTTTCGTAGATACTCGTAGCACCACTAATAACGAGACGTACGATGGGTGGTTAAAAGGGAATTCTTTATGCGCCCGAATCATTCGAGAGGCCACGAAATTTGGAACAGAAACTTGTTTCGTAATTTTTTGTTTTTACAATTTCTTTTCAAATCTATCTAATTTTTTGATATAAAAATATAAGTTATCTAAAAAAATTAGGAGAAATTCGGAATGACGGCAATTTTATTGGATAAGGGAATCAAACTAAAACGATATAGAGAAACACATTTTCCTTATTTTGTTTTATTTATTTAATAGTTTTTCAAAAAATTAAGGCCTTTTCGTATACATATTCTAAACCTTATTTCACTGATCATATTTAACTGTCGAAAAAAGGTAAAATATTTGTAAAAATTTAATTGTTCTATTGTTGTTATAATTTAACTGGCTGCTTGAGGGGGAAGTATGACAATGTCAAAAAAAGGTCGTATTTTTCAATAGCATAATTATAAAACTTCGACAAACAAAATTTGAAAATGTCGATGTTACTTTTTCAAAATGCATACATATACAATTTCGTTTGTGAAAATTTTGTAAATTAATTTTAAAGTTTAAAGCTTTTTTCGCGGTTATATGACATCATTTATGTATTTATTTAATTTTTGGACTTACCGTTTTAAATATTTGATTTGGTTTTTTATTTTCCTCGACGATTTTACACTCGTCGTGGCCACCAGTTATCCCGTTTAAGAGGTTTTTTAGCCGTTTTGAGAAAGAATTTCCCAAATAAGTACATTTCTTAATTTCCTTTTCGGTATTTGATGAATGTACATACATATCTTCGCTTCAGAACAATGAAGTTCAGTTTGACTTACAATATGTAGTGTTCCATTGGTAAAATAAATCAATTTAGTCTTGATTTGAATATTTTTTGTAGATCAAAATTTTTCGAAAGATAGAACTACCTTAACAATTTACAGCTGTCAGTTTGAAAAATTTGTTTTAATTCATTTTAATTGTCAAAATCATTTCAAAATTATAAAGTACGGCTGGTAAGTCGAATAAAAAAACATGTGAGTGTGAGAATTTAGTATTACGGTTGGCGAATCCAGAACCTTTGATTCGACTTAAATGTCATATATTTGATATTTTTAATAAACAATCAAATTTCGAACTCGAATTGTAAAGTTCGCCAACCGTAGTATGTCGAATGTGTACATAGTTCGCTAATGAAAAAATCTCACATCGAACGTTCAATTCGCAAACCGTAATTGGGGGGTATTGCTAGTGAAAAATGGAAGTAGTTTCGAATGATTCTGTAAATTCATGTTCTCATAGTTCTCTCTCTCTGAAAGTAAATTAAGGATGAAGATTTTTTTTAATGATGACACGGAATTATCCTGATACAACGATACAAAATTTGAGTTTATTATGTAATTCCATTGATAATTTGAAATCGCATTCCATTTGCCATTTGCGAAAAGATCAATTTTTGATTGAAATCTGAATTTGTAAATGGAAAACTTTCCGGTCAATCTCCAATAATGTTGCTATAATCGGGAAACAATTTTTTGACTGTTGGTCAGCAAATTAAATTTCACTCTTACGGTTTTTTTATTGGTTGCTGCATATGCAGGGTGGGCCATTTAGTGGTTTCTTCTCAAATCATAGGTTGTTTTTACACTGACAGCTGTTTTCCGCTGGAAATCTTGAAAGAAAGTCAGTATGATACCTCCGCCTTTACATACACACCAAAAACGCGGTTTTCGGCTAAAAATTTTAGAAAACTTTACATTGTTCATCGAACATTCACACGTTTTCGTTTGAGATTTAATTTTTTTTTGACATCAACTGTCAAAATTTGCATATATCTTGTATGTTATGTTTCGGGGAGAGTACGATAACTTAGGCGCCAAAAATTGATAACGGATTTTTGTAGAAGGGTCAAATACAAGCGCTTTTTACTATGGGAGGGGGGGGTCTATCTCGCCCCGTTTAGGAGGTAGGGGCGATTTTAGAAAAAATGACATATAGAAAAAAAAAATATTAAAAAACAACGGCAACACTTACAATAAAATACTATACCGGTTTTGAAAGCCAGAAGTCTGTTCTATAATCGTAAATTTAAATTAAATTATTTATGTCTATAGTTTTTGAAAAATTTGCATGCAAACTCAAAATTTTGTTAAAAAAAATGAAAAAAAAAAAGTTTAGACTGATCGAAGAATACTGGGAAATGAGCCATCAGTTAGCAATAGACTCTGAGGGCCTTATTGTGAGTGTCGTTAACGTTCGATTCGATAAAAGTCGATAGTGCCAAAAAGTTTGATGCGTTAAAGTGTGTATCTCAAACTATTTAATTAACTTAATCATGCTTATTTTGACATTCTCATGAATAGTCTATTCGTTAGAATGATTCTATTCCTTCGAATGAACTTTCTTAATTTTGAGATTCGAACGAATAACATTCATTTGCGAAAGATAGCATAAAATGAACTTCAAAAAAGATTCATTTTCATTGTCAGCTGCTTGACATTTACTATATTTCTATTTGATTTAGTATGACCGTTTTACATTTTTTTTGTTTCTAAACATTTTATAGATGTTGGATAAATAATCAAGAAACAAAATAAATAATACACTTTTTCATTATAAAGTAAAGTTTAACCATAAAGAACTACATATTTATTACATTTTTTGTGTCAACTCAGCTGTTTTGAAACTATTCTTAAAAAAAATAAGTTGTTCATGACGCGTTCTAAATTTTTATTTTTTTTCGTATACACTTGGTCACACTAAAATATCAAAAACAAAAGAGAAGTGTTTGTGAAATGTCAAAACCAAAAAGTGAAATCTTTGTTTATTTGTAATTAGGGTTCCCAACCGTACTATAATATACAGGGTGATTGGCATAAGGTGTGACAAAAAGCTAGGGCGTGTAGGTTGGACTTAGACAAGAAAAAAATCGTATGGGAGGGGGGGGTCTATTTCCCCCCGTTTAGGCGGGAGGGGCAATTTAAGAAAAAAATCACTTAAAACAGAAAAAAAATTATTAAAAAATAACGGTGATACCTACAGAGTAATGCTATAGCATTTTGAAAAGCCAGAAATACATTCTTTAATTTTGTTTTTAAATAAAGTTGTTCGAGTGAATAGTTTTTGGAAAATTGATTTTCAAAATCAAAATTTTGAAAAAAAAAATGAAAAAATTTTTTTTAAACAATTTTTTTTCAAAATTTTACGTAATTAAGTATTATTTTTGTATTCAATATTCAATGCTCTCATTAATTTTTGATTAAACACAAGAAACCGGATGTCAAAATGTTTTGTAGTTTTTGCGAAAATCAAAAATAACAAAAACTACTTTTGTTCTAAGAAAAGCCTTTTATTTTAGTTTTTATACGTCTTTGGATTCTTACGTGAATTTACGATTGAAAGGATTAACTTTCTTTTTACTATTTTTTTAATTATCGGTCTTATAAGCATACAATAATGTGACAAAGTACTGGATTAATCATATTTCACACATTTTTTCATTGAGAACACCTGCGTGAGAGCATTGGTTTAAAATTGACCTGCCACTTTTTTATTATGGTGGGGTCGGCTTGGCTTAGGTGCATTTACGAAAGAAAGGCTTAACTTTTTTTGTAAAATTTTTTTATTATCAGTCTTATAAGCATACAATAAAGTGACAAAGTACTGGATTAACACATTTTTCATTGAGAACACCTGCGTGAGAGCATTGGATTAATATTAACCTGCGAATGTTTTTTAAATAATTTTTTGTAATAAGCTTTAGTTAAAAAATAGTTAAAAATTTAAATAAACAGTAATTATGTATTTTATCTAAATATGCATGTATTTCTTATTTTAATTGATTTCAAGATTCAGGAACATTCTTGTTCTTATTTCGCAATTGCATTTTTCTGTCACTAGTTAGGGCGTGTAACGTTGTATTATTTAAACAACATTCGCAGGTCAATATTAATCCAATTCTCTCACGCAGGTGTTCTCAATGAAAAAATGTGTGAAATATGGTTAATCCAGTACTTTGTCACATTATTGTATGTTTATAAGACGATAATTAAAAAAATAGTAAAAAGAAAGTTAATCCTTTCAATCGTAAATTCACGTAAGAATCAAGGCACGAGTACGATAACTTGGCCGCCAAGATTTGATGACGGATTTTTGTAGGGGGGTCAAAAACAAGCACTTTTTACTATGGGAGGGGGGGGTCTATCTCCCCCCGTTTAGGAGGTAGGGGCACTTTTAGAAAAAATGGTTTAAATTGAAAAAAAAATATTAAAAAACAACGGCAACACCTACAATAAAGTGCTATACCGCGTTTGAAAGCCAGAAGATTGTTCTATAATCCTGCATTTAAATTAAATTAGTCATATCAATAGTTTTTGAGAAATTCGCATTTAAACTCCAAATTTTGATAAAAAAACGTGAAAAAAAAAGTTTAGACCGGTTGTTTTCAAAATTGTGAAATGAAATTGTAAATTAGCCTATATGTGTTTCATGTATCTATTAGTTCTTAATGGAACACAAAAAACGGCATGGTTCTATGTCCTCTGGTTTTTGAGAAAACCTCCGTTTAGGAGGTAGGGGCATTTTCAGAAAAAATGGTTTAAATTGAAAAAAAAAAAATATTAAAAAACAACGGCAATACTTACAATAAAGTGCTATACTGTGTTTGAAAGCCAGAAGATTGTTCTATAATCCTGCATTTAAATTTAAATTACTCGTGTCAATGGTTTTTGAGAAATTCGGATTTAAAGTCCAAATTTTGATAAAATAACGTGAAAAAAAAAGTTTAGACCAATTGTTTTCAAAATTGTGAAATGAAATTGTAAATTAGCTTAGATGTGTTTCATGTATCTATCAGTTCTTAATCGAACACAAAAAACCGCATGGTTCTATGTCTTCTAGTTTTTGAGAAAATCGAAAATAACTAAAACTACTTTTCTACAAAATGTTTGATATTTTTTGCTTCCTTACATAAATAAATCAGTTCTAGCTTCCAACATTACAATATATAAACAGTAAAGTATGTATGGGGGGGCATGCTGCCCCCCTGCAACCCCCCTGCTTGGGCACACTATAGGATTTGGGGTAGGTGCAAGGTTGGGTGCATGCAAAGTTTCTTTTGCATTCACAGAATCTGTATATTTAAAAAAATTCAAATTTATTCTATTTATCCAATGTCCACTAAATACATATAAAATACAATAAACGATCTTGAAAACCAAAACAAACTTCTGACCATGTTCACCAATACATGGCACTATTTTTCTATCGAAAATACTGCCTAGAAAGGAAATATAAGGACAACTGGGGTTCGCAAATAATAGAGTTTTTATCAGATGTAAAAAAAGTTTACCCTTGTTATACCGATGGTGATATATGTGAGGGTTTACAGTTAAAAGACATCGATCCTCCCACCCTTCAGAGCGAAAATTTAGAAAGTGTTTTACCGCCAAAACATCCTCGGCTTCCCACCATAAAAGAGTAACTCAACGAACTCGACAGTTATAGTACGGACGATGGCTTTATTGACGAGACTTACACACCTTTTTAATACATTTTGACCATTTTTAACTAACTATGACGGAATAACTCCTGTCTAACTGACAAAATAACTGACCCAGATGCAATTCAACCTCCTCATGGTGCATTCTGGATAACGCTAAATGAATTGCGGTACTGAACTAACAAAGATTCATTATGTTTATTAACATTAATCCTTAAAACGGAATCACCGTCACCACCAAAAATCAAAAAAAGTAGTTTTGGTAATTTTCGATTTTCTCAAAAACTAGAAGACATAGAACCATGCGGTTTTTTGTGTTCGATTAAGAACTGATAGATACATGGATCACATATAAGTTGATTTACAATTTTATTTCAAAATTTTGAAAACAATCGGTCTAAACTTTTTTTTTTCACGTTATTTTATCAAAATTGGGACTTTAAATGCGAATTTCTCAAAAACCATTGACACGAGTAATTTAATTTAAATGCAGAATTATAGAACTATCTTCTGGCTATCAAACACAGTATAGCACTTTATTGTAAGTATTGCCGTTGTTTTTTAATATTTTTTTTTTCAATTTAAACCATTTTTTCTGAAAGTGCCCCTACCTCCTAAACGGAGGTTTTCTCAAAAACCAGAAGACATAGAACCATGCGGTTTTTTGTGTTCGATTAAGAACTGATAGATACATGAAACACATATCAGCTAATTTACAATTTCATTTCACAATTTTGAAAACAACCGGTCTAAACATTTTTTTTCACGTTTTTTTATCAAAGTTTAGAGTTTAAATGCGAATTTCTCAAAAACTATTGATATGAGTAATAAAATTTAAATGCAGGATTATAGAACTATCTTTTGGCTTTCAAACGCGGTATAGCACTTTATTGTAGGTGTTGCCGTTGTTTTTTAATATTTTTTTTTTCAATTTAAACCATTTTTTCTAAAAGTGCCCCTACCTCCTAAACGGGGGGAGATAGACCCCCCCCTCCCATAGTAAAAAGTGCTTGCTTTTGACCCCCCTACAAAAACCCGTTATCAAATCTTGGCGGCCAAGTTATCGTACTCTCCCCCCAAAGACGTATAAAAACTAAAATAAAAGGCTTTTCTTAGAACAAAAGTAGTTTTTGTTATTTTTGATTTTCTCAAAAACTACAAAACATTTTGACATCCGGTTTTTTGTGTTTGATCAAAAATTAAAAAGAGCATTGAATATTGAATAAAAAAATAATACTTAATTACGTAAAATTTTGAAAAAAAATTGTTTAAAAAAAAAAATTTCATTTTTTTTTTCAAAATTTTGATTTTAAAAATTAATTTTCCAAAAACTATTCACTCGAACAACTTTATTTAAAAACAAAATTAAAGAATGTATTTCTGGCTTTTCAAAATGCTATAGCATTACTCTGTAGGTATCACCGTTATTTTTTAATAATTTTTTTTCTGTTTTAAGTGATTTTTTTCTTAAATTGCCCCTCCCGCCTAAACGGGGGGAAATAGACCCCCCCCTCCCATACGATTTTTTTCTTGTCTAAGTCCAACCTACACGCCCTAGCTTTTTGTCACACCTTATGCCAATCACCCTGTATAGTATTGTGCTATATTTTTCCTTTGCGTACTATATACTGTTGAAGAAATATATAGTATGCAAAAATACTATATTTCAATGGATTGAATGAAAAGCAAATACATCTCTCATTATGTCTCATTTAATTATGCAAGAATCTGAACACGCATAAGTCTTAATGTCAATGTCAAAATTGACAGCGATGATAATTTACAGTTACAGTTTGTACAGTTTGTTTAAAGTCTTTTTGTTTTTTTTTCTCGGGTTTTTTGTTTACAAAATTGTTAATGGGTGCATTCTTTAATGTAGTCACTACGTAGTCAACTCGTTCTGATTGGCTAAAGACAACTAAAAATTTAGTTGGAATTTGCCCTCCAATGTAGCGTTAAAAGGTCTGCTTCAAAGCTAGTGGATAGTGATTTTGACATTTTACAATCAGCTGTTCGATGAAAATACAAATTTAGTTTTGGTGGAAGATATTTTCAAAAGGAAATTATTAAAAAAGTTTATATTTTACCTAATATTTAATGTTATATAATTTAAACCTGTAAATAAAAGTTTATTTAAAGTTCTCAAACCACAATTTATCTTATTTTATTTGTTTACATCTGTCACTAATATGACAGTTTAGGAGTAGTAGTGCAGTAGTTGTAGTGCAATTTTGCATTCACAAAGCTAGTTGAATTTTGACTATGTAGTCACTTCATTAGTGAATGCCAGTAAATACCAGTAAATGCCATTTTTCTTCCTCCGCAGGGAGAAGAACTGAAAAAAATTGTTGCGGCTGTTGAAGGTAAATGGACTGAGCTAAAACGTCATGTTGGCAGTAGGTGGCTCTCATTGTTGCTTTGCGTGGACAATATACTTTTGTATTGGAAGCCTTTTATTGACTATTTTACTAGTTTAGATGAAGAATGTCCTAGACATATACAAAATATTTTGTGTATGCAATAAACTTATAAAAACATTAAAGTTCAAATATTTTTGAATTTTGCTAGCCATTTATTGGAAAACTTTAATAAAGCTGTCAAACAACTTGAAGGTAACAACATCACAGTTTTAGATTTGTTTAACATTATGTTGACTTTAAAGATTGCGCTAGAACAACGCAAAAAAGATTGTTTCTTTGGTTATGAAACACAAAAATTGTTACAATCCTTAGAAGCTAGATCTTCAAAAGGAAGTGATAATATCAAAAACGATTTTATAGTATTCTTCAATAAATGTCTGGAATACCTTGATAAATGGTTTAACTTTAAAGAAGACAACTGGTTATACAAAATTCAAAGCTTAAATTTGAAACAAGAGCTTTCCTTTGATGACTGAGATGGCATTACTTATTCTTAACTTACAAGAAAGAATGAAAATCAAGATGGACGAACTTTATTGTGAAATAAAAATACTCAATGAAATCTTTTCAAGAGTAAGGAATTCAAGAGATTTTACGGGCAGAACTTCAGATCAAAACTGGCTGCATATTTTTCAAAATACCGAAAATAATTTACCAAATATTTTTAAGCTAATTTCGTTCCTACTCTCCATTCCTGCCACTTCGGCGTTCACGGAAAGGATTTTTTCATTCATGAACTCGAAATGGTGAGAAGAAAGAAACAGAGTGAAAATTGAATGTGATGAGGCTTACGAAACTCTTATAGCTACCAAAACATTTTTAAATGATACAAGGAGTTCAAAGAAATAAAGATTTTATAAAAAATAATATGCAGCAAAAATAACTTTGGCTTTTTCTTTCACTTTTCATAAAATACTATATATTTTTGGATTGTACTATATTTTTTTCTATCTTATTTGAAAAATACTATAATCAGTCGCAAAAATATTGGGAACCCTATTTGTAATTGTTTTGTTTATTGTTTAATAATTTTAATTTCTTGGATAAAAACATAAAATAATAAATAAAAATATGGCATTTGTGTTGTTTATAAATAAAGATGGTGTTGAAGAAGTGCAGAGGAGAAGGATAGTGGATGCTTTCTTTCTTTCCGTATCAACGCGGGTGGTAAAAAAAAACCCTTTGCTACCGCCGGGTTTTCTTCCATTATTTTAATTAACTTTTCCTTTTGTTCGCGGTTTTTCCAGTTGGAATGCGACCTTTTAACATAAAACAACAAAAAAAAAATAATAAAAGTATTTTATTTTCCATGAAATGATTAAAAACTTACATGTTTTGTTCTTTACTCGACAGAAAAATTCAAACGACACAAAAATGACATTTAATTCTATTCTTTCGAATGTCAAAATTGAATTAGCTTTCGCAAATGAATGAACTTTCTATGGATTGGGTGAACTTTCGATTTGTTCGATTAACATTCTAATCGCCGAGTCTCAAAATTAAGTTTCAACGAATTCGACTCACTTTCTAACGAAAGAGAATGTCAAAATAAGCACCAATGTTGTTGTAAATACGCATAAAAACACAGAAACTAGAGTTCTCTAATTGGTTGTTCGGAGCGAAGCAAGCTTGGATGACAACGAGTTTATAAGCAGAATTCTTTGGACGGACGAAACTCAATTTTCAAGAGATGGGAACACAAATTTTCACAATATTCACACATACGCGGCGGAAAATCCACACACAAGGAGACAGAAATCATTTCAACATAGATTCAGCGTCTGAATTCTACAAACTATCTGGAGTTTTTGCGCAATTATTTACCAGAACTATAGGAGGACAATCCACTTATGCATTTAGAGTCATTCTATTTCCTAGACTAGAGGATGTCACTCCAGCCCACTATAGTCAGGAGGTTAATAATTACTTAGATAAAGAGTACGGTAATCGTTAAGGTGTGTCCACACCAAAGAAACATTTCAGGAAACATTGTTTAAAAAACGTTTCTGAAATGTTTCCCATTTGTTTAAAAAACATTTCAGAAACATTGCAGAAACATTTCAGAAATGTTTCTGATTTGTTTTTTTGGTGTGGACGCTTTGAGAAACATTTCTGAAATGTTTCTTTGTTTCCTATTGTTTCCAGATTGAGTAAGAATTTTTTTTTCTACTTCATCTTTATCACAATTTATACGGCCCTAGCGAGGTATATCCGTTCGGAGCGGAAAATTGTCCGCAACGCATACTTTGTCGGAGATTCAAATTGCTTTCGAGGTATCCTATCGGAAAGAATAATAATAGGTACACAAATGCGTTGGCCTAATTTGTTCCGCGAAGAATTTGTGTCGGACGAAATCGGAAAAACAATTGCATTAAGTTGTCAGAAATTTCAAAAATAAAGCAATTGATCGCACCTCAACCGAGTCTACCGCGTGCGTTAAGAAAATGTAGAAAAATTCCGAACAGCTGTTCGGAAGAATACCTCGAAGCAAAAATCCTCCAAATCGTACGAAATCGGAGAATTTTCCGCTCCGAACGGATACCTCGGTAGGGCCGAAATTTTCGCAAATTTCATTTATTTCATCGGCTTTTTTTGATTTTATTTTTAAAAATTTTCGACAAGTTGATCCCAGGAAACTTTTTTTATTTCATAAATTTATATGAATTGGATAACATTCTCGTTGCCCAACATTTTTCGCGACATTTTATATTTATATTAATAATTACTAACGCACTTTTTACCTATGTAAATGCTTAGGAAACAAATAAAGTTTCCCATTTGGAATGGGAAACAGAAAAACATTTCATAAACATTTCAGAAATGTTTCGCGAGCGTCCAGACCAAAGAAACATTTTTGAAACATTTCAGAAACATTTAAGAAACATTTTAGAAATGTTTCTCTGTTTTTGAAATGTTTTTTAAATGTTTCTGAAATGTTTCTTAAATGTTTCTGAAATGTTTCAAAAATGTTTCTTTGGTCTGGACACACCTTTATATAGGAAGAAATTTACAGTTTCACTGGCCTGTAAAGGTGTGTCCAGACCAAAGAAACATTTTTGAAACATTTCAGAAACATTTTAAGGTGTGTCCAGACCAAAGAAACATCTTTTAAACATTTCAGAAACATTTCAGAAACATAAAAAAAACATTTCAGAAACAGAGGAACATTTCTGAAATGTTTATTAAATGTTTCTGAAATGTTTTCTTTGGTCTGGATGCTCGGATTCACTCTTGACGAAAATTTTAAAAATAAAATCAAAAAAGCCAATGATATATCTGAAATTAGCGAAAATATAACTTGTGACAAGGATGAAGTAGAAAAAAAAAATTCATGTGCTTAAAGTAAATACAATACAGGCGAGAAAAAAATTTACAGACAACTCAATCTGGAAACAATGGGAAACAAACAAACATTTCAGAAATGTTTCTCAAAGCGTCCACACCAAAAAAACAAATCAGAAACATTTCTAAAATGTTTCTGAAATGTTTTTTAAACAAATGGGAAACATTTCAGAAACGTTTTTTAAACAATGTTTCCTGAAATGTTTCTTTGGTGTGGACACACCTTAAGAAACATTTCAGAAACATTTAAAAAACATTTCTGAAACAGAGAAACATTTCTGAAATGTTTCTTAAATGTTTCTGAAATGTTTCAAAAATGTTTCTTTGGTCTGGACGCTCGCGAAACATTTCTGAAATGTTTATGAAATGTTTTTCTGTTTCCCATTCCGAATGGGAAACTTTATTTGTTTCCCAAGCATTTACACAGGTAGAAAGTGCGTGAGTAATTATTAATACAAATATAAAATGTCGCGAAAAGTGTGGAGCAACGAGAATGTTATCCAATTCATAAAAATTTACGAAATAAAAAAAGTTTTGTGGGATCAACTTGTCGAAAATTTTAAAAATAAAATCAAAAAAAGCAGATGAAATATATGAAATTTGCTAAAATATAAATTGTGATAAAGATAAAGTAGAAAAAAAAAATCATGCGCTTAAAGTGCAACACAGGCGAGAAAAAAAATTACAGAGAACTCCTCAATATGGAAACAATGGGAAACAAAGAAACATTTCATAAATGTTTCTCAAAACGTCCACACTAAAGAAACAAATCAGAAACATTTCTGAAATTTTTCTGCAATGTTTCTGAAATGTTTTTTAAACAAATGTGAAACATTTCAGAAACGTTTTTTAAACAATGTTTCCTGAAATGTTTCTTTGGTGTGGACACACCTTAAGATCTCCTGACCTTACAGTATTGGATTTATTTGTATGGAGAAGAATGAAAGAACTTCTTTATTCAACCGAAATAGAAAATTAAGGTAAATTAGTAGACCGTATTCTCGAAGCGTCATCAAAAGCGAAGCAGCAGCTTATTAGGCTACGGCCACGCACTGAGAGACGAGTCGCTGAGCGACGCAAAAAAATTAAAACATGAAATTGTATGGACGACACTCGCTCTGCAATCAAATCTGTTTTAATTTTTCAGTCGATCGCTGTGCGACGAAATTAGTCCATAGAGAAAATAGGCACAGAAAGTTTAAAATATGAAATTTTTCAAAAGTCTTGCCATTTAGGGCAAAATTTAACGAGTTTAAAAAACTTGAGATAAAAAGCGACATTCAGAATGTTATTTTGGCAAAACTGAAAAAATAAAAATAAAGAATAAATAAAATGCACGAATGGATCGCACGAACTTGCTTTAATGTAAAACTACTTTGGAATTTAAAATGTTTGTATAAATAAATATAAAGCATGGATTTAATGAGATAAAAATGTTTAAATGCATGAAATTGCCGTCTGATTTTCAGAAAAGTATGAATTAATGCATACAAAGCTCAAAAATCGTTTTATTATTAAAATAATTTTGTATACAAGAAATTTCTTTAAAATATTTCAAGAACAAAATTTGGGATGCCAATTTTAAGTATTTAGTAGTATAGATTCAAAGTAAAAAAGTGAAGATATTCAAATCCAAAAACTATTTTTTAGAAAAATTTTGCAGACCATATATTTTCAAAAGAGCTCCTGCATTAAAATTTTAGTTAAAACCGTTAGAGCCGTTGATGAGAAATTCGAAAATCAAATAAACGGTTCATTCATTCAATATAATCCATGCCTAAATACGATTTTACATTACGGGTGTATATCACCCATACCGTTACTTTTGGAGCTAAAAACAAATCAATTTCCCCTCTAGGGAATCATCGAAGACCCTTATGTACCGAGTTTTAAGAAATTAACTCCCAGTTTAAGCTGCAGATCGAGGAACAGACAGACAGACGAGATTTCCGGACCCACTTTTTTTGACTTCGCTATTATAGTAATGTCAACTTAGATCAAAATCTCGAGTTCAATTTTTTTTCCAAATGCAGAACTCGCCCCATAGGACCTACATTTATATCGCAAGTAAAAACTAATTTTAGTAATAAAGTTAGTCGCTTTTCTGCACTAATTGGGTTCATTTGTTTTGTTAATCTTGGTCGAACTTTTTCCATCAGCAAATTGAAAGATTCTATTGACATACTACAGTATTGCCAAAATAGGTCTGGATATTTGCGAAGATTCAACATTATTCGCTCTTTGACGTTTTATTGGGTGTACATCAAACCTTCCTTTTCTCGATCTTATAATAGCTCTTTAAATATGAACGCGACTTTCAACTAAAAAACTACGACGAACTTTACTTGACAAATGCATTTTCGCAACTAATCGCTTAGCGATGACGCTCAGTAAATGGCCACCTATCGCTCAGACTCGTCGCTCTATCGCTCGTTGCTCGGTCGCTCGTCGCTCAGTGCGTGGCCGAAGCCTTAAGCGATGCGTTTCGGATTTGCATCGATCTTTGGGCTTTTTCCGTTGACTTTGATGTTGTCTGCTAATTATTTTATTTTTGTGGATTTTGTTTTGATGTTGATAATTCTATTGTGAATTTGTCTTTTGTTTGTCTCTTTTTTATTGTTGTTGTATTTGTTGGTGTTTTATCGCTGTGTTGTATAGTGTATTATTTTATATTGTTAATTTGTCAAAAAGACAAATTCACAATAGAATTATCAACATCAAAACAAAATCCACAAAAATAAAATAAACATCAAAGTCAACGAAAAAAGCCCGAAGATGGATGCAAATCCGAAACGCGTCGCTTAATAAGTAAAAAGAAGAAAAAATATATGTTGTGATAAAAAAGTTTAAATCGAAATAAATAAAATAAAAATTTCCTTTTTAATTTTTGTTTATTTTAATTCTTTAAAATCAAAATCATGCTAGAAACTTGATATATCAAGACCGAGATAAGGTATCAAATTTATTTGAACGCAATTACAAAGGCAATTAACTCTTATAAAAATAAAGGCCTAAATGAAGTTTCTATGTTGTCAAGAGACGAAGAAAATCGAATGTCATTAAAACAAATGACAGATGGATCAACGGCAAAACGAGAAATTCTGTAATTTTCTTGTACCCAAGCAGGTAGTAAATGGGTTGCTTATAAAGATAAACAAATTCTTTGGCTGGATTTGACAGGTGTCACTAAAAAAACACGGCCATAACAAACAACCCGCACCAATTGAAAAACCTTTTATCTTTCAGAGCCAAAATAAGTGCAGACTCTAGACCTAAGACAATGCACTCTGCAGACCAAACTATCGTACTATAGTTGAAAGGGAATCCTATTGCCCTTTAATCTTTATCATCCTCCATTGACCAATTTGAATTTAAAAAAATAAACACAAACTTTCTTGACACAATAATTTTATTTAATGTTTCTTTTTTATAATTTTTTCCTTTATACATTACAAAAAATATTTTAGTATGTTTTCCATAAACTTTTACATTTATATATCTTTTATTTTTTTTTTTGGTTTCGATGAAAATAAGATTGAAAAAAAAAAACATTTATATATTCAGTTTGTATTGTATTTTTAATATCAAGAAAATATTTATGTGTTGAACAACATTTAGTAAAAAAGCATAATAAGTATAATTATAACTGTAAGTAGGTACTTAACAGTTTGAGTGATGAGTGTTTATAATTTATACAAAAAAACAAATTAACAAAATCAACATAATAAAAATATTCACTAAGAACAAATAAAAGGTACATATTTCTATTATTAATAGTACATAATTATGTATTTTATAAAAGGTAAAATGTGCATCATAGTTGTAATAAATTGATTTAATAGCTGATGAAAAGTTACTAAATTAATTTAAAAAAAATTGTAAAAGATAAAAAAAAATATTAAATATACATATTTTAAAAAGTTAATGATTCTTTTTTACTAAATTTTCACTACGAAAAATGTTTGAACCAAAATGGTGGCACGATTTACATTTATATTGGTCGAAATATATTTATTTATTTATTAAGGTTTTGTTTAAGGTTGTATGTACCCATGTGTATATATTTTTATTTAGTTTTAAATAAATGCAGTTAAATAGATTGTTTTGTCAGCGACGAATTACATTTTTTGAAAATATATAATATGTATATGCGAAAAATACATATAATTCAATTTATGAACAGGAAACATGAGTAATATTTTGAAGCTTTATATCTTGTGACCTGAATTTTCCTATCACAGATTCCATCGTCATAGCTACGAATATTGAATCAGGATTATTTCGTAATGGAAACTGCCTTAAAAGTGGATCGTACGATCAATTTTTTTTTTTTTGAATTCGAAGTTGAACTTTAACTCAGAAGGGCTGGATCTGTGATTGCGTATTTTATAGAAATAAGACTAAAAGTATAGGTTGTTGTGCAAGAACACCGAGTTGTATTTGTTCATTTAGAGTGGCATCCTTTATAAAGGTCGAATTAAAAAGAGTTTATATTTACGCTTTATTTAATTACAGATTATTAAAAAAGGGAAAAATATTACATACATAAGCTATACGGAAGGGTTCAACACAAGTTACACAGTTAATCAACTAACAATTAAAAGGTCCTCGGGCCTTGTGTGAAACATTAAAATTAAATTTCTTAATGTGAAGACAAGTTTTGATGCCACTCTTTATTTTTTTTTGTTGTTTTAAATTACACACTATTTTACATTTTAAGGAAGAATTAGCGACAAAAAATATGTATGTTAACTTACGGTTATGAAGATTAATGAATGTATGTGTGTAGGTACATAATATTTATTTTTATTCTTTGTTTTTTTCTTTAATGTATACTGACAGCTTTGTTTCATATTACTTTTTCTATTATGTTCTTATTTATTTGTATTTTTATGTAAGTGTTTTTGTTTGTATATATTATTTAATTTGTTTGCAAAAATATTTTTTTTTTGTTTTTCTTTGAAAGGATTGTTTTCAGCATTCTTTGTTGTTAATATTTATTCATTATTTGTATGACTGCTTATTATTCCGTTTTCTTGTATTATAGTTTTTTTATTTTCTATTTTTATTCAAATTTACATTTATTTAAGGTTTTCGGCTATTGCATATTCATCATTATTGACATTGATCTCGATAGTTCGGCGGAGTTGTCGTTTTCTATAGAGTTCTGTAAACTTCACGCTTTTGCTCCAGGTAGTTTCGATAGAACTTTTGACAAATCAACACCTGTTAGTGCATTGATGGTTGGTGGCAGTTGTCCGCATAAACGAGCGACATCGTTGGTTATATTATCGTTGCCACCTATTAAGACAATTTCTTCGGTTTTGGCTAGTGGGGCAGCAATTTCAGCAGCGATCTGTAATATTTAAAAAAAATATTGGTAGTTTTTATTGAAAGTATGTAAAAGTTTTGTTTTAAAAAAATTTGATGAACAAATATTGCTTAAAGTAAAATACAAAATATTTTATAATATTTTTTTGTATAATTCCTTTATAATATTAAACACAGCACGAGCGATAGAAAAATTGGGGAGGGGGGAGAAAAAGGAGGTGTCGATGACTATTGGTCTTGAATGTTGGCAAATTGAAATGGCACGGGAAAACTTTGTCGGGTAAATTATTCTATAATCGTGTTCTGCGACTAAGAAACGACGGTACGACCAAAATTAGACTCGAGGGTGAACTGATGAGCATTCCTAGCGAAACAGGTATCACGGGTGACTGATTGAGGGGAGGAATGCAACTGGCTACTTCGAGTGAGTATTGCTTGTGAAAGAAGCGATAAAACAAGGACATACATGAAACCTTCCGACGGTGTTCAAGAGATGGGAATGTGTCCATGATAGCTCTGTTTGTTTTCCATCAGTTTTAACTCTCTGTTCTTAATTCTATCCAATAAGCGGAGAGGAGTTTGTGCTGCACCTGCCCAAAGATGTGAGTTATACGCGAGTTTTGGACATATAAACGCCTGGATCAGAGGGGGGACAAATTCTTACATCGTTATAGAAATCCTAAGCATTTAGCATCATTTTTGGCGGTCTCGAGAATGTGGTCATCCAACGAAGATCGTCATTGACACACATACCAGGTACTGAGAGATTTTCGGTTTCTTGTATGCAAGTGTAATTCAAGGACAACGGCATAAGGGGTACGTTTTGTTTTAACTACAACAGACACCATTGAGTTTTGAAGCATTAAACTCCACACTGATTCTTATACCCCATTTAACAATGCTGTAAATATCGCAGTTTAATGAGCTAATGACACGATACCGTTGCAATACCACTTCCGAAGGAAATGGATCGAGTATGAAAAGCTGAGGGCAGAGTCGTAGGTAAAACAATCAAGTGGATTAGAAGTTTCAGAAAGGAGATCATTTAAAAAAATGAGGAAGAGCGTTGGATACAAAGCGGAGCCCTGGGAAATACCAGCATTTATTTTGTGAAGATCAGACTTGAAACCGTCCCATACAATATGTATTGAACGATCTAGAAGTTAATTTCTAATTCAAAGAATAAAGGTCGATAAGAGAGTCTGGTGCCAAACTCTATCAAGACCAGAAGATTTGTTTATATCAAGATCTCGAAAGACTCTTGCAACTGTAAGAAAGCGGAAATATACCTGTCCTATTGAATGATTTACGTTCTCAAGTACAAGAGGAGCTATGTTGCTATCAGGCAATGTATAGCTAACTTGCTTGTATAGAAATTGGAAAACCAATTGGAAGATCAATAAAGATAATTTGTTCCTGCGACTGAGTTATTGAAAATGTCATAACGATTTTAGTATCTTCAATAATTTCTTATTCAATAACTATATTTTATCTGTTGAATCAGATATTAAGAAGAACACTAAACAATTTTGGAAATTAATGGACTCGAAAAGAAAATCTATTGGTTTTCCAAATAGCATGCAATTTTCTGGGAATACATCTAGTGAAATTGATGGGATTTGTGATTTCTTTGCTCACTACTTTAGTTTTCTTTGTTCATCTCATTCAACTACCAGAGTTTTCTCCTATTGAAATAGTTAATTCAACTAACATATACTTAAGAACTAAAGAAGATTTTGAAGCATTAATATAACTATATATACCAATAACAAATGTGCCGGTCCAGATGGCATATCACCGATCGTATTTAATAGAGGGTGGGCCATCTAGTGGTTTCTTTTCAAATCATAGGTTATTTTGACACTGACAGATCTTACCTCGGAATCGGAATCTTAACGGAGGTATGATACTACCTCCGCGAAACAAAATCAGTGGTTTTACGCTTCAACAACGTTGGGAAGGGAAATATTGAAAACTTATTTCTTAAGGGAGTGATGTGGAGTCCAAACAGTTCGTTTTTTGAAAACAAGTTTTTGGCCGAAATGAAGCACCCACAGCGCCTGCTGTACGCAAGTTTGTGCAAAAAGTTCGTGAGACAGGTATGCTAGTGGACAACATTCATGGTTACCGTCATCGCAGGGTGCTGCGCACAGATTAGAACGGGGCTGCTGTAGCCGAGAGTGTGAGACTCAATTCACGAACATCAACTCGCCATCGATCTCAACAGCTTAACATTTCAAGCACTAGCCTAAGAATAATTCTGCACAATACATGGACAAAATTTAATTTTATTCATTTTCTTGCATTTTTAAAAAGAAACTTGTATTTGGTCCACCTTTTGATTGTTAAAGTTCTTAAGCACTTCCACTTTGTTTGATTTTCAATAAATCTTTGAATTCTGGGAAATTTTTAGAGTGTTATGAGGTTTTTTCAATTACTCCCATACACAAATCTGGATCAAAGTAAAGTGTGATAAGTTATATACCAATAGGTAAGGTTTCTATGATTCCTAAGCTCTTCGAAGAGCTTTTCATTAAAAACTTAAAAATAAATTTTCTGATTCACAACTTGGATTTATCAAGTATTATTCACTGTTACAAGTCTTAAATTGTTGTCTGATGATATCATTAATGGTTTAAGTAATTCATTAGATAATGAGACTGACCGACATTATTTTCACCGATCTTGCCAAGGCCTTTAACAAAGTAAATCATGAAATTTTTATTTTGAAGATTTATATACCTAGTTTAGGTTTTCACCCAACTTTTGTTTAATGGTTATTTTCTTATTTCAATAAGGATCGAACCCAATTCGTAAGCATTGGTGAGTCTAAAACGTCTAGAAAGATTGATGTTACTTCTGGGGTTCCCCAAGGAAGTTACTTAGGTCCACTGATATTCATTCTTCTTATTAAGATATTCCATCTTGCCTCAGGTTTTCAAGGCATTTTATGTACGCTAATGACTTAAAAATCTTTCGATCCATTGAAACACCAAATGACTGTCTCCTTTTTCAAGATGACCTTCATCAACTGTTTCTAAATGTTAAATAAAGTGTCAAAGTTTTACATGCCACAGAAAATCTAGCCCAATGATTATCGAGTATGCAATAAACAACATAATTTTAGAAAGTAGGGTTTTTGTAAAAAAAAAGTTTGGGTGTAATTTTAGACATTCAGTTTTCGTTTTCAAATCACATTGACTAGGTACATTGTTGATAAAGCAAAGATTTCATAGATCCTATTGACATCAAAATTTTATATATTTCGCTAGTAAGATCGGTTCTTGAATATTGTTGCATGATTTGGAATCCCTTTTATCCAACACATGCTTTAAGAATTGAGTGGGTTAATGACCTCTTATTATTATTAATTAATGATCTCTTATGATGATTTGACGGAGCAAAAAATGCAGCGAAATACTAGGTTTTCTTAAAAGATGCAAGAAATTCTTTTCCTCTTCTGATCTGGCTATGGCATACATCCGCCCAAAGCTTGAGTATAACTCTCATGTCTGGGCTGGTACCTCCAGTACTTTGAACCTGTTGGATAAAATTTAAAATAGAGCCGTTTAGCTTATTGCTTTATAGCTTTTTCTACCAACAATGTTCAATTGAAATAGCCAGTTGCATTCCTCCCATTAAACAATTCCAACTTAATATTCGTTAAGCAGGGAATGCTCATTAGTTAATCCTTAAGCCTAACTTCGGACGTACTGTCAAATAAAAAGGTTCTATCTTTAGTTGCACTACTAGAATGTGGAATACTTTGCCCCTCTCTATTTATCGCCTCATTGTCATGTACAGGCTTTCAAGACCAATGTGCATTGATATCTCCTATCCTCTCCACTTTACCTCGCACTGTGTTACACTGTAACATCATGAGCGTAGTCATGAGATAAGTCAGTGACATTAGAGATAGATGTCGCTCAGATGACATTGAATTCTTTTCTAGTCTTAGACAAAAAAAATCAAATAGACCTGTCAATTATTAACCGTTTTACAAATTCGAAAGAACTTTAAGTTGTGTTAATAAAAAATGGAAAAAGTGAATTTCGCGTGCTAATAAAGCACTACTTTTTGGTTAGCATTAAGAATACTAAGGAAAAACTTAAAAAAAAATACTAGGGAGAATCTGCTCCTTTGCATGGAATGGTTCACAGAATTGCGTTGTGGTCCTATGGGCACAAAAGACGATGATCATCCGGGACATCTAAATGAAGTCACAACTGAAGGAATGGTCACCACATGGCCGGATAAAGGTTCGTGAGATAGCTAGCATTGTAACCATTTCAAATGATAGATTTATTCAGATCCTGCAAGATGGGTTCCGCGTTTGCGAACAAGTGAACAACAAAAACTGAATCGGGTCGTAACTCTTTGAGAGCAATTCAAATACATATTTTCGGCGTTTTGTAACCGTTGATGAAACTTGGATACACTACTACACACCAGAATTGAAAGAACAATCGAAACAGTGAACTTTTTCAGGTGACGTGAACCCAAAAAGGCAAAAATTGTTCTGTCGTGTCGGTCGGAAAAGTTATGGCAACGGTTTTCTGGGATTCCCATGGCGTAATTTTTATTGATTATTTAGAAAAGGGAAAAGCAATTACCGGGAACTAATATGCTAATTTACTGGATGATTCAACACAGAATTGGTGGAAAAGCGGTCTCATATGAAGGAGAAAAAATTCTGTTTCATCAGGACAATGCTCCAACACATTTGTTCGCAGTAGCAAAGCGAAATTAGCTGAATTGCGCCTACCTCATCCACCCTATTCTCAAGACTTGGCTCCCTGTAATTTGTTCCTATGTATTTCTAAATATGAGGAAATGGCTCGGAGGAAAAAGATTTATACAAATAATAAAGATAGATATTAACGCAACAAATGCATATTTTGTAGTTTGATAAAACTTATTTTTTGAAAGGGTTAAAAAGCTTGGAATATTGTTGGAGGAAGTGCATAGCTCTTAAAGGAGACTATATTGAAAAATAAAATTAATTTTAAAATAAAAGACCATTCTTTCATTTAAAATTCACTGAATTATCGAATAATCTTCGATCCTAATTCTATATACCAGCCTACATACATTTAAAGAAAAAAGACTCACCTTAGGCAGCGATTCAAGGACAATATTCATGATAGCTGCATCTCCGTATTGCTTATAAACAGCAGCTTTCATCTTCATTCTTTCAGCATCGGCCTTACCAATCAGTTCGATAGCAAGCGCTTCAGCTTGACCTATCTTACGTATTTTTTCAGCCTCTGCTCGGGCACATTCGATAGTTTGTTCACTTTATAAGAAATCAAAAAATGTCTTCAGGTAATTTTTAAAATAAAAAAGTATGTTTTCAACTTACCGTTTACCTTGTGCAATTGTTTGCACACGATAACTTTCAGCTTCAGCTGGCAATCTAACTGTTGAAATAAGTTCACGATCCTTACGTTGCACCTCCTGAGATTCGATTTCGATCTGTTTTCTACGTTCGACTACATCGATTTGAATCTCTTCGTTACGAATTCTCTGTTTAATTTTCGCTGCTTGCAATTCATATGCTAACTGAGATTCAGCTTTCTATAAGTAAAAATTAGTTTTTAAGATGTTCACAAAAAAAAGTTGTGAAATAAAGTCGAAATTCTTCCAAGTGGAAGGTGAAAGGTCGCTTAATGATTAAAAATATGATTGATTCGACTTAGTTTCACGTTACCACTTCATCATCCATAACTTACAGCCGTATTAATTTCTTGATCGAAATTAGCTTTCTGAAGCTTGTACATTCGAGCATTATCTTCTATTTTCGTATCTGTAGAATATTTAACATCCATAGCAGTTTTTTCGCACTCAGCTTCCCGGATGCCCGCGTCACGGTTTGCTTCCGCCACTCCAGCATCGGCATCTCGCTTGACACTAGCTGTCTGAGCTTTACCCAGCGAAGCCAAGTATTGTACATCATCGTAGACGTCCTTGATGGTAAACGAAAGAATTTCAATACCCATACGCCCAACATCAGGTGCGGCTACTTCCCTTACTAAGGCTGCAAACTGATCGCGATCTTTGTACACTTCTTCTACTGTAAGAGTTCCTATAAATCGAGAAATACAATTTTATACATAAATTCTCTTAACAAAGGTTAAAAGTAAATTAAAAATATTCATAGTAATAATTTTGGATATTAGGCATTACCTTGTTACCACAATGTAAGTTATTCCCACAATCATTGAAACTTTAAAAACTCCCATCCAAACGACTGACATTTCGATATTAACAAGTAGTAGTATGTGCTTTTAATTAAAAACTTATTAAAATATCAAATATCGCAATAATTAAAACTTATTAATCCAAGCAACTTCAGGCCTATGAAATGAATGATTGAGTATTCACCTGAAGTGGTTCAAAAATAGACTTAAGAACTAGTTTCTTATTTAATTACCTACACCAATGTATTCATTAATGCCGCAAAATGAATTTCAAGACTTTGATAAGATAATAAAAAAGAACTCCAGTCCACATTGCCGGATCATTTTTTTATAGCAAATGTCTAAAAGTTATTAGTCACTGCGAGGGGCCCTTGTGCAGAAAAAATTTCAACAACTAAAACTTCTTTGTTCAAGTCCTCATTAATGGACTTCTTCTTTTGATCAAGATCGGAGACCTACGTCATTTTCAAGACCGATTTTTGTGTGTGCGTGTATACCAAGAACCTTGTGATCAATCACAATAACCTAATTTGTTTTTACGAGGAGATTGCCGCAAGTGATGATTTGTGTGATTTTTGCCTACACATGACCGATTTTTGGGGAAGTGTAGCATTTCGTCAGAAAATATTTCGCGAAACTTTATTTCACCCCTCCTAATCTCTCCCTCGCCCGTGCTGTATTTAAAACATTATAAGGCTCTCGTAACATACCCTTGAGCGCGCTATTTTAGCATTTTGCCAAGCGTATTTCGTGCTTTTTTATTTCGGTTATTTTATAACATTTTAACAAATTTCGAAATTTATTAACATGTGATAGATTGCAAAGCTAAATAACAAAAAGCGAACTGATGAGAAGGGAAGCATCAAAAAGCGTAATAACAAAAATTGAAACAACAAAGAACGAATTAACAAAAATCGAAGCAACGATATGCAAAAAAGAAATTTGCTAATTGATCTAGGCGAAATAAAAATAGCCAAAAATATTCCACCGAAAGACCTCTACCCGATTTTAAGTTAGCACTTTAAAACAAAATTTTAGTTTTTTGTTTTCGAGTCTTTTAAGTTTCGTGTATTACAATTTTTCAATATTCCTTCAGACACAAAAATAAATCAACGATTTGAGGGAGAAATACAAATATATAAAATTACGTACATAATTGTATGAAAAATTGCTTTAAATGACTTAGCGTTTTTGTGAAATGTCACATTAAAAGCCACAACCGATATTTCTTTAGTTTATCAGGTTTATTTCTTCACTTTCCGCATCAAGTTCGTGAGATAATTTTATCAGATCAGAAAGTTTTTCCCATAAAAATTTTGTCAGCTCGCTCGTTTCTACGGAGATTATCTGGTTTCCGAGGTTTATCAGGGTTTTCCACGTTTACATGAACACCCTTAATGATTCCTAACTTTGTATAATTTTCCATCCCTGGGAGGGGTCAGATATCACTCTACTACGTGATTTTGAGCTAGTGAATAGTCGATAACCATAACAGTACGAACCTGCACTTAAAAATGTTTTTAAAACGCTCAAATTTGCAATTCATTGATTTTTGAGTGACTTCGCGCATTCGACGTCTTTTAACACTGTTCTTATTTTAATCCATGTAAGGTTTCTTAATGCTTTGGAAAGAGGAGCGTTTGCTTATTAAAGGGTGGGCCAAATACAAGTTGATTTTTAAAAATGCAATAAAATTAACAAAATTAGATTTTTCTGTGTTTTATAGCTTTATTAGTAAGAGCAAACATTCCCATTAATTATGGAACACAACGTCGTTCAAGTGGCTGCCTCGGATGGGTTCACTCCAATTTTCCAAGACCTTGTTAATGGTTTCGAGCTGTAGCTCACGGATTACTTAGATGATATTGGATATTGGTTGGCATAAAATCGGTTCTTCGTGGTTTGTCACAAGAAAAAAGTCCAAAGGTGTTAAATCGCATCTCCGAGGCGGACTATTGACATCGCCAAACGGCTGATTGTGGCATGACGCGCCATCCTACATGAACCAGAGGTCGTCCAAATCCATGTCTTCAAATTAATTAAAAAAAAGTCGGTTAACATGGTTCTGTAACGCCCACCGTTGACCAAAACGTTGTTGCTAGGCTCATTTTCGAAGAAAAATTGACCAGTGATGCCACCACTCCACAGTCCCCACCAAACTGTCACTCTTTGTGGATAAATTGGCTTCTGGACAATAAAGTGCGGCTTTCTCCGAGCCCCAGAAGCGGCAATTTTGTTTGTTAACGTAGCACCCGAGATGAAAATGCACCTCGTGAGAAAAGATGATTTTTCGCCCAAAATCGTTGTCCAATTCAAGCTGCTTTAAGACTCAAAGTGCGAAGCGGTAGAGAAGCGAATGGTCGCCCGCCTTCAATTGCTGAGTCAATTGGAGCCTGTAAGCGAATATTCCGAGATCTTTGTGCAGTATTCTCATGAGGCTAGTGATTGAAATGTTGAGTTGTTGAAAACGAGTTGGTAACATTCTCGTCTGTGCGCACCTTACGACGACGGGGACCAAGACTGTTGGCCATTAGCACACCAGTCTCAAGAATTTTTTGCACCAACTTGCGTACAGCAGGTGCTGTGGGTGCTTCATTTCGCTCAAAACTTCTTTTCAAAAAATGCACTATTTGGTCTACACAGCACTCACTTCGGAAATAAGTTTTCAATATTTTCTAACGTTGTTCTAGCGTAAAGCGACTAATTTAGTTCCGCGGAGGTATGATTTCTGTCAAGATTTCGAGCCCGAAACAGCTGTCAGTGTCAAAATAACCTATGTACGATTTAAAAAGAAACCACTAGATGGTCCACTCTTTATATATAATTTTAAAATGTTTAAATCATAGCGATCTTTGAAATTTTACAAACATAATTCGAAGAGATTCAAAACCTTACATTAACTAAATGTGAATTAGTTGGTGAACGAATAAACTGGGATTTGATAACCTACGCCCTGCTCTTCATCCTAACTGGCAGCCATGGGGTGACCGACCCATGAGCGATTGGCGCTGCATTGGACGATCAAAATTCAAACTGAAAATAATGGTTGCTTAAAAAAATAAATAAACTAGAGGCCATAATGGCTCACAGAGAGCATAAACCTAGTGACTTACAACTCCATTTATTTGTGCGAGTTTGGAGAAATGAAGAGGACCTAAAATTGTCTGCCGATTCTGAAAGGTTAATGAGCAGCACTTTTCATGACAAGATATATACTCTTGGAGGATTAGAACCCAAAACCCTCCACAGCGCAATGCACTGTCAAGGGATAATACACCAAAAGTCGCAAGATTCGCTGAATTTCTGAAGGCAGAAAGTCGTTGGAAAAAAATAGTAGAAAGATGTTTAAACAACATTTTCTCTTTGAATTTATTTTTGTGAGAAAAAGTTAAATCAGATTTAAAAAAACAAATAGTGCCTGATAAAATAAAATGCACGAATGGGTCACACGAACTTGCTCTTATATAAATGACTAAGAATTTTCAAAATGAATGATATTAGAAAAAACTATTCATAAGCATAAGATTCATTTTTGAAACTCTTTAAGTAGTAAGTAGCAAGAAAACAACAACTTTAAATCGTTGTAGCGGTTTCTTTAAAAAAGTTACATTTTAAACATTTTTAAGAAATAAAATTGTACGAATCAAAATTAAATTTCAAAAAAAAAATATTGACCTGCTTTTGAAATATCGAATATTAAAAAAAAAGATGATTTTTACAAGCAATGTTGCACACTTTTAGAAACTTATCTATACAATATTTCATTAAAATCCGTTATGTTGGTAATGAGAATTTTAAAATTCGAAAAATGGTTCTATGGTAGGTACAGTTAATAATATCTTGATTTAAAAATTTTGTTTATTAAATTATAGATCTTTAAAATTAATCGAAAGAAAAAAAATGTTATCAAAATTCTATGAGCGGTTTTCGAGAAAAGTACGATGTTCTAAAACCACCGGGTGGGTACCGTTATTTTTAGGTATAGTACCTAATTTTTTTTCACATCTTGTAGATTGTATTAACAAATTGTTGATTGCCAAGATTTAAAAAATCGAGAATTTGGTTTTCGGCATATTAAGTTTTGAAAAAAAAAAAAATAAAATTTTTTAAAATCCCAAAAAAAAAATTTTTGCAAAATTTGATTAAACGTTAATATCCAAAATTTTAGGGACCATACAAAATTATCAAAATCCGTTTTACTGCTTTTGGAAAAATTAAAATAAAAGAAATGGGTAGGGGGTACCATTAATAACAATTTTTTGTATTTTTTTTTTTTTTTTTGAAAAAAATCTGTGAAACAGTTTTTGAAAAAAAAAAATAAAAATATAAAATTTCCGAAAAAATTCATCTTAAGAAAAAAGAAAAAACCGTTTTGGGGACAAAAATTTAAAAGTGATATCTACCAAGTTTAAAGAAAATCGTTTAGGCTGTAGTCGAACAGACAGATAGAATTACGAGACCCATTTTTACTTGTGGTTAGGTACTATACTATAGGGCAAGTTCTGCATTGTATCTTGTCTGTATGTCTTTAGATCTCCCTACAGCCCAAACAACTGGAACTATTTTCTTCAAACTTGGTACTTAAGGGTCTTCGGTAATTCCCTAGAGAAAATTTTTTAGCTCCAAAACTAACGGTACCCCCATACAGCCCTAAATCAAAATCTTATTTATCTCAAAAACGGTTCTAACGACTTTGATAAAAAAAAAAATCGGTGTCCTATTATGGATAGGGACTACATTTTGGTAAAAAAATGTTATTAACGGTAACGTCTTTTTGATTTTCGACTTTCTCATTACCGGCTCTAAGGATTTTGACGAACATTTTTTAATAGGAGCTCAAAAAATATTTGTTGGGTTTTTTGAAAAAAAAAATTACAAATATTTTTTTGAAAAATCAATTTCTTCAAAACATGTGAACGATTTAATTTTTGAATTATTTCCTGAGATCTATATTAATAAATACTTATAATTGGCATCTCAAATTTTTTCTGGAAAAATTAAAAAAAAATTTCTTATATAAAAAAGTAATTTAATAATAAAACGATTTTTCAACTTCGTTTGGATAAATTCATACTTTTCTGGAAATCGGACGGCAATTTTATGCATTTGAACATTTTTATGTCATTAAATCCATGTTTTATATTTATTTATAAACATTTTTTAAATTCCATACTCTGACATAAGACCAAGTACGTGTGATCCAGTCTTGAATTTTATTTAATAGTGGGGAAGATACTCACTAAAGGTGAATCCCGAAAAATACGAAAATATGACATTTTTATATGGAATCAATTTTTAATATTTACATTAAAATTGTAAATCCAATTTATGTTTGAATATTAAACTTATTAGAAAGTCCCAAAGAAATTTGTTTGTAAAATTCTAATTTCTTCTCTTCCCATAAATTTGGTAACAAAAACGATGTGCATGTACATATTGGACATTTTGACTTAGTGCTCTACTAAGTACATATCGATACCTTCCCGTAAGAATGTATTAAGCGACATTTTTAAAATTCTTCAGGAAACGAAAAAAACGTATCATTTAGTTATTTTTTTTTGTGTATTTTATTGAACGAAACAAATCTAAAATGTCGCTTAATAAATTCTTACGGGAAACAAATCTGTTTCGTCCAATAAAATACACAAAAAAAAATGTCGCTTAATACATACATTCTTACGGGAAGGTATCGATATTTTATCAAACCTGATTTGTTTATATATTTTATGGAATAGTATATCAACTCGTTTTGACATTTCCTAGATAATTGCCGTGGGATATGTAAGATCAGTCAGATAAACTTAAAGCTGTATAAAGCTGTCTGACAACGTGTGTGATTTTACATCCAAGATTGTGGAAGTACATACATATGTATATGTTTACATTTAAATATATTTAAGATCTAGAAGGCAATGTACATTGTACAGTACATACATATGTATGTATGTATTTTTATTAGAAGGTGAAAGCGGGAAACAAAGAAACTTTGTCATAAGGCTACTCTATGGCTTTGCGCGGCCGTGATAGTAAACTGATTTGTTGGTTTAATAAAACATTTATATAAAACAATCTCAATAGTATAAATATCTCTGTTAAAAGTATGTCATAAGACTATAAATTAAGTGGATAATTATGACATTAGCAAAATGTGAAAGATAGCAAATAAAGTAAAACAACGTGTGATCTTTGGTCCCGTCTGCATAGATGGGGAGTGGAGGAGAAGATTTAACCACGAACTGTACGGGCTGTACAGTGAAACTGACCTAGTCAAACGTATAAAAGTCCAGCGACTGAGATGGCTTGGTCATGTAGAGCGAATGGACCCGAATGCTCCGGCCCGGAAAGTCTTCGACTCAAACCCCGAGGGACGGCGAATTAGAGGAAGACCGCGACTCAGGTGGCGCACACAAGTGGGGGAGGACCTCAACCAAATTGGCGTGCAAAACTGGAGACAGCTAGCTAGGGACCGAGCTAGCTGGAGTAGCTTGTTGGTTGAGGCCCTGGTCCACCTCGGACTGTAGCGCCACCTTAAGTAAGTAAACAAGCGTTCAAGACGATTGAACATTTGTTTCAATTCAATAAAATATTTGTATAGCTGGAAAATAAAACGAAGCCACAATGTCAAAGAAAAGTCTAGTTATTCAAAAAATACATTTTGGCACAATAGTGCAGTCATTTTAGGCACTTTAAACCCCAATCTGCGGAAAAATTCCTAGTGAGCTGAATTTTTGTATACACCTTTATTACGGCATTGTAATGAAGATGTGAAAAATCGACATTGATATCGTGCCGGCTAAAAAAGTTATAAGGGTCAAAAGGTCACGAAAATCAGTTTTTCGCAAATATCTCGCGATCTATTGCTCAGAAGTCAATAAAGGTCATTATAAAAATTGTTTGTTGTGAAATTGTCTACAAAAAATGTCTCGTGCTTTTTCTGTAAAATTAACCGTTTTTGAAGTAGAGAAAACGACTAGAATGTACTCACATACGGTATTGTATACCGTACGGGGTATTGCTTTTATTCATGTTTGTAAGTGTGTTGTTAGTAAAATCTACTACATACACAGATATATAGCACTAGTAATATTAGTATAGACAGGACATTTCGTGCCCGTGAATGCCTCAAAATCTCACTAATATTCTTCGCAGTAGCATTGCGTTTGGGTATATACCAAATATATATGGAGAACAGGAAAGGTAATATTTATTCCCAAAATATAGAAAAAAGATACAATATTAGATGCGTTCTTAGACATAGAGGGAGCCTTCGACAACACATCCCACGAGGCTGTGGGCACAGCTTTTGTCAGGAAATGCGTACCCATCACCATAACTAGATGGAAATGTTAGGCACTAAAAATACTGTCACAAAAAGGACAAAATGTAAAAAAAAGTAGTCACAACAAGAGGCTGTCCTCAGGGTGGACTATTATCACCCTTGTTGAAGAGTCTTGTAGTGGATGAATTGTTAGAAAATCTTACCTCCCAATGTATATTCTCCATTGGATTTGCTGATGATGTTGCTATCATAGCCGTAGGTAATCCAAAGAGGACTAACAATTACACGGAAATGGTGTCTATCTGTAGGATTATCAATAAACCTCTCCAAGACGACAATCATACCATTTACAAGGAATAACTTCTGAAATATATGAAACCTATTCATCTAGCTGGTGAAGTGATTGAAACGCAGAGAGGGGTAAAATATCTAGGAATTCTACCAGATAGTAGACTCCTTTTGAACAAACACTTAAAAGCTATAGTCGGAAAAGCCACAAAAGCCCTAATGATTTGCAAGAGACTTGCAGCCAAGTCATGCAGATGCAAACCGAACATCCTTAGCCGGATATACACTATGATGGTAAGGCCAATCGTTACATATGGGGCGGTTGCATGGCACAAGAGAACCGAATTATCAAGAACAAGGAAAGCTCTAGAAAAAGTATTACAGGAGCAATGAGAACCTGCCCTACCGCAGCTATAGAGGTTCTCCTCTATCTATCCCCTCTACACGAGGCCATCAGAAGTGCGGCAATGGGAGTTATCTTGAGATCCTCGAAACAAATATCATCAAGTGGCACACTGATGGATCGAGTCCTAAGCAGAATAGTTTCAGATTTCTGAAACTGACTTCCATATCATCGCAATATCACTGAATCTTGTTGAAGTTACAGTGCAAAAGAATTCTGATGACCTCGACTTTGGGAGCTGTTCTGTACACTATTAGGTCGACGGCATACACAATTGCCCGAGTTAGACTACCTGTTAGATCGCGCGCTGGTGTAAATGCTGAATAGAATCAGCGAGTTAACCGCTCACAGCTGAAGACCATTTTTAATATCGAAGATTGCGGTATGCAATTGTTAATGACACAGAAACTGAAGATATCGACAATGAATGATAAAAAAAAATTATATAAAGTTAATTTTTCTGTATTCAAATAAAAAATTATTCACTCGTAAATAAAAAAAACCTCTGATTACATATCATGGATTATGCCTACGGGGGAAACCATGTACAAAAAACGCGCCTTGCATTCTATCTCGAAGGTGGTGAGGAAACGAGTGCATCGTCATAATATATTCGGTCTCTCAGCGCTCTACTCCGAAAACGGTTAATTTTACAGAAAAATGCATGAGACATTTTTTATAGACATTTTCACGACAAACAATTTTTATAATGACCTTTATTGACCTCTGAGCAATAGATCGCGAGATATTTGCGAAAAACTGATTTTTGTGACCTTTTGACCCTTATAACTTTTTTAGCCGGCACGATATCAATGTCGATTTTTCACATCTTCATTACAATGCCGTAATAAAGGTGTATACAAAAATTCAGCTCACTAGGTTGAGGAATCTTCTCTGTGACTTTGGATAAATCTAGGTCGTTTAGGCTCCTTGACTTTGCTAGTGTTTTTTAAGCTGAATTACTGGCCATCAGGAAAGCATACAAGGTACTCAAACAAGATCCAAACCAGAACCGGAATACGGCTATTATCACTGACAGTCAGGCGGCTGTTAAAGCCTTTACTTCTAGATCAATGATAAACTTGCTTGCCTGCTTGCTGTTCAACTAACTACAATATATCTATAGAAATATTTGGCCCATATATAAGGGGGATCGTCGTCCTTGTTCTTTAGAACAAACACTAGGAGCGTCTTTCCTAGTTTGCCGTAAGGTAAATAAAAGATAGGAGCGTCTTTCCTTGTTTGCCGTAACGTAAACTAAAGACTAGGAGCGTCTTTCCTAGTTGGCTGTAAAGTGAGCAAAAGACTAGGATGCACATTGAGTTGTTGGTTTCTACCCCGGCCGACTTCTTGGTGTGTATCCTAAGGGTTGACAGGCCTAGGGTTTTGCAGGAGCCCATCTGGAAGTGACTGGTTCAGATCTGGAAATTCCGAAGCTTGAAACTAAGTCCGAGTTCGGATCACCTAGGAAGCTCCATGAAATGTCGAAGTTGCGAAGCTCCACCGGAAGCTATATTCTGGTACCATGGGAGATAGTGCCCATTTGAGTCGGGGGTTGAGTTTTGCCCTCGGCTCGAACCCTTTCTATGAGGTAGGCCCCCTAGTGGGAGCATCATGGTTTATTCCGAATGCGGAGACACATGGTTTTCAAAATTCTTTTCTTAAACTCCAAAGCAAGAGGTGTGCGTATGCTGCAACATATCACAACTTTGCGACCGAGATAGCTTGCTATGTCGGGGTTAATGGTCAGGACCCAATCTGACTCCAAATGTAGGTAGGCCTCCAGTGGGATTGAGCCGTAATAGGCAGGTGCTCACGTTAAACCAAAAGACTATCTTGGCCCACATATACTAAATCCCCAACACTTGATCTGATATGCAGACTCAAGCAAAATATAGCTAGGATCGTAGCTACCTGTAACGGACACTGGCCAATAGGAGGGCACTCAGCGAAATTGATTTTTCGAATTGAAGTTTAGACTCCACTCGATGTTTTATATCCCATTTAACAATGCTGTAAAGATCGGAAGGAGATGGACGTGAATTTGAGAACGAGTAGGAGTCGCTGAGAGTAAAGTTGTCTGCAAAACAATGAAGTGGATTAGAAGTTAGAAGACAAGAGATCATTTAAAAAAATGAGGAAGTCAATGGCCTTGGATTTGAAAGCATCGCTTCCCATCGATCAGCGAAATCAAGCATCATTGCGCATAGTTAGTACTTAGATGGGGGACCGTTCAAATATCAACCATGTGCTGTTGACATGTGTTTCTTCTATTGTTCTTTTTTTCTGTCTGTCTCTCTCTGTTGTATTGTCTAAGCCGATGGCCTCAGTTGCCAGTGCTTTAAGTGTCTCTACTTCGTAGTTTTATCTGCAAATGAGGAAGAGAGTCGGAGACAAAACGGAGCCCTGGGGAACACCAGCATTTATTTTTTGAAGATCAGACTTAAAACCGTCCAATACAACATGTATTGAACGATCTAGAAGGTAATTTCTAATCTAAAGAATAAGGTTTTCGTTGAAACAAAACGCACGCATTTTCGATAAAAGAGCCTTGTGCAAAACTCTATGAAATCAAATGAAATAGAAATATCAAGCGCAATAATTATACTTTCTCCCTGTATAACAAAGTAAAGATTTGTTCAACTCTTCGGTGAGATATGCCATCAGATCACCAGTGGAATTATTGCTACGAAGGCCGTATTTTCTGTCATTAAGAAGCTTTCGATCTTCGCGAAATGTCTTCAACTGATGGTTGTTCAGCGATTTCATGACCTTGGAAAGAAGGGACGAAGGTGTGGTCAACAGGAGGAGGGGGGTCACCCTTTTTAGGAACAGGCTGGACAAATGCTGTTTTTCATTTTCTAGAGAAGATTTCCTAACGGTAGGAGCGGTGGAAAAGCTTACGCAATAGTTTTGCCAACAATGAAGAACATCTCTCCTAAAGAATAGGGAATATACCATCAGGACCAAGGGATTTGTTTATATCAAGATCTCGAAGGGCTCTTGCAACTATACGAGTGTGGAAATATACCTGTCTCATTGAATTATTAACGTTCTCAAGTACAGGAGAGGCAATGTTGCTATCAGGCAACGTAGAGCTAGCAGCAAAATGAGCTGCAAGTACAATTTCCTTATCTAAAGAGCTAGCTATAGAGTTATCGTTGTAGATGAGCCTTGGAACCGAAGATGAAGTTGAATTTGTACGTTTTTGACAAATGACCAGAAATTTCTACTGCCTTTGGGACATTGCAGGATTTTTTGCCTTAAATTTTGGTCATATGAGAATTTGGTTCTTTTTATAACAGTGATGCAATGTCATTTGTGATTTCATTATACTTTTTTCCGATTTTCCTCAGTTGGGTTTGGATTTGTAAGAGCGGAAATTTACTTATGGCAGGATCCGTTAGTCTTGGAGCTAATACAAAATTTCAATTTCTCTTCTAGAGAATCACCCAAGACACTTTAGTACAAAGTTTCAAAAAAATTGCCTGAGCAGTTAAAACTGTAGATCGAGGTAGAGACTCATAGACAGACGGACGACGGAATGTCAAAATTCAACAAAATCTAAAGTTCGATTTTATCCAAATGCAAAACTTGCTCAAACTGGATTTTCTTTTTTAATTAAAAATGTTAGCTTGGATTATAAATTTCTTCTTCTTTATTTTTGTATAATGTGGATTTTTGATCACCCTTAAAATGTTCAACACAGTGCGAGCGTTAGGCCCAACTCAAATATTAAACTTCAACATATGACATTAAATACATTAGAAAAATAATAGCACATAAGGATTTAAGCTGACCAGAAATTTTTATTTTGGCTCGACCCAAATTAGATGGAGAAAACTCCATTTTTGTTAATGTCATTATTGAGACTAATAATGTAAAAATACACATTAAATTAATCTTTTTTTCACTAAAGTTGTGATATCTAACTAGCGGGTATGTATTTTATCGATTATCGATGAAGGAATTTAAAAAACAATTCATGATTTTTTAAATTTCAAAAATAACTCAACCTTTAACCACATCGTACACACATACGAGAATACTTCATTTCCTAATAAATTAATCTGAAAACTTTTGGGCTGTAAAATTCGGTTCCAGGACGAGCTAGTTACTAAATTCATAGGGACTAAACTCGCGATATAAATAGAATTTCGTTCAAGGAAAAAACTGTATTCAAGTTTAATATATATCAATTTTTGTATAACCTCAAATCAATGAAAATGAACATATACGTATGGCATACATTACATATTATGTATCCGTATATATGTACATACATGCATAAGCCAAGTTACATAGAAACATTATTTTGGAAGAAGGGTAACAAAGAGGATGTACATACAACAATTTCTGAAATCTCTTTTAAAAGGTTACTTAAGACGTTCGTCCTTTCAATACGACTTCCTTTTTTGGAATGGTCTTTCCGACTCACTAACAAGATAGGGAAGGGTTGCAACAATATTACCATCTACATCACATTAAAAAGAAACGACCACTTTGTAGTTAAAAGTGGGTGGTTTTGAATAGAGATTGAGCGCATTCGACACACAAAGGCAAAAAATGGAAATCACATGTCCATTTAAAGTAACCACAAATGTTTACCATCATAAGAAAATAATTGCAAGCATATAATCTTCGTTAAGAAACTTGTTAAATGGAAAAAGGATTAATGACTAAAATCCAATCTTGTGGGCCAAGATTCCACTTGCCTTAATCTTTACTTAATTTTTCAATAGTAAAGGGTATTTCTGGGTCGCTTGGTGAACTGATTAACCAAATGTTCACAAGCAGGGTTATCTATTCAAAGCTGAGCGGCTTTTCTGCTAGAAGATATGTCAATAGAGGTACGCCTCAAGTCGGTGTCCTTTCTCCCCATCTCTGGAACTTGGTGGTAAATGAGCTGCTGACATGCCTGGAAGCGGAGAGCTGCAGAGTGATTGCTTATGCGGACGATATTGCTATTGGACCGTACCCTTAGATCTAAGGATAACTCTTACAAAACGCTCTAAACAAGCTATCAAACTGGACAGAACTGGAACTTGTAATATTTATAAGGAAGTACAAAAGTCCTTATATAGATCCCTCTTCCGCTAGCTTTCTCAGACGAATCAAATAACTTGGGTCTTATTTTAGATAAAAAAAAACTAAGCTTAAAACCCAATATAAATGAAAGAGTCGAAAAGGCCAATTGTAAAAATGGTATTGGGGACAACTGGGACCTTCAACCACGCATAACTCATTAGCTTTGTATTTCGGTAATCACACTATGGTGTTGCAGTATGCTGGACCGCTCTAGAAAAGGCTGGAAATCGTGACAAACTAAGCAAGGTCCAACGATCATCTTGCCTGTGCATAAGCGGAGCTCTACGAACTACCTCGTCTTACCGTCGCACTGCACATTCTGTTCCATCTGCCATCCCTCAACATTTTCAGCAAACAGACGGCGACTAACACAGCCCCACCACTAAAAGCTTCTTCACAATGGATCAAACATTAAATTGGCCATTCTATCATTCTGAATTTATTCGGATCACATTCAAGTCACATCGATTACGCTATCCCAAAACTACAGTTTGGCTAAAAATTCCAAGCGATCATTCCTTCAAGATCTTTCTGGGAAGATATGACTTTCTTGGAAGATGATTCTATCCATTTTTATACCGAAAACTGATGATTGGTTTGTTAAGGGTGTGTACTCAGATAGGCTAAAACTATATCTCTCTTTCAGTTTTCCTAATCATTGTTCCATGTTGCAGGCGAAACTTATGTCGATTAAAGAAGTCCGGACTTGGCTCAAAGAAAACGTGTTATCAACTACTGATGTCCTAATCTTCTCGAATAGGCAAGCGGCTATTTAATCTTTCGACTCGATCTCTACTAACTCATTAACAGTTCTGATAGGGTTAATATAGGTATACCAACCGCTGCATTTAAACTGCTAAGGCAAGATGCTATTGAAAGAACAAACCTTAGATGGAAAAATGTAACCACCTTTTTGATGAAGTGTTTGATAACGTTAAGCTGATTGCCTATCAGCTCCGTAATTAGTGTCATAATTGAACATTGTTTTATAGGAAAACACGCCACGAGGCTTGGCCTTTATTGAAATGATTTTAGCAGAAGCTTTATGGACCATGAGAAGGTAGAACGAATTTTTCATCTTCTATGCACATGACCTGCTCTATACCATAGACGTAGGCGCCATCTTTGAGAGTTTTTCTTCGATGAACCTAGTGATCTGAACTGAACTTAGAAACTTATACAAAGATTTACAAGCATGGCTCTTAGGCCGTCTGCCGGATTTTAGAAATTGGTTGATCTAATTAACATAGACGTTTTAGTCTCCCTTCATAAGGAGTTCCAAATAGTTCAACAAGTAGGGAGAAAATCTTAAGATTCATGTGGTATAACCAATTCTGGTCTAAGTGTGCCAACTGTATCACAATGACCAATTCTGATCTAAGTGTGTCAGCTGCGACGATGGCAGCCTCTTCAACCAAACCTAAAGGGTATCTTAATAGTGACATAACAAGTAAAATTTTGTATTTTAATACAAACACACCCTTAAACTTTTTTAATAATGTCAATGTCAAACTGCCGTCAAGGTTGACATTTTTATCGTGGCCAAGTTCACGAAGAGCAACGTTTGAAAACTATTTTCAACGGAACTTTAAGAGCGCCTAATCCAATTTTCGTTAGTAACAGCCGTGTTTTATTTTCGCCAATGATCCATATACAATTACAAGTTCCTTTTTCAAATACAATAAAATGTCATGCACCTTCAATTGCTGAGTCAATTGGACAATGTAAACGAATTAACCGTGATTATTGTGCAGAATTCTCCTCAGGCAAGTGCGTTAAATGTTGAGCTGTTAAGATGGATGGCGAGTTGAGCAGCAGCCACATTCTCGTCTGTGCGCACCGCACGACGACGTCGACCATGAGTGTTGGCTACTAGCATACTAGTCTCATGAACTTTTTATACAAACTTGCGTATAGAAATCCACTATCTATCTAATGCTTAACATGCCTACAATAAAGGTAAATCTCTAGAAACCGCTCTACATACACTAGTTCGCACTATCGAATAGTCCCTCCATCACAAGGAGTTCACTTTAGTTGCTTTCCTAGATATAGAAGGAGCTTTCAACAATCAACAATGTCGACACATCCGCAATCACATCTGTGCTGTCATCTCTGAACGTAGATAAATAGATCAGTAAGTTGATAAATGATATGCTGGATAAGCAGGATTGTCAATTCAAAACTGGGCGATTTTACTCCTCGAAGAATTGTCGGTAGAGGTACGCCGCAAGGCCGTGTCCTTTCTCCTCTCCTCTGGAAGTAGTAAGCGAACTATTAACAATTCTAAAAAGAGAGAGTATAGAGTGATTGCCTATGCGGACGATGTTGGCATAGCGGTCGGATCGTTGGACTCGGTATCAATCCTCACAAAACTGAACTTGTTCTCTTTACTAAGAAATACAAAATCCCATACATAGACCCTCTCTACATCAACGGTATACCGCTTAAATTTTCAGATAAAGCTAAATATTTGGGTCTTATTTTTAACAAGAAATTAAGCTGGAAACCCAATATTTAAGAGAAAGCTACCGAAGCTCTATTCTCTTGCAAAAAGGCCGTAGATAACAAATGAGGTCTACAAACCAACATTACACAATGGCTAAACATCTCGGTCATTAGACCGATTCTTACATATGGAGTAACAGTATGGTGGACTGTGCTGGAAACGGGTGGAGCACTCCGCTCAACTCCCTCCGCTGCACTTGGTGTTCTGTTTCATCAATAATGATATTGGCCACTCCATTGTACTGAACTCGTTCAGATCTCTACCTAGTAACGTCGATTACACCACCCCTCATCCACAACTCAATAAAAACTTACAAGTGTCCATCCCTTCTAGGTCTATCTGGGAGAATGAGTCATTTTTGGCAGACGAAGCAATTCACTTCTATACAGATGGATCTAAAACCGATGACGGGGTCGGTGGAGGCCTATACTCCGAAAGATTAAATCTATGACTCTTGTTTCGTCTACCCAATCATTGTAGCGTGTTAAAGGCGGAACTTCTGGCAATCAAAGAAGTCCTCTCTTGGCTCAAAGAAAACGTGATATCGACTACTGATATACGCATCTTTTCGGAAAGTCAAGCTGCCATGAAGTCATTGGACTCTGTCTCCGTAAATTCACTAACAGTCCAAAATTGTCGATCATCTCTGGTGGAGATGGCAAAACAGTTCAAGATTCACCTTATTTGGGTGCCGGGTCATAGACATTCCAGGTAAATATAAATCTGACGAACTTGCAAAAAATGGAACAATTTTACCTGTGTCGGGTTAAAAATCTAACATCGGTATATCTCTAGCTACTTGTAAACTTATGCTAAAGCATTATACCATAAAGAAAGCGAACCATAGATGGACCAACACCTAAACTTAGCAGTCAACAAAACTAATTTGACCATTGCTTGATGCTAAATGATCAAAGGGGTGGCCGTGGCACGATGGTTGTGTGCTCGCCTGTCAACCTCATGATCACAGGTTCGATCCCTGCCGTCTATGTCGTTTTAATTCCATTAAAACCTTCTAAAAATTGTCATCAATGGGTTGCTGGTTTACTCATTACATGTTGTTCAGGCATAACACTAACAACATGTAATTGAGTTAAACTAGTATGCCCAACAAAGATGAACACGAATAAAATAATGTGAATTATAAACGACATAGAAATAAGACACGGCATTTCTCCGCTTTAGCTCAGCTGCCACCCTGGAGATAAAAATATCTGAGACAACCACCAACAGTCTCAGAACATCGTGCCACACACCTTTCCTATCCTTCTTTCTCTTCATTAACTTCACGCCCGCGCTGTGTTGAAACATTTAAAGGGTAATCATAATCCCTTGAGCGCGGGTAGATTATAAAAAAAAAAAAAAAAAAAAGCAACTCATTTCTATTGGTAAATTGCACATTACTCGTAGCTCCGTTATAGGTGTCCTTACTGGACACTGCCTAATAGGTAGACATGCTTTTCGACTTGGAGTTCCTGCAAATGATTTTTGCAGAAGCTGCATGGATGAAGAAGAAGTTCTTGTCCTGCCGTATCAAGACGTAGACTCCACTTGGGAGACTTCTACTATAATGGTCCTAGTGATCTAAGAAATTCCGACATTTATTGTCTGAAACGTTTCAATGCTAGCTCCAAATGGTTTAACGAGTAAGGGAGATCTTTAGTGGTATCACAACGGACCAACTATTGGTCCTAACCTGCGTACAGAAGGCGCGGTGGTGGGTGTTTCATTTCGGTTAAAACTTCATTTCAGGTACACAGCACTTTGGAAATAAGTTTTCAATATTTCTGAACGTGGTTCAAGCGTAAAGCGACTCATTTCGTTCCGCGGTTGAATGATACTGACTTCCTGTCAAGATCTCGAGCGGGAAACAGCTGTCAGTGTCAAAATAACCTATCCATATAGATCCGTAAATAATAAAACATCCCAGGAAACAGGCTGTGGTTGCTATAGTGGATAAATTAAATTTGAGTCAACATATTCACTATTGAATGTTTGAGTTCCAGTTAAACAATTCATCGGGCGAAGTACCGAAAATATTGGAGCCGAGTTCAAAATACGAGTATTCCCACTGTGTGGATTCCACGCTGTTCACAAGAATTGGAAATCACTCAGTCAACATTGTGGCGAAGTTTGGGTAAAGATATTGTGGCCTACACCCTTAACTCAAGAACTGAAGCCTCTTGATCACTGGAAGCTCCGAAACTTCTTCGATTGGACTGTAAAAAAGTTTAAAGAAAATCCTGCATTTCATTGTTATGTCCTAATTGAAAAACCTTTTATAATGGTAAAGTAAAAGCCACTTTACACGATAATAGAAGTCATATGACCTGTCATCACATTTTCTGTATGATTTATCAAATGACCTGTCATTTCGAGTCAAGTCATACCGTTTTGGTTTATCTATGCTTTACACGTCTATGACTTCCCCTTTGATTTTCAGAGTACCAAAATCCAAAATAAATGTAAAATATAAACTGAAATAAATTTGTGTCGTTATTCCATGATGGAGAACAAAAAGAAAGCAATGGCAGTGGTTTTATCAACAATGATAGCTGTATTAATTCAAAACCGCATGCATAGTTACCTTTTCAGAATTTTACCATATTTTGTATTAAAATGTCAACACTCCATTCAATGTTTCCCACGAAAACAACAAATCTCGTATGACTTCTCAAATGGAATTAGCTACAGTCCTAATGTCAAAAAAGTCATATGCTTTTTCGTTTGAGAAGTGATATGCGTTTAATGTGTGCGTTCAAACGATTTGATTTGTTTTTTTTTGACAGGTCATATGAAAAAGCATATGACTTATAATATCGTGTAAAGTGGCTTTAATTGAGGGAGAAGTTTGACTACTGTATTTATGGGATGAATAATTCCGATTTTGTTCCTCAAATATGTTTTTAAGTCAATTTGGGTCCTGAGTTAACTCAACAAATATATATATGGATATATATATATATGGATATATCTAAACTCTGAAAAGCACGATTTCCATACGGTATGAGCGATTTTTGACAATTACACTTCGGAACCAATATACGCGCTCTGAATTGTTATTGAGTTCTTGCTTTAAAAGAAGATTGGAAGGAATTAAGGTTATAAAGGATAATCTTTGAACCACAGTTGATTGCACAACATGAACATAAACATAGATTTTCACTTTGACATTCTTACTTGTACATTCTATAATCCGAGCTATGATTTTCTTCCACTAGACTAATTTAGGCATTTCCTTATCATTTAATATTTTCTATCGTTTTTTTTTGTATGCAAGTGTTCGTGTATATTAGTATATTATCTACGAGCCGTTATGGCCTCCCATTTATTTTATTTATTTATGAAACAGATGCAAATCTATTTGAACGCAGATAATCGTTGAAACTCCAAAGAGATTCGCTTCATTAATAATGAATGTTTGGGTGATTTTGAATGAGGATATAACAACGAACTTTACCTACTGGCAACTGATTTTAGATCAACACTGACCTAGGCAAAAGAGTAAAGGTTCACCGACTAAGATCGGAATTGCTGAGACATTTAAAGCCTATGGACCAAGGGCTGAAAAGTGACATCGAGAACCGAAAGAAAGACGTTGCGGCGGCGAAGAAGTGAAGTGTGGTCGGAGATTTTATCGGTTGCATTATTTTTTTATATAACCCCCCCAAAAACCCAAAGTGGGTGGCCGTGGCGCGATGGATGTGTGCTCGCCTGTGAACCTCATGATCACAGGTTCGATCCCTGCCGTCGTCTATGTCGTTTTAATTCCATTAAAAACTTTCTAAAATTGCCATCAATGGGTTGTGCTGGTTTACTCATTACATGTTGTTCAGGCCAGTGGCGTAGCGTACCATCTCGACGCCCGGGGCGGGAGACCCATTTTGCCGCCCCCATTCAATACTAAATTAAAATTAAATTTCGAGACATCATTTCACAGGCAATGAAGTATCTTTTATTGAAAGTAAAATAGAATTAGCGGTTTCATAAACGGATTTTACGAGCCTTACGAATGAGGCTCGTGAGACAAAGCTGCATCTGCGGATTCATCTCCATGCATGCGTTTTTTCCTGCGAATTGTACTCGTTTTGAGATCGATTCCGAGTTTTTTCCAAAAAGTCTTAGAAAAGTCGATTGCGGCTTGGACGAAACGGTCTCTGCTCTCCACCAGGAGAGCTTTTAAAACGCAGATTTTCTGAGCACACTTATGCACAGTCAATCCACATTGCTGCAGGTAAATCTGTGCGTCATCTTCTTCAGGTAGCTCTGCAGCTCAAAAGCCAAGAAAAGTGAGGAAGTTGAATGACTGCATGACAGAAGACGACTGGCTCCCGATCCGTCAATTCTTCCATTACTTCAAGAACTTCCACAAAACTTATTTTTAAGCGTCTTTACAGCTTCATGTCTTTGGCAAGACGAGGTTCACTTCTTCTGCAGGCTTGTGACTAGATGCTTGAAGTATTTCTGGTGAGTGGACTGTGGTGGGACCAGAACTACTTCCAACTTCGACGGCAGGCACGTCTTCTTTTTCTGCCTGTAAAATAAGTTATGCATTCCCATGAGTATTGGCCGAAAGATAATTCTAGGCCACTCACGATTGTAGATAGAGGAATCATACTTACATTGAAATCACTTCCGCTGCTGCTCGATGCCGCCGAAGACGTTAACGTAGCTTTTGAACCAGAACTAGAACTGAAATATTTCGCGTCTTCGCATCTGCTTCTTTCTTAGCCTTTTTCTTGTGGTATTCCGCGCCGCTTCCTTTAACTCTTTTCATTTTCAAAAACTAGTTCAAAGGTTGAGTGAAGTACTAAGTGCTTAGTTTTAGAAGATTCAACAGTATTTAAACTATAAACAACACAATCGAAATAAATTTCTGTGATGCGGGAGGGAGCAAAAACATTGAGCTGGCTGAGACTAGAATAACGTTTCCGTCGAATCCTAGTTATCTTATCATATCTCGTATATGCATATCATATGTTTCGGAACACTCCCTTTCAGTTTCGCGAGAGTTTCGGAACGTTTTGTTAACTTCCCATAGGGAGTTATTGTAATCGGTCCGATTTGTCAAATTGGAATTTTTGACATTTCTCGACGTTTCAAGGTCCCTAGAGGCTATATCAATCATTTTTAGAGAGATGTCTGTGTGTGTGTGTGTGTGTGTACGTTCGTACGTTCGTACGTTCATACGTTCGTACGTTCGTACGTTCGTACGTTCGTACGTTCGTACGTTCGTACGTTCGTACGTCCGTACGTTCTGGTACCATTTTTCGTCGTCGATATCTCAAGAACGGGTAAGGATATCGACTTCAAATAAATTTTGTTTAATAGATAATAACTTCGAAATAGGCTGAAAGGGCGTTTATTAATATTCAGTGAGTAGTTTTTCACTATAACGGTTTAAAAAAAGTAAAAATTTTGGTTAGTTTCAAATATCTCACGAAAAAATAATGCTATTAATTTAAATAAAATTTAATGTACTCATTATAAGGTCATACAGATTTGTTATGAATTTGGAAAAAAATGAACATACCGTTATTTTTTAAATAAAAAAAAACTGAAAAAAAATTTCATAACCCAGATGTTCTAAGAACGGAAAACAATTTGAAACTCAAAATAATTTTATTTAACGAAAAATAATGTGTTTGACAACTGGTGAAAATTTCAAAAAAAATCAGTTTACAGTTTTTTTTACAAAAAATAAAAAACTATATAAAATTCTATTGAAAATTGGTAAAAATTGTTTTTCGACTCAAGTTTCTCGAGAACTAGTAGTGATATTGACATCTAATTTAGTTTATTTTATACATAGTATAATTTTGTACAATTGGTAAAATGTTGACAAATATTGAATTAATAGTTTTTTTTTAAATAAAAAAACTTAAAAATTCTAGTGAAAACTAGTTGAAATTGTATTTCAAGTCGAATTTCTTGGGAATGAACACCGATAGTGCCTTCTAAAGTATGTTTTTTTATACATCGATACCTTCCCGTAAGAATGTATACTAAGCGACATTTCTAAAATTGTTCAGGAAACGAAAAAAACGAAGAAAGTTCTAGTTGAAACTTAATATAAAGCTTTCAAGACCACAAATGGGAAGTTATCAGTGTGGGTCGCACCCAGCCTCTTTTTTTAGTTTCGCGATCAGCGCGACAATACGGAATGCACTCTTACGGCCCTACTCACCGTCTACGAATTCACGAAAGCGGTCAACGACGAACCACAGATAGGGTGGCAAATTTCAAATTTACATCATTGTTGTTTGTTGACTTGTCAAACGATCTGTCATGAAACATATGATTTCTACTCTACCTGCATCACCGGCGACATTTTGCCGCCCCCCTAGGCCTGCCGCCCGGGGCGGACCGCCCCCCCCGCCCCCCCTACGCTACGCCACTGGTTCAGGCATAACACTAACAACATGTTATTGAGTTAAACTAGTATGCCTAACAAGGATGAACACGAATAAAATAATGTGAATTATAAGCGACATAAAAATAAAACACGGCATTCTCCGCTTTAGTTCAGCCGCCATCCCTGGAGATAAAATATCTGAGACAACAACCTTCAGTCTCAGAACATCGCGCCACACATCTTTCCTATCCTTCTTTCTCTTCCTTAACTTCACGCCCGCGCTGTGTTCAAACATTTAAAGGGTAATCATAATCCCTTGAGCGCGTGTAGATTATAAAAAAAAAAAAAAAAAAAGATGGCGCACCACTAACCACTAGTGGAAGGGGAGAGGGACCTCAACCAACTTGTCGTGCAAAACTGAACAGATCTAGCTGACTGGAGATGATTGCTTATTGAGGTCTGGGTACACTCTGATATTTTTTTATATTATACGCGCACTCAAGGGGTTATGAATACCTTTATAATATAAAACACAGTGCGAGCAATTAGGAAATTAGGATAGGATAAGAAAGGAGGAGATACCGATGCACATTGGTTTTGAATGTTTGCAAATTGAGTGGGAAACATTGAGACGGGTAAAGCATTCCACATTCTAATATGTGATTACTCCACAAAAGATGGTCTTTTATGCAAATACCTAGAACTAAAAGCTGTTCAGTCTTCTCGATGCAAGTGCCATCCATGGATAGTGGCATCGAAGGAGGGTTATACTTTAGCGACAGTAAAGAGTATTGAGTTTTCGAAGCATAAGATTCTACACGGTTTTTGATTCCCCATTGAAAAATGCTGTCAGAATTTAATGTGCTTATCGTTGGAAGTCCACATCCGAAGGACAAGGATGTGAATCTAAAACCGAATATGAAATGCTGAGGGTACTTTCGTCAGCGAAACAATTTAGTGGATTAGAAGTTTCAGACAAAAGATCATTTATGAACATAAGGAAGAGTGGCGGAGACAAAAAGGAGCCCTGAGGCAGACCGGCGTTTAGTTTGTAGATATCAGATTTGAAACCGTCCAATACTACTTGTGGTAAACGGTTCGAAAGGTAATTTCTAATCCATCCAAGAAGAGATCCATCGATACTAAATGCACGCATTTTCGAAACTCTATCAAATGCCTTTGAAATATCAAAAAAGTTTCTCCAAAACGATGTAAAGATTTTTTCCACTGTGCGATAAGATATACCATCAGATCAGAAGTGGACCTATTGCTACGAAAGCCATACTGCAAGTAATTAAGTGCAATTGGACAATAGTTAAAGGGGGAGGAAGATCGCCTTTTATACCAAAAGAAAACGAACATTATAATCAACATTAAATAGCATGGTACGAGTATAGGACCTTTTATGTGTCAAATTAATTTTTAATTGGTTGATTTTTTTAACTGAAAACTTTATGGCATTCTGTAATTTTTGTTTTAAATACAAAAGTCATAAATTTAATTTTTTGCAATTTTCTTTACTTTTATAAAGAAAAAAACAAATTTAAACTCTCTTTAAGCATTTTTAATGCATACAATTTGTAAACGTTTCATTGCTTCAAAACTTTCCTTGTCTGTGATAAATGAAAACCTCTTCTTTGTGTAAAACTGGGACATAAACAATAAATCATCACTTCAAAAATAAAAAAAAAACTTAAAATGACATGAACACTTGCTCCTGATTTGCATCTTTCGTATTTACGGTACGTGTAGGGTTGGGTGTTAAATTCTGTATGAGAGTAAAAGGAAAAGTGTATAGGAATCCTAGCTTACGAAAGAATTAGGAAAAGAAAAAATATATCTACTCGTAACAGCTCGTTCGTTTAGAGACCCTTGTTCCAGAAAATTGTCACTTTTTGATTTGTGATAATAATGAAAATTACTTTGAGTGCGAAATTAAAGAAACAGATATGTCGATTAGGTCGACACAGTAAGAACTCTTGGCGTAAGTAGGCATTTAATTAAATTTAAGAAATTCTTTATTTGAATTCCCGGCAAAACAGAAAACATTTGTATCTACTCGTCAGTATACATACGTTGTACTAAGAGGGAATAAACAGCTAAAAAAAAAGAAACTAAAGTACAAAACGTTGTTGAATTAAATGACGTGATTACTAGACAAAGACCAAATATTATGTAATTAAAACAGACTTAAGAAGATGAAAACAATGAAAACGGATTTTTTCATTTTGAAGGCCGACAATAAAAGCTAATTAGAATATTCTTGGGGCAGAGGGTGTTTTCGAGTTATGTCTATAATTTTAGAATTGGTTTTGGGCATGTTTTAAAAAATAGTAGCAGGTGGACCATATTTCAAAAAAAAAACAAAAAGCTAAAATAAAGTTTTATATCGAGTTTTGATGCCAAAAAGGTTATATGAAATAATAGGGCAGAACTGTCACGACAACACCAGAGACGCGGTCTTTCATGAACCGTTTAACGACTTATATATAAGCCGCCGATGATTTTGCAATAAATAATTGGAAGACCACTTCGTTTTGCCAGTGCCACTTAAGTCAGTGTTTTGAAAGACAAGCAGCAAATGGGAGTCATCAAGAAAGAACACCCAACACCGACATCGTGGTCGGAAGGTCAGACATCAGCATAGGTCTGAAAATAGTAAACTAGATATCGCTATTGACTCAGACAATAACAGCCATTTTTAATTTCGATATAAGTACTATAGGGTAAGTTTTGCAATTGGACAAATTAATCAAACTCGGGATTTTGATCAAAGTTGACATTATGATCATAGAGGCCATGAAAAAAGTAGATCCCGAAATTCCGTCTGGCTGTGTGTCTGTACCTCGACCTACAGCCTAAACCGCCGAAGAGGATATTTTTAAACTTGGTATTTAAGGTTCTTCATTGATTCACTAGAGGAGAAATTGAATTTTTTGTTTGGCTCCAAAACTAACGGTACCTGCTCAACGATTTCGATAATAAAATGAGTGAGACATGAACCGAATTTTGGTCAAACAAATTTTTTATTTTCGACTTTCTCATAACCGTCTCTGACGCTTTTGACAAAAATTTGTATGCAAGAACTTCTTTGAGTTTGAAATAATATTGTATAAAGGGCGGGTCATCTAGTGGTTTCTTAGTAGGTTATTTTGAAACTGACAGATGGTTCCCGCTCGAAATCTTGACAGGAAATCAGTATTATACCTCCGCGAAATGAAATGAGTCGCTTTACGCTTGAACAACGTTGGGAAATATTGAAAACTTGTTTTCAAAGTGAGTGCTGTGTAGCCCAAACAGTGCGTTTTTTGAAAAGAAGTTTTGGCCGAAATGATGCACCCACCGCGAATGGTATGCTAGTGGAAAACACTCATAGTCATGGCCGTCGTACGGTGCGCACAGACGAGAATGTGCCTGCTGTAGCCGAGATTGTGAGATTCAATTCACGAACAGCAACTCGCCATTGATCTCAACAGCTCAACATTTACGCACCAGCCTAAGTAGAATTCTGCACAAAGATCTCGGATTATTCGCTTACATGGTCCAACTGACTCAACAATTGAAGGCGCACGACCATCTGCTTAAGCGACGTTGTTTTTCGTAATAAATGGGAATGTTTGCTGTTACTATTAAAACAAGGCCATAATACATAGACCAAATTTAATTTTGATCATTTTATTGCATTTTTAAAAAGAAACTTGTATTTGGCCCACATACATATGTACATGTTAAAAAATTTGAGCCAAGTTAATGTATAAGATCAAATTTGAGACTGTTTTAATACTCAAAAAGAATAAATTGGCAAATGTGTAGTATCGTTAGCATAAATATTAGTTCAAGAAAACAAAACACATAAAATTCACGACAGGGTGGCATGAACTTGCTCCTATGTAAAACACTACAAATTTATAAAATGACTGTTATTAGAGAAAAATGTTCATAACCATAAAATATTTTTTTCTTTAGTAGTTGGAGCTAAAAACAGGCTGCCATGTGATTTATGCAAATATTAGTTTATGCAAGTTGTAGTTGTTTCCTAAAAAATATGCTTTTTTATACAAATTTTTTAAAACATTTTTAAGAAAAAAAAATTTGGTACGCCAACTTAAAATTTTTATATTGTACGAATAAAAAATAAATTTCCAAAAAAATTATGAGCCGTTTTGGAGATATAGAATTTTCCAAAAAAAATGTATTTTTTTTTCAAAAGTCAAAAAAAAAAAAATGGGTGAGTAGATATCTACTTATTTGTTTAGGTAAAAAAATTGTTTTTTTCTCATATCTTGTAAAATGTATTAAGAAACTTTTGTTTTTGTGATTTGAAAAAAAAATTGAATTTTTTTTTAAAAAATTGATTTTTTTTAAAAAAAATCAAAAACATTTTTTTTTTTATTTGAATACATATACAATATGGGAAGGATGGCCTGTAAAATGGCTCCCTTGCTAGAAATTGTAGAATCGAACAGAACTAGAAGGTTTTGGTAACACAATTATTCTTTAGTTTATCAGGCATCACTGACATAAACGATATATTAGCAGCTTCAAGCTATTGTTCGAAATTTTACACGTCAAACTGTCTCTATAAATCTACAAAAGTAGAGCCAATAAAATGTTGAAAAAAGTTTGTTGACAAAAAAAATATAAAAAGCATTAAATTTTGGAGAAAACAGTAAATGCATGTAAGTATTAAGTATTTCTTATTAATTTACTGAAATTAGTCAGACTATAACTATTTCAGTGCGTTCGGAATTAAAATTTAAATAAAAGAACCCTAAATGGGAAAAATGGCCTACTAAGTAGTGGAGTGCCTGGGGGGTTAAAAACATGAAAACCTCGGATTTCTGTTACAGTGAATGAAATTTTATAATTCAAAGTGGAATGTTTAGCTTATAATATATACAAAAAAGTTTACCTATTAAAAAATTGTGATCTCGATTAAAAAAAAAAATAATGAAATAATTATAATTTTGATAGTTTAAATGATACAATATCTCATGATATGAGGCTGTAGAACATTTTCGACACCAAAATTAAGTTAATTTATATATTCATATAGAGATAGTAATTAGGAGAAAGAAATAAATGAAGGAAAATAGAATAAAAAAAAAATTGTCAAAAAATCATATGTTTATTTAAAGAATTTACATTTTTGGCTATTTAAGAATTTTCTTCAACTTCACTTATTTCAATGATTGGTGGAGTATTAAAACAAGTATTTTCACTGCACTATAGACATGCTACACTGCAGTATAAGCCACTCTTTCGACATCCACAAGCAGCCCCACAACCCTTTTTGCAGCTACAAAACAACATTTGCAATAAATTATCTGGAGCTGCTGATTGATTCATTGTTATTGGGATAAGCATGTTATTAAAATACTTCCAGCCCCAATTTTCAATGTCTACATTTTCAATATCTACATTTCCTAACCATAGTTGGATTTGTAGATATACTCTTTTCAGGTGTTCAAACGCTGCATCAGCTGTTGGAGGTAATGATGACAAAAGCCTAAGGAGTGACAGATATTTATAATTTTTTTGGAACCAAATTTTCTATGAAACATTACAGCCAAAGTAACATGCAAAGGTGATAAAAATGATCGTAGCCGTACAGCTGATATTATAGCATGTGCGATAGATTTACATTTTTTTTCATAACAAGGAATAGCTTCTGTGTTATTTTTCTTATCTTTTAGTATTATTTCTGACAGTAAGAAATTTAAAGATTTTGGAATAAATTCATCAATATCTTTAAGCATTTTATCACTTGGTGTATAATCAGTGCCGCCGCTGGGTGTTCGTGCGCCCTTGTGCAAGAACCTTTAATTGCCGCCCCATGTCTCGGGTACACGGGGGTATTTACGTTGTATAAGTGAAAGTTTTATTTATTATCCATTTCGCAGTTGAAAAATTTAAGCAAACGTGCATTTTTGTTGTCGCGTTCCGAGCTACTCCAAATTCTTATACAATGAACGTAGTCATTATAGCATATACATATGTACAGTTTTTGCATCCTTTTAAGAGTATTTTTTTACTCTTTTTACTTGAGACTCATAGGTGCTATAAGGCAAGTTATACATACATTCGTAAAAAAATCGAACTCGAGATTTTGATCACAGTTGACATTACGATGATAGCGAAGACGAAAAAACTGGGTCTCGAAATTTTGTCCCTACACTTTTATTTTTCTTCTTTTTTTTAAGACCAACAATTACTGTATCTGAAGTAAGATATTTTTCGAAATTTAAAAAAAAAATTAAAACAATGTTGAACATTCATATTTGAATGTATTTACTCTACAATAAACAATAAAGTTTTAATTGTAAAAATAAAAATTATTGTGTTTTTCTTTCTTGGAAAAAAGTGTTATAAAAAAAATTTTTTGTTTTTGTTCTTAAAACTAAATTATTGTAATCAATAAGGAATATTACTCTAATTCAAATTAATATTGAACATATTTAAACAAAAATCAAAAAATTTAAAGAATCGGTACAACCGATTTTGATAATTTGTTTTATGCTAAAGCGCCCCAAAATTTAAAATATATTCCTGTGAATTAAAATTTTCAAAACTTTTTTTTTGGATTTCAATTTTTTTTTTTTGAAACTCAATATTTCGAGAACCCCGTGCTTGATTTTTTTTAAACTTGACAAAGAAAAGTTTTCGAAAATCGTGTTTTTCTCGAAAACGTCTCCGAGAATTTTGATAAATTTTTACGTTCTATTAATTAAACAAAAAAATTGAAATCAATATATTACTAACTCTACCGAACATAGAACCATTTTGACGATTTTTGAATTTCTCATTACCGGCTGAACGGATTTTAATGAATTTTTTTTTTTGGAAAATTCGATATCTCAAAAAAGGGCTAAATATTTTTTTTTTTGGAAATTTATTTTTTATTCGTAAAGTAATAAATTTTTTTTTTTTAATTTGTATATAAAAGATTATTTGACTTATAACTTATAACTTATATTATATGTTATATACGAGTATTTACAGCTGTGTTCATAAAAATAGCAGTGCTCCCCAAATAAAACAAAAAGGCTTTCATTATCAACGTTATAATATATTTCACTTAACTTCTAATAACTTTTTAATGTATTTCATTTATATTAACAGAAAAAATTAAGATTGAATTTTTACCGTTACTTTTATCACAGTAAGAAGCGTTTTTAAAATTTATGGCTGTTCACAAAAATAGCAGTGCATCTGAATGTTCTGAATCTATAACGCAAAAAGTTAGAAAAACTGTAAAAAAGTTATATGAAACTATATTGATATTTTAGCTTATCATTAATACTTTGTAGCATAACCATTGTTTTTTATAACGGAAATGCATCTGCGTGGCATGGAGTCTACAAATGTATGACACCTCTCGACTGGTATTGCGTTCCACGAATCTCGCGCTACTTCCCACAATTCTTTCGAATTCTTCGGTTTCGCTTCATGAGCCCCATTCTTAACATCCCCCACTAATTTTCAATGTGGTTAAGTTCAGGGGATTGAGCGGGCCACTCCATAACGCATAACTTTTTCTCCTGGAACCATGATTTTGCCCTTTTTGAAGTGTGCTTTGGGTCATTGTCTTGTTGGTATACCCAAACCAACGGAATTTCCTCTTCAGCATAGTGTATCATGACCTCCTCGAGAATTTTAACTTATTCAGCTGCATCCATTATACCCTTAATGGGATAGATAGGCCCAACCCCATAGTAAGAAAAGCAAGCCCATTTCATAACTTTCGCTCCGCCATGCTTCACTGTTTTCACAGTGTATCGTGGATCGTTTGCTGCATTTTGTGGTCTTCTTATGTACTCTCGACGACTCTTGGATCCAAAAAGAACAACCTTGCTTTCATCGGTCCACAGAATATTCCTCCATTTCTCTCGTGGCCAATCTCGATGCGTTTTGGCAAACTCCATTCTCTTTGTCACATGCCTTTTTGTCAACAGTTGTACCTTGCGTGGACTTCGGGCTGGTAATTTGGCATCCAAAAGACGTCTTCGTACGGTTACAGCGCTTACAGACAGTTCAAGCTTTTCTTTAATTTCCCTGGAGCTTATGGAAGGATTCTGTTTAGCTAACTGAACAATTTTTCTGTCAGTTCTAACACTCGTCATTTTTTTTGGGCCGCGTGTTTCCGGTTTATTCCGCCATTTTATAGCGTTACTTATCTTTTTTGCTGAATATCCTAAGATTTCCTGAATATCCTGGTAAGTTTTCCCCCTCCAAAAGTAGTTTTCTTATTAAACTTCGAGTTTTTTTCGTTGCAATGTTTTGACCGACCCATTGTTTATTTTTGAGCTAATATTTTATAATTTTTTCTATAATATTATCTTGAGAATACTGAAAACTACAAAAAGTAAAATTTTTACGTACCGAAAAATAAAAAAAAAGAGAATGTTTAACACTTTTTAACTTTAAATGCAAGACACTGCTATTTTTATGAACACGATATATTCAGAGAGCTTGAACAAATGCGTCTACAACGGAAAAAGTAAGGTTCAATTACAAACTTAAAGCCTCAAATATAAAAATGAAAGACCGTTAGATGCAAATAACAGGTTAATTTTTTTTTGTAAGAATCTGCGTGTTTAAAATTATTGACTAATTAATAAAGTGTGACCAGCACTGCTATTTTTATGAACACAACTGTATGTTTATATGGCAATTGCGAATAATTTTCTTCAACAAAACCATTTTCATATAAAATGCAACTATTCGAGTTCCTAGCACAGTTTATAATTTATGTATGTCAATTGGTAAAAACCAATAGTTTATAGCTTGATATAAAGAAGACAAAGTAGTTTTTGATATTTTTAAAAGTTTTTATTTTCACTTTCTTTTTGAAACACTTCATCATTTACTTCCGGATCTGGAAGTAAATTCCTTGACATCTTAGGTATGCTTTGATGAAATTTGACATTTTGTGGCTTGTGTGGGAACTATATTTTGATATAAATAGAGTCTGAACTCTGAATGTCGATTGAAAACTTAAATTCGAACAACCATTGAAACGTTAAATTTCTATTCTGATTTTGTTCAATCCGTTGACGTTTAAGTTATTTATCAATTCAGTTCCAAAATTAATTAAAAACTATTCGTAAATTCTTATTTAAAAAGAAACAAATATTTAGAGACAGAAAACATTTTTTTTTACCGTTTTTTTTTTTTTTTTTTTTTTGGTTTCCGTTGTAAAGATGTTTGTTTACATTTTGCATCGGTAAAATAAGGAATGTTTTAAATCACCTTTTGATAATTTTGTTCTTGTAACCAACTTAGATTTAAGATATTTAGCTATATCATTGCAATCAGAATATTGATACCCATTCATAGAAAAATACGAGTAATTAGTAAAATTAATGTTTTCGAGACACTGTTTTCGTTTTATTTTATGGGAAATACATGGGCTGTAAATCTAAAAAAAATCAAAATCCTTTTCGAGTTTATAAGTCTGAGATGAAGGTTGCGTGGAAAGCTATTTCCCAAGTGTCAATCTATGGCGACATGGAGTTAAGAAGTTTAGACTATGACTGCAATCGAAGAGGTTATTTGGTGTGAGAGGCGACAGTCACAAACAAAATATGAATAAAGATTTGTGGTAGATTGTGTGCGGGAACTACGTAGTGAACGGTCAAATGTAAACAAATTCCGAAAGCTTAAGGAAAACTTTTGGAGTATGACGTATAGGTTGAGTTAGATCTATCTCTTAATTTTCCGCCCCTAGACGTTGGCGCCCTTGTGCGCCGCACATTTCGCACATATGGTAGCGGCGGCCCTGTGTATAATTTTCACTGTCGTAAACTTGAGCTGTTCTTCTTTACTATTATTTTGTTGATTGTACCAACTTTCTTTTAATACATGATGATTAGTTTTTTTAAAACATATAATAGTATTAGCTCCAAATTTACTTGATACAACAATATCATCATGATAACGGTCTATTAGTCGTTTTCTAATAGTTTTTTCATCTGGAGTATGCTGTGAGGTGATGATATCTTTCAACTCTTGAATAGAAAATTGGCAGTCGTCATTCTCTTCTATATACTTGTATATTTGCTCCATTGCTGCATCTATCATCGAAATTCTCGAACCAACTTTCTTCTCAGCAGAGCTCAGATGAATGGAATTTTTAAGAGAATTATAACAATCAGCATGATATTTTGCTTGGAGTGTTTGTAAATCTGATATACCAGAAATTCTTTTATGAATTTCTCGATAATAATCATTTTTCTGTACAGTTATAAAGTTTACAATGGAGTCACTTAAAGTTGGAGTATTAATATATGAGATTTGTCTTCGTCGTTTTTTATTTAATTTTGCTTCTTTTTCTTTATTAGCTTCTTGGCCACAAATGAAACAGTTTTTTTCCCACTCAAAACTCGATAAATCAGTGCTACTTCGGAGTTTCTTTTTCGGAGGTGAAAATGGAGTTTCACTGGGCCTCTTCTTATATGTTTTAATATATTTTTTATGAATATATTTTTGGCGACAACCTATATGAGCGTAAACGAATTCAGTTTTAAGATAAGGTAACAAGCCATCCTTTCGTTCGATTGAAGCAGCTCGTAACGTTGTTATTCCGTTAGTTATTTTTTTAATAACACCTAAATCTGAATTGGTTTCGGAAGATGAACCCAATTTTTCACAGATAATGCAGCTGTACTCATTAGTTGTACTACTGGTCGTTGATTCCTCCATTGTTAGAAAACTGTGATAGAAAACAATTGAATACATTAAATGATTAATTTGTTACGTTTTATTTTTTTTTTTTTTACTTGAATTAATCTTTAATTATCTATGTACTTATTAGTTATTTTATTATCTAATAATCATTATGTTCATATTATAAACATTATGATCATATAATGAACTGCAGATTTTTAATGAGATTACTTACCGAATGAACAAATAACAAATCTTACATAGAAATTCAATAGAAAAAAAACGTCTTCAATACAATTTTTGTCAGAAATAAACAAAAAAATACACAACTTTTACTCTGAAATATATACAACATGCGCAGAACACGTGCAATTTATAACTAAAAAGTGGCTAGAAAAATTCTGTTTAGTTTTGGAGCAGCTGCCGTCGCCTTTCTCCCCTCTCCACGTTCTACTACCTGTCCAAGGTCGTTACGACCCTTCATACGCTCCAACATTTTAAAAAAAATATTATTTTATGTCTATTTAGGCATTATTCAACGTATAGATACGAAAAAAAAAATTATTTCAGATAAAATTACATTCTCAAGTATTAATTGTTTATAATTTTTGTTTAAATAATAAAAAAATCAAAAGCACAAAAAAATTTTGGGTAAACTTTACACTTTATAGTATAAAAAAGAAAACGCCCCCTCAACCATTTAAATTCATTCACTGTAACAAAAGTCTGAGGTCAAAACCCCCAGACACTCCACTAAGCACTCGCCTTACATTTTAATTTTCTTTATAGTAAAAATGGTTGGAAAATATAAACGATGTACAGAGAGGCAGTCCTGGACTGATAATGCATTAACAAAAGCCCTAAATGCCGTCCGAAAAAAGTACATTTGTAATAATAGAGTATTATTTCTACTTTTCCTTATTTTGTTTTAAGTGAAGTTGTTTTGAATGAATTGTTGTTTTTATTTTTTTTTTTGTTGAGTATTGTTTATGTTTATTTTACTTTGATCTTTGAACTATGATTTGTTTAAAATAAAGTTTAAATTAAATTGAAAATGGTTTTCGGTTTACTTGCCAAGTTGGTTTACTTGCAACTCTTTAAACTCGTAAAGCAAACAAATGTAAGAGTTATTGATTTAGCTTCGAAAAGAATATAACATTTAAGTTTGAACGTCACATTTTTGCGAGATATGACACATTTTCCTTATAGACTAAGAGCCCATAGCAATTTTTGGGTGTGATTGATAACAAAAAATAATTAGCATAATTAGATAGGCCTTTTATAGTTATTTACAAATGTGAAAGTCTTATATACTGCAGTGGGTGCAATAGTGCATAATAGTGCATCAAGTATGCAGTTCTTTCCAAGTCCAAATAATTGTGATAACAACTTTGCCAAAATGTAGAGTTAAGCCCCCTGATTGAAAATATCGAGGTCCAAGACGTTTTACAGACAGCCTTCTGCCTGCCAGACGCGATAAGAATAGGTTACTTCTTGCACTAAGAAGGCCACCTTCAAAACGTCTTGGACCTCGATATTTGCAATCAGGGCACTTAGCTGTTCATTTTGAAGTTATGGCAAATTTTGTATCCCAATTTGTTAGAATTTGGAAAGAACTGCATACTTGATGCACTATAATGCACTATTGCGCCCACTAGAGTATGCAAGAAGTTCACATTCATAAATAACTATAAAAGGCCTGTCTAATTATACTACGAGTAATTATTTTTTGTTATCAATCACACCCAAAAATTGCTGTGGGCTCTCGGTCTATTAGGGGGTGCCATTTAAGTCCACCTTCCCCTACTATCTACCAAGTTTAAAGAAAATCGGCCGAACTATAGTCGAAGTGGCAGAAAGATAGAATTGCGAGACCCACTTTTTTCGTCTTCGCTATCATCGCAATGTCAACTTTGATCAAAATCTCGAGTTCGCAAGTAAAAATGTATATGTGCAAAACAAAACGGCGAGATGAGAGTTATTTTAAATCCGTTTTATTTCTGGAACAAATATACATTTATGTAAGCGAAATTTTAAAAATCTTTAGAGCCATTTTATTAATAATTATTTTATATGCAAAATTTCTTAAACATTTTTTGAAGTTTTGTTATTCCTAGTTTAATTATTTAAAAATATGACCGTTTTCGGGATATTTAATGTTCGAAAAAAAATTGACCAAAAAAAATATTTTTGAAATTTTGTATATATTCTTCGAATTTAAAGGAGCCCCATGCAGAATTTTTTGTTACCTAAATACGTATAGCCCTCAATAAAAAAAAAATTGTATGCCAGCTTTTCTTAGTAACACTTTTGTAAAATTTACTTTCAACCAAAATGTAGACTAGACTAATAATATGACATCAAATTTTTTCATTAAAACCGTTTGAGTCGTTTTCGAAATGAATATGCTTTTTCACGAAGGTTATATAACAGGTACCGTTATTTTTCAAGCTAAACAAAATCGAATACCTTAAACCCTTATTCACCAAGTTATAAGTGATTTAGACTGCAAGTCGAGAAACAGACTCAATTTCAAGATCTTTTTATCAAAATCTCGAGTTCTGGAGTTTTTTTTTTCTAATTTCAAACTTCCCCTTTAATTACTTTATCGCAAGTAAAAACGTTTCCACTTCAAGTTTGGATTTTTATCTCAAAATATCATTATTATCAATAAATGTAATAGTTCTTAACGGCACACATAAAGAATGTTGTTAACTGGGACCATAAATGCACCCTTTATTTAATTTTAAATTCAAAACGTGACACAAGTGTTTTTATTTTTAGTAAAGCACTGAAGTTTTAATTGGATTAATAAATATACATTTGTTTTTAATTGCATAGAACATACTGATATCAGAATGAACACAACGTAGTTTCAGTAATTATACTGACTGAGTTTACTATGGAGAACAAAAATAAAACAACTTATTTCTGAAGCTATTCCGTGTAACTAGACGTACCGCAGTAACTTGAAAAGACACAAACTAAGACCTCTCTCGAATAACGAATTAATAATACTAAAAAAATAACGAATAGAAAGAATTGCCGTCTAACTGCTAAACTTAAAAGCTTGCATGCGCACATGATTTCCAGCTGATTTCAAAACGTTATGGCTTTGGGGATAGAATTAATTCACACAATATAAAGGAAATGTGTTTGGTGTTGGGTGTTTTATTTGAACTTACAAAGACTTTTGTAAGTCTCGTAAAAATGGTCTATTTTAGAATTTTTTTCTAGAAAATATTTGCATGAAAAAATAAGAAAAAATACCTGCAATCTTTTGCCGAGCCTTTTAGTAAATTTTGTTTCAAGAACTTCAATACTGTCGCGGATGCTGTAATCGTTTCGGTTTTGTCTTGCCTCCATCGATATTGGTTTTGTTTAGCATACGAAAGCTCTTTTTTAAATTGTCTGCTATTGGGAGTATTTTGTGCTTTACATTGAGTATAAACCTTTATCATAAATCAACCCGACATTATGAATGAAAAGAGGTGGAATAGAGGCCACTAACTATAGCCATTAAAGATGCTGTTTTTTTTTTTTGTGTTAGCTTTGTTTATACTTATTTATATTTCACTTTGAATATATCTAGGCAGTTTAGGCTACGTTGCTTTGCTATTGTTTTTCAAGCTGAATTACTGGCTATCAGGCAACCATGGAAGGTACTCAAACAAGAACCATACTAAAACCAGAATACTGCTATTATCACAGACAGTCAGGGGGCTGTTAAAGCCATTAATTCCAGTTCATCATCGTCCAAATTGGTCCAATAATACCGGGATGCGTATTGCCAAACTGTATATCAGTACAGAGCTCCGACGCTCTATAATAGACTACAGAATGCTTATTCAAATTAAAAGCATACTATATACTGTGTCAGATCAAAAGCAGATTTTTCTGTGTTGGTAGTTGGTATACATTTTGCTCAGGAAACTAAGAGCAAAGTACCTGTGATTACAGAGCCATCGTTCACGTTGGTGTGGTTATTGTGTGTGGTGTGTGGTGCCGTGACATAAGGCCAAGTGACAAAAGGCCAAATTTGTTTGTGACAGTTATGTACTGCTGCTCAGGAAAACTGTTGCTACAGGCGCCTGCCTGGCGACTGAACATACCCTAAGCGGAGCAACGGAGTTGCGTGAGCGGGTGTGAGCCCCGAAAAGGGAGTTAAAATCCTGAAAACCCGCGAAGCGGGCCACCCAAGGTTTTATTTTTTGTTTGGCCTTAGGTCACAAACAAATTTGGCCTTTTGTCACTTGGCCTTATGTCACGGCACCACACACCACACACAATAACCACACCAACGTGAACGATTGCTCTGTAATCGCAGGTACTCGTACTTTGCTCGATCTGAAATAGTATATAGTTTGCTTCAGCTTTTTTAATATTTTACAAGCAAACTGCATGTGACCACAGAGCGCTCTGTGGTAGCACACAGTTTGCTCTACAATACTTTCAAATTCGGTGAGCAGAAAATGGCTGAGCACAGACTAAGGAGATCTGTGCTGATATACAGTTTGGCAATACGCTACCGGGATAGCCTCAATATTAGCCACAATGTCAATCTTATCTCGGTTGCGGGTCATTGTGGCATTGATGGGAATTAACGGGTGGACAAGCTGGCAAGGCAAGGATCAGTCCTTCATAATTCACTTGCAGAAAGAGGCAACATTCCGCTCGCAGTTATGAAGGGCAATATTTTTTCAATTTCTCGTAGCGAATCAAACCTTGGGTGGAGCAGTTGAACTAACTGCATTATATCTAGAAATATTGGCCCACCTATAATAAATCCCGAACATTTGATCTGATATGGAAACCCAGGCAAGACATAGCCAGGATCGTAGCTATACCTTTAGCGGACACTGGCAAATAGGAGAGCATGCAGCGGAGCTAGGTATTCCTCACAACAGACTGTCATAGCGACCAGCGGGAAACAGACCTCCATTTCCTCTGCAAATGCCTTGATCTGTCAAAATTTGTAACACAATCATTAGGATGGGCATTTTTAGATGACATTAAAGAACTTTCGGAAATGAAGATACAAGACTTGATCTCTTTTCTTAACGCAACGAAATGGCTCTAGGACGAAATTCGGTTACTTCTATGCCGTGCCCTCCGTTTGAACCCTTAGATCCTGAGCTAGCGGACTGGGGGCTTTAACGGAAGTTTACATAGCGTGGAGCCTCAATCGGATTGGGAACTTTTTCAGCACCAGTCGGATTCCATTCCGAAGTTCAAAAAGGCCATATAACAGATCAAGATTTTTCTTCCCTGGTTCTGCTTCTGGTCATTAACTAGATCCTTGTCGAACTTGGAAAAAGAGCTGCTCTACGCTGATGACATCATGATTGTGGCTTTGCAGAAATTTATCCGAAAATTTGTGAGCTCCTTAAAACAGCGCTGGGCAAGGCCAGCAATTGACTAGTTTGTATATAAATTGTCAACCCACTCACGGCAGAACATGCCAAATATAAATCCAACCACCGAAGGCAGTCACCGTGTTGTGGTGCGAAGGTATAAGGAGCAAAGACTCATCTGACCTGCCATTTGGGGGCAGGTGCGGGGTTTAGAGTCGGTAGTAGTTTAAGGCATGTCCGGGGCTCTGAGAAACTTGACCAATGGACTTGTGTTGCTACTAAACCATACATCGACGGGCAGCGAACGTAAGTCCATGATTATGCATGGCGTGGTGGCATGCCAGTCCGAGTACAGCATGCGTAATTCCACGATCATAATGGGTGGCGGCTAGCATGAGGCCATGGTTGTTGGATAGTGGTGAGGTGGTTAATGCATGGTTCATGGTCTTGACTCCGAGCTCGTCCACTTCGGTGGGCCGGTATTGCTACTATTCGACAATTCTGTACTCCTATCGACCTCCTCGTGGTGCCTGTGGATAGGTTACGTAAGTAACTGAACCAACTAGATGGGAACATCCTGCACGGTGGCCTTAAAGGAATCCGGTAAGGAGTGTGTAACAACTCACCAGAGGGTTGCACATTCTTGGTTGATGGTTTCTACCTCGATCATAGCTGGGTGTGTGTATATCTTGGGCTGACAGGCCCTGAAGTTTTGCAGGAACTTCATCTGTAAGTGACCTTATGGTGGCGAAGCTCGACCGGAAGCTATATTCTGGTTCCACGGGAGATAGTGCCCAGGAGTCTGGGGGCAATAGCGTACGTCTTCGGGCTCTCCTATTTTATCTTCGGATAGAGAGGTGCAGCTGTCGCGTGCGTGCTCTCTTTCTCAGACTATCTATGAGGTAGGCCCCCTAGTGGGAGTATCGTGGTGGCTTCTTTTATTCCGAATGCGGAGACATATGGTTTTCAGGCGTGCCTGGATTAAAGAGGTGTTAGATAGACCTCGCCTCCTAAGCAAGAGGTGTGTTCATGCCTGCAACATGTCACAACTTTGCGACCGAGATGGCTTGTCGGGGTTAATGGTCAGGACCCAATCTGACTCCAAATGGAGGTAGGCCTCCAGTGGGATTGAGCCGTAATAGGCAGGTGCTCACGTTAAACCAAAAGACGATTCTGCCAGTTGGGGATAGCCCCAAATTGGTAGAGAAGGTAAGGAGCGAAAAACCAGGAACTGCCCTCCTTAATCCAGGGTTTAAAGTTACCCGTGCCCATTGGATGGTTTGCAGGCAGGGAGTATACGGGCTGTATTATAACGAAATCTTTTTGAAATCAAGTCGAATCAAGGAGAAGCCTAGACTTTACCATATTAAGCGGAGCTCTGATATGGCGGATTCTATTATTTTTCTAGCTACTCGTAGGAACAATATGCCTAAAAATTTGAAACGAAAAAACAACAAAAACCAACACTCCGCGGAATGTTACTCCAAGGGAATACGCAGATCGTATGGGGAAGAGCTCCGTGATGAAGATCTGAGACCGGATAAAAGGAAGAGGATGCCTCACGGGAAGTCATAAAACCGGGTAGATGAGCAGCGTCGACCTCTAGTCAAATGAGAATACCTCTCAAGCAAAAAGAAGGCGTAACTCAGAGTGAAGCTTTTAACTCTAGTTAGGCGAGAATACCTCCTAGAGAAATAGAAAACGCTACTTAAGTCACAGCATTGACAAGCATAGGGAGAATACCTCCTAAGCAAGTGAATGCTCCGATAAAAGCTAAAGAAGACAATAGTGGTGGCAAGCTACCACAGTCTGGGATATCAAGCCCACCCAAGAAGAAAGGACTAAGTGGGGCAGACACAAAATGGTTCTTCTGGTTCCTTGCAGAGGGGATAACCCCGCAAGAAATTAGGAAGGGGGTGGACCAAAGAAAGGACGACCCGAAAAGCGTCAACAAAAGCCGAGTTGGTTGACCGCGGATGATGCTCACGATGATGCTCGCACGTTACCGAAAGCTTAAAAATATGTTCGTATTCAGTTTCCTTTTGAACTTGGTGTAGGACTAGGAGGTTAAATTACGCTCCATTATTCGCCCTCAAATACAACTTCATTTAAACAGATTTCATTGAATTCTCGTTGTTTGTTTATTTTCGACGTTTGCATTTGCACCTTCCCAGCTATGGTGTCGTCTTAATTTCCTCTTCCAATATTCCAAATCATTCAATCTTGATAATCTCATCATCAACACTAGGCGGTTTATTTATTGAGACGAAAAAAAAAAGATCCCTCTGAGCCCTAATATTCACTTTGAATTCGAACAAAAATGCCTCAGCAGTCAATGATAGTTTCATTTATTTCTTTATCTTCTTAGATGAATCTTCCCTTCGGCCTATTTGCTTGATACTCGTATATACATTTATCGATTCCCTTGGAACTAAATGAATCATAAAATGAAAGTATCCTCCCGTTAAACGACCCTAACTTAAATTTATTTGTATTTTCTGATGTGGAATCAATAAAGGCATTGAACATTTGTGACAATTGAGTCTTCGTTCCATCAACCCACATTTCATTTGAGTAAAAAGTTTATATATGTATGTAATAGTATTCTCGTAGCTATCGTGCGTCTAAATTCAATGTCAAATAAATTTAATTTTTTACTATCTGACTGTTTGCGAGAAATTAACTTTGAACGGAAAATAAGAACCATACCTAAGCTAGAAGATAATACGAGTATCTATTAATTCTGATAAAAGCGTCTTTGAAAATTATACGTCCCATAAAATTAACAAATATGAACATTTATGGGGAAAGAAATTCTTTACATTTAGTAAAAAGAAATTACACTTCAAGTTCTCATTTAAAAATACGATGGAGACTCAGACTTGATTCAAATTAACCTTGAACAATCAAATGTCTGATTCAATTAAAGAAGCTCTGGTTGCGGTTATCAAAAAGATATTAAATACACGTATGATGTCGTGAAAAATTGCTTGGAGTAAAAATGGGGAGAAAATATGCAGCATTTTATCTAAATTTATAAAAATCTTAAATACTAAATTCTAGTAAACGGTTTCAAGCCCAAAGCTTATTAAAAAAATAGAAAGATAGAATGGCAGATAGATACACATACCTACTCGTAGATATACATACATATACAGGATTGCGCAAAAGTAATGTAATAATGTAAATTGGTTACGTTTGGTAATAAAGAAAAATAAAATGCACGACTCAACCGCACGAACCATCTCTTATATAAAATACTAAAAATTAAAAAAATTAATGTTAATAGGGGTGTTCATAACCATAAAATTCATTTAAATTTGCAGCTTGTAGGTACTATAATGTTATTTATGCATTCGAAAAAAATAAAATGCACGACTGGATCGCACGAACTTGCTCTTATGTAAAAGTACTTTGGAATTTAAGATACATTTTATAAATATAAAACATAGATTTAATGAGATAATAATGTTCAAATGCATAAAATTGCCGTCTGGTTTCCGGAAAAGTATGAATTTATGCAAATAAACTTAAAAAAAAAAAACGTTTTATTATTAAATAAATTTTTTATATAAGAAATTTCTCTAAAATTTTTCAAGAAAGAAATGTGGGATGCGAATTTTAAGTAATAAGTAATATTGATTTTAGGAAATAATTTCAAAAAATAATCGTTCATAGGTTTTGAAGATATTGATTTAAAAAAAAATTTTTTTTTCAAAAAAAACCAACAAATATTTTTTCGAATATTTTTGTATACAATATTATTTTAAACTTAAGGGGACTCCTGCTGAAAATTTTGGGTTAAAATCCTTAGAGCCGTTAATGAGAAAGTCAAAAATAAAAAAAAACGGGTCTATGGCAGGTACCCCTAATAACATTTTGCCCCAAAATTTTTGTTGACCAAAATGTAGTCCATGTCCATAATATCACACCTAATTTTTTTTATCAAAATCGTTAGAGCCGTTTTCGAGATAAATAAGATTTTGCATTACGGGTGTATGGGGGGTACCCTTAGTTTTGGAGATAAAAAAAAAATTTCAATTTCTCCTCTAGGGAATCACCGAAGACCCTTAACTACCAAGATTGAAAGAAATAGGTCCAGTGGTTTAGGCTGTAGTGAGAGGTACAGACATACAGACACACTGAAACATGTTTTTTGTGTACTAAATTTTCCTTAAAATTTTTATAAAAAAAAATTGATATGCAAATTGTTAGTATTTAATAAAATACATTTTAAAACGCAATTTAAAAATTTAATCGTGTATCGGTTTTCAAGATATTGAATTTTCAAAAAAAAAATTCTATTATTTTTATAAAAATCCAAAAACTATTTTTTCGAAAAATTTTTTAGTTTATAATTTTTCAAATGCAAAGCAGCTCCTGCATAAAAATTTTGGTTAAAATCGTTAGAGCCGTTGGTGAGAAATTCGAAAATCAAAAAAACCGTTCTATGACAGGTACCCCTAAAAACATTTCCCCCCAAATTTTTTTTTCACCAAAATATAGTCCATGTCCATAATATCACACTTAATTTTTTTTATCAAAATCGTTAGAGCCGTTTTCGAGATAAATAAGATTTTGCATTACGGGTGTATGGGGGGTACCCTTAATTTTGGAGCTAAAAAAAAAATTTCAATTTTTCCTCTAGGGAATCACCGAAGACTCTTAACTACCGAGATTGAAACAAATAGGTCCAGTGGTTTAGGCTGTAGTGAGAGGTACAGACATACAGACACACTGAAACATGTTTTTTGTGTACTAAATTTTCCTTAAAATTTTTATAAAAAAAATTGATATGCAAATTATTAGTATTTAATAAAATACATTTTAAAACGTAATTTAAAAATTTAATCGTGTATCGGTTTTCAAGATATTGAATTTTCAAAAAAAAAATTCTATTATTTTTATAAAAATCCAAAAACTATTTTTTCGAAAAATTTTTTAGTTTATAATTTTTCAAATGCAAAGCAGCTCCTGCATAAAAATTTTGGTTAAAATCGTTAGAGCCGTTGGTGAGAAATTCGAAAATCTAAAAAACCGTTCTATGACAGGTACCCCTAATAACATTTCCCCCCAAATTTTTTTTTCACCAAAATGTTGTCCGTGTCCATAATATCACACCTAATTTTTTTTATCAAAATCGTTAGAGCCGTTTTCGAGATAAATAAGATTTTGTATTACGGGTGTACGGGGGGTACCCTTAGTTTTGGAGCTAAAAAAAAAATTTCAATTTCTCCTCTAGGGAATCACCGAAGACCCTTAACTACCGAGTTTGAAGAAAATACCTCCGGTAGTTTAGGCTGCAGTTCGAGGTACAGACATACAGACATACAGACATACAGACAGACAGACGGAATTGTCGGACCCACTTTTTTCGTCTTCGCTATCATCGTAATGTCAACTTTGATCAAAATCTCGAGTTCGATTTTTTTTCCAAATGCAGAACTTGCCCTATAGTACCTATATCGCAAGTAAAAATCGTACTCGATATTTTTATCAAAGCTGACATTAAGATGATCAGCTAGACCGATTTTCTTTAAAATTGGTAGATTGCATTTTTTAATTTTTCCCCCATGTTTTTTTTTAAGATCAAAAATAACGGTACCTGCCATACGATTTTTTTTCCAAATTTTCTAAACAGGTGATTTTTTGTATCTAAAACTCTGTCACAGATTTTTTTTTTAAATTCAAACATTTTCAATCAGTTCAAGCTATGTAGGTAATGGTTGAAAATTTTATTGAAAAATGGATTTTAATGGTACCCCCTAGAACCATTTTTTTCGTTTTTGTTTTTTTCTAAAACGGTTCAACCGATTTTGATAATTTTTTTATGTTAAAGCTTCTCAAGAGTTTGGATAGTATTGTGTATTCAAAAACGCCATGCTCAATTTTTTTAAACTTGACACAAATTGAACTATGTATATTTTATCTAGAAATAACGGCACCCACCACAAAAGTATTAAAAAATGGTTTTCGAAAATCGTATTTTTCTCAAAAACGGCTCCTAGAATTTTGAAAAATATTTTTTCTTTTGATTAATTCTTATGATCTATAATTCAATAAAAAAAAATTGAAATTAATACATTACTGTTTACACGTTTTTTTCTTTTTTTTTAGCACAAAATATAACGGTACTTTTACCATACGATTTTGTTTTTCGAAATTTTATAAATATATTTTTTTTTTAAACTGTACGACAGATTTTCTTTAAAAAAATTCAAAAAATTTCATTGAGTTAAAGCTAACTAATGGTTGAAACAAATTTTCCAAAAAAAATGTTATTTTTGGTACCCCCCTTGGAACCATTTTTTTGGTTTTTGATTTTCTCAAAAACGGTACAACCAATTTTGATCATTTTTTTTCTTTTAAAGGTCCCCAATAGTTTGAATATTATTGTTAATTCAAATTTTTAAAAATTATTTTTTTAGATTTAAAAAAACAAACATTTTTTTTTTTTAAAACTCAATATTTCGAAAACCCAATGCTCGATTTGCTTAAAACTTGATAAATAAAAGTTTTTAATATAAATTATAAGATGTAAGAAGAAAAATTTATTATACCTAAAAATAACGGTGCCCTCCATACAAATGTTGAAAAATGGTTTTCGAAAATCGTATTTTTCTCGAAAACGGTTCCAAGAATTTTGCTTAAATTTTTTTTCTTTTGATAAATTCTTATGATCTATAATCAAATACATAAGAAAAAAATTTAAATCAAGATATTACTGACTGTACCTACCATAGAACCATTTTTTCAAATTTAGAATTTCTCATTATAGACAAAACGGATTTTAATGAAAATTTTTAGAGAGAAGCTTCTAAAAAGTTTAAAAACATTACATTTCAAAACTTTAAAAAAAAAACATTTTTTTTATATTTTGAAAAAAAAAAAAAAAATTGGAAAATTTGAATACACAATACCATCAAATTTTTTGGTTCTAAGAAAAATTGTTAATAATGATGCCCCCGTTTTCGGGAATTTTTTTTCAAGCCTTGAATTAAGAATGCGGGAAGATTTTTTTACGAATGCATAACTCTCTCTTTTCATAGAGAGTTTATTTATACAACATTTAGATGAAAAATTGAAGACATTAAGTTGAAAAAAAATATATTATATTGGGTAAATTATTGCTCGCAAAACATTTGGCTCTCAATTGGTGATTTCTTCTTCAGTGATAGCTTTGAAGACCTGCGATATTGTATTTACCTCGATATTTCAAAAAGTCTCAAAAGAAAAGTCTGGCGTTGTTAGATCTGGCGATCTGGACGCCTAGTTCAAATTTTCAAAACCTGATCTCCTAAAAAATTAGTATATCAACATTTCCATTGTTGCTTGAGCTGTGTGAACGGTTGCTCCGTCCGTTGAAACCAACAATGATCGAAACCCAAATGGGTAGCTTGCTAAAAATAAACTCGTTGAACACCTGCCTGCAACGCTCACCAGTTACGCCGATTACTGAACAACTGAAAATGCCACACCAAACAGTCACTTTGAGGGATTACAAAATGGCTCTTCTTGCTCTTTATGTGGGTTCTCTGTACCCCAGAAACGCAAATTTTGTTTGTAAGATAACCACTTAAGTCAAAATCATGCTCTTTTTGCACCAAATTTTATAGAGCAGAGGAGTTCGTTAATATTTTTTGACGGTCAACAGGCATTAATTCATGAATAACAGACTGCAAATTGGTCAAATTAGCAGTAACAATAATTCCACATTTTTGGGGTGTGCATCACTCCAGTTTTAAAACACTTCTAGAAGCAAAAGATCCAGAGAACCATCGATTGCTTAAGGAACAGAGGAAAAATAGAATCCAAAGCAAGATCAGGCCGACCGTCGTCGAAGCTTTCAGTAAGAGATAAGCGTTTGATAAAGCGAATGGTGGACGAGGATCATTTGCAACAGCTAGGAATCATTCCAGCTCTGAGCTTGGGACGCATCACAATTCGTGGTTCGAAGAACCATGTAATGCACGCCTAGGAAAAAGCCACCACTGAACAAAATAAATAGGCAAAAACAGCTCACATTCGCCAACGTATGTTAACAAGCCTCCTGAATTTTGGCGCTAGGTAATTTTCACGGACGAGTCAAAATACAAAATCTGTGGGTCTGACTGTCGTTTACGGATGTAGAGATAGCCAAAGATGCCGTAAATACAAAGTGCACAGTGAAAACTGTGAAGCACGGGGGTGGGCGTGTTATGGTTTGGGGTTGTATGGCGTCATAAAAAGTCGGTAAGCTAGAAAAAAATAATCCAAGGAGTTATATACCAATATGTACAGGGTGGGTAAAAAGTGACTTCATAATTTAAAGTGATAATAATTTTTATAGATTTAATTTTAAAATCAGAAAGTATGATTTATGGAGATTTTTTTCGGCTAAGTATAGAATATAATGTCCTTCAAATTAACACCAGCTTCATGCTCACAGAGACGGACACTTGGTAGGTGGACATCATTTTGAAATTAGGAAGAAACTTTTGACCCACCCTGTATATATAAAAAAGGGCATTATTGTTTTCTGCAGGATGATGACTCAAAACATAACGCACGCCTCCTAAGAACTCCACCACAAAACCCAGTCATCAACCCCATTGAGCACATGTGGGATGCATTCATGCATTAGAAAAAAATTAGAACCCACGATATTATTGCGAATATCGTGGGTTCTAATTTTTTAAAATTAAAAAATGCTTTACTATGCCAAAAGAACAATATAAGCAGCACAGTAGTCTCTCGATAATGTGAATTTCTCTTAAATGTGAACCGCCAAAACTTTACATTGTCATCTCTATAAAATGCAAACTTGCGAAATTTTTGGCACTCTAAAATATGAATTTCTTTTTGTAAAAGTTTTTATATTTTCCTTTTTTATCTTCTTAGTTTTGCGTGCCGTATGAAGGACTAGTTGACTGTTATTTACCTAGACAAATTTAAATGTTTTGAATGCAGCTGCAGTCAAGATAGAGGGCCGTACCAACAATCAAATTAAGAGCGAAATGGACCATTATTTAAAGAGCTCTATAAAGTTAGCCATGAATGTTATGAACTGTTCGGAAGCTAAAAAATAAAATGTAGCATGTATGGTCAGTTAGATAGAGTCCATTAAATAATGCTTCATTTCGCTCAAATATTAAAGTCGTCTCTTAATTTGATTGTTGGTAAGGCCCAGTGTCTCCTGCAAGTTGTGTAGGTACATTTTACATTATTATGCTTTCTGTTATGATATTTTTTTGTATCAGTTTATGTAATGGCACCTAAGCAAAAACTGCATCGATTTTTATCGATAAAGAGGAACTGAAAAAAAGTTATAGTAATACGAATCCCTCTAAAATCCGAAATAGCTTTGTTTTAATTAGTTCACATTATCGAGAGACTACTGTATTTTGGTTCGGTTGAAATAAAAATAAAATTTTGCATTTATTTATTTCAAAATGGAACCTTTGAACATCGTTTTAATTAAATATATTTATCAGAAAAGTTAATTATTAACCATTTGGAGCAATCGCTCTTCTTTTCGATATTTCATCAAAGTACGCAAACTTTTGTGGATCACTGTAGATGTCAGAGCACAATGACATTAGACGCCATTTGCAAATTTATATTATGACATTACATTTCCCTTGTAGATTAATAAATATGTAAATAGATATAAGGACAGATATTTAGATATACAGATAGACAGATAAATTATTATTTATTTAATTATAACAAAATTAGTTTTGACTAAAAGAGTAACAAAGCATGGCTTAAAATAAGCCGTCTGCCAGATGAAATTCAAAGACTAAATACAATATTGAGAGAAGATTTTAAAATAAATAATTAAATTGTACAATGTACATACAACTCATCATCTTCTGTAGTTTGAAGAAAGTCTTAAATTGATATTTTCTTGAAATTCTGTACACTACGTTAACTTAATACATACATAAGAACGGCAGCTTTATCTGCACGTTTTTGTATTCGTATTATATTTATCTATAGCTTTCTAATGAGGTTGCTTGCCTATTTCTGGGCAAATTTTCTTTTCGACCTTTATGGGTTATTTCCTACTGAGTTAAAATAAGTATTTTTAAATACCATTTATATTGTACCTTGAGTGCCACCTTGACAAACAAATAATTGTTCGTTCTTTCAATGTCATATTTAATTGCTACCTATTATGACCCCTAAGAACTTTCACAAGTTCAAATAAGAAATATTTGAAGGTAAACTTCAAGAAGCAATAATTTACTTGACCGTCATCAAGGAAGCACTCTTAACGTAAATAACTTTTAGTGTTCCGTAACACTTTATGTTCTGTTAAACGAATGACGAAAATTCAAACAGCTTTATCGATTTTTCTCCGAGCCACAAAGTATGTAGTCATCAATTCTATAATGGATTTCAGGATGAGTTTCTTCAATTGAAATTGATTCAAAGTAAAGGGGAAAAATATTGATTTCATGAATTACAAAACATGTTGATTGTTGCTCTTCCCAGTGGCTAGAAGGTTCCTATCAGTCAGTGTACGATTAAGTATCTACTATGAATTGAAAAAAATTGTCGTCGAATAGTTGAATCTTCGTGGGTACAAGTATAGCACTATACAAAATTTATATAAAAAGCAAGACGATTGGAAACAGATATCTATTATTTTTTTCCTATATATTATAAGAAAACGTTTGGCGTTTTGGAAAATGTTTCCCTAATGGTGGAATATATTTCTATCAAATTTTGTATACAGGCTAATAGAACACAAATTTTGTAATTATTTAACAAATCAAATCGACCCAAGAGGATACAAGCGACCACAGATTTTTTTTAAACCCTCCTCGGTCTATCAACTTCTACCCTCATCTTTTCTCAAAGCGGCAGCGTAGGAATTCCCCAGATGAAAAATTCACGGTCACGTAAAAGAATTAAGTAGCGAAGCTACAAGAAGCCTCCGATGCAGATGGATTTTCTGATGACGAACTATCCAAGAGAAATAAGGACAACGAACTTCGGACCTGTACGTGGAATGTAAGTTCCTTAAATAGGGTACGTGCAGACGAATATTCAGCGGCAGACTTTAATTACTGCAAAGCAGAATTTACGGCCACTCAAGAAATGCGATGGGATGGGATGGATCGGCGAGACTAAAATTATTTATTATTATTATTATTATCTTTATTTTTTCAACATATAAATTACAAACATTTAAATACAAAAAGATTTACAAGCATGGCTATAAAGCCGTCTGCCGGTATTATCAAAATTTAATTACATTGAGAATATATACTAATGTACTTGAAAAAAAAACAGCAAAAGATTAAAAGTTGAAACAGAAAGAGTAATTTGAGAGTTGCAATATCGATTGAAAAATGGGCTTTTAGTTTAGCTAAAACAAAACTAATAATAGATTGGATCTATAGAAGATTTACGTACATATTTCTATACGCGGTTGCTTGTGAGACAAATCGAATAAGATCTTTCCATCCACTCTCTCCATTCAAAATACGGTAACACTCCTCTGTCGAAAGAAAGCTCCTGTTAAAGCACAAACGCCGTATTTCTTGCAGTATTGGACAACGGGCTAAGAAATGATAAACATTTTCGATTTGATTTAGGTTGCAGAGCGAACATTTGTGATCTATGTCTTCTCTGTGTGGTCTATAATTAAGTTCAATCATCTCCGTACGGATCTTAAACAGCAAACTGATCTCATTTACTGTAAACTGATTTCGAAAATAATTAGAAACACCTAAACATAAATTAAGTTTGCTATACACCGTTCTTGTCATGGATGCTTTCGCACGAGTAATAGAACTTTTAAATAGTTTTTCATCTATAATTGAAATACAATCGTAGAAATTATCTTTCCACGACTCAAGGTTATTCAAGGTCAAATTCAATGTACAATTGTATTCGACCGCCAAAACTTGCCATTCTTTAAATGGGGAGTAATTACGGCGAAGAGCAGTCACCAGCATTTTTCTTTGCAGGCTGTCATCAGATCTACTTAAGACTTTGACAATGTAGTCTGCGCTTGCCTTAAGGTTTTTCAAGAAAATAGGAGGTAATCCTGATTCAATATATATAGCATAGTTGGGCGTGTTCGAGGGGATTCTAAAAACACGCTTGAAGAAATATCTCTGGATTACTTCAAAATCTTCACACATTGTATGACCATATACTTCATTAGCATAGCAAAGTGAGCTTTTAATGGTTGCATCAAAAACTTTGAATTTGACAGTCGGATCTACATTTTTGTTACTAAAAAAACTTGACCAAATACAGTTAATTGCTGCTTTTGCAACCGACGATTTATCCTTTATATGAGGACCGAGACTTAAATTATTCGTTACGATAAAACCCAGGTATTTAAATTCCTTAACAACTGCTATATTAGCTCCATTAAGATTCCAAGAACGGTCATTTCTGATACTGCGATTATGGGATCTAAAAACCATGATCTTCGATTTTGTACTGTTAATTTGAAGATCCCATAGATTGCAATAATTGCTCAGTTTATTAATTTGGAGTTGTAATGTTACCGGATTATCAGTAAAGACAACAAGATCATCCGCATATAAAAGAACCTTAATATGCAAATCACCATAATATACACCGCCTGGTAAACTGTCTTCAATATCGTTAATAAATAGTGAAAAGATTAAAGGGCTCAGAATACAACCTTGTGGGACACCCAACTCTGTCTTGAATTTGTTTGAGGATAATTTACCATTTGACACTACAGCACTTGTATTCAAAAGGAGTTGTTCATAAATTCTTAGGAATTTTGTCGATAATCCGATACCTGCTAATTTGAAAAGCAATAGCTTTCTGTTAATAGTATCAAAGGCAGCCTTGAAATCAACAAAAAAAGCGTACAGATTAATTTTATTTTCTAAAAACCGTTTGGCAACACTTGTCAAGGTAAAAATTTGATCAACGGTAGAAAGATTAGATCGAAAACCCGCTTGAAAGCAAGTAATTTTGTTGTTCGTTTCCACCCAAGACACAAGTCTTAAATATAAAATCTGAGTAAACAGCTTCCGTAAAGAGCTGAGAACAGAAATACCTCTATAGTTTTCAGGGAGATTAGGATCACCTTTTTTATAAACCGCAGAGATGGATGACTGCCGGAAATTATCTGGTATCGTTTCGTTGTTAAATATACGGTTAAGTAGGTATAATATATGTTCTAAAAATTGTGAGCTGGCATTTTTATAGAACTCAGCTGGGATGCCATCTGAACCCGAAGCCTTGTTGTTTTTTATTTTTTTCAATGCAAACACTAATTCTGTCATTGAGAACGGAACATCTAACTCTTCGACGTAATTGAAAGGTATCGCAAATCTAATATACGATTGATTAGGGTCCGCTAATGTAAGTTTTTCAAAATACGAGCCCATTTCATCCATACTGATTGGAAAAGCAACCGACCTATTCCGATTACCTAGAATTCGTACATTTTTCCAAAACTCTCTGGCATCTTTACATTCGATCAATTTTCAGGCCATCTTATGCAAATATTGTTGTTTTTTATAGATGCATAGGTTTTTGTAAGCACTATTTGCCTGCAGGTAAAGAGATCTTAGCGCTGAATTGTTGGTATTCCTAAAAAGCTTAAGCCATTTGAACGAAATATCCCTACTTCTCCTACAGTCTTTGTCATACCAGCTGCACTTGAAAGCACTACTTACTTCTGTTGACTGAATAGGTGACAGCAGACTGTCTAACAGTAGCAATAATGGCATCAGTTGCTTCATCGATTGTGTTAGCAGAGGAGGTTTGAAGATTGAGTAAATGTTGATTCAAGTTTTGCTTATAGAGGTCAGATTTCTTTTCCACCCAACGCAATTTTTGGATTCTACTTTCATTTTTTTGCTGAATATGATATTCTTTAGCATTAAACTCACATGAAACACAAATTGGGAGATGCACTGAGTAGTTAGCTGGAGTAACATTGAAATCTTTAACAATATCAAGCCAGTCACCTTTGATTAAGCAATAATCGATAACAGAACAACCTTGATTGCTAATAAACGTTAAGTTTCCTACATTATCATTTTTCGATACTCCGTTTAAGACAAAAAAACCGAAATCCTCAATCAACTCAATTAACCGATAACCATTCGAGTTTGTGCAATTATCAAGAGAATTTCTTTCGACCGAAAACTGTTCACTACTCATAAAATTAGAATTTTGGAAATTTCCTATTCGACTGTTTAGATCACCAATAATTAGAACATTTTCGTCATTTTGGCACAATAGAAAATGTTGAAGAGATTCAAAATCTTGATTCCATTTAGCATAGTTCAAGTAAATTGGAACAATAAGGAAATGTTTCATGTTAATGAAGCAATCTATTATTAGTTTGTTTTCACTAATTTTATAACTAATGTGATTGTAAGTGGTACTACTTTTTATTCCACATAGAATGCCCCCACTAGCACGACCCAGACTATTATTTCTAGTTGCTGGTATCCATTTAAGATTAAAACCTTCAAAATACTTCAGATATTGTAACTCTTTTCCTTCTTCTACAAACGTTTCCAATAATATAAATAAATCGTAATTTGAAATGTTTAAAAAATTCTGGCATTAATAATTTGTTTTTAAGACCTGTAACATTGTAGCAAAAAATAGTTAAATTAAAAAAGATTTTAGAAAAAGAATTTAAGTGGCAGACGGCATCTGAATGCTAAGTTGAATAAAGATGTTTATTTATTTATTTGAATCAAGCTAATTAATATCTAGCGTACAAAAAAATATTACTTAGAATTAAGAATTTATAAATTATACAATATTATAGAATATTTTTTTAAAACTATTATTTGAGACATCACAAAAATTTATTAATAAATTATGATTGACGTTATACAAATTAAACATTGTATTCAATGGTGAATTCTGCTCATAGTTGGTACGATAGTGTTTTATGTAAATTGGGTCACGAAAACCTCTTAGATTTCGATTTGGAACATTAAAATTAACACGACACAAAAGGTTTAAAGCATCGATATTACCATCAATAAGATTAACAATAAAAACAAAACATAAATAAGAACGTCTGCGCTCCAGACTCGGTAAATCTATGAGTTTTAAACGGCTGCTATATGAAGGAAGATTCAATGGATTCTGCCAGCCTAAGCCTCTAAGGGCAAATTTTAGGAATCTTTTTTGAATTTGTTCAATTCTTATTTTGTGACAACTGTAGTAGGGGGTCCATACCTGGCAAGCATACTCTATAATGGGTCTGACAAATGTAGTAAATAGTTGTTTGATAACATAAGGATCAGAAAACTGACGTGATTCCCTTTTAATCCAACCTAATATTGAATTGGCTTTATTACATGCCATATTGATATGCTGTGTGAATTCGAGTTTCTTATCGAACAATACGCCAAGGATAGATACATCATTTACATTTAATAGATTTACGCCATTGAAACTGTAGTCAAAAGATAAAACGGACAATTTTCTTGTAAAATTTATAATCTTACACTTATCGATATTTAACAACAAATAATTACGTGCACACCAATTATAGAAAGCATTTAGATCAATTTGAAGCTTTTCACAGTCAAGATTGCTAGAAATAGTTTTAAATATGTTAACATCGTCTGCATACATAAGACAATTAGAGTACTTTAAAACTGAAGGAAGATCATTTACAAACAATATAAAAAGAACTGGACCCAAATGGCTACCCTGGGGAACACCAGAATTTACGACAAAACTATTTGAATGGTAGCCCTTAAAATTCACTGAATAGGATCTGTCAAGTAAATAAGATTTTAGCCAAGCAATGAATTTTACGCTGAACCCCAGCCTACTCATTTTATTAAGCAAAACTCTATGCGATAGTTTGTCAAATGCCTTACTAAAATCTGTAAGAACACAATCCGTCTGTTTTTTGTTTTTAAAGGAATCGACACAAAACTCCGTTAACTCCATAAGTAGGGTGACAGTCGAACGGCCCTTTGAGAAACCATGTTGGTTATGAACAATAAATGATTTTGTGTAAAAGCTTAATGTTTTGCAAACAATTGCTTCAAAAAGTTTGGGAATGGCCGACAGTTTAGCTATTGGACGGTAATTAATAATTTGATCCTTTTTACCTTTTTTATGTAAAGGAATTATAAAAGATTGTTTCCATACATGAGGAAACTTACAAGTAGACAATGAACAGTTAAAAAGAACAGAAAGTGGCATAGACAAGTTATTGACACATTTTTTCAGAACTGAAGCTGGTACCCCATCAGGACCAGACGCGTCATTATCTTCTAAATTAGCTATAAATTTCATAATATCGTCAATAGTTATATGAAAATTTATATCAGTCAAGTGAGAATATGATTTCAAATGACCAAATAATTGATCATTTTCGTCAAGATTATCACAGTTTAGGTTATCACAGTTCGAAAAGTTATCACAGTTAGAAGAATCACAGATATATGCACTTTGAAAAAAGTCTGAGAATAGTTGTGTTATGATACGTGGGTCATGGTCTGAGATATTGTTATGCATAAGAACGGACGGATAAGGACAAGATTTTCGTTTGCTGTTAATAAAGTTCCAAAAGGATTTAGGATCCATTTTTAAATTACTTTGAACCTTTTGTATGTAAAAAAGATACTTAATACTTGATTCTCTGTTGAAAATATTTCTGGCCTCACAATAAATATTAAAATCGGTAACTAGTCCAGTTTGTTTGTATTTAAGCCATAGTTTATTTCTACGGTTTTTTAATGTTCGCAGTTCACTATCATACCAGCTAGGAGCAAGCGATTTTGATTTAATAGATATTAGAGGAACAGATGCTAAAAAACAATCAAATATTTTGTCATAAAATTTCAAAACCATTGAATTAATATCTGAACAAGAGCAAAGGCATGACCAGTCAATTAAAGATAGCAAGTTATTTAATTTAGTATAATCAGTTTTTTTAAAGTTAAATTTAAAAACATTGTCAGGATCCTGATTATTCATTTCAAAGTTTTGAATAGATATGGTAAGTGCTGGGTGATGAGAGTCTTCGTTCACTAGAGGATCAGTTGATCTGTCAAGTGAAATACCGGCATCAATTGTTGTGTAAATTAAGTCGAGGATCTTGGCGTTAGAGTTTTTGATGTCGTTTATTTGGTGAAGACCAAGTGACGTTAGACTGTCAAGAATTTGAGAATCATCCATTGATAGATTTCCTGTTGGAACCATTGCGTATGTATCGGGACAACGTTTCCAAGATACATTGGTTAGATTAAAATCGCCAAGGCAGATAACTTCATCATTATAACTCATTATCTCAAAAATGTAGTTCAAAAAAGAGAAGGCTTCATTGTAAGTATTAACTGGGCTCCCAGGAACAATGTACATAGTTACAAGATAGATAGTTTTGTGTGAAAGAATCACCTTTACACATAGGAACTCTTCGTTCAAACAAACAGGAACATTGACTAGTGACGTCACAAAACAAGATTCAACAGCAATAAGGATCCCACCGCCGACAGTATTGATACTCGGATCGGAGTGTCTATCTCGTCTATATACATTAAACGAAGAATCAAAAAGTTCCGAGTCATTTATCTCGCCAAACAGCCATGTTTCAGTCAAAGATATGACATCGTGAGAAGAATTTGAAGAGTTGTAGTAGACCTTATTAGTCTTTGTCCGTAGGCCTCTTACATTTTGATAGAGTATATCAATTAGTTGCGACGACGGTGTGTTGGTCTTGTCAAAGTCTTTCGAAAAGGAGTATTCATAGTATTTCGCTTAACGAACTCGTGGATGATAATGTTTTCCGGCCAGAAATGCTTATCCAATAAACGGGTGAATATTTCATGTGGAACGAATAGTTTGAAAGATGAGTAGTCAATTCCTTTTGTTGGTAACTGCTCAATTTTGAATTTGATGTTGGTGAAATGAGAATCAACATATGCAGATATATCATTGTTTGCGTCGAAATTTGATAGAAAAATGCATTTAAATCTCTCAGCGGCTCTTAATTTAACTGCAGGTAATATTTCACCATTTGGTAAAGCTACTGACGATACAAACGTAGAAGACGGGGGCACTGAAGTTGTGGAGAACTTTGAAATTGAGGAAGTTGCAGAAGAGGTATTAGAAGCCGGTAAACAAAATGTAGATGATATTGATGCGAATGACGAAGGGGGTGGTGACGAAATTGTTGGTGAAGATGTTAAAGATGTCGTAGACGTTGAAGGTGAACATGTTTCAAGTGGAGTCATAATATATGAAGATGAAGTAAATAAAGATGGTGAAGATGAAGAAGTCATAAATGAAGATGTTGCATATGTAGATGTTAAAGGTGTAGATTGTGTCGTAGATGAAGAAGTAGTAGATGTGGACGTTTTAGGTGAAAAAGCTGTAGATAAAGATGAAGTTGTCGAAGATGAAGAAGTAGTTGATGTTGAAGTTGCAAGTGAAGGTATCGTTGTCAAAGATGTAGTTAATGAAGATGTCGTAGAAGAACACGTAGTAGATATAGATGTTAAAGGTAATGGAGTCGTTGATAAAGAAGATAAAGATGTAGATGAAGAATTTGTACATATAGATGTTGAAGGTAATGGTATTATAGTCGAAGGAGTTGAAAAGGATGAAGATGTCTTAGGTGAAAGCGTTGAAGTTGAAGATGTAGAAGATGCAGGAATTGAAGATAAAGATGTCACAGATGGTGGTTGTGTTACAGTTGTTGAAAGAGTAGGTTTCTTTGTCTTTTGGACTAAAGGTGAGAGAGCTAAATTTGCTCTTTTGAGGGTATTGCGAGTGACACGTAAGGGACCAGGGCGCTCATTTATCTTAAGGGAAGAGTTGTGGGATGTTAATACCGCCTTTCTTAGATTTTGAATCTTAGGAGTCTTTGGAGTAACAGCATTAGATGAGGACATGCAGAGATTTGAAAGTTGCTCATTGATCAGAGCAACCGCGTCAATAAGTTTATCAACTTTTAGTTCTAAAGAATTAATGTAAGCACTGACATTTTCCATTTTTTAAATGTTTATTTTTTCTTGATGTGTATTAAAACTTACTTAAGTTCGGGTGCAATATTAACTACGGCACTGGTGATTTGCATAGGTTATAATAATTGAACCATATATAGCACAAAAGTATGCAATGAAACTTAAAATAAAATGCACGACTGGATCGCACGAACTTGCTCTTATGTAAAAGTACTTTGGAATTTAAGATACATTTTATAAATATAAAACATGGATTTAATGAGATAATAATGTTCAAATGCATAAAATTGCCGTTTGGTTTCCGGAAAAGTATGAATTTATGCAAATAAACCTTAAAAAATCATTTTATTACTAACTAAATTTTTTATATAAGAAATTTCTTTAAAATTTTTCAAGAAAAAAATGTGGGATGCGAATTTTAAGTATTTAATAATATTGGTTTTAGGAAATAATTTCAAAAAATAATCGTTCATAGGTTTTGAAGATATTGATTTAAATTTTTTTTTAAAAATCCAATAAATATTTTTTAGAATATTTTTATATACAATATTATTTTAAACTTAAGGGGACTCCTGCTAAAAGTTTTGGGTTAAAATCCTTAGAGCCGTTAATGAGAAAGTCGAAAATCAAAAAACGGGTCTATGGCAGGTACCCCTAATAAGATTTTACCCCAAAATTTTTGTTGACCAAAATGTAGTCCATGTCCATAATATCACACCTAATTTTTTTTTATCAAAATCGTTAGAGCCGTTTTCGAGATAAATAAGATTTTGCATTACGGGTGTATGGGGGGTACCCTTAGTTTTGGAGCTAAAAAAAAAATTTCAATTTCTCCTCTAGGGAATCACCGAAGACTCTTAACTACCGAGATTGAAAGAAATAGGTCCAGTGGTTTAGGCTGTAGTGAGAGGTACAGACATACAGACACACTGAAACATGTTTTTTGTGTACTAAATTTTCCTTAAAATTTTTATAAAAAAAATTGATATGCAATTTGTTAGTATTTAATAAAATACATTTTAAAACGTAATTTAAAAATTTAATCGTGTATCGGTTTTCAAGATATTGAATTTTCAAAAAAAAAATTGTATTATTTTTTTAAAAATCCAAAAACTATTTTTTCGAAAAAATTTTTAGTTTATATTTTTTCAAATGCAAAGCAGCTCCTGCATAAAAATTTTGGTTAAAATCGTTAGAGCCGTTGGTGAGAAATTCGAAAATCAAAAAAACCGTTCTATGACAGGTACCCCTAATAACATTTCCCCCCAAATTTTTTTTTCACCAAAATATAGTCCATGTCCATAATATCACACTTAATTTTTTTTATCAAAATCGTTAGAGCCGTTTTCGAGATAAATAAGATTTTGTATTACGGGTGTACGGGGGGTACCCTTAGTTTTGGAGCTAAAAAAAAAATTTCAATTTCTCCTCTAGGGAATCACCGAAGACCCTTAACTACCGAGTTTGAAGAAAATACCTCCGGTAGTTTAGGCTGTAGTTCGAGGTACAGACATACAGACATACAGACAGACAGACGGAATTGTCGGACCCACTTTTTTCGTCTTCGCTATCATCGTAATGTCAACTTTGATCAAAATCTCGAGTTCGATTTTTTTTCCAAATGCAGAACTTGCCCTATAGTACCTATATCGCAAGTAAAAAGTATGCAATATATTTTAATGAATTTGCGAAAAATATTATATAAAAATCATTAAAGTATGCAAGCAATTACACAAACCAGAGAAAGAAACAACGATAGTTATTTGGGAATTTTTCACTCAAACAAAAATAGAAAAAAAAAAAACACATCATAGAGATTAATTGTCAAGCACAGAATGAAAAAATGCAAGAAAGATTAAGTTAATTAATTTTATATCACTTGTATTTTTAGCTTAACACAAAGTCGAATTAAAAAACACTTTAAATAAAATAAAATATATAACCAACAAGTTAAATTTTATTGATGATTAAGTCAAATATTAAAGTACTTAGATGAAGCGCAAAAATAGACATCACTCGCAAACAGAAGCAGCGATGTTATAAAATCTATACACTGAACCAAATTTGGTAGTCATATTGAAGAAAAAGTAGGTAGAATTGAAGAAAGGGTGATCAATATACGGTCAATGAAACCTATCCGTTGTTTTGAAGAAAATTTTGTTATATTGAAGAAATATTGTCATTTTGAAGAAATGCATAAAATTTTTCGTTATGGTGTTAAATCCACAAAATTTTGTGAAATTGATTAAATTTCATCCTTCTTTCTTGAAATTATATAGTTTTTTATTAACTGTTTGGTTTTTTATTATTGTTGATTATTTTCGAGTTCTATCCATTTTTTCCTTGTCTCCCTATATTCGACTCTTTATGTGATTTTTTGCTGGAATGAAAGAATTTTAAAAGTTTTTTTTTTAATTTACCTCTGTGCTTCCACTGAGATTCGAACCCGAGTCCTCTCGCTTGCCGTGCTTGTGCTCTACCTATTGTGCCACTGTGATACATAAAATATCTTGTCTCAAAGTGCTACTCAAATATCTCTCTCGTGTTTTCGTATGAATTAAGAAATGTGATACCGAAATTATACCATTTTGTGCTACTTACTTGTGATGTAAATACATACATACATAATAAAAAAAAAAAACTTTTAATACAAATTTGTCTTTTCGAATAATTGCTTCATCAAAAATTAACAAATTGTTTTTGTAGATATGACAAAATTTCATTAGTTTGAATAAAATACTAAATCATTCATCATTTGAAGAAACTTTATTCATTTTAAATATTCAGTCTTCAATATGAAGAAAAATACTATGAAAAATTGTTGATTTGAATAATTGATTCTTCAAAAATTAACAAAATATTTTCTTCAATATCACCTACGCGATTTGGTTCAGTGTATGTTGCGTTGACCCTGGACACGAACCATGTTGATTCTTATTTTTGTGGCGTACAGATGACTCTCTGGGCGTATTAGAGTTCTTATTGATGTTTACGTCAAAAAAGCACATTGCATCCTCGCCAAATGTTATTTTGACAAATGACAGTTCAGTGCTTGTTGTTATTTTTAAGCCTCGTAAAGAATCGTGTGAAAAGAAGAAATCAGATATTTTTAAATAAAAATATCTGCGATACCCACTACGGCAACTGCTCTCGAAAACAAAGGTCAGTGTCTATTTTGGTGCAGATTTGTTGTTGGAACTAGATTCAGGTTCAAATTCTTGAGCTTCAACTGTGTGACCTCATGACAATCTATGTAAGTACATCAATGCCAATCCCGCCAACATAAGCCTTATTTAACCACAGAGGAGAAAAAAGAAGGTACCAAAGGCATATTATAGGAGATCTGAACAAAACACCTACATATGTATGTATATATATGATATTAAAATTGTCCTAGGAGATTTAAACGCCAAACCAGGAAAGAAAAATCTATGGTAGCACGTTCGGGAGATACAGACTGCACCACACCACCTTCGATAACGAATTCAGGCTGATCGAGTATTCTGCGGGGTGAGACTGTGGCAGCACACATTTACGAATCGCGCTTATAAAAGCGCGCCGATAAAAACGCTCTTATAAAAACGCGCCGATAAAAACGCTCTAATAAAAACGCGCCGACTATAACGCAAAAGAATCTGTTGCAAAGACAGATCGCACTTCCTGTCACGATTCTTTTGACCTTCTTCTTCTTCTTCTCGCGCTGGTGATCAGACGCAACGTGGTTCGTGGTGGCTAAAAATTAAAGTTTAATTAGTAAATTAAGTAATATCAATTGTTTCAAATAAAAATGAATTATTTAAAAGAAAGAAAACCCTTTAATCAAACATCTCCAAAAGACGTTCTAGTAGACAGTTCTAGTGGCGATCTTCTGATCAATCAACCGTAAACACGATTGACCACATTGCGATCGACGCAAGGCATTGCTCCAGTATAGAGAATGTTCACAATTTCCAAGAGCCCAACATCGACTTAAGACTATACTTCACAGGATCATTTTTATAGTCAGGCTTCTCTTACTTTTAAGAAACCCAACATCGACTCCAAACACAACCTCGTTGCCAAGGAACCGCTGATGATATATCGATCAAAGCCAAAACAAGAAAATACTGTGAGGAAATTTGACGTCGTCGGACGGCTACAATCACAAGAGATCGCCAGGTACTTTTCCGTTCGAGTTTCTAATAACCTCTTATGAATTTCGATACCGCCAACATCAAGTACTGATTATACATTATAATCAGTAGCAACAATGTCAATCAGCCATCATAGATGTCACTTCTAAAGTGCTGGTTTTTAGAGGACCACCACAAACGGAATCCCTAGTTTCTCGATGAGTGTGAGCAATATATGTAGCTAAACAAGAGGCCTTCAAAGCGATGCTGTGCAGAAGGACTAGAGCTGCTCATAGAGTAAACGAGCAGAAGAGGAGAGCGGAACACCGGTTTTACAGCAAGAAAAAGAAGGATCATAAGTAGCGCCCAATCGAGGAAATAAATAGAGATATGCCATAGCAGGATTGATGTTCGGAAGTTTTAGCCTAGGGAAAAAAACATCTCAGGGATATAGACCCCGAGCCGAAGCATACATGCAAAATCTATGGAACATCTTGGTAGAACTGAAGTCAGTGCTGAGATTATAGAAAGAGCATTTCTCTAAACTACATGACGGCGAAGAAGTAGAGAATTCCGCTGCTAGGGGTACCATTTCAATAAGGTGATGCAGACCAAAAATACTGCCCACTCGACATGGGCTCGAATGAGGATTTCAAATTTGAAGTCGAACAAAGCCGCTAGAGGCTTACTTTCTTGCTGCCAAACTGTTCAAAGTGGCAGACGATTGAGCTAGGAGTGTGCAGCAGCCATCTGCAAAATATAGTACGAAGAAACATGCCCGATGAATGGAACCTCAGTGTTATTTTCCCGATCCTCAAGAAAGGGGATCCTCAAATACAGATGAATCAATCTCCTTAATAAAGCATACATGATCATTTCTGGTGTATTATGTTAACGTCTGAAGCCTTTCGTCAGGAATATGTTAGGTCTATATTATTGGCGCCTTAGGCCAGTATAGTCCATCACCGCCCAAATATTCACATTACGGAAAATCTTGGAAAATACCCAGGAACTTCAAATCGAATCGAAACCTTCCACCTTCTCATCGACTTCAAAACCGCGCATAAAAGCATTTATAGGGACGAACTATAAAGGGCAACGTCTTATCTTGGCATCGCTGAAAAACTTGTCCGTTTGTGCAGAATAACGAACGATGATCGGAAAAATTCCGAAGCATTTTCGCGCGTCAACACTAGAGGCACAATCTTTCAAAAATCTGTCCAATTACTCGAATACGCCGACGATATTAACATCATTGCAAGAAAAAAGCGTGACTTCAGTGGCGCGTTTCTAAGCGTTGAGAGGGAAGCGAAGAAGATGATGTAAGCGCTCAATGAAGTTTAGACCGAGTATATGCTGTCATCTTAAAACGGCACCCAACACCGATGTCTTGAACAGAACGTCCAAGGCTTTTGTCTACCTAGCCGGTTTTTTATTTAGACAATGACACCAGTGCTAACATAGAGTGGAGAAAAACTCTTGCCAATCTTTGCCTGTTTGGACTAAGAAAGCAATTGGGAAGCAAAGACCATATGGTGCAGAGGCATGTACCTTGTTAAAGGTGGAAAATTCTCCATGTGTTTCTTGGTCCCGTCTGCATAGATGGAGAGTGGAGGAGAATATATAAACATGAACAGCCGTATTTATTAGAATTCCCTAAACGCGTGAATAGTTATGCAATGCATAAGGACTTATTCATCCACTATGCAAATTCATATTTATAAAACATTTGCCTACCCTGCATAGTTATAATGAACTTGTGTCAAATAAAGTACCAAAAAGTAAGAATCTATTACATTTAGCCTTCATAACACTCAGCTGTTTATCAAAAAACAAAAAAAAAACATCTTGTCTGTCTATCGAATTTAATAAACAAAAAGGAAACTACCAAAAGCTAAAAGAATTCCAACAATTTACTTTGATTCATCAGATAAAGTATGTTATTATCTCTAGCACAATACTGGAAATCAAATTGTTATTCGTTTCATTATAGCTGGAATACTCCTCAGACAAGTTCTTGAGGCTGCAATTCAATAATGCAAGATAATAATTACAACACTAACACACTGGATGAAGAAGGATGCGTGGAGAGACATCACCAACAAGTATATTTATCTATTTAATTCTAAACAATTTTCAATTCAATTTGTTATTAATATATTAGTATAACATTTTTGTTTCAATAAATAAAAATAACACAAAGTTTAAGTTTCAATATTAAGTCAAAGGCATTTTTTTGTTGATAATCTTTATTATTCAATGTGATGTCAAAGTGAATGTGACAGTTCAATACTAAAATGTCCTTATGTAGGCACTATTCAACCTCCAAACGCGTTTAGCTTATAATGCCCCTATTCAACGTCACATAAGTTTTATAAATAACAATTTTGCGTTTAGAGGCATTATAAGGGTTGCATAGCCTTATGTACTCACTATAATGAGTTTATAAATATGGCTGGAAATGTACAAGCCCGACCTGGTCAATTGAATTAATGTCCAACGACTGAGATGATCAGTTCATATAGAATGCACACAAATGCTCCGTCACGGAAAGACTTTCAATCCAATCCCAAGGGATGGCGCTCTCAAAGCCTAAAACCAACATGGCGTGCGAAGCTGGTGACAGCTAGATATAGGAACTTAGCTGGCTGGAGAAGTTTGTTGATGGAGCCCAGACTATAGCACCACCTAAAGTGAGTAAAAATAAAATGCACGACTGGGTCGCCCGAACTTGCTCCTATGTAATAGACTAGGAATTTCAAAAACAGATGATATTAAAGAAAACTGCTCATAAGGATAAAATAAATTACATAAAATTCTTTTAGTAGTAAAAGATAAAAACAGAATGCCATGCAAATATGTATGAATTTATGCAAGAACAAAAATTATAAGTCGTTGTAGTGGTTCCTAAAAAAATAAGCTTTTATGTACAAAATTTTTAAAACATTTTAGGAAAAAAATTTGGTATGCCAATCTTAAGTTTTTATTATTGTAGAATAAGAGTCTAATTTCCAAAAAAAATATTAAACCGTTCTTGAGATATCGAATTTTCCAAAACAAAAAATGACTTTTTCTTTTAAAAATTGAAAAAATTTTTTTTTGTAAGTTTTGAAATGCAATGTTTTTTAAACTTTTTAGAAGCTTCTTTATAAAAAATTTCATTAAAATCCGTCATGCCGATAATAAGAAATTCAAAATTCGAAAAAAATCGTTCTATGGTAGGTACAATCAGTAATATCTAGATTTACATTTTTTTTATTAAATTATAGATCGTAAAAATTAATTAAAAGAAAAAAAATGTTAGCAAAATTCTCGGAACCGTTTTCGAGAAAACTACGATTTTCGAAAACGGTTTTTTTAAATTTGTATCAAATCATTTAGATTATGTTAAGAAACTTTTATTTGTTAAGTTTGAAAAAATCGATCTTGGGGTTTTCGAAATACATATTGAGTTTCCAAAAAAAAATTTTGATTTTTTTTTTTAAATCCAAAAAATAAAAAATTGAAAATTTGAATATGTAATAATATTCAAACTTTAGAGGAGCTTTAGCATAAAAAAAAAATGATTTGAATCGGCTGTACCGTTTTCGAGAAAATCAAAAACAAAAAAAAATGGACCCAGGGGGCTTCCAAAAATAACAATTTTTTTGAAAATTTTTTTCAACCATTACTTAGTTTTAACTAAATAAAATTTTTCAGATTTTTTTTTTAAATTCTGTGGGACAGTTTTTGAGAAAAAAAAAATATTTATAAAATTTCGAAAAAAAATCGTATGGCAGGTACCGTTATTTTCGGTCTTAAAAAAAAGAAAAAAACGTATGGGGGGAAAAAATTAAAACCCATATCTACCAAGTTTGAAGAAAATTGGCCGAGCCGTAGGCTGTAGTCGAAGCGACAGACAGACAGACAGAATTGCGAGACCCACTTTTTTGGTCTTCGCTATCATCGTAATGTCAACTATTGATCAAAATCTCGAGTTCGATTTTTTTACGAATGCATAACTTGCCTTATAGTACCTATAAGTCGCAAGTAAAAATATAAAAAAAATGATTATTCAAACTTTTACATTTGTATTGCTACCGTGAAGGAATCTGGGAAATTTTTAATTTATTTCCGTTGCTTTTGCTAGTTCTTAATCTAGCTGATTTTAAAACACGGGACTTATGCTAAAGTAAATAGGTACAAGAGACCTAGGGCAGACTTTTATCTTTAAATCTTAAACCAGATTTCAATAGTTAAATTATTTATTCTTGAACGGTAGCGCATTCGTTGCCAAACACAATTTGAAAAAGCTTGTTAGGTAGGTTGACCACAAGTGATTTAATAGACGTTTTATTCATGTCATAAAAATGCGTCTATCACGGTATTTATATTGCAGGCTCTGCAAATATAATGTAATACCGCCTTTATTCCTGTATGCCTATATGCATTTGGATGCATTTTTTATTTATGATAATAGCATAAATCATTAAAACCGATAGTATGCCCATGTGTATTCACTTTAAAATAAACATTATACATTAACATTATAAACTTATACAAGGTGGCGCAAAATTAATTATACAATTTTGTTTTTGAATTACTTTTTTACCAAATACAAAATAAAATATTTTTGACCGATGACTTTATTTGGAGCCTTTGTCTGTTAAGTAGATAAGATGATTTCGATTTCCGTCAAGTGGCTGACGTGTTGATACACATTTGTGCCCGTTTTATCGCATTTCGCATGACTTTCCCCAAGATTTCCGGTGATAACTGTTCGCATTCCAGTCAAATATCCTTCTTAAGGGCTGCGATTATCTGAGGTTTGTGGGAATAAAGCCGCGACTTCAAGTAGCCCCTGTCTGGGATCGTTAAATCTGGCGATCTTGCTGGCCATGTCAAAATGTAAAACGGGAGATTACACGACCTGGAAACACTTCCATCGCAATATCCTTTGTGGCTAGTGCTGTGTGTATGGTTGCTATCTTGTTGATACCATATGTTCATCAAGCCCCGCTCATCCGATTCCGGCAGTAAGAAGTCGTTTATCATGGCCCTGTAGTGTTCACCAGTAACATTGACCGTATTGCCAAGGGCGTCCTCAAAAAAATACGGCCCAATCACTGCTTTTAGGTAAACGCAGCACCAGACAGTGGATTTGAATAGATCTAATGGCTCTTCGTGCATCACAAGCAGGGGCCAAATCACCGCTTCCGTGATCGAGTGAGTGAGTCCCATCAGTTATCGAATGAACTAGTGAGCACTTTGGCATGATGGCATTCGTAGACTAACGTATCGTGTAACTATTTTAAATTGTAGTAATTCTATTCTACTACATCGAGTCTCTATTGATTTTTATCGAGTCTTTCTTGTTTGACAGATGAAATTTGTATTCATTTAATTTATTTTTGGACAAACAAATTTCATTTTTTTGTAAAAACAACAAATTTTTCGCGAGTTTCCAGTTTTTATTACAAGGATTTGAGGATATTTCTAAATATCCACTAAAAATGGATTATTTTTTTTTATCAAGTGATTCAGATGGTAAGGATTTAAAAAATATTTTTATACGTACATACATACATATGTATGTACATAATAACTAACTTTTAATTCACATCAACCAGAAGATGAGATGTACGAAGCTATGTTTTTTGCCAAATCATTATGTTTTGTTGTTGATTTATTTTGTTTAAATTAGACCTAAAGAAGATAAATTTCGTGAAAATCAAATGAAAAACAATAAATACAATAATTTTTACATTTTAATCCGGAATTCAAATAAAATACGTTCTATCAGTCGGCTTCTCATCTGACGAATAAAATTCAGTTCGATAACTGATGAGAGAATGTCAAATTATTGTACTAGACTGCACGATAACGTGAGCGGTAATGCCAAATTTACATAATTCAGTCACGTATGACTCGATAACTGATGCGGTAATTCGGCCCCAGATCTCAGTGTCCCAGAAACTAAGATTTTGCTTCAGATTGATTTTCGATAATAAATCGTCCTCTTCGTTGTTGAGATTGAGGTAATTCACATGCGACAGACGGTCAGAACTGGGGCCAAATTACCGCATCAGTTATCGAGTAATACGTGACTGAATTATGTGAGTTTGGCATTACCGCTTATGTACGTTATCGAGCAATAAATTTCTCCAATTTGACATCTTCATTCGATCACTGATGGGACTCACTCACTCGTCACTGAAGCGGTAATTCGGCCCCTGTATGCACTTTGTGCGGGAACATTTGTAGGTGTAAGCCTTTCACTAAAATTCGCTGTAGGCGTCTTGTGATGTCCAATTGCGTGGCCCGTGGCAACGCCCTGCATGGTCTCCTGTGGTTCCAGTCTCTTCGAGTTGAGTAAAACTAAGCGGCGAAATGTTTGCCCAGTTCGCACCAAATTATTAGGAATTGACGTCGTAATTCACGCTGCGCTAACTCTACCGACTGATAATTGGTCGAAAAAATCGGCAAAATTATTCCACGCTCTTGCGGAGTATATAGTACTCCATTGCTTGACTGTTTTTATATACTGCAGCTGACTACGAAGCGACGCCATTTGCAAAAAATTATAGCTGTGTTCAACCATCTGCATTGGCCTACTCTTGGCAGAAAAAAAGAAGCTTTTAGGTGTTCATTGAGAAAATTTCTGCTCTGACTTATGTATGTACACTGATAAGTGTTCATTGAGCCGAACTAGTGTACTCTAGTTTTGAATATTTTGCACTACCTTTTGAGCTAGTGCAGGTTAGTGAAAACTGTCAAAAGCATCTGATGTCATTATTCGATTATATTTTGTAAACGAATTAAGTTGTTTGAGTTTTAAGTTTTTTTAAGTTTTGTCCGCGCTTTGTGTTTTTTTTTTTTTTTTTTTTTTTTTTATAATCTACCCGCGCTTAAGGGATTATGATTACCCTTTAAATGTTTCAACACAGCGCGGGCGTGAAGTTACGGAAGAGAAAGAAGGATAGGAAAGATGAATTAAAATTAGGTTAGAGCTAACTTCGAGTGAAGGGCAATCTCTGGTGATTCACTGTTCTTCCAACAACAATATTACGAACTCTTTTGCGAGTAAAGAGGAACGTCTTCATTTAAATACTGGGTAATGCAATTTCTTTTTATTTTTAAAAAAGAGAACACCATCGCGTTTCTTCGTTTATCTTCAGATTCGGTAGAAGAATCACTTGATAAATCAATTTCACTATCACTATTTAATAACTCTTCCAAAATTGTATTTTTAATTATTCCTTCCATTTTACTTGCGCCGAATTTAATTTTTTTTCTTGTTTTCACCATCTGACGTATGGCGTTTTTGCTTGAGTTTGCTCTGACAGTTTTCATGAACTTGCACTGCACTACACTACTCTGCACTGGCCTTTTTCTGGTTGAACACAACTTATAAAATCTTCCGATAGGGTGATTAATTTTGCGCCACCTTGTATATACCAAAAGTAAACAAATATCAGAAAACATCTCTTCTCTTATTCAAACTCAAAAGGAAATAAAATTTATTGTCCCTTAGTTGTTTTAGAAGGATCCATGTCAAGTCGTGATTCTATGTTGTCAGATGCAAATTGACAAGGATCTAAGTGGGTTTTATTATTAGCTTTTGTGTCGGTCGTTCTTTCGAATGTTCTAATGTAATTTTTAAACTTGTGGAAAAAATCTCAAAAATGTGATGTTGAAATAAATAAAATCTAATTCACTTACCAAGAATAGCACGCAAATGTCCTTCTAAAGTTTGTAGAATCGTCTGTTTGACTTCCTTTACCGTTTTACCCAAGAACTGCTCACTAGCGGTGCCAAGTAATTCGTCAGCCTGATGGTGAAAATAATACACGTTCATCATCTATAAAAAGAGAGAAAAAATGGAAAAAAAACAAAGCAAGGGGTCAGAAATCAACATCCTGTTGGTCCTGTGTCAAATTCATGTTTTTTTTTTGTGTGTGTTTTTGTGTTTTACTTTTTTTTTTCTTCATTTCTCTATCACGGAGTTTTCGTTTGAATAAAAAAAAAATGTCTTCGATTTTTGGAAGAATTATATTTTGGTGAAAATTAAAACAATAACGAAAAGGGAAAAACAACACACACGCATTATACATTAAAGCACTTCAAAATGCGATACACCTAAGTCAAAAGTGTCTAACAAACGATGCGTTTTGTACTTGCTTACTGAGTTCTGAACTGGGGAAACTAATAAATATACAACAGAAAAGATACTAAAACAAATTAGACTTTAAGTTTAACATTTAGTGGAGATACTAAAATAATTTTACATAAGAGTTCTTTTCTTAGTGGTTTTCAAAATTCAAATTAACCAAAAATCTTTAGAAAAAACTAATCATTTTGATAATGTTAAATGTTACAGAAAGCGTCCAAGTTATTCTGTCACAATTGAGATACGAGTATGATGCATATGAACTTTGGTGAAGATATGTAAGTTGAATAGCCAGCCAATATCTAATGGTCGCGTTCAGGATTTACTTGGATAGGCTATATAGGATAGGCTAGTATCCATTAGTTTTCTGAACGACCGAAACCGGATTGGATAGGTTTGGTGTCAAAAATTATCTGATACGTGGAAAATTAAATAGAAATATTTTCCTGTCGGCAGATTTGGAAATGGAAAATTTGATTATTTTAAAACTTTGGATAGAATTCTGAACGCGGCCAAACCTATTCCTATTGTTGATACGATCTTGCGATGATACAAATTTTAAAACAACTTGTTTAAAGTGTTTCAATGTTAATTTTATACTTGTAAATTTCAGCGCTGAGCTTATTAAAGCTCAAAAGCCGTGAGGCTTATTCACACCTTTCTGGCATTCGATCGTCCAAATCGACGATCAACAAATGTAAGCGGGAAAGTATTGTGTATTTGTTTTTCTTTCAAGTTCAGTAAACATAGAGATTACAAGTCGTAATAATTTTTTGAACAAATTTCAATTTAATCATATCTCATATTACTATTATTTTCATCAATTTCTTTTTCTATTTATAAATCATGTCTTTAGTGCAAAGGTGGTGTAACCCTTAAGAGTATTTTAAGAATTTGATTTCAGCACCCTTCGTTTTAGAAAAATTACTGAACTATTTATAGTTCAATAAATTGATAAATATTATTTTTTTTATTTCAATTCTAATGGAATAAAGTATTTTTATGAATCAGTAATTTATTAGAATTTCATAACTTGCCTATACCAAACTTTGACAGTTTTTGACTGATTGCCGGTTGTTAAAAAATTCGAATTTTTATCGTTAAACCTTTCAAAAATAAAAAAAATTGTTTACAATTTGTACTTGGGATACAATTGTACCTACATTGTTCGGCTAATTCCTACAAGCATCTTTTCGTCATTTTCCCGATATTGTTGAAAATGTTTAACAGATGTCATTATAAAAATTCCATTACTTATTATAAAGGCTACCTTTCGACAAAATGTCTTTTTCTTAGAAAAAATATACATACATATGGTACATTTCACGTGAAGCGGACAACGAAAAAAGTGATGGGTGTTGAAATTCATTCATCTTTGTGTTATTTATACTTCATTTGAATCTAAAAATACATTTAGAAGGATTTTGAATTTTGAGGTCTGGTACTCCAGTTATGGGCTTGTAAACTATCGACAAGCAATGAGTAATGGTTTTTAAGAAAAATGTTGATAAATTAAAAGAAGCAATATAAAAATAATTTTAATAGTTGAATATATGGTAAAACAGATGTTCTTTTTATTTATGAAATCTTAACCGGAAATGAAATTTTTTCTTATATATAAAACCGGAAGTTAACATTTCAAATAAAATTTTGGTAAACTTGGCCCATTTTTATATTTTTTTTTAATGTCTCAAAATAAAGCCCATATATTAGAGAAAATACATGCCAAGTTTCAGAGTGGGATACCCATACGTTTAGAAGATACATAATTTTTAGTGCGTGGACCTCGTGCAAAAAACAGATTTATTATACCTATAGAAAACCGGATGTTGGCGATTCAATTTTAATTTTAAGTAGCTTAGACCATTTTGATATTTTTTTTCTTTTCTCTTATTGTTCTTTATATAATAAAGATTTCAAATACCAAGTTTGAAGATGGGATCTCCATTCATTTAGAAGTTACATATTTTTTAGTGCTAAGGTGGCAACTTCGTGTCATGCGATAAGCCCTCTTGGTCTAGCTTTCTTGCCTTCTCATAGTATGAAGAGACGCCATCTGTTAGGAGTGTAACTTAAATGCTAGAAAAAGAAAGATATAATATGCGGCCACGTTACAATAATTTGTATTGTATGTTTTTTTGATTTAAGTTCTTGCTTTAAATGAATACAACGTTTAGTTAGTTCGCACATGAATTTAAGTTTAATAATAAATAACACAGACCCACAAAAAAAAAAAACTTCTCTGACTCTGGGATGTGAACATGTGTCTCATAGGTTTTTCGGGTCGCTGATTTCAAATCCGGGGTCCGTTTGACTCAATCAGGTCAGGTTTAAGGGCATTTGAAGGTCAAATCGCTAAATATTCGTTTACAAATCTGAAAACCTATATAATATATGTTTTTGGCATCGCTGAATTCGAATTTGGGCCTTTTTTGACCCCACCATGTAGAGGTCAAGGTCAAACGTAGGTCAAACCTCGGCAATCTAACGATATGATATTTTTGACCCCAGATTCTGAAAGAACGTAAAATTTTATGTGCAAATATGTGTTGACTTTTTTTTACCGACCACTGTCATGTAGCGGTCATCCAAAATAAGACTCGTTTTTTAGATTTTGGCCTATGTATTGGCTGTGAATTGGCTACTTCTGAAGTTATATGGATACCTTCAAATAACCTAGAGTCTGCAAAATGGTATTAAACGCACCTTATATTCGGATTCAGTGACTCCAAAAAGAAAAGAATCAACTGGTTCGAGAGCCCAAATCCCGATTTACTGTCGATACATCAGCCGAGAGATCCAAAAGGAGTATTTGACCTTGGAATATCTTCCAGAGGTCATTCCAAACAACAGATCTAGATGAATTTAGATGTAAAATTTTACGTTCTTTCAGAATCTGGGGTCAAAAATATCATATCGTTAGATTGCCGAGGTTTGACCTACGTTTGACCTTGACCTCTACATGGTGGGGTCAAAAAAGGCCCAAATTCGAATTCAGCGATGCCAAAAACATATATTATATAGGTTTTCAGATTTGTAAACGAATATTTAGCGATTTGACCTTCAAATGCCCTTAAACCTGACCTGATTGAGTCAAACGGACCCCGGATTTGAAATCAGCGACCCGAAAAACCTATGAGACACATGTTCACATCCCAGAGTCAGAGAAGTTTTTTTTTTTTTGTGGGTCTGTGTTATTTATTATTAAACTTAAATTCAAGTGCGAACTAACTAAACGTTGTATTCATTTAAAGCAAGAACTTAAATCAAAAAAACATACAATACAAATTATTGTAACGTGGCCGCATATTATATCTTTCTTTTTCTAGCATTTAAGTTACACTCCTAACAGATGGCGTCTCTTCATACTATGAGAAGGCAAGAAAGCTAGACCAAGAGGGCTTATCGCATGACACGAAGTTGCCACCTTAGCACTAAAAAATATGTAACTTCTAAATGAATGGAGATCCCATCTTCAAACTTGGTATTTGAAATCTTTATTATATAAAGAACAATAAGAGAAAAGAAAAAAAATATCAAAATGGTCTAAGCTACTTAAAATTAAAATTGAATCGCCAACATCCGGTTTTCTATAGGTATAATAAATCTGTTTTTTGCACGAGGTCCACGCACTAAAAATTATGTATCTTCTAAACGTATGGGTATCCCACTCTGAAACTTGGCATGTATTTTCTCTAATATATGGGCTTTATTTTGAGACATTAAAAAAAAATATAAAAATGGGCCAAGTTTACCAAAATTTTATTTGAAATGTTAACTTCCGGTTTTATATATAAGAAAAAATTTCATTTCCGGTTAAGATTTCATAAATAAAAAGAACATCTGTTTTACCATATATTCAACTATTAAAATTATTTTTATATTGCTTCTTTTAATTTATCAACATTTTTCTTAAAAACCATTACTCATTGCTTGTCGATAGTTTACAAGCCCATAACTGGAGTACCAGACCTCAAAATTCAAAATCCTTCTAAATGTATTTTTAGATTCAAATGAAGTATAAATAACACAAAGATGAATGAATTTCAACACCCATCACTTTTTTCGTTGTCCGCTTCACGTGAAATGCCCCATATGTTACATACATACGTGATTTTTTATCAAATTTTTATGCTGAAGTTTTTATATACAAGGTGCGTTTTATTTTTCAGATCGATTTCATCGATTTTCAATCAATAGTTCATTCAATCAAAATTATTTTTTATCCAGCCGTTTCGTTCCGAACAAGACCAAAACCGATACAAAATGTTTCCAATTCTTCCTTTAACTAAAATATTTTTTGCCAATCGTTTAGTTCTGACTAAGAACGAAACTATGTGAAAATGAACGAAATTTTGGCTTTTTCTACTTCGTTCAAGCCATCTTCCATTGTATATAAAATGAATAATATTCATTCCGTTTCATTTCCATATCTAATTGGTATTTCTGAAATGACTGACAGCAAGTTGAATGAATAAAACATAACTCTTTTTCGTTCCTTTTGTTCACTTTATGCTCAACGGTTTCAGTGGCAAGAGATTGCTAATGTCAATGATCTATTCTATTTTGTCTATTTTGGTCTATTTTGATTGTAATCACTCAATCTTTTCGTAGAACGGCTCACAAAGACTGAATAAATCGCGATTGACATATCTCTAATTTGATAGTCGTATATACTGGGCCATAACAAATTCTTAAAAGAACATCTTTCGCAGCAACAACGTGTTGAGATTGGACTGCTCAAGTTTTACAGCTCGCTATAGACGACCACCATTTTTGGAAAACAATCATTACGAGCGACGTAGCACTTTTCGACTTGGCTGGCTTTGTTAATAAACAGAATATCTGATGTCTGAGCATTGAAAATAGAGCTGTGTCTGGATTCGTGATCGCGATTGATTCGGTCTTTGTAACCCGTTCACCAAAAAGATTGATTCAATTGATTGCAATAACAATAGACTAAACCATTCAATCCTAATGTCAATCTCTTGCCACTGAAACCGATAAAGATAAAGTGAACGAAACGAACAAAAAAAAGGTATGTTTCGTTCATTCAACTTGTTCTCAGTCATTACCCAATAACAAATAGAAATGGAAATGAAACGGAATGTATATTCCTCATTTTATACACAATGGAAGAGGGCGTGGACGAAGTCGAATATAAGAAGTAAAGCCAAACTTTCGTTCATTTTCACATTGTTTCGGTCTCGGTCAGAACGAAATGATTAAGAAAAAATATTTTAGAATTGAAAACATTTCGTATCGGTTATGGTCTCGTTCGAAAGGAAACGGCTGGATAAAAAATGATTTTGATTGAATGAAAGATTAATTGAAAAGATAGAATCCTTGAACCAATCAATCATTGATTGATTCGAACTTTGAAAATGAACGATTTGCTCAGCTCTAACTGAATACATTTGATTGATACACCAAAAACCACTACCTCGTTAATTTACTGTTTGGTGCGCGATTTGGCCGGATGGGCTATATTTCTAAGAGGTTGCCATAGGCAATGTTGTAACAGTTCTTGGTAACTGATATGTTGGAAAACTTTCTTATGCCCGAATTGGATCAATTATGCTTACGGAACATGTGGTTCCAACAAGACGGTGCCACATCTCATACAGTTTATGCTAAGATACGAATTTTCCCAGAAATTTTTCCCGGCCGAATAATGTAAAAAAATAGTGATATCGACTGGTCGAAACGATCCGCGGATTTCACAACCCCCGATTCCTTAATATGGAGGTACTTAAAGGAAATTTGTATAGCGTTAAATCAATTACAGCCGATGCTTAAGGGCAACATAAGAAACGAAATTGCTGAAATAACAGCAGATACATATATGCGAAATTGTTAAGCGAATTGTACCTACTTAAAAAAGCTCACTTTTGCGCCAGATAAATGAAATATAGATTATAAAATTGTATTTCATTTTAAATTTAAAGAAAGACATTTGAAAATACGAGTAAAACGCACCCTTTACTTTAAAAAGTATTGTACACAAAACCTCAATAAATTTTGAAAACTAGCATTGAATTTTTTAATTAATTGATTCAAAACCAAATGTAATGACAAAAGTTTTGTAAAAAATAAACATTTTATTCAAAATGAACTCAAACCAAATATTCGAGAAAATTAATTAACAAGATACTTGATAAGAAAAAAGGAATAGTCGTGTAGCAGGTTTTATGTGAAAAAAGACTGAAAATGTGTTGTTTTTTAATTTAAAACAAATTTCTTTGTCGTGGTATTAATTGATTTAGAAGTCACTTCCTTCATTTAGCTATTGGGGTTTAGTTAAAAAAAATTCACTAATGTCTCCATCCTAATGAATGAAAATATAAAAAAGAAATATAAAACCATAAAATTAAATAAAAAAAACCTATTTAAATCATTTTAAGTGCATTAACTTAACAACGCATTTACGTTACGCATTCGGTTATCCAATTATCGTGAATTAAATAATAATAACTAAAATAATTTTAAATTTTAAGTTTAATAAAAAAAAGCCACAAAAACATAAACAAAAATTCAAACAAAATAAAAAACATACCTTTTGAAATAAGTATTTTTAGAATATTCGTGATACTTCAGCATTTGAATCACTCAATCATAATCAATAAAATTAAATTTAAGTTGAATATGAAATAAAAACAGAAGAAAATTATATGTTAAAAGTCACCATAGAAATACATTTATTTAAATAACATTAATATATACAAATCATAAATATCAGACTGTAAAATCTGGAACTGCGAAAAATAGAACGATTGACAGCTTAATGTTAGGTATCTTAATGATATCTAACATTAAGTTGTCAAGATTGTGAAGATTGATAAAAGTAATCAAGCGAGGTATTATAACAGAGGTTCCGTAGATGAGATCCTGTAGGGTATCCTTTGTATACAAGATTATTATTTTTTTTAAATCGCTAAAGGCTTATTACACGTTCCTATCTTAATAAAGTCGTGGCGTTAAAGTCTTAGCGTGAGTCCTCACTCTGGCAAGCTCCTACAAACAGTCCTTGAAAAGCTAAGTAATTGGGCCAGTAGCTCCTGACTTTAATGTCAACCGTCTTAAAACAGAACTGGTTCTGTTTACAAAACCACCATAAATGGGACACGGCTCCATATTACTGGCTCGGTATCGATCGTAAACTAAACTGGAAAGAAAACATCAAAGAATGGGAAAATGCTGCAATACTCTTCTACACCTTCAGTAGAATTTTTAGCAAGAGATGGGAACCCAGCCTCAAAAGCATTCATTCGATGTACACAGCCATTATTATAAGACCTATTCTGACGTATACCTGTTTGGTTTGGTGGCCTGCTTTGGATTTGGGCACCAATCTTGAAGCCATGACAAAAATTCAGACACTAGCATGTATCGGCACAAAAAGTTCCATGAGAACCAAGCCAACCGCAGCCCTACAAACTTTCCTCTCACTTACCCCACTCGATCTATTTACGAGTTAAATACTGTAAACATTGGAAAAAGGGTCACTTCGAAGAGACTATATTTCACCGTACCTAGGTTTGAGCCCAGTCGCACTAACAAATATCCCAACGAGAGAGATATGGATGGAAACGCAAATCATGTATCGGTCTTTACAGACGGTTCCAATACGGGAGCGGCGTTAGGGTCAGGCATCTTCTCAGGCAGCTTGCAATGCCGCAAAATATCTTTTCACATGTGAACTGACTGACAAGAAGAACATTGATATCGTCATAGAGAGCCAGGCGGCAATCAGAGCCATTTCGTCAATTGTCACGAAGTCAAAACTGGTTGTTCATTGCCATAGTGGATTAAGAGTTCTCGGCGAAACAAATTCAGTCACTCTTCGATGGGTACTGGAACACAGTGACATTAATGGAAATGAAATGGCCAATGAACTGGCCAAAAACGGTTCAACCCTTGAACCGAGCCACTCAAGCAGGAAAAGTGTAAAATTCACCAAAGTTTCCCCAAGACCGCAAATGACATCTGTCGGGTTTCATGGAATCTTTGGCCAGATAATTCAAAGAAAAAAAAAAACAGAGTATCTCCTGAAGCTAAGCAGACCTCAATATTGTCTCTCTTAGTTGGAATCCTTACGGGTCACAACTCAATCTGAAATGAAATGGCTGATAAACTGGCCAAAAACAGTTCAATCTCGAACCGAGCCAAATTATACCTTGGGTAGTTATGCCACTGGAGCAGGAAAAGTGTAAAATCCACCAAAGTTTCCCCAATACCGCAAATGATAGATGGTCAATAATTGACACCTGAGGGTTTCACGGAATCTTTGGCCAGATATTTCAAAGAAAAAAACGGAGTATAGTTAAGCAGACCTCAATATTGTCTCTCTTAGTTGGAATCTTTATAGGTCAGAACTCAATGGGAACCCACATGAGCACATCTGATTTATGTAGAGGGTGTCAGGACGAAGAGGTGGAACAAGTCTCATCTCATTTCCTTGTTAAATGCCCCAGCCTGGCCACAAGTAGAGAAGATGCCTTAAGAGAATATTTTTTCGACGAACTGGGCGACTACGTCTCATTTTTGCTACTAAAAAGCATTCTTAAGACTGTTAATGCACCATCACACCAATTTAGAGCTGATAGTATATGAGCTTAGTGCCGGGAGTACCGCTTGACTATCTGACAACATGACGGTAATGTTCTTGTCACGATCGTTCATTTCGATCCACGCATTTCCCTATGGCTTGAACCTCTGCTTGGAAGATGCTGGTGGACTGCCCCATCAGTATAGAAAGTTTGGGTTTAGACACAAAGATTCCTGTACCCGGCCCTTCGATTGTTCTCGATCCATCAGCGTACTCTGTAGAAAAGATTATCTTGAAATTATATTTTTTGATCATATCATCTTTTGCGATGTCAAGAAGGTTTGTTATTGTGGACCGGCTGATTATGTCTCTTTCTCTAGACCAATAATTTTGGTGGTCCCAGTTCCTTCCTCTCATGATATCTCTCATTGCCGCACTTCCGATGACCTCGTGTAGAGGGAATTGGTGGGTTGGAGTGGCTGTCTAGTTGTTGTTGACTCACTTAGACCTCAAGGATCCGTTGTGATACCACTGAAGAAGTTACTCATGGGAGAGTAATGAATTTAAACAAACCATTTCGTGCTTTTAATGAAATTAGAGAGACATTTTGTGTCGATCGTTGCCAGTTCACTGGTATTATCGAAGAAGGGATTACCGAGATAGATATTCCTTCTATTGGAGAGTGCTGGACATGTACATAGAAGGTGTTGGACTGTTTCCTCTTCCTCCTCGTCCATGCAGCTTCTATAGAAGTCATTTGTGTAGACTCCTAGCCTCAAAGCATGTCTACCTATGAGGCAGTGGCCTGTTATAACTTCGATTGTAGAGCTTATATTTTGTCTGCTCAGGGAGATCAAGCCTTTTGACCGTTTTAGGTCTATGATTGGCCATATTTGTTTGGTTGCCAGGCAGGTGGTACCCTGTGACCATCTAGCATTTGTTGATTCTAGAGCATATTAGAGTGTAGAGGGAATAGATGGAGGACAACCTTCATGGCTGTGGTAGGGCAGAGTCTCATTGCTCCCGTAATTCAATTACACGCGATCCTTTGGACTTTTTCTAGGGTTTTATAGTGGTTGATACTGTGGTTGTCTTGTGTCATGCAACCTCCCTCTGCGATTCAATTACTTCACCAGCTAAGTGAATATGTTTCATATGTTTAATAGAAGTCTTTTCCTGGTAAATGGTATGATTCTCGTCTTGGAGGGGTTCGTCCTTCAAAAAGACACCATTTCTATGTAATTGTTAGTCCTTTTTAGATAATATCGCAAGGAGTTGCTTCAGATTTACCTACGGCAATTATAGCGATATCATCAGCAAAACCAATGAAGCTGGGAGGTAAGATTTTCTAACAATTCATCCACTACAAGACTCAACTACAAGGGTGATACTACCCCACCCTGCGGACAATCACTTGTTGTGATTATTTTTTTTACATTTCGTCCTGCTTGTACCTCTGCATTTCTAGTGGCTAAAATTTCTTTTATCGATATAAGAACATTGCTTACAGCCTCGTGGGAAGTGTTGTCAAAGGCTCCCTCTATGTCTAAGCAAATGCTGTTTCCTTTACATCTGAGGCTTTTTGTATCTTATTTGTTAGTTCAAACAGGGCAATCTCTGTTGATCTGCCCGCCATGTATGCGCGTTGTCGCTGATTCAGAGTCCTTCTTCTGATCTTATGAAGTTGTCAATTAATTTTTCCAAAGTTTTCAGTACAAAGGATGTTAAGCTTGAAAGATTTTGGATGGGTTGTATCTTTTTTCCCTTTTTTGGGAATGAAGATTATCCTAACTGTTCTCCATAGACTTGGCATATAAAAAAGGGCAATACTTCTCTGAAGAATATTAATAAGATAGGGCATAAGGTCTTCTTTTCCCTTCTACAAGAGAGCGTTGGACTTTCATTCAGAAGGCCTTGGGTTCGATTCTCAGGGTCTACAAGAGTATCTCTTGTCATGAAAAGTGCTGGTCATTAGCCGGTCGGAATCGGCAGAAAATTGTAGGTCCCCTCCAATTCTACAAATACGCACCCAGAAATGGTTCAGATTTGTAAGTTATTATAGGTTTATTGGCTCTCAAATGAGCCGTCATGGTCTCAAATTTTTAGGTGGCACTCTTGTGGAGATCCAGAATATTTAAGAAGGTACTCGTACCGTGAATTCTCACTAAACTAATAATTGTTTTGTCAGTTTATATAACTGAAAACGTCAAGTGTCTAGAATAATCTAAAACCATGACGTTCTGAGCCCAAAATTGGGTCCCTCTTTATACATAATTTGACCACTTCTAACAATTTTATAATTAAAACCATTCACTTATTGAAATCAAAATAATAAAAATAATAAAATTATTTTATATAATTTTAGTCCGATAAACCTGAATTTAATGTTCACCGTGTAGTATTTTGTGGATAATATTGTCTCAATATATATTTAGTAATTGATCCTCTAATTTTTAAATTTATGTTTGTTACCAAAGGATGATGATTGCTGTTTAAAAATGCCCCTAAAAAAGTTTAGTTGCATTTTAACGTTTACGTTTTTTTCTCAGCAAATAATTTTTTTAAAGAGAGAAATAAAGATTGATTTTTTTTGATACAAACAAAAAAGTGAAAAGGAAATTTATTTTAAAATTTAACGAACAACAATTTTGGAAGAAGCTTTATATATATATATATTTTGATTCTTATACAGCCATGAACGGTAGTTTTGAAAATAAAATAAAATTGGAGGATCAATGTAAGAGTGTGAACGAAATGTAATGATTGAACAAAAAATAATATATCACAGATATTTAAACATTAACAAATTTCATGCATAATATTTAAAATACAAACAATATTATAATTAAGCATAGGCACTGCAGTTGCGAACAGTTTTAACGTGCACTTATATAACCCACACTAGATATAGATAGATCACTAAATTGACTGAAATTAAAAAAAAATTATCCTAAATTATAATGTTTTATAAACTTACATTTTGTTTAATCTACTGACGGGATTAGTTTTGATTTAATAACATAAGTAAATTAAAAGAAAAAAATATTAATATGTATTTTGAAAAATGATTAAGACATTAAACATTGGGTGGCGCAAGATCTCTAATCGCTCAATTGTTTCAAAATAACGATATTTGAGCTCCATATTCGATGTTAAAAAGTCGAAAAATTTTCCCGAAACAGTCTCAAAGAACAAAAGGGATGTTTTCATCAATTAAAATGGTATATCACGAAGTTTTCAACAGATTAGAGTTCGGATTTTTTTTTTGGTGGTGGTGCAACAGCTCGTAGTGAACCAGGACCTAGTGACTTACAACTCTCAACCATTCCTGCGTGCGTGTTACCAGGAACGGAGGGGACCTACAATTTTCTGCCGATTCCGAACGGCTAATGAGTAGCACTTTCCATGACAAGAGATACTCTTGGAGAATTTTTCAATTACTCGCAAGAGACAGTACACCCCTGAAAAAAACTTTCTTGCAGCGGCTGAAAATCGAACTCGAGACCTTCCGCATGACAGTCCAACGCACTAACCAATATGGCAAGGGGTACTACTTCGGATTTTACTTGGTGCGTTTTAATATCAAGGGATCTATATGGATCTGGGTCTGGGTTAGTTTTTAACACGTATTACAAAAACTCTCTCTCTCTGTATCTATTTGAAAGATCAAAAAATTAGTTCTTACTCTTCTGGGTATATGGATTTTAAACATTTAAAAATCAAAAAACGTTAGGAAAAAAAGATTGGCATAGAAGACTACTGTCACCCACCATGATCCGTATCGTTTTCTTTTTAAAGGTTCATCTACATATATGGATCATTGGCAATAATAAAACGCGACTATTGTTCAAATGTTTAAACAAAATATTCCCAACTTTTCAATTACTGACTTGTACAGTGGGGAGCAAAAATGAGTACATGTTTTAAGAAAATGAAACAAAAGGATAGAATTTTATGTTTTTTTATAAACAAATAAAACAAATTGTTTTTACTCTGAACGCTAAGTATATAATTTACAACTTAGGAAAAAAAAAAAAACAAACATTGCTTCAAAAATAACAGTTAATAAAATAATTATTAATCGAAACCCCATGTACTCAAATTTGCACGTTTCGCCGTTATCTCTTATTTAGTTAAATTACTTTGTTTATTTTGCGTTTCCTTAAAAATAACATATTGTGGCAGGGAATTGTACTGTTTTCAAAGTTCTACGCCATTTAATTAGTGCTTAAAAAATAAATATTCACTTTCTTACAGAAAAGATAAATAAAAATGAAAAAATTGTACTTGGCGGAAAAAGGCATAGTTTCTCAAATTGAAGTAAGACTATCTTCAAGAAAAAGTGCTGAGAGAATGAAAATCTGCCAAAGCAGTGTCCTTTTGATAAAAAAACGTTAAATGTGCTTTGCACCAGCAATCGCCCAGGCATACAGAAAATGCTTACTGGTGGTGACACATGGTTAATGGAGCGATCAATGCATATAAAAGACTGCAAGATGCCGAAATCAGCGGCGAAATTAAATAATACAAACGTGAGTGAATGGACAGCTAGGAGAACCCTACAAAATATTGGTTAAGAGCAGCTGCTAAACAGAAAAAAACAGCACTGTCTACCAAAAATGTTAAAGCACTTCTTAAATTCTGCAAAAAACAAAAAACTAGAGTGTTGAAGATCGGAAACGCGTATTCTGGTCGGACTAGACTAAAATATATCGATTTCCATTAGATGGTAAAGAGAATTTTTGGCATCGGCAGAATGGAACTCTTCAAAAGGAACAGGTGAAAGAAACCATGAAGCATGAAGGTGGCAACTTGATGGTGTGGAGATGCTTTACGTCGTGGAATGTCGGTCCGCTGATTAAAATTGAAGGAATAATGAAGAAGGGACAATATTTGTCTATTCTGCATAATAACTTACCAGAATTTGGAGACGAATGCGCTTATTCCACTGAGGAGATCATTTTCTAACAAGACTGTGATCTCAAGCACACTGCACGAATTGTGCAGAGCTGGCTTGAAATGCAGTTATTTCCAACCATGAAGTGGCCAGCACCTAGTCTAGATTTAAACCAGATCGAGACTTGTGGGCAATTCTCAAAAGACGCATGGCATCTTACGATAATCCTTCAAGAAACTTAAATGACTTATGGGAGCAAGTTTAGGAGCAGTGCCAAAATATTTCACATGCTCATATCGAAAATTTAGTCGAGGGTATGCGCAGGAGAGTAAGAAGTGTCATACTCAATAAAGAGCTGTGGACTAAATACTAAGACAAGCGATTCAAAACAAATCTGAAACGTGCAAATTCGAGTACATGGAGGTTTCCATTAATAAACATTTTACTAACTGTTATTTCTTAAACAATGTTTGTTTGTTTTTTTCCTAAGTTGTAAATTATATACTTAACTTTCATAATAAAAATAATTTGTTTCAATTGTTTATAAAAAAACATAAAATTCTATCCTTTTGTTTCATTTTCTTAAAACATGTACTCATTTTTGCTCTCCACTTATGTAAACTGTGATTTAAAACGTCCAGTTGGGGTTCCTGTGGAAACGATTGTTGTTTATGCAGCGTGGCTAAAATTGCAATGTTGCAACAATTGAATTGAAATTGACTTTTGACGAAAATTTCGGTTTTTCGGGTATAACTCTTAGATAGAGAATTTAATCCAAATGTCGAGTTTGTGAACTATGTGGCAATCTATCTAATTTGCTTAATCTGTTAAGTAGCAGACTTATAAAACTTAAGATCATTTTGAAAAACGTGGACCAAAATAAAAGTGCCATTTTTGTGTTGTCTCATGGGGAAGTTGTCCAAAAATAATTTAAAAATTATAAGTCCAAAAAAAAGGACGTACCAAAAACCTTCCTCTCATTATGTTGATTAAAAAAAGTAATATATAAGGGTGGACCATATAGTGGTTTCTTTTCAAATCATAGATTATTTTGAAGCTGACAGCTGTTTCCCGCTCGAAATCTTGACAGAAAGTCAGTTTCATACCTCCGCGGAACAAAATAAGTAGCTTTACTCTTAAATAACGTGGGGAAATATTGAAAACTTATTTCTAAAGTGAGTGCTGTATAGCCCAAGCAGTGCGTTTTTTGAAAAGAAGATTGGGCCGAAATAAAGCAGCCACCGCGACTGGTATGCTAGTGGATAACACTCATGGTCCCCATCGTCGTACGGTGCGTACTGACGAGAATGTGGCCACTATAGCCGAGAGTGTGAGACTCAATTCATGAAAATCAACTCTCCATCGATCTCAACAGCTCAACATTTCACGCACTAGCCTGAGGAGAATTCTGCACAAAGATTTCGGATTATTCGCTTACAAGGTCCAATTGACTCAGCAATTGAAGGCGCACGATCATTTGCTTCGTTATCGCTTCGCAGTTTGGGCCTTAGAGCAGCATTAATTCAACAACGATTTTGGGCGAAAAATCATCTTTCTGACGAGGCGCATTTTCATCTCGGCGGCTACATAAACAAACCGCATCTGGGGCTAGGAAAACCGGCAATTTATGGACCAGAAACCAATTCATCCACCGAGAGTGACAGTTTGGTGCGGATTGTAATCGATCTTTTGCGCACCAAATTCTTAAATTGTGTATCAGCCGTGTTGGCGATGTCAACTAGACATCTCGGAGCTGCGATTAGACCCATTTGGAATTTTTTTTGGGGCACCTTAAAGGATCGATTATTATGCCAATAATCCGAAAACGATTCACGCACTTAAGTCGAATATCATCCAAGCAATCAGTGAGCTACAGCCCGAAATCATCAACAAGGTCTTGGAAAATTGGATTGACAGATTGCTCGACTGCGAAGCCAGCCTTGAACAACGTTGTGTTCCATAATTAATGGGAGTGTTTGTTCTTACTAATAAAACCATAATACTTACATGGGAAAAATTTAATTTTGTTAATTTTATTGCATTTTCAAAAAGGAACTTGTATTTAGCCCACCCTTTATTCTAAATGATCTTTTAGTAGTAGCCTTTGGCATGCAGAACATCTGGGTTTGATTCCCAGCCGCTGCAAAAATCTTTTTCAGGAGTGCCTATTGCAAAGAAGAGACAAATCCTTTAAAAGCGTCTATAGTCATGAAAAGTCTTAGCCGTTAGGACTGTATTCATGCTAATACCCACACATGAATGTTTGAGATTTATAGGGCAATAGGTTTAGGATCTCTACGTGACAGTGGCCTCTTATTTATTTATTTATATTTATTACTAATTAAGAAGAAAGAATAGTGAACGTGTTTTCGAAGTAACCCCCAAACTCTAAATGACATATAATTCACAATTTTAAAGTTGTACCCGAATAATTTTTATTAAAATTTTATTTAAAAAGAAAAAAATTGAAATTTTTGAATTTCGACTAACAGCCAAGCCTCCAAAAATCGAGTTAAATCGAAATGAAAGCGAATTTCTAAATCGAGTGAATTTGTTTTCAGTGTTCTAGCATTTCACTCGCTTTTATAATTTTGAAATCACTAAATGAATTTGAAAACTTCTGTCATCTGTCACTACTCAGTTGGCAAGTACAAAACTATTTTGTTTGTGAAGATTTTTGACTGCTATTAAAATTTTATGTGTAAATTTTGTGTTCAAATTCGAATTTGAATCACCTGAAAATCGAAATCTGGAACAAAGAAAATGAAATCGATATCAATAAAAGTGAATTGTACTCGTAGAACAGCAAATTTTATTTTGTATGGATTTCCATTTCATTTCGAGTGAAAGTCAAATGTAGAACCTGACTGTAAACTTGGAAGAAAAGCTAGTCAAATGTTAATAATATACACATTTAAAACTTTTACATGAAGTCTTTTCGAAAGCATTCACTGTTTAAATGTTATATGCCAAAAAGTCTTAAATTTCGACATTTTATTTTCATTATAAATATAATACTATAATAATATAAAGAGTTTTTTAAATGACGTGAGTAGTTTTTGCGGACATTTTGTTTCAGTGACAGCTGTCAAATTTGTTGTTTAGTAAAATATTGATGCCAAATCACCATGGCAGGTAACACGATTGAACAGCACGTTAAAATTACTTAAATGAGTTTTCGTTAGTGCAAACGTTGCGCGCCTTTTTTACAGTAGACTTGGTGGGCTTTCATAGTCGACTATTCAACGTTTGGTGGCCAAATTTGAAAAGGAACGCAAGAACGCCCGAAAACATCGCCACGGTCAGTGAAAATGTAAAATAAAACATGAGGCAGTCTATTCCTAGCCGTGCAGAAGATTTTGGCCTTTTGCAGATTTGCTTCGGGACTTGGATCTACATCCGTAAGGGGGTGGCCGTGGCGCGATGGATGTGTGCTCGCCTGTGAACCTCATGATCACAGGTTCGATCCCTGCCGTCGGTCGTCTATGTCGTCTTAAATTCCATTAAAAATCTTCTAAAATTGTCATCAATGGGTTGCTGGTTTACTCATTACATGTTGTTCAGGCATAACACTAACAACATGTAATTGAGTTAAACTAGTATGCCCAGCAAGGATGAACACGAATAAAATAATGTGAATTATAAGCGACATTCAAATAAGACACGGTATTCTCCGCTTTAGTTCAGCCGCCATCTCTGGAGATAAAATATCTGAGACAACAACCTTCATTCTCAGAACATCGTGCCACACATCTTTCCTATCTTTCTTTCTCTTCCTTAAATTCACGCCCACGCTGTGTTCAAACATTTAAAGGGTAATCATAATCCCTTGAGCGCGTGTAGATTATAAAAAAAAAAAATGTAACTGCCCCAGGAGCTCAAAGACCCAAGACAACCCCATTTGTTCTCTGACTGCGCTTAAGAAAGTTTGGAAGAGGACCCTAATTTTGATAAAAAATCATCTTTAGCGACGAGGCGTATTTTTGGGTGAATGGTTGTATTAATAAGCAAAATTGCCGTAGATGGAATAACACCAACCCACAAGACAGGTGACAATGCATCCTCAAAAAGTAACCGTGTGGTGTGCTTTTTGGCCCGGCGACGAGTCATTTGTGCACATTTATTGGAAAACGACGTTGGTGAGGTGGTTACCGTCAATGGCGAGCGCTACAGAATGATGATAATCAACTTCTTATGTCATAAATTGAACCATATGGACCTAGACGACATGTGGTCCCAGCTGAATGGCACTACGTGCCACACAGATAACGCCACTAATGACACTCTGCTTGAACGATTTGAGGGTAAAGTTATTCTTCGGAGATGTGAGTGTAATTGACCAGCAAGATCTGAGATTTGACTTTTTCTTGTGGAGTTTCTTGTAGTCGCAAGTATATGCGAACAAGCAACAATGGGCTGAAACCCATAAGGTGAACATAACACAGGTCATTGTTCAAACTCAGTCGGATCTATGCGGAAAAGTTATTGGCAGTTGGAAAAAACGGAATCGTAAGAAAGCGAGGCGGGCATTTGAACGATGTCATATTCCATACATAATGACATACAAATAAAAATATTTTGTCAGTTCCTCACATAGTTTGTTTTAATTTTATTTCAACATCTATCCGCCCATATCGAAAAATCCATTAATAATTTGACCAAAATCTGAGAATTATTCATCATAGACATAGATTCAATGCTTCAATCTTTCAACAAGCTTTTCGATTCCGCTGGAACTTTCGACATCCGAACGATAACGATGTGAATCTAGAAACTTAAGATGAGAGTATCTACTGTCGCCAGCAAAACAATTTTTCAGGATTAGATGGTTCAGACAGAAGATAGATCATATTATAAAGAGAATTGGAGACAAAACGGAGCCTTGAGGAACTCCAGCGTTTAATTTACAAATATCAGATTTAAAACCATATAATACAACTTGTATTGAGTGGTCAATGCTAAAAAATGGTTCGGATATTCGATAAGAGAGCTTGATGCCAAACTCTACCAAATGCTTTAGAAAAATCCAGTGCAATAATTTTAGTTTCTCCAAAACGATGCCACTGTTCGGTGAGATATTAGTTGGTTCCACGATTTATACCTTAGTAAGATCACTTTTTTTCTTATGAACATATACTTATGTTTGTCTTTATTTTTCAAGCGCCATTTATAATATGTTGATTTATTTAATTTACCAACTGGAGTTTTTTTCGCATTATAAAAAAAATGTGTCCATTAATAAAAATGATGCTCAAAATTTTACGCCACCCATTGTTTTGTTTAATTTATTGCAAACATAAATCTATAGATAGTTACAATTCAAAACCATGCCTTATACTAATATAATTCTGTTAAGAAAATTTTAATCATGCCATCCTCTGTAAGTCAAATCTACCTAAAAGTTGAAACTTAAATAAAAACAATCGCAATAAAGGCATTACTTTTAAACCAGAAAAGTGTTTTCAGTGACATTTGTCGCATTTTTTTTAGTTCTTTAACTTTTCGAGTTCTTTTATTTATTATATCAGCTTTTCATTTAAAAATGATATAAAATTTTAATAAAATCGCTGAAAACACTGGTTTGAAATTTTGAATTTATATTCGAAAGACTATAGTTAAGTCCTTTTTTCCAATTTAAAAAAATCAATTGATATTTTTCCTTTATATGCAAATTATATATTTAAATGCAATTATGAAAATAATAAATATATTATGCAAAATATAAAAAAAAATAATAAACATAGAACATACCTTCATGATTTTACACTGTGCTACACCAGTAACTGTAAGCGGCACACCTTGTGCAGTTTCGACATTTTCGCACATTGGATTTAGTGTCATAACTTCAAGGGATAGTCGTTGAACATCTGTAACAAGCCACCATGCCCAAGCCCATCCTCCAACTATTGTTCTCTTCTTCGTAGATCCGCAACAGCCACCTGAAATTAATCGAAATTAGGAATGTTTAGGAATTAAGGTAATTAAAAATTTTGCTTCAATATATCAGGGTTTGTGTGTTTTTTTAAGGGGACTTGCGAGCAGTGGCGGCTGGTGGGTTGTTGAACAGGTGGTGCACTTTACTTGCTCACTAAGTAGGTATTAAGATTAGAAATCGCAAAAAAACAACAATTTACATGTATATGTCGATTTTTTATTATTTTGTATAATTGCTCGAAGAATTTCGACCATGTATAAAACTGACACACTTATTACATTTAGCAAGGAATAATGTTTTTTATTTTTTCACTTAAATGCGTCAAATCGTGAATTCAGGTAACTTTATCTTAAAAAGATTTATTACTGTCTTAAATATACCTAATCACTGCTAATTTTATCCCACACCACACACTGTACATAATAGAGAATCGAACCAAAACCAAAAAAAGAGGCTGGGTGCGACCCACACTGATAACTTCCCATTTGTTTAAAAAAAAACTATTAATTCAATATTTGTCAACATTTTACCAATTGTACAAAATTATACTATGTATAAAATAAACCAAATTAGAAGTCAATATCACTACTAGTTCTCGAGAATTTTGAGTCGAAAAACAATTTTTACCAATTTTCAATAGAATTTTATATAGTTTTTTATTTTTTGTAAAAAAACTGTAAACTGATTTTTTTTGAAATTTTCACCAGTTGTCAAACACATTATTTTTCGTAAAATAAAATTATTTTGAGTTTCAAATTGTTTTCCGTTCTTAGAATATCTAGGTTATGAAATTTTTTTTTTCAGTTTTTTTTATTTAAAAAAATAACAGTATGTTAATTTTTTTCCAAATTCATACCAAATCTGTACGACCTTATAATGAGTACATTAAATCTTATTTGAAATCAATAGCATTATTTTTTCGTGAGATATTTGAAACTAACCAAAATTTTTACTTTTTTTTTAAACCGTTATAGTTAAAAAACTACTCACTGAATTTTAATAAACGCCCTTTCAGCCTCTTTCGAAGTTATTATCTATTAAACAAAATTTATTTGAAGTCGATATCTTTACTCGTTCTTGAGATATCGACGACGAAAAATGGTACCAGAACGTACGGACGTACGAACGTACGTACACACACACACACAGACATCTCTCTAAAAATGATTGATATAGCCTCTAGGGACCTTGAAACGTCGAGAAATGTCAAAAATTCCATTTTGACAAATCGGACCGATTACAATAACTCCCTATGGGAAGTTAATAAAAAACAATTACTAACCTAACCCCTACAAACCTACACTATTTAACCAGTCACGGATAGAGCGAAACAATATTACATATTCGCAGGCGCAGCGCATTCTAGTCAAACATCGGTTGCTGTAGTTAATCTTCTTCGGTTCTCGTGCGCTGCACGAGAGCAGGCTAATTTCTCAATACACTTTAATGAAATATCTTTTGTCTCACGTGTCAGGGATACTTGCTTGTAACTCATACAAGTTATATTAGCAGTCCTCGTGCGCTCGCCGAAGCGCACGAGAATTTTTATTTGCAGGGAAAGTAAGTTTTAATAGTAAAGCAAAGCGCTTACATTGTTTCGTTGTTTACTTGTTTGTTTGTTTGTGTTCTTGTATGTTTAAAAAATAAATATTAATATGGGAATCTAAAAATAAAGATGCAGTAATATTTTGTAATTTTTAAATCTTTTGAATTGGTGGTTCAGCGCACGAGCGCACTTAAGGTACAGCCGCCACTGCTTGCGAGTACAGGACAAATAAAAGATTTTAAATATTTGTATTATTTGGGTTATAGGGAATGCATCAACTTGCTTATTAATAAAAATTTGTTTAATTTCATAAGTGACTTCATGACTAAGTGTTTTTTTTTAATTTAAGAACTCGCAAGCTTTGCAAGAAAGTGTATATAATGTGCATAGTTAGAAGTGATCTTTATTCAATATTACTATTAGGGAACGATATTTCCAGGCAGTTATTACGTAGCTTACCAGAGTAAGTCAGTAATCGCCGTTTAAAATATTTTTGAGTTCATCCACGGTTAGACTGTTTTTACTCCAGTGAGAGAGTTAAGAATGGGACAAGTGCCGACAAAGTGTTTCACGTCCTCTGATATATGCCGGTTACACATCAGTCTACATTCAGTATTTTGGTTATTTAGGCTATAGTTTAAGCGCAAGAGTCCCTTCTTACTTTGAAAGTAGTGGAAGTAGTGTCAATACTGTTGCTGTTGTGAAAATTAGTTCCTTGATTCACTTAGCCTCGCTTTTTCACCGAAAATTCAAATTTTGATTCCTTGATAGAACTACGAAGGGTAACCAATGGATTTTGACATGTTGTGGAGTTGTCGATGTCTATTTGTACGTTATGCTCCAAGAACATTCTTGACCACTAATTTGGGAAGTCTTTGAGGGTGGTTTTCCATGACATTTCTTATATAGCTGAATTTTAGTTTGAGAGTGTACAGGGAGAGAGGCGGAAGTCCAGTCTCCACATGGAGTATGTACGTTGGGGTGTTTTCTGGTAGGCGAAAGATTTTCTTTAAGAAGTATCTTAAGTGTTTATCTACCTCATCATGCGGAAAAAAACCCACAGACTTGAACAGCATAACCCATTATGGTTTTTACTACCATTTCAAATAATTTGTACTTCACAGTTGATGCGACGCCGACGTCCTTCTTGCCAAGAATTCCTTTCCACTTACAATTGATAGCCATTTTAGCATCATAAATTTTGAATTTGAAATGCTTTTCAAGAGTCAGTATTGCTCCTAGTCAGTATTACTCCTAGATACTTATACTCTTTAACCTTTTCTAGCCCCTTTCCTTCCCAGGTCCATTTTTTCGTCTCTAGCGTATCTACCGGTGCCATTTCGGAAGACCATCATTTTCGATTTATAAGCGTTACCCTTTAAGTTCTATGTTCTACAATATTGCTGTAATTTGTTAACCATAAGCTGCAACATATTTGGCGTGTCCGCCAGTAGGACATTGTCGTCTGCATACATTAGACATTTGATGTTTATTCCGTTAAAAACAATTCCTCTTGGGAGAAAGGAAGTAATATTATCAAGGAATAATGTGAAGAGTAAAGGACTTAGTAAACATTCTTGCTTGACACTCATTTTTGTTTCAAACCAGCGAGACAATTGGTTCCCATCCCACATGGCCCCTTGGTTTTTCTCATACACACTTTGTATTACTTTGAGGAAGAATGAGTGCATTTTTATCAATGAAGTCAAAAGCTGCCTTAAAATCCACGAAAAAAGCGTATAGTTTTCTTCCATTATCAAGGTATATCTTCGCTATGCTAGTTAACGTGAAAATGTTATCCACAGTGCAATTTTCTTCTTGGAAAGATGAGGCTTCTTCTGAAGCCTTCTCCCACTGATCTTTGGTAGAAGATCTCATTAAATCACTCAGACAATAGTATTTTAAAAATTTCATCGTGGAATACTCGTACTTCTAGAATTCTTACAGTATACTCAGTATACTCCGGGTGCCTTATTAAGCTTGCAAGCGTGGGCTACAGATTTTATTGCTATTTGTGCATCCATGTATATGTAATCATAATATGCATTTACATGTACATATATGTAAAGAGTTTTCTATCCTGAAATAAGAATAAAACATGATGCCGCCAGCCCAAATATAGATATTTATTTTCGAGTTCTAAACAAGATTTGAATAAAATTTCGCAATATTCATGTCTATTACAGAATTCGCAGAATTTTACTCCCGGTGAGTTGATTCCATCCGTTGACATTTCGCATCCACTGTAAAACTGAATTATGAAATTCGCCGGATGAACTACATTGTCGATTCCTAAAATTACCTTATCATTTATGAACTTTCGTATCGACACTGTCAGCTAAAGACATTTAGTTAACGGCCTAGGCTTTGATAATAGCATCGCTATCGATCAACGAAATCAAGCATCGTTGTACGTGGTCAGTACTTGGATGGAGGATCGTTCAATACCAACCGTGTGCTTTTTTTTTTTTTTTTTTAGATTTTTAGATTTCTGGCTCTCCGGTTGCGTTGTTAGTTGTGCGTTTTCTATTAAAATTTTTTAAACAAACACTTAAACATTCAGCGTGATAAGCTTTTGACTTACATTTTTGTGCTTTCCATTGCTTATTTTTGTTTTTATTTTTCGTTTAATCAAAAATTCACTTGATTCGTCTCGAAATTGGTGCTAATATAAAATGATAGAAATTTTATGGAGTGCGAATGGATTGCGAATTCAGTAATACCATATAAGTTGAACAAAATGTCAGTGGTGCAGGGATTGTTACCGACATTCGTTCAACTTTCATTCGTCGGATTCAGTAATAGCAAAAGTTTGGAAATTAATTGGAACAGTCACTTTAGCTCATTCGAAAAAAATTCTTAATTATTGTGGGGTGTAAAAAAAATCGAATTTAATTTTGCAAAAATTACCTACAAGCATATTTCAAAAACAGTCGATGATTTCTTTTTCAAAAATTTATTTTTACGTGTATATTTATTAACACTGAAAATTTAGCATTTCCATTTCCCGAATTGTTTCCTTGTATCCTCACATTGAAGGCGTTATTTCGGGCGACTTCAGAGCACACAATTCGAGTTAGTTCCTCAGGACAGACAATACACGAGGGAAGATATATTGAGATCTTTGCTGAGATGTGCCACCTTACTCAGCTTGTAGATAAGGTCACTCGAATGTGGCAAAACAGCCACATTCTCGAATAGTTTCATACTTCTAATCCTGATAAGTATAGCGTAACGGTAAGCTCTCCATTCGGCACTTCAGATCATTCTGTAATATCAGGAAATTTCTCGTGTCCCATTCATTCAGTTAAAGAAGCATGCTAACTGAGACGGTCTGAATAATTTTTTTAGAATTTTTAACTGGTCAGTATTTTTCCTCGACAGTGACCTTGATGCTTGGGATGTGTACATTTATTCCTTACAGAATTAATAGTACAAAGCCTAAAGAAAAAAGTCTTTGTTCGATTCTTCACAGCAGCTATCAGTTTTAAAGAAGTAAGTGTCCGCTCTTACAAAGCCAACCCAAATGAGGAAACTCAGAAAAAGGATAAGCAAGTCAGAAACCAAAGCAGCGCTGTTATAAAAAGAACCAGATTCTAACATGACCAGAAATTAAGGCAAACAATTCTGCAATGTCTAAAAGGTAGTAGAGTTTTCTGGTCATTTGCCAAATGTTGCTTCAACTGATATGGAATCTTCCCTAGAAGATGGAAAACAGCATTTGTCCAGTCTGTTCCTAAAACAAGGCAACCTCTCTTCTCCATTCTCCTACCGACCAATTGTACTTACGTCCCTTCTTTCAAAGGTCATGGAATCGCTGATCAATCATCAGGTCAAGAATTATCTTAAGAATTAATTACCGGCATATCTGATCGCATATCTCACCGAAGAGTGGAAGAGATCTTTATGTTGTTTTGGAGAAAGTAATATTACTGCGCTTGATGTTTCTTAGGCATTTGATAGAGTTTGGCACCAGGCTCTCTTATAAAAAAATACGTGCGTTTGGTATCAACGAGACTCTTATTCTTTGAATTATGAACTGCCTTCTAAAGCGTGGTAGTATGGCTTTGTTATTAAGAGAAAACATTCCCATTAAACATGGAACACAGCGTCGTTCAAGTGAATTGAGTCAGCATACCAGTTTCACGAACTTTTTTCACAAACTTGTGTACATAAGGCGCGGTGGGTGCTTCGTTTCGGCCAAAACTTCTTTTCAAAAATCGCTACACAGCACTCACATGGGAAATAAGTTTTCAATATTTCCAAACGTTGTTCAATAGTAAAGCGACTCATTTCTGCGAAGGTATGAAACTGACTTTCTGTCAAAATTTCGAGGGGGAAGAAGCTGTCAGTGTCAAAATAACCAATGATTTAAAAAGAAACCACTAGATGGCTCGCCGTGTAGATAGTTCAATACATGTTGTATTGGCCGGTTTCAAGTCTGATCTTCACAAAATAAATGCTGGTATTCTCTAGGACTCCGTTTTATCGCCGACTCTCTTCCTCATTTACATATATAGATCTCTTGTTTGAAACTTCTATTTTGCCGACGACTCTATCTCAGCTTTTCATACTCGTTCCCAAATTCACGTCCATCTCCTTGGGAAGTGTAATTGCAACGGTATCGTATGATAAGCTCATTAAACTCCGACCTTAACAGCAAGTGCGTTTTATTATCCACAAATCTATCTGGATCCGGATCTGGATCTTCCCTTAAAAATAAAACGATACGGATCTTAGTGACAGCAGTGTCATAAGTAAGTCTCTTTTTATCCTTTGGTTTGTAAATTTTCAATTATTTCTTGTCTTTTTTCTTTACACTATAGCTTACACTACCTTATCATAAAAGCCATCTACTCGCCAGTGTAATAACTAATTTTTGGATCTTTGAAATAGATCCCGATAGAAAATAGGATCCGAAATTGTTTTTGTAATACATGTTAAAACTTAATCCAGATCCGGATCCAGATAGATTTGTGAATAATAAAACGCACCTAGCATTGTCAAATGGGGTGTAAAAAATCGTGTGGAGCAAAATACACCCCCTATGCCATTGTCCTTGAATGCCGCTTGTATCAAAGAAGATGAAAAGTTCTCAGCACTCGGTATGTTTGTCGAAGATGATCTTCCTTAGGAAGAATGCTTAGGATGTCTTTATATGTGTAAAAAATTTTGTCACTAATTCTGATCTGGCCACAATTTATAAGGCGTTTATTCGTCCAAAACTCGAGTATGACTTTCATCTTTGGGCAGGGGCAGCAAAAATTGCTCTTCATTTATTGGATAGCATCCAGAAAAGAGCGTTAAAACTGATAGGAAACCGAGCTATTATGGGTTCTTTCCTATCTCTTGAACACCGTCAGTATGCTTCAGTTAAGTACATAAATATGAACATAATGAAATTTTCTTATTAGATGTTTGTTAATTGAGCGGCTATAATCATGAAAATTGGCTTGAAAATCAACTCTTCAATATTTGCATGCTTCATAAAGCAAATATAAAATCACGCATCAGGTACGGCTTATCACAATTTTCTCCACCTATCACCTATTGTATCTGATATAATAAAATTAAAAAAGTGGTTTGCTATAGAAAGTATGATTGTAAACGTCAATTTATTTTTATTACGTCACTACTACTTCTTTAAAATGTGATTTGATTTTGGTTAAAGAAAATCCATCTTCAACGAGAGTAAACCGTAATTTCGATTTTATACAACAAAACCAAAATGTATAGGTAAGGTTTGGCTTTGGTCTGGGCACCACCTGTTAAATGTGTTAAAAGTCACGCTTATATGCACATACATAAAAAATAATTGTTCGCCAAAGAATGACTGCAAGAGGAAGTTAATGGGTTTCATAAAGCTGTCCTTACAATTGACTTATGCGTGTAATACCAGCAGTAAGTGGTGGTGGGTATGGGTAGCCACCTGTACAGTGTCACGTAAATTCATTTCTTATTCTATTAATCATCTTACATTGATTTTTTTTTATTGCTTGCTATATTTTCTCTTAATATTACTTCTACCTCCAACTGCAAAAGGCATATTGTTATATTGTTCAGCTTGAGTGCAATAGAAATGAGTAAGAAAAGCTGTCTCTCGTAAAATTACTAGTTCTTAACCTGTCTTTTTAAAGAGCGTTTTAAACAAAAAGCTTTTTCTTTTTAGTCTGTCCTTTGGCGTGCTGTCAAGATCAATGTCACTGTCATTTAAGACACTTGTATCTGTCGGATTGGAATATACTTTTCTGATTTATGTCGTTCGCTTAACTGTGTTTGGGAAGACCTTGAAGTGTTAGAGGAAACCATGCTAAGTTGAACATTAAGCATAGGGAGCGCATTGTCGTTACTTGCTCTATAGGAAAAGTATTGTTTGTGTCTAAGGAAATATAACGTTTTAATCAAAATTAACTAATGATGATGCAGAAGTAAAAAAATGCAATTTTCTTTCTTCGATCTTCGAGATAGTACCTTAACGGATGGACGGATTTGGTTCAAATTTCGTACGAGTTTTAATGTGATTCCCTAGGGAAAAAGTTCGAATTATTATTTTAGGTCATCTAGAACGGATGGGCAACTACTAAGCCCCATTGAGACGATCATTTCAGTTTCAGTTGAGCTAGAAGTTAAGCTATCAATCATTCGGATGTCTAAATGCAAAAATTGAAACGTTTTACTGCAACTGATAGAATTCACATAAGTTGTCAGTTCAGTAGTAATTTCAACTGCAATTGGCGGTGAATCAAAGTCTTCGAGTTTCTGTTTTTTTTTCAATTAGTCGAAACGGAGTGATAATTTGGTCGATTTCATTGAAATTTATAGCGCGTGTCCATGTTTTTTTTATCATAAAACAGTGAAAAGAGAAGCAGCTTACAATTTTTTTTGGATGCATTGATGCATCGTCAAAACTTGTGGATTGTATTCGCTCCAATAATGGGATTTTTCGTGTTAACATAGTAGCTGAGTCAAAATTGGGTTCCATCCGATTTGATTTGATGATTTTTTGGCCAAAAACCGGTTATCTGGCCGGATTTTTAAGCGGCCAATTAATGATCGAACAGAGTTGTCTATGATAGTCGGGATGAAATGGCAGAACTTTCTGAATATTTTGACAACTGGATGTCATTGGTAACTTTGACAGTTGCTCAGATATAACAATTGGAAAAACTATCATTCCAATCTGGTCACCCTTTACAACGATTTCGTTTTTCTTTTCAATATTTCCTCGAAAACGGCTGAACATATTTCGATTAAACTTCAGACATACAATATCAACAATTTTGTGTTTCAGGCTTTTGCGACATATGAATATGAATTTTGGACAACCTTGTCTCAGTCTATTTTATTGAACTTTTGAAAACATTTTTTAATACATTGATTTTTTAATAACTTCATAGCTTTGAATTTCAAGAACGAGTTCGTTCAATTCAGTCAACAAGCGAAAAGTTGAATGATTTCTAAATATGTACTTAAAATGTCTTATGTTTGCCTTTAAAACCTCTCCCAAGATATTTAAAAATCCACCTCTATTCTGACAAAGAGATATTTACATTTGAGTTTGACAGGTGTCAATTTTTGGCCATCTGTCATTTGCAGTCTTCAGGAAACAGGAAACTTCGGTAAATTCTATACTTTTCCTCCTCCAGGGATGAGTGCCCAGGGTACAATTTGAGTCGGTTCAAGTGATGAACCGTTTTTGACCAGTTCATCAGCCATTAAATTGAAGATATCAATGCTCTCGTCCGTCAGTTCACATGTGGAAAAATATATTGCAGCCTCGCAAAATTTAAGAAATTCCGCTTGAGAGCTTTAATGATCTATTTATGGGTGGGTTATCTGAGAAGATGCCTGACCCTACTCCAGCTTCCGAATTAAAACCGTCTGTAAAGACTTTTACCTGATTTGCATTTTGGACCCGGTTTTCCATTTATATCTCCCTTGTTGGAATATTTGTTGGTGTGAGTGGGTTAACACTATTTAATAATACTGGTTCTCATGGCGCTTCATGTGCCGAGACATGTCAGTTTCTCAATTTTGGAAAATTTGGCCATTGGTATAGTCAAGATAGGCTTTATAACGGCTGTGTAGATGCATTAAACGGTTTTGGGGATCGGTCCCAATCTCTTGCCAAAAATTCTACTGCAGTGTGCAAAGCTATTGTAGCTTTTTTCCCCTTTCTTTGATATTTGATCGATAACTAAACCAAGATATTTGTTTGGCCGTGGCAGTTATATGATGCAGTGCCACATTTATAACGGGTGATTTTTTAAGAGCTTGAGAACTTTTTTAAAAAAAAAAATGCATAAAATTTGCAAAATCTCATCGATTTTTTATTTAAAACGTTAGATTGGTCCATGACATTTACTTTTTGAAGATAATTTTATTTAAATGTTGACCGCGGCTGCGTCTTAGGTGGTCCATTCGGAAAGTCCAATTTTGGGTAACTTTTTCGAGCATTTCGGCCGGAATAGCCCGAATTTCTTCGGAAATGTTGTCTTCCAAAGCTGGAATAGTTGCTGGCTTATTTGTGTAGACTTTAGACTTGACGTAGCCCCACAAAAAATAGTCTAAAGGCGTCAAATCGCATGATCTTGGTGGCCAACTTACCGGTCCATTCCTTGAGATGAATTGTTCTCCGAAGTTTTCCCTCAAAATGGCCATAGAATCGCGAGCTGTGTGGCATGTAGCGCCATCTTGTTGAAACCACATGTCAACCAAGTTCAGTTCTTCCATTTTTGGCAACAAAAAGTTTGTTAGCATTGAACGATTCACCGTAACGTTGCGTCCAACAGCATCTTTGAAAAAATACGGTCCAATGATTCCACCAGCGTACAAACCACACCAAACAGTGCATTTTTCGGGATGCATGGGCAGTTCTTGAACGGCTTCTGGTTGCTCTTCACTCCAAATGCGGCAATTTTGCTTATTTACGTAGCCATTCAACCAGAAATGAGCCTCATCGCTGAACAAAATTTGTCGATAAAAAAGCGGATTTTCTGCCAACTTTTCTAGGGCCCATTCACTGAAAATTCGACGTTGTCTAAGTTGTAAGTCTATTCATGATGAAATGTCAAAGCATACTGAGCATCTTTCTCTTTGACACCATGTCTGAAATCCCGCGTGATCTGTCAAATACTAATGCATGAAAATCCTAACCTCAAAAAAATCACCCGTTAGTTAGGGGAATAATATTTGCAGTGTTTGGATTTCTCATAAACAGAACCAGTACTGTTTTAAAAGGATTGACTTTAAGTCCGCAGCTACTGGCTTAATTACTGAGCTTGACAAGGGCTGTTTGTAGGAGCTTACACAGAATAAGGACAAATTTTTCTGATGCCATTGTCACTATACCATCAGCGTTAGCTAAGACTTTAACGCCGCCTTGCCCTAATTTAACTACATAAAATCTGGTTTACGACGAGAAAACAAAGCAGGGGAAATAAGATACCTCCCTGTGGCGTAACCCTAGTTTCAAGAATATAGTCAATCCAGTTTGACAGCTTGTCGTATCGCACCATTTTCGACGTTTCTGAAGGCCCCTTCTATGTCAAGGATAGGCCCTAAGGTAAATTCATTAAAGTGAATTGATTTCTATCAGCCTTTCTAAAATCTTTCGGTTCATTGTAAATAGGCCTGAGATTGCCTATGGCCCAAGCCCCTTTTCAGCTATTTGACTGCCAATACTAGAAGTCTAGCTTATATTGGGACTCCTATCCATAACAGATGCATCAACAGTACATCCTGGGAAATGAGTGCTCATAAGTGACTCTAGGGTTTCATAGCACTAATCAGTCCAGGTTCTATCCAGGGGGGGTTGTACCTTTGATATGACTTTCCTGAGTTTTGCAGCTTAGTCTACATGGGGTAAAGAACTTTTTTATTATTTTATTTTACATGTTTGAAATTATGCGTTAAGAAATTGCTTTCGGAGATAAGCTTGAAAGTTTTATAAACCTCAGATCCCCTATGGAAACAATTAAAAAACTTGATCAAGTTGAAGTAGAGCAATTCATTGCTGATGTGCAACAGGCTGCAGAAGAAACCATTCCAACTATTTCTATTACGAACTGACTCTTAAAAGTACGGTACCACAAGGAAGTGTCCTAGGACCCATCCTGTATTTGTCATATACTAGGGATATTCCAGTGAACATCAACGCTTTCATGGCCACCTTTGCTGACGATACCACGATATTAGTGCCCGATAAATCCGTTATAAAGGCTACAGAAAAACAGAGATTAGACGCAACGATGGTGTATCAAATTAATCGAAACAAAATCGAGGCATATAAACTTCACAACCAAAAATAATGTTTGAATTTATATCAACAAAGCTGTAACTTACACCAATACTACCAAATGCCTTGGAATGACTGTATATAACACCAAAATGGAAAGAGCACATCAAAAAGTAAAGAGAAAAACTGAACTTAAAGTACTGAGAAATGTACTGGTTACTAGGACATAACTCTGACCTATCTATCCAGAACAAAATACTTTTGAAACACGTTTATGGTATCCAGCTGTGGGGTTTGACAAAGAAAATAATTGCTGAACCCATTCAAAAGTTCCACAACAAAGTCTTTCGTGGATTAATAACTGCCCCTTGGTACATAAGAAATTGCGTAGATCGTGACCTTCAAATAGAAACGGTCACAGAAGTGATTAGAAAACACGCTGTATCAGCGACGCGAAGTCATACCAACTCCGAGATGGAAACCATCTTAAATGTAAGAGACAATGTTCGGAGACTTAGAAGAACCAAGTTTCATCAGCTGATGGTCTAAAAGCTATAGGAAAGTATTAAAAGTTTTAAATTCCCCCAATGTGATTTTTTAAATTAAAAAAGAAAAATTATTTGTCGGTCTTTCATAGATTGGTTCTGATCCCGGTGGTTTTCGTGCGCTAAGAGTCCCACACTACTTGGTACCGAATATTACCTGGTGTCTTTTGATGATTTCCACCGACGAAAAACGACAAAAAATACCTTTAATAAAGACGTATTTGATATAGTTTTAGTATTATTTAAGATTTATGTCCTAGTCGTAAGCTAAGAATGTTTTAAAAGGCGTTTTTATATTTAATTTCAGAGTAGGGAATTGAGCTGTCAAATAAAGATCTGTGTTTCTTTTTTAATCAGAACCACCTCGGAGCGCACTCTATAAGCTCAGAATAAAATGATCGAGCAGATGGAGTAAAAAGCTGATCACGGCTAACTTCACTTTTTGTTTTGTGACATGACAGAGATAGACTGCGAAAAAAATTAAACAAACACATAAAAATGCAGATTGACGCCTTTGACAGTGTAGTGCTTCAGTGTATTTCATAAAAAAAATCAGAGAGCTCTGATCAAACTCTGCTCAGAGCGTACTCGACATGACCAAGATCTGCTTAGAGTTAAAAAAGAAAATTGCCTAAAGAGCAATGTTGGGAATGTACGTCGAGAGCAAGTGTACACTTACAAAAAACCTTTGTTTAATGTTAGCTTAAGTCAGATATATCTTAAAGTAGACCAAAAATTAATTCTGTGGTGTTTGGTAGAAACATGATAACTCCGTAAAATAATTTGCGTTCTTTCCTTCACCTAACCTCGAGCTAGAACCTTAACGGGTAAACCGATTTTCTTAAAATTTGGAACATAATTTTTAAAGAATATTTTCATAAATATTACGAATTTGAACAAAATCAGTAAACCCCTTTAGGCCCTAGCTCCATATAAAGTGGACGCAAGAAAGCAAATTATTTTATGGACTTATCATGTTTCTACCAAACACCACAGAATTATAATTTATAAGAAAAATATGTAATTGTTTAATATGTCTCAATAAAAAATTCAATTCCATTTATTCTGTTCTTTAAATTTGTACTGCAATTGCAGCTAATTGGCAACGCTACCAGTCAGTGCCTTGAACCTGAAAAATTATTCTATCAATGGTTCGGAAGAAGAATCTGTTAAAACAAAATACCAGAAAAAATCCCCACCTGAGCCATAAAAATTTCAAACAACTGTGTGTACTTCAAAAAGAAAGCTCTCGCAATCTCTCTTAGAGGAAATTTGTTCTCTTCAATCAACTTCTTTGATCATATTTAACATTTACCACTGACCATCGCGGCCATCAGTTCAATTACAATCTTCATCCAAATACAAACTCGAAGCGGTTCGTTCAATTAAAACATCACTTCCAAAGAAAATCGAAAGAAAGGAAGAAAAAACACAATTTATCTTCCATTAGCACAGTCAATATATACTTTTCATGTAAAAGATACTTTCGGAACGAGCAAACTAAATTTCAATTATTAAATCCGGGAAATACGAAAAATGCTTTGGTAATTAAGGATCTTTGAATTAGACATTCTTAATCAAATCGCTTCATTTGTATTTAAATTAATTGCAGATATCAATGAATAAAAATTATAAAATCAAAAAAAAAAAAATGAGAACGATGAGTGTTGAATGAAAGTGTCGTGTCCCAGATTCGTTTAAAGAATGTTTTTCGTTCTCAATGTGGATGTGTGCTATTAAATTTGGGTATCTTGTTGTGACTAGTGAAATTTGTGTCTTACTTTATCACCTGTTAACAGTTCTACTGACCATACAACCGTCGAAAAAAAAGTGTGATAGAGAATGGTTTGTTTTAAGCCTATATGACGTATTAGAATGATAGTCTGGGAAGGAGCGTTGCCAATGACGTAATTTCACTCCGCTAGATTATCGTTCGCATCCTGTTTGTTGTATACTTGATAGCAAGCTGTACGGAAATTGCGACGACGGATAATTTGCAATTGAAGTTTTTAGGAGATGTAGAAATTCGAATCTATAATTTATTGTTGTTTGTATTTTCTTTCAATAAGTCAAAGAAGCTGAACTTGAGTTTGTAGTTTTTTTATGAAAAAGTAAACAACTCTTCGAAAAAATAGTAGAAAATTAAGGTATAGAACTTAAGAAAAAAAAACACAACTTGCACAATTTTGATCAACTATCTGGTGTTAACTAGTGCACAAACATCCGACAGCAAAAATGTAATTCAAACTCTAGCTAAAAATTGTCTTCGAACTTTGAAAAAAATCTAAAAATTCGGTACAAATTTTATGTTGATGTGGTCTACCTATTTTTGTGGCCTCAGCTAATCAATATAAACTGGATGTAACTATTTTAAGTCTACTGATATCTCTCAGTAAAAAATGATGAATAGTTCTAATGTTTTAAACATCGAATGCTCCTCAATTTCATGCAAAAATAATGAAGTTGTTTTTTTTTTCTTAAATGTCCATTTCGTCTTTTTTCTTTATTTGAACTTGTTGGCAAAATAAAGCAGTTTTTTTTTCTTACACGTTTCTGGAGTTCTATCTATCTACTTCTCTTCATGATATCTTAAAAGGCAGATCTACCAAAACAAACCTTATAGAATATGTTTCTAAGGTTCTAAATGTATATGAGAGCGAGGAAAATAAATGGACGTTTTCACCACAAAATTAAGCCTTTGATAAAATATGTAATGAAACTATTTACCTTACCCTTAAAGCCTACGGTTTTCAACCCTCTTTCATCTCATGGCTCATATCATACTTAGAAAACCGCCAATGATATAGAGTTTAGGTCTCCAATCTTCGATCGCATTTATGCTACATCCGGTGTTCCTCAAGGCAGTCACGTCAGACCTTTTATATTTGTCTTAACTATAAACAACGTTATCAATGTTATTAATGATTCAAATTTCTCTATATACGCTGTTGATATGCAAAGATCGTTTTAAGTCAGTGGGACTCAAAACGATCTTAATTTATACCAAACCTGGTATAACAAGAATTTTTTTAAACTTAATGTCAGTCCATAACTTTCTCCCGTAAGCGATAACCCCTACCCTACCGAAATTATTACTTTCACGATGTTGCTTTTTTATCTGTTTGTTCTATCCAAGACCTGGGAGCAGTTTAACTTTCGTGCCCGTTTTGAAAATAAAATAAATAAGCAAGGCCAATTCTTCACTCACCTTCATAAAACGTTGGTCTCAGGAATTTTGGAAACCCTCATGTTACTAAGTCCCTTTAAGTAATAATTGTAAGACCCCTACTTGAATATGCTAGCCAAGTTTGGTAGCCATATCAGAACTCCCATTCCCAAAGAATTGAAGCAGATTTCTTCGGTTTTCCCTTCGTGGTCTTCCTTGGTTTGATATACTTATCTTACCCACCTATGATAAACGATTAAAATTGATCAATTTGTAAACCATACAAAAACGACGTGAAATTCGCTGATATTCTCGTTGTGCAGAGACTATCGATTCGTCTTTTATTTGGGAAATGATTTCCATTAATAATAAATTGCTCCGAAGACACCTAAAACAATGACAGTTCGTGCAACGAGCAAAGTAAACAGAACTTTTTTTGACGTTTGCAAATGTCAAAGAGTAATATGAAGTTAGCACGGTACTAAAAAAATATAATAGCTATTTGATGATTTTAACTTTAATAAAATGTTAAGAAAAGTGTAATACTAAACTCAAATAAAATTTACAAAAACTTCATTTTAACCAAGTATCATTCTAAAACAGTTTTAAAATCGTACTTATTCGACTAAAATTTTGCTTCTATGTTTTTATATTGAACGTTTTTAAAATTTTAAGTATCTGAAATGTAAGAGTAAGTTCATAAGACCCATTTTTAATAAAAATTTTGACACAACAAAAAATCATAGTTGATTGCCTTTCAATGCAGACTTGGGGACCTTCTGAATAAATAGGGCATCCTAACTAGAGGTATCTCTATTTCAAATAAAATTTTTCGAAACAATTTTTTAACATTTGTATGGTGTGTACCGTTATTCGTTATTTTTAGATGAAATGAAATATTTTTCTCACATCTTGTAGATTGTATTAAAAAACTTTTAACTATCAACTTGTATGAAAATCGAAGATGGGTTTTCGAAATATGTATTAGGTTCGTTCGTTCAGGGTTGACCCAGGTTTTCTTGAAAACCCTCAGAGTTGTCAAAAAAACTTGGGTAGGGCTGTCAATTGTTTTGTTGATAACTAAAAGCAAGAAAAAATGATTCTGTGCTCTGATAAATTTGTTATAAATTAGTTTGAAAAATTAACAAAAACATATTTGCGTTGTTGCTGAATATTTAATCTGATGAGTACAATAAACATTTCATTGCAAGCACAAGGAATAACATGCAACATGCGAATCGACAAACGACAAAAAAAAAATAGATATGAAATCTCATGTGACTTTTAACAGTTTTGTCGTTACCTGAACTCGCCACAGGAAAATACCTAGATCTACTTCCGGGCGCGTTTTGGGCAACCCCAGTGGCCCATTTCACCAACTTACAAATTGTAAATTACAAGTGCTTTTTTAACAAATTTGTAGAAAAAATTGATTAATTCTGTTTTACGAGATAATCGTTTTAAAAAATTGTAGTTGTAGATTACAAAGGGAAATTTGTAGAAATTTCAATATTTTCGTTTCACCAAAACTATTTTTTTTGTAGTTTACAAATACAAATTTGTAAAATAAAATATTTTGTTTTGTAAGTTTGTGTTTCACCAAATCAAATAACTTTACAATTTTGTTCAGTTTATGAAAATTTCTTACAATAGAAAGATGATGTGTAGATTTGATTACAATTTGTAATTTTCAATAAGAATCTCGTTTCCAGTTAAAGAATGTCGTTACGTCGTAGGCATAATAGCACCGATAGTTATATAAGTGACCATTTCGTGCTAAATAGACGAAGAAAAATTTATCGACCGCGTATAAATTACGAAATTTCTGATACTTTTACATTCAACGAAAAGTTTCGCTTGAAACGTGTTAAGGCAGAGGAGGACGAATTGGACCACGGATTGCAAATGAGAAAAAATTTTATTCATAGCTGTCTCTATCGGCCGACTTACAAATTTGTGAAAAAAATTGTAGTCTACAAGTCTGGAAATTAAACGGTTAAGCGGTTTTTCTTTGTAATTGTAAATTACAATTTCCCCTATTTTTTTGTCTCTTTTTTTTACAAACTTGTTGGAATTATGATTGTAGTTTGTGAAACAGAAAATCAATTTACAAATTTGTAATTGAATCACCAATTGGAAGAAGAGAATAAAGGCTAAAATGACATTTTGATGCAAATGTCATCTCTATACCTAGACCCATCGGTTAGGCCGAAGAAAGAAACAAAAACCCGTTTTTCTAATAGAAATATAGGTGATTTTAAAAAAGCATTTTAGAACAGTCACATTATTCAGTTTTTTACGTTTTCCCAACAATTAGATCAGATGGATTTATTCCCTTCTTCCAATTGGTGATTCAACTGTAGTTTACAGTGACAAATTTATGATTGTAATTGTAATTTGGTGAAATAGACCACAGGTCTCAAAAAACACAGAATTTACTCACCAGGGTGACTTCAGGCTTTTCAAAAAACTATTTAGGGCGACCCCAGGATTTCAGGGCTCAACGAACAAACCTGAAAACCCCCATTTTTTTTTTGAAAATTTGAATATACAATGCTATCCAAACTTTTGGAGAGTTTTAGCATAAAAAAGTATCAGAATCTGTTGTACCGTTTTTAATAAAATTAGAAACAAAAAATGGTTCTAAGGGTTACAGTTTTTCAAGAATTACCTATAGCGTTTACACAAATGAACTTTTTTGTTTTTTTTTTTAAATCTGTTGAAAAGGTTTCGAGAACAAAAAATTTTTATAAAATTTAAAACCGAAGTTATAGAAAAATTACAACACTGCCAAGTGGGATTTTCTTAACCTTATGGAATAATTAACATCTTTATAACAGATCTCGATTTATCAAGTCTTGCGTATGTATATAAGAATTATTTTCATTTTATGCAACCATATGACTTTTAAAGATACCTACTATTGAATGGCAATGACAAGTAAATTTCACTTTTTGATGTTAATTGGTGCGCACATAGGCACAGGTAGGTAAAAGTACTCGTATACTTCGGTTACTTTGTTTGTCCAAAAATACTTTTAAATCGATCTTATTTGAAAGCAATATTGCTGGCAAGTAACTGCGTTATTAAAATCGAATTTAGGGAAATAAATAAGATAGACAAATAAAAGTAGAAAAATAGTTTACTTTCGCTTCCTTTTTGTTGCGGATTGCTTAATGGCCAATGGCTTACTTTATGGTTGTGAGCTATTTGTTGACGTTATATGACTAAGCCAAGTTCATGGCGGACGGAGAAAATTGAAAAAGAAAGTGAAACTGGTTGTTGGTATTTGGTATTTTTCTTTCGTTGATAATGACTGTTTTTGTTTACATACTATTCTTTTTATTTCTTAGTCAAAAAAAAAATAGAATATTTATCAACTAATGACATCATAATGGAAACAATTTGTCAATTTGCTTAATATGTACGTACTGTCATGTGAAAAGAGTCTTACTTTTTCTTAAAAGCGGTTGGTCAGAAACTCTGATCCTTAGTCAAAAGCCAATAAGCGACGATTTATCAATGTTTACGGGTTTACTGTGAATTGATATAGACATGATTTGTATTTCCAAGAGGAACTCATTAGTTGCATAACTTATATTTCGTCTAGTTCTCACAGCGAAATTTACAAAAATTTGTTCAATTCTCCGGAAACGATCTATGAGAAGACCGTCTAACTGACCAAATTATTATTGTTATCGGAGACTTCAGTCTTGCCAATCTTGGAATGGTTTACTTCTCTGATAAATGAAAACTGATGCTGCCGTTTTCTTATGCGATTCTAAGCCTGTCTTAGAAGATCGCTATTGTCAAATCTGGCAATGTTAATCAAAATTATTTTAGGATAAACTTTAGCACCAATCTGATTGAGCCAAAGCTGTTTAAGGGTGCAACTTCGGATATCGAGTGTGCAACGTCCTCTTACCAATTGCTAAAAGTTAAAAGGTTAACAGCACCTGAGCCATTAAGAAAATTTCCCCAGTTTAAACGAATTTGAGGAGGTAAGCTCACGAAAGAATGATGGACTCGATAAATGATCGTTTAAGACACTTGCCATCATTACAGCATACAGATCTTATTTATGTTTGCAAATTTTTGAAGCGACCCCATAGTGGCTGGAACCTGTTGTCATAAAAAGTCTGATTCCAAATGTTTTGAACGCATTATCTTTCAAGCAACGTTGTAATCGCCTTAAATTATCGGTGTCCGTATACCCACATGACACTGTGGTACAGTTGAACAAACTTATAAACCTGGATTTCAATCGCGGGGTTTTTTAGTCGCAAAATTAAAACACTTGAGTTTAAATGAGAAGGAACGCATTTGATACCAAAAAATCGTGATGCAGTTCTCGTAACTTAAACAAATTCGCACTTGTGATTTAGGTTACAACTTAAAAATCATATCGCAATAAGAAATTGGCATGCTTCAGAAGAATTTTACTTCTTCGCCTTCGTGATAGCCAAAGAACTTCGCTCACCTAGGAATAAACTCTGCGAAAAATATCTCAGTTCGAGGTCGAATCAAGACTTCAATAATTATGTCTCAATCTATAACATTTTTTCCAACTTACATAAGTGAGTCCGCATACGCCTACGCCAGTTATCTCATCCAAACTCAACCTGATTTAACTTCGAATCCTAAACACTTTTTTCAATTTATAAATTCAAAAAGAAAGTCTGATGGTAATCCTTCAACACCAAAATTTAAATTTCACAATCATCCGATCCAAAATCATGTCGATTACAGAATTCGCAGAATTTTACTCCCGGTAAATTGACTCGATCCGTTGACCTTTCGCATCTACTGTAAAACTGAATTATGAAATTCGCCGGATGAACTACATTGTCGATTCCTAAAATTACCTTATCATTTAGTATGTACTTTCGTATCGACACTGTCAGCTACAAACATTTAGTCAACCGGTCTAGGCTTTGATAATAGTATCGCTATCGATCAACGAAATCAAGCATCGTTTTGAGTGGTTAGTACTTTGATGGGGGACGGTTCAATACCAACCGTGTGCTGTTTTTTTTTTATTCTAGATTTCTGGCTCTTCGGTTGCGTTGTTAGTTGTCCGTTTTCTATGAAAATTTGTTAAACAAACACTTTAACATTCAGTATAATAAGCTTTTGATTTATATTTTTGTGCTTTCCATTGTTTATTTTCGTTTAATCAAAAATTCACTTCAGATTCGCCTCGAAATTGTTGCGAATGTAAAATGATAGAAATTGTATGGAGTGCGAATGGATTGCGGATTAAGTTATACCAGATAAGTTGAACAGAAGTCGGTGGTGCAGAGATTGTTAGCGCGTTCGTTCAAAAACTTTCGCTGTAGCTCATTCGGCGAATTCTGTAATAGGGGTGAATATATTTCGAACCTTTTTGTTGATTTCTTTGGTCAAACATTTTTTCCCAACGACACAGAAGTTGATATAAGCTTCTTCAATCACATGAACAGCTGCACCCAAACCACTCTTATGCCTATCTTCAGTAAATTATAAAATATGCCTGCTGGAGAATGATTTTTCATCGGATCTTGATGGGATTCCTGCTGTTGTTCTTAACAACTGCGTCTCCAATTTAGCACAACCACTCACTGATCTCTTTCAACTTTCTATTTCTCAAGGTTTGCCCTAAAAAACATAGAACCATTAATGACGTGGATCTTGTTCTTAAATGATCTGACCTTCAGATCTACCCTGGTGACATAGGTATAGAGGATGGAGCATGGAAGATTTTCAACTTATTACCTATTCCCGAAAACGTCCTCCCTTACCACAACGTCATATTTCACTAAGAATAAGCCACATGTGATTGTCACTTCCATCCGTGACTTAAGTGTTATATGCGGCAACCAGCTCAATTCTCGGGCTCACTATGTACAATTTTGGCATAATCTTTCTAACATTTCGGCCGGCCGGTATCTCACGAATAAATGCTTCAATGTTGGCTTCCAGTGCGTCAATCGAAGCGGGCTTGTCGCTATAGACTTGAGCCTTAACATAGCCCCACAAAAAATAGTCTAGAGGCGTTAAATCGCACGATCCAGGCGGCCAATTGACCGGCTTCAAATAAACTGTTCACCGAACTCACCTCTCAATTGGTCTATTGTTACGCGTGCTGTGGGGCATGTGGGACCGTCTTGTTGAAACCACATGTCATGCAAGTCAAGCTCTTCCATTTGGCGCAAAAAAAAGTTTGTTATCATCACACGATAGCGCTCACCATTCACAGTAACGTTGCGATTCGCATCACCTTTGAAGAAATACGGCCCAATAATTCCGCCAGCCCATAATCCGCACCAAACAGTGACCTTTTCGGGATGCATTGGTAGTTCTTGCAATGCTTCTCGCTGATCTTCACTCCAAATACGGCAGTTTTGCTTGTTCACGTATCCATTCAATCAGAAATGAGCTTCGTCGCTGAACACAATTTTTTTCGATAAAAAGGTGGATCTTCAGCCAACTTTTCAAGAGCCCATTCGCCAAAAATTCGGCGTTGTGATAGGTCGTTCGGCTTCAATTCTTACACCAGCTGTATTTTGAAAGGCTTCACACCTAAATCCTTCCGCAAAATTTTACACGTAGTGGAGTAACAGATGTCAAATTGCAGTCTACGTAAGCGTGTTGGTGATTTAATGTCCAACAATGTAAATTTGGTGCGAAATTTAGTCACAATCGCCCGAATAACCGCCTCAGTAGGTCGATTGAACTCACCATAAAATAGAAGAAGCGCGCGATGAACTTTCTTAACAGAGCACGCATTTTGATAATAAAATTCAATAATTTGCAAGCATTGTTCGTTTGTAAGACGATTCATGGTTAAATTATAGACCAAACTGAATATGTTTGACAGTAACATAAAACACGAAACGTGCGTGAGCTGCCAAAACCAGTGTTACCAAAAAGAAAATAGCAAACAAATTACCCATTTATCGTACCAAAACGAACCTTTTAGAAGAATGATTCAAAAAGTAAATAACTCATTTAAACCTTTTCATTTTTTCATTTAAACCTTTCAAAATTACTCTCCAATCATAATCTTCCTCTTACCCAACTCGACTTAGCTTTAAGATTTCAATTGTTATTTACTCTTTTAAGATGTTATGTGCTTGTATTAAGCGAAGCAATAAATAAACCCCTTTAAAATTTAAAAATTATAAAGAAGGTTTTGGTTACCAACTTAAAAGTTAAATAATCCTATTATCTATAAACGAAATCGAAATAAGAATTAATTGATCTAAAGTGCGACCAAAATAATATTTTTTTTTATAAATGAAAAAAGAGCTTATTGCAAAAACAAAATACGCCAGAATTTAGGTTTCTTTTATTTTGTGTGCAATTGTTAAAAAATGTAGATTTTCGCGAATCACAATTCTTTCATTCTTGTCATAGTTTTTAATATTGCGACTAGAACAAGATAATAAGTGAATTTTTAAAATAGTGTGACTTAACATGTTATTCCAAAAAACCCTTCTTTTTTTTGAGGATGATCGTCCCAAACCGTAAACCAAAAACTATAGCCAAGAGTGAGACAGCAGAAAAAGCCATTTACGTTTTGCCAATAAGATATAGCCGTAGCACATGCTTGAAATTCGTGAATCGTGATAGTAATTCAATATTTTATGTGTGACCAACTGCGAATAAATTGACGGAAGTATCGCTGCCAACCAAAAGGTATATCTAAACCTTTAGTGATGTGTAACAAATTCGGTATTTAATATGCGTTGAGGTCTGTATTTTTTTGAATAACAAAAACAAGTTACGTAGTTTCCGACTGCAACTGCACATACTGCATGGACTCTGTTCAATCAGTGAATACAAAGATGTTTTATATAATTTATTTTGCAAAAATTAAAATCAGCGAAGGTTAAATAGGTCGTTTAATTTAGATGCTGGTTTATTTTGTTGGCAAGAAAAATTATAACAAATTTGTTTTCCACTTTAAAACCACATTTATTTATTTTTCTTTAAAATAAGTGCCAAATCAATTTAGCATAATCATATTCGATTTTTATAATCCTGTAATTGTAAAATCATGAAAATTACATGAAAAATCGCACGATTAAATATTAGAGGCCTTGTCAAAAACAGCCCTTGCAGTTCTGAATTTGCAATACATCCCGCAACATGCCATCCACAAAAATGACCTAAAAGCATTTCTTTAGAAGTGCTTGGTTTGAGATGACAATTTCTTGCTATTTGAATAAATGAATAATTTTTTGTAACATTTAGATCTACACTTCTCTTCAACTAAATAACCTGAACATCCAACGTACCTTAGAAAATTGTATTGCTTATTCAGTTGAAGCGAATTGCATTGCGCCCGGCCAACGTTCTTCTCAAAGAAATATACATAGACCGATGATGCCGCCATCCTAAAATCCACACCAAACAGCGATTTCTTCTGAATTCTTTATAATTTTGTAGTTCTCGCGTGAGCTATGATCGTCCCAAATTTGGCAATTTACCTTGTTGACGAATATATTCATTCAGAAAAGAGCCTCGTCGCTGAATATAATTTTTCTAACGAAGCGCGCAAAATTTTGTTCGAACAGAAGACCCACTTTCATTGGACACTAAACTCTTCATGTTTAGTAGGATAGACTAAAGAAACGACAACTAATTTGACAAACGTGGCTTCAACAATATAGCCACAATTACCTGCCAAATTTCGGAAAACTGTATACGGTCCAGTGTTTCCTCGTGAGCTTTACAGAATTTGTATGTGACACTGGTCACATGGGATGGCTAAGAAAACTGAGGTGTTTTTTTTTCAGTTTTTAGTGACCAGTGTGTAAACCCATTATTATTCTAAGAGTGTTCCTACTTAAACCGATACAGTATTTAAAGCGTTCTTGGTTGTAGCTCCGAAGAAGCATTTTGGCCTGCCCCAGTTTTTTGATCTTAAGGACTCCTCTTCAGTTTTGATTTTCACTTTACACACAGATTGTATCTTATTCGATAATAGGGTTCAGTCCCCGTTAGGCTCCAAAGTGCATCTCTCTTCATTTCCCATGACACTTGCAAGTTCCGCTACACATTGAATTATGGCATTATTATTCTTGGCATCATCTTCTTGTGGACAGTCTAAAGCCCATAAATTCTTTTATACCAGTTTAGAACTGATGGCGTAGGAATTTAATAATTTGACTGTCCGACATGATGGCAATATTTGGTTGCGGGAATTTGTTTTGGAACATTTTCCTATGGCATTCACTTCCACCTGGAAAATGCTTGGCGAAAGTTTGGTTTTGGACCCAACAATTCTTCTGCATTTCCCTTGAGACGTACTTTATTCATTATTATGCTATTTAATGGCATTTGCATTGAGAACTGTTATAAGATGAGATTTGGAATTTCTGTTATAACTTTTTTACAAGGGACAGAGCTGACATCTGGTCGAGTTTTCTAGACACCATGGCAATAATGTCATTCTGTTAGTCCTCGATTTAGACACTGGTGTGATTTGGAGTTCCGTGTTCCTGAGTTCTGTCTGCTCTGTCACGTAAGCTTGGGGTACCTGATCACGTGCCTGTATATAATTTATGTACGTCGATCTGGAAGTAAATAGGGACTTGCAGCTTGTGCGAAAACTTACCAGTTGCTATGGTATTTATTTTTTGTGTCCTTATTGTAGTTTTTGGCAAAGTTAGTTGCATGTGTCATGTATGCGTGCCCTCCATTAACGTGGAGAATTGTGGACATTTTCACGGAGTATTCCGGTTTGTATTGAGTTCAGAAAGAACGTATAGTAGGTTTTAAATGTGAAATAGTCGTTTAATAGTAAAAAGAATTATTCTTGTCTTTGTAGGCATCTTTGAATTAAATCAGAGAGAGTTTCTTCTAAATTGCCACTTAGGCTCAAACAAAAAAAAAATTATCCAAAAATATAAGCTGTGAAAAATAAACTCATACATGACCATTCAAAAGCACTCTTAATCGATGCTTTGTTATATCTTTGAAATTAAATCACATAATTTTATGGCCACGACTACTGTCTTATTGACGTTTAATGTACATCTTTAATTTAAAAATATCATAACAATCAAATACCGACATTTGCAAAATTTAAAGCATATTTCGATAAGGTGATAAATTTGGGTCACTTTGTATATATGCATATCTGCGAATAAATCAATTTATTTTAAATTTAGATCTGTCAACATATCGATTTTGACAACCTTGCATTCCATTGCAGAGAAGAATTGATTTATTTTTCGATTTAAAATCAATTTTGAAAATCAAAATTTTTCGACAGATTAACCCCTCCAATTATTTCAATTCTGGAAATAATATCGAAAACACGAATGAAATTATTTTAATAAAAAATGGAAGCAACGATTCGGTAAATTCATCAAGCTTATAACCCCTACTTAAAAATACTGCGAAAGAGCCAAGTTGACAGTTTCAATTATTTTCCAAACTTTAGCTATAAGTGAATTCAGTGAAAGAAAGTTGAAAAAATGTCGGTAACATGCCCTGCACCACCGACATTTTGGTCAACTCATCTGGTATAAATAAAAACGAAACTCTTTCGCACTCCATACACTTTCTATCATTTCACATTCACGACAATTTCGAGACGAATCTGAAGTGAATTTTTAATTAAACTATCCAAAATCTTTTTGCTTTTTCGTCAGCTTTCCAAAAAGATTTTGGAGTGCCCCTAACCAACGGTAAATCTTATATATATGATTTATACCTTTTTGGAATCTGCTCACGATGCTTCAAGAACGAGTATTAACATTTTTCTAAAAAGAATCACAACAACTCTTGGAATACGTAATTTGGAATCTGTATGTGTATTATAAGAGATTTTCTTAGTCTTTTGTTTCTTCTTTTCAAAGCCAAAAATGTAAGAATCATGTTTGTAGAACGAACGGCTTGTCCTACACAGACACAGCTTAAAACCTTTTCCGAATTTAATTTTCGAGCTCTTCAGACTACATAGATGCATTAAATTTTATGATTTCAAAGAAAACGGTCCTGGAATAAATTCCACTCTTAATTCAAACGTGGAGAGAATCCAAATGATTTTGTGGTATCTATCGAACCGTACATACATATGTATACGCCATTTTTTAGGAATCCCTGAAAGGTATTTTATTGACACAGCGAGAGGCAAAGTTATTGTCCCTAGAAGAGAACAGAACCCAGAAGCACGGACTTACAGCGCATATGGGATTTTGTAGTTGCTTTGAGTCATACTATGTACCTCCAATCTAGTGCTTTTACCAGACTGGTTTCGAAAATTTAGAAAAAAGCCAAACGAATCCATGTTTTGTTTATTTTTAAAATCATTAAATAAATTAATTAAATTATTTCACTTTAAACTTAAACAAAGTACACTTGACTTGACTACACTTAGTTTCGACTTATATGACGATTAAATGTCAGAAACTGACAGCGTCGATAGGACAGTTCATAAATGATAAGGTAGTTATAGAAATCGAGAATGTAGGTCATCAGGCGAATTTCATAATTAAATTTTTCAGCGGATGCGAAAGGACAAAGAATCGAGTTGAATCACCGGAAGTAAAATTCTTGGAATTCTATAATTGACATCAATATTTCTTTACTGAAAGTGATTTAAACATGAACAGCCTTATTTATTATTTTTCAGTAATACTGGATTTAACCTCGGAATAGTTAAACCGAGCCAAAGGACTTACTTCGGGTTTACGCCACGTAATCCTTATTTAAAATTATTTTCTTAGCCGTTTTAGCTACGCCTCCTTATGTCAAATATACTTGAAAAAAAAGTGACAAATCTAAAACTCTGGTTATTATACACAAACAAAAACCCCAGCAAACCCCAGTTGATTTCCATTACTATTCATTGAATGCATATTGGAAATTGGATACATTTAAAATTTGATTTTATAGAGTTCAAATCCAATAAATAAATGTACCAACCACATTGTGTTCCCAATACCGTACAACTGAGCGTTTGGAAAATATAAATAATTTATTATTGCAAAATATCTAACCTTTTTGTCTTAGTAAGAAACGAAAAAAAAAAGCTTACACTCCTTTTTTGTAAATTTCACAAAATGTCATCTCAAATTGACATTTAGATACTAAAACGGCCTTAAACCTCCTATGAACCAGTTTTAGCTTACTCCACAGCTATTATTCGTGCGTTTTTATTATAAATAAGGTTTTCAGGATTAGAGCCATTGTAAAGTCGAAGTAACTTTACGCCGTCGCTAAAACGAGTTAGTAAATAAGGCTGGAAGATTTTATCTAAAAATAAGACGAACACAAAATCACACTAATACAACGACAAAAATATATCAATATTTTGTTTGTTTAGTATCGTGGTAACTTCACATGACACTTTGACATGTGAAAAAAAGGCTCTGTTTACTTCGTTTTTTTTTTTTGCACGAACTGTCATTGCTTTGAGTGTGTTTAGAAGCAATTTATTAAGAAATTTGCTAGTTAAAAAATGTTCAAAATTAAGAATGAGTTAGTAAACTGCTTTAAAGTTAGCAAATTGTTAAGTAGTATCATACTAAAACCTTAACAATTTTGCGCCAATAACTCGAAATTATTAAGTGCATGTGTAACTTTAACAATTCCATAATTTCAGAGGTCAACAAGAAACATGTCATTATTCTATAATAAATAAACTTTTTTATTTGTTTCAGAATCCACATTCGTCAACATGTTGACCATTAAAGATGCAATCCATTTGTTGGTGTTAAAAGGGAAATAACCGAGACAGCAATCAATTTTTGCGAAGAACTTTTCCAAAATCAAATACAATCCACATATTGTGTCTTTTCCTTATACACAAACCATTTTATGAACCCAACATGAGTAGTGCAATTGTTGGTGCGGCAAATGCAATAGGTGGCGCAGTTAGTGCAGCTACAAGTGCTGGTTGGTTTATTCCCATGTTAGTGGCTGCTATAGCGTATTTTCAATATGAAGAAATCATGGATCCTGAATCGAGAATCGTTCCTTCCGAAGAGATTTTGGATCATTATGATTTTATTATAATAGGGGCAGGTTCTGCGGGAGCTGTTGTTGCTAATCGGTTGACAGAAGTGGAAAATTGGAATGTTCTTCTCATAGAAGCTGGAGGAGATGAAACAGAAATATCTGATGTACCTTTAATGGCTGGGTACTTGCAACTGAGTAAAATGGATTGGAAATACAAAACAGAACCATCGGGAAAAAGCTGTTTGGGTAAATACTAGAATCAAATATCTTGAAAAGAATTTATAGAAAATATATTTTTTGTTTGCTTTAGCTATGACAAATGGTCGTTGCAATTGGCCGCGCGGCAAGGTGCTAGGTGGTTCTAGTGTCCTTAACTACATGCTGTATCTTCGAGGCAGTAAAATCGACTATGACAACTGGGAAGCTGCTGGCAATCCAGGTTGGGGATACAGAGATGCCTTGTATTACTTTAAGAAATCAGAAGACAACACTAATCCCTACCTAGCAAGCACTCCATATCATTCCACTGGAGGCTATTTGACCGTAGGTGAGGCACCTTTTCATACGCCTCTGGCAGCGTCTTTTGTAGAAGCTGGTGTTGAAATGGGTTATGAAAACCGAGACTTAAATGGGGAGAAACAGGTCGGCTTCATGATCGCACAGGGTACAACTCGTCGCGGAAGTCGGTGCAGCACAGCGAAAGCTTTTCTCAGACCAGCCGGACTTAGGCCAAACTTACACATCACCACTTTTTCCCATGTAACCCGGGTTATGATTGATCCAGTTACTAAACTCGCTTTCGGAGTGGAATTCGTAAAGGAACGCAGAATCTACCATGTGAGAGCTACGAAGGAGGTTATCTTATCGGGGGGATCCATCAACTCTCCACAAATTTTGATGCTTTCGGGAATTGGCCAGAGAAAAGAATTGGCAAAGCATCGAATTCCCGTTATAAAGGAACTTAGCGTTGGAGAAAATATGCAGGACCACATTGGATTAGGTGGGTTGACGTTTTTGGTCAATCAACCGGTATCCATAGTTGAAAGTCGATTCCATTCAATGTCAACAGTTCTGCAATATGCTGTTTTTGGTCAAGGACCTCTTACAATTTTAGGCGGTGTTGAAGGCCTGGCTTTTGTCAATACCAAATATGCAAATCAAACTCTCGACTGGCCCGACATCGAGTTTCATTTTGTTTCGGGTTCAACGAATTCCGATGGAGGCTCTCAACTTCGAAAGGCTCATGGGCTATCAGATAAATTTTACGCTACAGTTTTCGAAAAGATCAATAACTTAGACGCTTGGAGTATTATTCCAATGTTATTGCGGCCACGAAGTACCGGTTCGATAAAGCTTCGCAGTAGCAATCCTTTTGATTATCCTTACATCTATCCAAACTATTTGGCTGATGACTTTGACACAAAAACCTTGGTCGAAGGTGTTAAGATTGCTGTGGCTCTTTCAAGAACCAAATCCATGCAACGATTTGGCTCGAAAATTTCAGCCATTAAATGGCCGGGTTGTCTGCACATACAAATGTTCACAGACGAATACTGGGAGTGCATGATTCGGCAATACACCGTAACAATCTACCATCCAGTTGGGACCTGCAAGATGGGTCCATATTGGGATCCCGATGCTGTTGTAGACCCCCAGTTAAGAGTATACGGAATAAGAGGGTTACGAGTCATTGACGCAAGCATAATGCCTAAGTTAGTAAGTGCCAATACCAATGCACCAACCATAATGATTGCGGAAAAAGGTTCAGATATGATTAAGGAATTTTGGATTAAGAATTCTGTAATTTAATAATCAAGACTAAATGCATGTAGATTTTTTTGTTTAACAACTTTTCTCTTTTTAAAGTGATTCAAATCAAAATATAAATACGCAAAGGTAGGATACCACTTAATTAGACTTTTCCATAACCAAAATTGTGAGTTTCCTTAAGAGAGTGTGTTCTTTTTAATTGTTTAGTATGTAAGCTAAGGTTAAGTGCATCATCATAAGAGAGACTATTATGTGTAGATATTTATAAGTTCTAACTAAGCAGCTTTTGATACAAATAAATAAAACAATAAGAACAAAAGTTCCAATTCGGGTCTAAATTTTTGCTTTAATACGATATTTTTCAAATCATGTTTTTTGTTTATTTGATTTTCGAAATCGAATTGTTGTTTCTGAAATTGGTTTTCGACATTAAATAAGAAATAAATTCAATGCAATCATAGTTGAGTTCTCCTGACGTCATCCAATCCAAGCGAACACAGTTAATATAGTTCTGATGTTAGCATAAGAAGTAATGTCTATAAAGCTAGTAGGAAGATCGTGTTAACATGAAAAGTTATTTGAAAATATCACCGTTTTGTATGTAACTCTTAATGCATGAAACAGAAGTGTCAACACATAACAGCTTCGGAATTTAGAAGTAAGTATCTCGTATCATCAAAGTGCTCCACATCTTCGCCGTTCCGACTTGGCAGAAAATTGAATTTTACTAGGTTAGTAAAATTATACTTATTTTTTTATTTGGCTCAACATCCTGTATACGTTCCGTGTAACCCGCTACTGTCACACATTCTGTATAGCATGTTACCTTAGGGAAGATTACTTTTAAGACCCTGTTTACATTGGGAATATTACGTACTTACTACAGCGTGTTTAAATTGGAAACTTTGAATTGGAATATCGATTTTAGTACTTTCCGTTGATAGTTAGAACTAACTTCATTTCCCCAACATTTCTTGCAGGTTCATTGATTAAACAAATCCCCTTTACCTTAGTCATGGACGATTGCATTTTATTGTATGCTTCGGAAAAATGTTGATTTTTATTCTCTGCTCCGAAAAATTAATTTTCAGAGCAGTCGGTTGACATTTGCAACGAAATACTCTCGATACTTCAAAATTCAATTTCTCCCTTATTCGAATCAAAAAGTGTACATAAAGCTTAGGCCACATACAAGTTTCTTTTTAAAAATGGCTTTCTTAGGAAGTGCAAACATTTTTGCATTAATTATGGAAAACAAAGTCGTTCAAGCGGATGGTCGTGCGCCTTCAATTGCTGAGTCAATTGGACCTTGTAAACGAATAATCCGCATGAAATGTTGAGCTGTTTAGATCGATGACGAGTTGTTCGTGAATTAAGTCTCAAACTCTCGCTACAGCAGCCACATTCTCGTCTGTTCGGGGACCACGAGTCATGTCCACAAGCATAGCAGTCTCACGAACTTTTTGTACAGGGTACAGCAGGCGCGGTTGTTTTCGCTTTATTTCAGCTAAAACTTATTTTCAAAAAACGCACTTTTTGGGCTACACATGCACTCACTTTGGAAATAAGTTTTCAATTCAAGCGCAAAGCGACTCATTACGTTCCGCGGAAATCTGCTACTGACTTTTTGTCAAGATTTTGAGCGGTAAACAGCTGTCAGTGTCAAAGTAACCAGTGATTTAAAAAGAAACCAGTAGGTGCCCAACCTGTATGTATCTTATTTTCTTGAAATGTCATTTGACAATCTCCTCCTCAATCTTCGAAATTTACTGTTGTTCTTGGTTAAAATTCTAACCAGGGTTGGCCGAATTGTCATTTTTTAGAAATGTCTACAATTGTTATATCTGCTACGCAGTTTATATAGTTTATGTAACACATATTAGCAGACGTATTTTCAAATGTGAAATGATCTGTAGGTCAGGTTGTCAGCTGGCACTTCACTATCAGCTGTGCTTTTGAAGTTTGAAATCAAACCTTCAGTTATTAATTTTTAATATGAAAACGGCTAAACAACCAAAAATTAAAAGTCTAAAAACATACAGGTATAATCATAGTACGCTCAAAATAACACATTAATTAAAAATTTAACCTACTTATCTGCTATGTTATAAGCCTCATCTGAATCAAAAAAAAAAAAAAACTATTCTCATAAAATTAAAAACATACTATGCAAAATCGTATGGAAACAATTTGTGGAATTCCATTTTTGAGTGCTTTGACGTTTCTCTAATATTTTTCTTATTTACGGTCATCTTAACGATAACAGCGCCAATGTTCATATTTGCCATCCACTTGAGGTGCGATTTTACGCGTGTTTGTATGTCCCTGTTTAGATTGTGAATTTTCATTACGCCATCTATGATGATGTTTTTATCGATGAGATCCGTTAGGAACTCTGTACACTATTGAAACAGAGTCTAACAGCCATATTTTTCATTAGATTCCTTCAGATTAAAACTTAAATCCGGCTGTAAATTATACAAATTCAATGTAAATATATCCAGATCTAAGTTTAAATCTGGATGTATCGATTGAATAATATGGCGGTGTCTGTTTTCATATTCATTTTACTGAAAAACGCATTCAGTACGACAATTAGGTTTTATGTCCATAAAGAAATTCTACACACCCAAAATCTACCGATGTGCCAGTTTTCATAAATATTTTCGAATTTATTTTAAGGGTGTGATATGGAAATCCCCCTTCTCTTAGTACCTCATGTACATCTCTATTTCGCTAGTCAAAACACATTTCCATGGTGTCGCACTTTGATTTAGATAGATATTTGACAGTTGACAATTTAAGTTGAAAAACTATTTCTGAGATAACTTGGCTTCAATTTATTTGCAGGTTTAGCTCAAATTCACCACCAGCACTAAAACTGAGCCCAAATATTCTAAATCATGCTAATATTTTCGTGATTAAAAAGGTAACATTTTCAGTCCTGGAATAAACTCTTCGATAACCCAGAGTTAATAGATATTCCAAATAAATTAAATTCAAGTAAATTCAAAAGCAGCTTTTCAGTTTAGAATTTTCAGTTCTCAAAAATTGGAATGTAATAAGCCTGAAAGTTACATAAACTATTAACACGTACGTCAAAATACATTTTTCGGTGCAACTGGAAGGCAACCCAAAACAGAAACAACTCAAAACTTGCAACGTATAAATTCCCTATACAGTGTTGGGGCCAACTCGAATTACCCTTCGTTTTGATAAATAGACACACTATTAGAGTTTTAATATATTTTTTTTTGTTATAAACAGATAATTTCTTCATTTAATTTCAATTCGTTCAACTCAAGAATCGAAAATCTAATACAAATCGATCCTTAAATGGCGAGAAATAATGGCGCTGTAAACGAATAAAAGAAACTTCAAAACGATTCTCCACTTTAATATATATGTGGTTCAAATTTCAACTTAATTCCTTAGACTGCTTTTAAACGAAGCAATATTACCTTGCGATTTTTAAGCCCGTAGGAGAGAGACGTGTGTGGTGGCGGGGGTACACAAAATTGCTAGGGTTGGAAAAATTGCAGAGTTATCGTTCTTTCTTCTTTGTGGTTTTCTTTACTTGTCAGGTATGTTTCATTTCTATTTGGCGTTCGCTCAGTGAACTTCGATCTACTCACTAGAGTAAAAAGTGCGGAGAGATGATTCCTTTTCAATAGAAGAAAAGTTAACTTTCATTAAAAATCGCTGTGTTTAAAAGCATTCATGCAATCGAAGGGAAGTCAAAAGAGAATCAAAGATTAAAAATCGCTTTCGTGTAAAAGCAGTCTTAGTTTTCGAAAATAAGGAATAGGTGTGTTCATGTATTTAATTTGCATTTGACTTCAAGGGTACGTGTAAAGTTCCAGTAGAAGTGATTTACACTATGAATTTATAATTCGTAATCTTCCATTGGCTTTTTATTCGCTTCAGCTCGAATCAAGATTTTTTTTGCTTGATTTTAGTATCCATTCAGTTGAGGATTGTAGATTGCAGTCATAAAAATTAACCAAAAAAGACCCGAACAACGCCGGGTATTATCGGCTAGTCATTATTATAAATTGGCTAAATAGATTGCTCATAGGTTTGTTATTGTGTATCATATTTGTATTAGGTTCACAGAAAGACTCCATGTACGCTAAAACATTGAGTTGGTGTCATATTCATTTCCAAATGTATTTCTCATATTTTTTTTCATTTGGAACTTAAACTGACGTCACAACTATTTTCACAATTTCGTCGATTTTCTGTCAGTAAAACATTAATAACAAAAAAAAAAGATTGCAGAAGCAATTTGTTTATGACACACAAAAATTGTAATATATGTCTCAATGGATTGAAAGCAAGCGTCAGCATAATATACCTTGCAGTTCAATTAAGCCCAGTCGAAAATCAGTATTGTTTTAAACACAAGTGGAATAGGATTCAGATACTCAAACGTATAAGCTAACCTTTAACGATAGCGAAAATGGTCAGCCTCGATGGTATGATGACTATTATGCGGATGGCCTTGACCGCTGCACCCAGTATAACGATTCTTTTCTTACTTCGGGAAAGTATCATCCAACATCGGCCGGATATTCTCGACGTCGATAATCGAGTGCGACCTATTGATATCGACGAGCTGCGCGACGAGTATGATTTTGTTATAGTCGGTGGTGGATCGGCGGGTTGTGTACTGGCTTCAAGATTGTCAGAGAATCCCGAGTTTAGTGTGCTGCTGCTGGAGGCCGGTCCAGATGAACCACTTTTGACCGACTTGCCGCAGCTGTTTCCACTTTTTCAACGTGGGCCATTCGATTGGGCTTACACAACAGAGCCTTCGGATGAGTATTGTTTGTCGATGGTGAATCAGCGTTGTCGTTGGCCAAGGGGACGAGTTCTAGGTGGTTCAAGTGTGCTCAATGCCATGATGTACCTTCGGGGTAATCGAAAGGACTACGATCAGTGGGCTAGTATGGGAAATCCAGGATGGAATTACGATAACATTTTGCAATACTTTAGAAAGATGGAAGACATGCGAGACCCCAAATTGCGAGGAAATCCATTCCATGGTGTCGGTGGACCCATAACCGTGGAGCACTATCGTTTCAGATCGCCATTGGCTGATGTTTTTATGCACGCATTAGGAGAGATGAAAATGATCAATCCGTATGGAGATTTCAATGGAAAGAGCCAGCTGGGTTTCACCTATCCACATGGTACCTTGCGAAACGGATTGCGATGCAGTGCTAACAAGGCTTACCTTCGACCCGTATGGCATCGATCTAATCTTCATATATTGATGAATGCCTTTGTGCATAGAATCAACATTAATCCCGAAACAAAGATTGCGGAGAGTGTAACATTTGAATATGATGATGATGGCAAGAAGAGATTGGTCACAGCTCGAAAGGAGGTTATCTTGTCTGCTGGAGCTATCGCAAGTCCGCAGATGCTAATGTTGTCCGGAATCGGTCCCGCTGAGCAGTTGGAGGAGTTTGAAATTGATGTTATTTATAATTCTCCTGGAGTTGGTTCGAATCTACAAGATCATGTTGCTGCATCGGGAGTTTCCTATACAGTGGACAATAAAGTCACCGGACACAAGCTTTCTCTACTCATTCCACAGCTTATGACCGCACGAAACGTTGAGACGTTTGTAGAGAAGAAAGATGGATACTTCTACGCCTCGCCAATATGTGAGATAATGGGCTATATGAATACCAAATACCAGGATCCTAGAGAGGACTGGCCTGACATTCAGATGTTCCTCGGCTCATATGGATACACATCTGACGGTGGTCTCATTGGGAGACTGGGATCAGGAATTAGTTTGGAAAACTTTGCCGATATTTACGAGCCAATATTGTATGAAGACTCTTACATGATAATGCCACTGCTTATGAGACCACGAAGCAGAGGACGACTTTTTATCCGATCAAGTAATGCCAGGATTCATCCGAAGATTTATGCCAACTATTTCCAGGACCCGGAAGATTTGGCTAGAATAGTAAGTTGCGATTATTATTTTTGATCTTTTTATGACTACAATAACAATTGATTTTAGGTTGATGCATCGAAATTCATCCACACGATCTCACACACGCGGATAATGCGACATCTAAATGCTACTTTGAATTTGTACTCATGGCGTAACTGCCCGGATGAACAATATCTAAGCGATGGATTCTGGGCATGCATGGCTAGACATTATTCACAAACGATCTACCATCCCGTTGGCACATGCAAGATGGGTCCCAGAAATGATCCATATGCTGTTGTCGATCCCAGACTAAGAGTTTATGGAGTGAAAGGATTGAGGGTTGTAGATGCAAGCATTATGCCGCGAATAGTATCCGGCAATACAAATGCACCTACTATGATGATTGCTGAGAGAGCTGCAGATATGATAAAAGAAGAACATGCACATTATCGAGGAGGCTATTAGGAGAGGGTGCTGTATTGACACTTCAGTGATTTATCTTTAAAACAAATAATTTAATTCAGTGATTGAAGATTAGTTTATTTTTTATTTAAAAAAAGGAATTTAATGTTTTTTTTCTATTCATTATGTATTTTCTTCTTAACAAATTGAACAATAAGTACAATAAATTTATTTTCGAAAATGAATATTAATAGGAAAACATACATAATTACGTTTTATTAATACAGGTCATTGTTTTACAACAAAATTCATCTTAGTAAGTGTTTTTGACAACAACAAAAATAGAAAGAAGAGAAAAGGTATACGATCTGTTGATTATTGACAAGTAACGAAAGTATAAAAGGATAACTATAATAGTTCAAATGTCCATAATAGATTGTCTCAGTTCGTTTTTAAGAGGTTTTACATTAAGTCCGCAGGTGCTGGTCCAATTATTGAGCTTTCCATGGGCTGTTTTTGCCTTAATCCAACATCTTGTTTACGACCAGAAGCCAAAGCAAGGGAGATAAGACACCTCCTTGTGGCGTTCTGCTAAACGTTATAACTTTAAGCTTGCTGTCACCCATATCTGCATTAAAAATTCTAGTTTGAAAGCATAAAGTCAATCCAGTATAACAGCATCCGGTCGATGATGACAGAGTCTAGGGCTTGTCGTATCACACCATTTTCTACGTTGTTGCAGGCCCCTTACATGTGAATTATGAGGTAAATTCTTGAAAGTGGATTGATTTCTCAATCGTGCTCAATTTGCCTTTCATGCATGCATGTTGGGCATGCGAAAGAACACTATCATTTAGCTTAAGGTGAATGTGAATTTCTATCAGCCTTTCTAAGATCTTAAGAAGAAAGGAAAATGGGCTAATTGGTCTGAAATCTTTAGGATCAGTGTGAATGGGTCTGCGAATAAAAATGACATTAACTTCTCTCCAACTAAATTGAATATAAGTGACATCCCTTTAGAAACGGTGCGATAGCGTCTTTAGAGCTTTGGAGGATAATTGGAATTATTCCATCAGGCCCTGCAGATTTTTACGTTTAAAGGGAGCCTATAGCCCAAGCCCCTTTACGGCTATATACTATTTGACTGCCAATATTAGCCAATACTCGAAGTCTCGCTTATGTTGGGGCCTCTCTCCATAAGAGATGCATCAACAGTACATTCTGGGAAATGAGTGCTCATAAGTGACTTTAAGGTTTCAGAGCAGGAGTCAGTCCAGGTTCCATACGATCTTTTAAGAAAACCAGGATTTTGGACCTTTGACATGACTTTCTTGAACCTTACAGCGTCCTTAGTAGACTCTATGTCATTTGTTTTTACTGATCATCAAGGGATCCCAGTCTTACCACAAAGTTCTGCCTTTTCCTTTGGTAATGGAAACACTGTGAATACCTGATGTTAATTTTTTTTCGAAACTATGCAACTACGATGATAACTTTCTTTTTTTACAGGCGCTTCCATCTTTAGGATCTGCCAGTCGCTGCTAGGGAAGCTGGGATTTTGTGCCCGCATGAGGTTCGTCATTCCTGGACCCGGTACACTTATCCGAACTTTTGGTCTGGTGGCGACTCTTAATGTTACCCCTTCAAGTAACCCCTCTATACTATTGATGTTGGCTTGAGGCCATTTCAGCGTTGGTTCGTCACTACAGGAAAGAATTTTGAATCCTTTAATGGTCGATAACAGACAGAAAGTTGGTACGAAACCGGTGAAGGCAAGAATAATCCCGGTGTTTATACACTCGAGAAGCTTTACCTCCACACGGGCCCACTAATCACTGGTTAGCCGTTTTTCGGTGCTCCCCTCAATTATAACGACCAACCTGAAGGCTCTCAGTTACAACGTCCGGTAAAGAACCGGCAGTCTTTGGCTTCTTACTAACGTTCGATGGCGGAGGTGCCAAATTATGATCTTTACAGTTAATTTTATTATCAATAGTATATCCAAGATATTTGTATTCAGATACGAGTACGATATGGAAGCATTTCGGTGAACAGACGACATCTAAAACATTGTCTGAAGCAACACTAGAAACACAACATTATTAGCTCCTTAAAAAGAATTTCTCACTGTCAATGCTTTGATGAATAAGAATAGGACGATTGAAATCTAAATCATGCTAATTGAAAAAGATAGCTTTTTTACCCTAACAACAAGTTAATGAATACCAAATTAATGTCTGAATAACTCCAAGTGGTGATTCATATCCGAAATTAGTTCTGAAACTGTCGACGAAAAAATACACAAGTTTTGTCATCAGCAAACCCCCATGCTTTTCCTTTTATAAGTTCACGCTGAAAATTGAATTAATATAAATAAGGAATAGAATTGGACCTAAAACTGATTCTTGAGGAACACCAATATTAATGTTACTGGTTTTACGGAATGTTCCTTCTTTTTTCACAATTTTATCAAGATTACTTGATAATTTAGACTTCATAACCTTTTAAATAATTGTAGAAAATACAAATAATAGAGATAAGGGTCTATAATTTTGTATACCTACACCAGCTTCTTTAAATAGTCAGTGAATAAAGCTTTTGTTAATAAAATGCACGACTGGATCGCACGAACTTGCTCTTATGTAAAAGTACTTTGGAATTTAAAATACATTTTATAAATATTAAACATGAATTTAAAATGAAATTGCCGTCTGATTTCTGGAAAAGTATGAATTTATGCAAACAAAAATTTAAAAAACCGTTTTATTATTAAATAAATAAATTTTTTATATATGAAATTTCTTTAAAATTTTTCAAGAAAAAAATGTGGGATGCGAATTTTAAGTATTTAATAATATTGATTTTAGGAAATAATTTCAAAAAATAATCGTTCATAGGTTTTGAAGATATTGATTTTTCAAAAAAAATTTTTTTTTTTAAAAAAACCCAACAAATAATTTTTCGAATATTTTTATATACAATATTATTTTAAACTTAGGGGGACTCCTGCTGTAAATTTTTGGTTAAAATCGTTAGAGCCGTTAATGAGAAAGTCGAAAATTAAAAAAACGGTTCTATGACAGGTACCGTTAATAACATTTTGCCCCAAATTTTTTTTTTACCAAAACGTAGTCCATGTCCATAATATCACACCTAATTTTTTTTATCAAAATCGTTAGAGCCGTTTTCGAGATAAATTAGATTTTTCATTACGGGTGTATGGGGGGTACCGTAAGTTTTAGAGCTAAAAAAAAAATTTCAATTTCCCCTCTAGGGAATCACCGAAGACCCATAACTACAGAGTTTGAAGAAAATAGTTCCAGTGGCTTAGGCTCTAGATCGAGGTACAGACATACAGACAGATAGACAGACAGACGGAATTGCCGGACCCACTCTATTCGTCTTCGCTATCATCGTAATGTCAACTTTGATCAAAATCTCGAGTTCGATTTTTTTTTCAAATGCAGAACTTGCCCTATAGTACCTATATCGCAAGTAAAAAAATGGTTTAAGATATTTAAGTTTATATTTTTGGGAAAGTTGTTTGAGAAACCATTTGATGTGGATGAATAAGAATTATCCAGAGCCATAATGACTTCAAGAGAAGAAATCTGCTCAAAGAAACTTCACTAAAACATAACTCTGGACTCTGCCTTAGAGATAATTGTTACAGGTATTTCAGCGTAATGAGCAGCAAGACAAGAGATACTCTTAGAAGATTTGTCATTTCCTCGCAACAAACAGTACAATCCTCAAAAATGTGTAGCCAGTGGCTGAGAATCGAACCCAAGACCTTCTGCATGACAGTCCAACACACTATAAGAAGGGGTACGTCCGAAATCTTGTATTTTATGACAAAACCCTCGTTAACGCTTGCATTTAACATAAAGAGCGCTGCAGAATAACTTCCTGATTTCAAAACGTATACAATACGGTACAATAAGGTGACCAGATAAGAATATTTGCAAAAATGAATTCAAATAAAACGGTCTGAGATTTTAAATTGATTCTGGCTTTATGTTAAAGCTTTACGAGTATTCATGCCATTACGATTATGTATGGAATATCACATCATTCGACTCGAGATCGTCTGCAGTAGTTGATTTGTTATAGGATACAAGGGACTTGACGCAGCGTCAAAAGAATAATCGAGTGCTCTCAAGTCGGATGATAACGGCCGGCGGCGGTCAATTGATGAGCGCTGAGCCAGTCGGCAAATTTTTTCTTTAAAATTTCGAGCGTTGTGTCAATTATATGGTATGTCGCACCGCCTTGATGGAACCACAGATGGGATCTATCGATTTTATGGAGCTCTTTCCATAGAAAAGTGGTTAACATTGGTCTATACCCGAGACCATTGACGGTAACGGTGTCTTCTTCCCGATACCATACAATGAAACGCCTGAAATAGTCCATCGTTATGGATTCATTGATACTTGGTTGATATCTTGTGGATGGTACTAGGTCCAATAATGGCGTGTTAGCTTGTTACCATAGCCGCTAACACATAAATAGATCTTTTCCGGGAAGATGATTTTTGGCAAAAATCTGGAACTCCGGCCAATATTTCCAGGGCCCTAACGGCGATGCCTTTGATCGTCTCGTTGCAATAGCAAACTTTACTGAACATTATCGACAACTAGATGTCATTGGTAGTTTTGACAGTAGCTGAAACATAACATTAGGAAAATTTATAACTGCTATTGTACGGAGAAAGAAATTTACAAATATATAAAAACAAGAAAACTATTTCACTACAAAATCCTCACAATTAAGCGCGAACAATTCATTCTTTGCAGTGTGGATGATATGTGGAACGCGAATAGTGTTTGACAGTTCATAGCGACGACCAATTTATTTTCTCTCATTTTAGAAATTACAACGCAAATTTTATTATACGAGTATTAACATTAAATTAAACTGGATTTTTACCCTTTTGTAAAGTTTTTGTGAAGAATTAAAGCTTATATACTCGTATGTATGTTTTAAATCATGTTCTGCATTTGATAGATTTGATTGTTCAATTATTTTGCGTTCATAATTTTGAACTGAGTTGTAAATTGTGGAAGACAACTACGATTCAAGTTGAGTTGTAATCCAAGAAAAGGTTATTATCGATCACAACTAGTTGTCTGTCAAGAATCACCCATCATTGTTATGATGGCAGTCACTTGAAATGTGTTGCCGCTGTCATATCTAAAAAAAATCCCCGAACGTAGCCCAATGTACAACAAAAGTTATAAATGGCAACCAACGTGGCTGACGCAATCGTGGTGAATTCATCGGTCAAAGAAAAAAAGTGTCAGAATAAATACTGAGGTGAAAAATGTACAACAAACAAGACTTTCTTCGAAATGAAATTTTTTCTTTTATTGTTGTAAATTGTGTTCAGTAATTCAAGCAAAATATTAATAGTTTTTTTTTTCGAAAAACATCAAAACTATGTAACTTTTGATTTAAACCAGTATTTCTCGACATTGCCGCACCCAGAGTTTTTTTTTTCAAAAATTGTTACAGAGAAACCTGTTTTAACTCTCAGCTGAAAACGCTTATATCTAGAGTTGTATCTTTGTATTATAACCTATGGCATCATCATGGAGCGTGATTTTGTGTTACCAACGCTCTCCTGGTGGTGGCACCGAAATTAGCGCACGATTTTACAGTGAAGAGTAGAATAACATCCAAACAAGAGAATATTTTATTATTAAGTTTAGCAGAGACAAATCTAACAAGTACTATCGCTGTGCTTAAGATGTCGCCCCAATCGTTCGTCTTCATGAGAGTACTATAAGTTTTATATACAAAGGTTGTATTAATCGGATCGTGAATATTAAAGTGTTAAGGCTTAGGGAAAATGACAGAACATTATTTCCTGTTTTTAATAAAGCAATTGAAGTCGTACATTAAAAATAGTTCTTTTTAACCCCTCACCCACCACCGATGGCGAAAAAATATGCCAGGCTTTTATATTGATATCATGACGCACTTACCTATTAACGCTCGTGCTCGTATTTTGGTTAAACCTCTAAAACCGAAAATTTGTTTACGTCTTTTAGACTACTATCTGTTGAATTAATTTATAAAAGTATTATTATTATTATTTACACTTAATGTTTTTCTTGTTATACTTTCTCAACCACATTTCTAATACGATTGTGTGTGTTATAAACATATAAGTATATTTATTTGGTATTATTGCATTGACTCAAGGTTGAATTTTGATATCTCTTCACAACTTGGAATGGTTCAAGAAGGCAACTGATAGCAATGTTATTTATTATATTTAGAGGAGTATTTGTGCAACAAAACTGGTGGAGCCATTAACAAACAATGTACTTAGTATATGCGAAAAATTAAAAAAATAAGACATGCTTTTTAAAACACAAACAAGTTTACGTTACTTGTATTTTAGGCAAAAATACTTTTGTTAAAATTATTTCGAACAGCACATAGTAACAAAGTTTAATCAAAATCGTTCGAATTATTATCGAAAAAAAAAAACAATTAAACAAATCAAGATTGTTATGTGACAGCTACAATGGGCTAGATGAGCTAAAGCAAATCAATCCACCAGCTTAGGTTCTCACTTGAAGTATAGTGGTCGTACTGATTCAAGTTTTAAGCCTAAAACAACAAATGATGATATATTTTTAGACTTATTTAGATTTATTTCGTATTCTTATAATAATCTTATAAATTAGTACTAAGTTATAATTAGTTTTTATTCCAATGAAAACAATCTAGTAGACGGCTTTTGTTACAATATAAAAAAAGAAAAGTGAATTAAGTATGCAAACAAAAAGAAAATAAAATACAAAGCATTTATTCACATATTTATTTAAAAACAAAATCAATTTAATAAATGTGCCTTGAGCTCTTTTTGAAATCTCCTCTTACCTGCAATATCTCTCATATGTCGTGGCAGAGAGTTCCAGAGACGGATAGTGTGAACGAAGAACTGACGTTCAGATGTCAAACAAGAAGCCCGCGGTTGAAGGATCTGTGCTGTTCTAGTGGAAGCACAGAACGTAATTCTATTGAAAAGGCTAGGAGGTTGTTGGGTTTTGAGTATGTTGAAGAGTATGGTTAGCGATCGAAATTTAAGCAATTCATCAAATTTTAAGTCACACACTATCTTTGAAAAATGAGATTCTATCAAACCTAAGAAGGCCAAAGACTTATCTGATGGCGTTGTTAAAGGCAACATTAAGTTTTCTTTTACAGGAGGCATCACACTTCCCATAAACTTCGCATCAGTAGGTTAAAATTGGAATAATTAGTGATTTAACAAGAATAATTGGAGTTTTTATTGGAGTATAGTACTGAGATGCCCATAAGGAGCGAAGTACACCATTAACTTTTCCTGCGGCTAAGCTGATATGGTTACTCCAAGTCAACGTATTATTAAAAGTCATTCCAAGATTCTTTGCAGTAGAGACATATTCGATACGTGCATTATAAAGGATTACTGGCTGAAAGTAAGAGGTGGACACAGGTTTTTTGAAATAAGTAAAAGAAAATTTTTCTTGGACCAGTTAGCGATGTTCTCAAGATCAGAATTAATTCGGCTTACACAATCTTCAATAAGTCCTAGAGGACAGCTTATGTGTAGTTGAGCGTTATCTGCATAAAGCTGAATAGAGGAATTGGTTATAACAGATGGCAGTTCGTTGATATATAGGGAAAACAGGATGGGCCCCAAGATAGAACCTTGAGGTACCCCAGAAGGTACAGCTATAAAATTTGACAAAATATTATTTATGAAAACAGCTTGTTCTCGGGAATGGGAATCTAACTCACTAATTAGTGAACAAGGTATTTCATTCTACACCGATGGGTCAAAAATGGAAGAAGGAACAGGAGCTGGGGTGTTCTGTGGATCTCTCAATATTAAAGAATCATACAAACTCCCAGATGAGTGTAGTGTCTTTCAGGCTGAGATGTACGCTATTGAAAAGGCGACAGAATTTGTACGCACGAAAAAATTGAACTCGTCGGAGATCACATTTTTCGTGGACAGCCAGGCTGCCATCAAAGGTTTAGACAGTGAGACTATAAGATCCAAGACTGTAACAAAATGCCGACACATGCTGAACAATATTTGCAACACTAACCAAGTCAATCTCTGCTGGGTTCCTGGACATAGTAATATTGAAGGGAATGAAATACCAGATGAACTGGCAAGGAAAGGGTCAGTATCAAACAAAAACAGCAATAGCCATTTAAATTTGGGACCAAAAATCCCGATTGGCGTGATTAAAAGGAAAATAGACTTAATAACGAAAGAGCAAATCAATAACTCCTGGTCCTCCAGGGACGACTGCGTTATCTCTAGAAGTTTATGGCCTAGAATTAATGAAAAGGAAACCCGATATATCTTATCGCTGAGTTAAAAGAACATCAGAATCCTGATATGTGTACTAACGGGTCACTGCGCCACTAGAATGGGTGCATTTGCACTCGATTTCTGTAGGAGCTGTCAGGATGTCGAGGAGAATGAAACCATTAAACACCTGATCTGTGACTGTCCGAACCTCCAAACAAATCGCCTCCGCTACTTTGGAAACAGGTTTGTTGGAGAACTAGACGATCTAACGCAGGTATCAATGGCAAATAGGAGAAAATTTATTGTAAGCACAGGCTGGTTCGAAACTGAACCAGTCTACATAAGGCATTAGTTAGGAGCATCTCTGCTGTTATTAATAGGGGATCACAATGGAACAATAGGCCCCCGTATACGCAACAGCCTCTGTGCTGTGCACGCCCCTCCTAACCTAACCTAACCTTCTACTCGACCGATAAGATAAGAAAACAGAAGTTTGGTAGCAGTAAGTGAGAAATTAAATTTGCAGCAGAGAACAGAATGATCGACGGTATCAAATGCTCGTGAAAAATCAACAAGTAATAGAAAGGTTATTCGGTCTTTATCAATATTTTGTCTGATTTCATCAACAACCGTAAGAAGAGTGGTAGTGCAGCTATGTTTTTCTCGAAATCCAGATTGTGCAGGGGTAAGCATGTTGAAAGTATGCAAAAAAAGAGTTAATTTGCACCTGCACAATTTTTTCAAAAACCTTCGACAAAAATGGGAGCATGGAAATAGGCCGAAAATCTTTACCACTTGAGTTCTTAGGAACGGGTATGATTTTGGCTTTCTTCCATACTTTGGGAAACACACTTGTTGTTAATATAGTGTTGAAGGCAAAAGTTATATGAGGCAGTACAAGAGGCAATATTATTTTAAGAAATTTAGGGTGGACACTATCAATTCCTACGGCATTGGATTTAACAGAGAGTATATGCTTTCTACTACGTCAACTTGGCGAATTCCTGAAAATTTAAACTTGTTGGTAGATTCAGAGGTATCAGCTAAAGAAATAATTTGTTGGAAAGTAGGTCGCGCTTTGTTCGAGAAAGATGGAAGAGCTACAAATTCATCATTGAGAGCATTTCCGTCAATATTGTTGAAAACTCGACCTTTCGGTTTACCCAGACCTATGGTGCGTAAGTTGTTCCAAAGTTTTTTTTATCTAAAAGATGGGTCTAACCGTTTGGCGAAGATTAGACTTTTAGTTGAACGAATCAGAGCAACAGTTTTGTTTCGAAGATACGAGGGCGGGTCAATAAGTCCGTGACTTTTGGAATAAAACACAGATTTGTTGATAAAAAAATAATTTTATTTTTCAACGTAGTCTCCCTTGAGCTCTATACATATACACTTTGTCCAACGCTTCTCCAATTTTTTTATCCCTTCCAAAAAAAATGATTTGTCGAGGTCCTCAAAATAGGCCTTTGTTTGCGAGATGACTTCATCATTGGAGTCAAATCTTTTTCCACCAAGCCATTTCTTCAGGTTTGGGAACAAGTAGTCGCTCGGAGCCAAATCTGGAGAATAGGGTGGATGAGGGAGCAATTCATAGCCCAATTCATGGATTTTTGCCATGGCAACTGCACATGTGTGCACCCTTGCATTGATCCACGGTTACAAAACGGCGCAAAAACTCCTCCATATTGCGATTAAACAACGCCAAACCTTCCTGTGAAGTTGTTACACGATTGCGTTTGTGGTCGACTGTGAGCAAACGCGGCACCCATCTTGCGGAAAGCTTTCTCATGCCCAAGTGATCATTCAAAATTGAAACCACTGAGCCATGCGAGATCCCTACGGCTTCCACAATCTCTCGCACTTTCAATCTTCGGTCGGCCAACACCATATCGTGAATTTTTTCGATTGTTTCGGGTGTAAAGACCTCAACTGGGCGTCCAGGACGTTCGGCATCTTCAGTGCTTGTACGGCCACAACGAAATTCAGTAAACCACTTTTTTACCATTGAAATCGATCGTGCAGAGTCCCCATAGTATTTATCCAGCTTAGCCTTGGTCTCGGTAATGGTTTTTTTTTCGCAAGAAATAATGCTTAATAAGCACACGAAATTCACTTTTTTCCATTTTCTCCTCAAATTAGTGAGTAGTCTGATAAAAATAGCTGTCAAACACAAACTAACTGACGCAGCGAGTTTAAATTTTGACAGGAGTCAACTGACAGATGCCTGTTGACAGGAGCAGTGTTGCTGTTTCAGTAAAGAGGTCAGAAATTCAAAAAGTCACGGACTTATTGACCCGCCCTCGTAACAATATTTCCTACGGTATTCATTTAGCTTATATTTTTTCCAGCGTTCGTAAGCCAGGTCAGGCTTTTTCGTATGTAATCGGATATTATTTGTGAATCAGGGGCGCTGTCTAGGTATGACAGTTTTGGATCTCAGAGGAACATGCATCATCAAAAAGCAAATTAATATTAGTTTTTAAAAAATTATTTGTTCATCACATGAAGTCATGAAATATAACTCATCCCATTCTATGCTCCGAACATCGCTCTCTAAAGCATCATGACTGATGAGTTTTAAGTCCCTGTATGTAAAGGTGGAAGGTGAACTAGTAATCTTAAAATCAAAAGTTAAGTAGATGAGGTCATGTTTGGAAAAGGCAGGAGCGGACAACTGATCATACAATTTCACTGACGAAAAAAACATCAAGGAGTGTAGCTGTGTGAGCGCTGAAGTGTGTAGGATATGAAACATTAACCCGGGACAATGTTTCTATATTTAATATATTTCTTCGAGTTAAAAACGCTTTTCTAGGCTACGAGTATAAATTGATCAATCAAAAACGTGAGATACGAGTAGAGGAACTAAAATTGGAACCCCTTTAGAATACACTGATATGATTTTTAGCTGTGAGCTTTGGCCTAATACTGGAGTCACTGGTTTAAGTATTTCCAATTTCATCAGGATCTGAAACAACTCACAGAAAACGAAAAATTCCCTTTTACAACACAACATAACTGATTCTGCTGATATTCTGGCTGATGTTGCTGTGACATTGCTGATGCCGAAATTGTTGTTGTTCCTGATGATGTTAGTATATTTCTGTGGTGTTTGGTAGAAACATGATAACTCCATAAAATAATTTGCATCCTTTCATTAACACTACATCGAGCTCCACCCTAAGCGGCTAAAACGATTTTCTTAAAATTTGGAACATAAGTTTTCAAAGAATATTTTTAAAAGTTCTCCAAATTTGAAGTTAATAAGTCAACCCGTTTAAGCCCTAGCGCCATGTAAAGTGAACTTAAAAACGCAAATTATTTTATGGACTTATAATGTTTTACCAAACACCACAGATTTGTTGACATTAGAAGTAGCGGCGAAGTTAATGGTGCTGCTGATATCAATACAGGGTGGGTCATCTAGTGTTTTTCTTTTAAATCATAAATTATTTTGACACTGACAGCTGTTTCCCGTTCGAACTCTTTACAGAAAGTTAGTGTCATACCTCCGCGAAACGAAATGAGTCGCTTTACGCTTGAACAACGTTGGGGAATAATGAAAAATAATTTCCAAAGTGAGTGCTTTGCAGTACAACAGTGTGTTTTTTGAAAATAAAATATGGCCGAAATAAAGCACCCACCGCGCCTGCTACAGTTCGTGAGACTGGTATGCTATGTGGAAAACACTCATGGTTCCTGTCTTCGTACGATGCGCACAGGCGAGAATGTGGCTGCTATAGCCAAGTGTAAGACTCAATTCACTAACATCAACTCGTCATCGTTCTCAACATTTCGCACTAGCCTGAGAAGAATCCTGCACAAAGATCTCGGATTATTCGCTTAAAAGATCCAATTGACTCCAGCCGAGGCAGCCACCTTAAAGCTGCCATAATACATGGACAAAATTTATTTTTATTCATTTTATTGCATTTTTAAAAAGAAACCTGTATAAATGAAATGAAACTTGTGTCAATGAAGAGAAGTTTGGGTTGCACCTGCCCAAATATGTGAGTTATACTCGAGTTTTGGACGTATCTATAAACGTCTTATTGTTGCCAGATCACAAGCGGGGAAACATTTCTTACACCGATATAAAATTCATAAGCATTAAGCAGTGTTTTAAAGTTTAGACGGTCTTGTGAATGTGTTCATTCTAACGAAAATCGTCTTTGAGGCGCATAACGAGAACTGAGAGGTTTTCGGTTTCTTTGATTCAAGTGCCGCTCAATGACAATGGGATAAGGGGTAAATTTTTCTTCACCGACAATAAACGACATGTGGTTTTAGCAGGACGGCGCTACGTGACATTCTGCATGAACAATTTGAGGGTAGGGTTTAGAGTAATAATAACTTCTAGAATATCACAAATTTAGAATAAAAGCTTTGCATAAAAGTAGTTGCTTTTTAATGATTTTAGTCTCCGTAATTTATTACTTAAAATAATTAAAGAAAACGGCCAACGTGACATGCCCTAATGATGTCCTAAAAAATTTGTCTAGGTAGGTAGAAATGACGATTTCCGGCAGTCCGGCCCGCTAGCTCGGGATCTAAGAAGTCAAACGGAGGGCATGGCATAGAAGTAATCGAAGTTCATCCTATGGTTATTTCGTTGCGTTAAGAAGACAAATACAGTCTTTTATCTCCATTTCCTAAAGTTAGCCAATGTCATAAAAAAATGCCCTTCCTAGTGATAACTAACTTCGGTCTAAAGCAGGGCATTTGCAGAGGAAATGAAGGACCGTATACTTTTCCCACTCGTCCCCATACGTATGACAGTGAGTATTCTAAGGAATGCCTAGATTCGCTATATGCTCTCTTATTGCCCAGTGTCCACTATAGGTAGCTACGATCCTGGTAATGTCCTGCTTGGATCTGCATATCAGATCAGGTGTTCGGGATTTAATAAAGGTTTTTCTAGATATGCAGTTAGTTTAACTGTTCCACCAGAATTTTGCCCTTCATAACTTCGAGCGGAATATTGATTCTTTCCTTGACTGATCATTGCCTGGCCAGCTCGTCCTTCGTTCATCATCCCATCAATGCCACAATGACCCAGAACCGAAATAAAAGTTAGGTTAGGTTAGTGGGCTGACAGTTGATCTTGTTACCGTCACACTTAGATCAATGTAGATCCGTTGTGATACCCTAGGGTTTGTGACCCCTTGTATTGAAACCTATGATAATCCTATGTCGATCAAGCCCGTTAAGGGTATAGATGGGTTACAGCAAGTTTTAGCCTGAAATGTCAGAGGGTATTTCTAAAGTATTGAAATTTCTATCGTCACATAATAGCCTGGCTAGGGAGAGGTATACGCGTTCTCGGGGGGTATTCCTTTCCTTTACCTCCACTTGAGCAATCAATCCCCCCACCAGGCCCGTAGGGGCATGTGGCTCCTTGCAACGCCTGGTAGATGAGTTTGAAAAGTCAGTGTTTGGTGTATATGTTCGTTTGTTTGGTCGTTAGTTAAGTCGAAGAGGCTGTTTCCATACCAAGGAGGATTTTACCAATCTTAGGTAGATGTGGTCCCATCGACCCACTGATGCTCGTGCTCAACGTAGGAGTGGCAACCGCAGGTGTATAGGCGGATGCCCATTCTCAGTTGGTGCTGCTCTCACAAGGAACACGTGCGTCGTTGTCGTTTTCGTTCGTACTACACTGTCGTAATGTAGTTGAAGGCGGTTTTCATAGATCAGGAATTCCTAAGCCATTTGGTATCATTAACGAATTTTAACATGATTTTGCTTGGAATGTCAGAGAGCTCCTCCAAGTCGTTGAAGAAGTGTCTCCCTAGATGTCTGTTTCTTAGATGATATAGCGCAGGGCAGGAATACAGGTAGTGAGGAGTGTTCTCATGTATCTGCTCGTCACCGCATCCTCTGCATAAGTCGTCCATACTGAGTTTCATCTTTTTCTTGTGGTAACCGAGTTGGAAATAAGAGTTACATTGTGGTTAATACTGAGGCTAGCAAGTTCATCCCGGCATTGCTGGACCAATTTGAAGTATAATGCACTAGAACTAATGGCTTTAACAGCCGCCTGACTGTCAGTGATAATAGCCGTATTCCGGTTCTGGTTTGGATCATGTTTGAGTACCTATAGCATGGTCCATCCATCCATCTTTGAGCAACCAGTAAAGATAGTTGTGTCGAAATCTTTCGTCACGGCGTCATCTTGATGGAAACATAATCTTAAAATCTTTACGGATGCCCATTTCAGGGGTGCAGCAGTCATTGGGAGTCAAACATATCTCTATTGGAATCAACTCCCTAATATTGCTGTGGACATAAGGCTTGACCATCTAAGAGTTCGATTGCTTTAGTTTTAATGCACCGCAAAATACTAGTAACTTAATGTGTGAATCAAGTGGTAAAAGGTACAGAAACTGTTTAAGGCATAATTCGGGCCATATGTGAGGTCGCAGCACGACTGTGTAGTGTATGTCCGCAAAATCATCTTAGATTGAAAACCCCACTTTTTACCAAAAGTCTTACTACAGGCGTAGTATGCAAAGGAGGCTTTCTTAACCTCCTCTTCAATATTCATACTCCAGTCCAACTTAGGATCTAGAATAACACCTAAATGTTTAGCAGAAGAAGAGAGCAGAAGTGTTTAGCCGTTGAGTAGGGGTAGAGCGAAGAGCTGTACCTTAGTTTTGGTAGTAACTAGCAGCAGTTAGGTTTTGCTTCGGATAACAGTGGCACAGTTGCTAACTTTACTTACTAACTCCACATCCAACTGTTGCACTCTTCTGTTATTTTTTATCAAATACCAGTACTTTAAATTTTTGCTTTCAAATAATGTTTAAATAAATTTTCATTCGCTAATGTTGGTTTAACAGAAATGGTTGTTTAAATATTTATATCCCTATTTTGTTTAATCGCGATAATTTTAAATTCTACACAACACTTCGTTTTGTTTCGAATTAAAGATTAAAGTGGTTTAGTTTGCTGAGCTTGACTGTTAGGTACTATAAGCACCTAACATTTTTTTCATTTTTTGTGTGAGGTGGTATGAAAATTTAGTTTTCTTCGAAAAAATATATTATTAAGTATTTTAACTTATGCTCAATGTTTTAAGAAATTATAAAGGTGCTAAGAATTTATTTATATTTTATAAATAAACAATATTTGAAATATACAATTTATAAGAAAAGAAGTCCATCAAAAGAACGAAGTTAAATTAATAAATTATGTAATTAAAATCAAAATCAATATTTACAGTAGAATTTCTTTTTAAATAATAAAAATGCAATATTGTATTGTGTGGGCCAAATTTATTAGTTCTAGATTTGTTTGAGCAAGACCGTCGGAACCAATCCGTGTCAAAGTTCAAAATTTTAAAAACAATAGTCAGGAATTTTCTTAAATTTTATATACAGTGGGGCCTTATTTTTCGAAGTGCTTAATTCGGTGTTGTGATTTCCCTTTCCTTAAATATTTTTCGAGAGGAAATTAATGTGATATCATCATTTTTGGGTTAAATTTTCTTTCAAGGTAAAAACAAGCTTTGAAGTACGCAGACTTTGTAAATGATAAATCCAATGTATTGCTGGAACCATATGTCGTCTAGGTGCATATAGTTCAATTTGGGCCATAAGAAAATGGTTGTTATCGTTCTGTAGCACTCGTCATTGACGGTGACCGCCTCAAAAAGGTCAACTTTTTGAGAATGCATTGTCATTAGGCGAGCCTCGTATCGTCCCATATAGTTACATCAATTTTGCTTGTTTACACAGCCATTTATCCAGAAATACGCATTTTGTCTAAGGATGATTTTTCGGCCAAAATAGGGGTCCTCTTTTAAACGCTTCGAAACCCAGTCAGTGATCTTGAACTTTGAGCTCAGTTGGATCTTGTTGAAGTCAGTAAGAAGAATCCACTGGGAGTCGGCCACAAAATGTTGAAGGGTAGACTGTAAAGGGATACCACGTCTACAGTAAAATGGGCGCAACACAGACAAAGTTTTGCCCTACCGAACACTCATTTTGATAATAAAGTAACTCAGTAACTGAATAATTAACTTTAGATTTGACAAATGCCACCAAAACAAAATGGCCGCCAAAGTTTACAATTGAAAAAACCTTTTAGCTGTGATGACCTTCCACCGATACTGCAACTATATACAATTATACATATTATATGTGATATATTTTCGAACTTCTTTCAAAGGGTTTATGAGCGTAAAAAATCGCCAGCACAAAAAAAGAAAGAAGCAACATTTTGAATGAACTCAAAATGTTATTCGATATTGTTTATCAGAAGTCTTTAAAAGTGCTCGATGACCGAATTAAAGACTTATATCAATACTTATTAAATTATAAAATTTCATAATGGTGAAATAGAATTTTTTTTTCTGCTGACATGTTAAATTATATTTCTTAATAAAAACCTTCTTTTCCTGAAATAGAACAGGAACTATCTTAAAATTCAAAAATTAACTGGATAAATTGGGAATATTTATTAAAAAACTACTAAAATCAGTAGGTATTGGAATTCTACTGCGAATATCTTTTGAATGGCTAGAGTAATCGATTAACTACAGAGATCTTTTTTGTAGAGCGTTCAATTTCCTAAAGAAATAATTGAAACTCATTTGACAATAATTATTTTTTATTAAGTTACAAAATTCAAAACAAAAAAGTTATTTTCCTTAAAATTCTTCAATCTTTGACGTTGAATATCTTTTAAATGGTTGAATTAATGAAAAAGTATCCAAACCATTTTTGTAGAGCGTTCAATTTCCTATAAATATTGACTATGCGATTGGTTAAACGATCTATTGTTGATAAGATATGACCATTTTTATATGATACTAAAATGAAAATGGAAAACTATGATGAGCATAATCTTCCCGTTAATATTAAGAGCTATTATTTGGTAAGTACTTTCTAGAGGTACCTAGGAACTAGTTTTCATGTGTCGGATCCAAAAAAAAAGATACTTGATTTTGTTGACCCACCCTAATGAGAACCCTAATGACTGTGTTAATAACTATAATTATACCTATTATTCAGAAGTTGAAGAACGCCTACCAGAAGTCTCTAGCGTCAACAATCTCAACAACAATGAGATCGATAACACCATTGCTCAATTTGAAACAGTGGTCAACAATGCTTTGGACAGGCAGAAAACACCCCGCACCAGCAGAGATAAATATGCAAACTTACCCCAACATATACAATTAATATATGCTCACCGGCAAAGACTTCGCAAAAGCCTCCAAAGAATATTCCACAGGACCTTTAACAGGGAAAGTGTCGAATACCGTCGGCTACACTCAGAACTTCAGTGCACTAACACAATGTTCAACCAGGCAATAAAACATCACCAGGAAAAGGATTTCAGGAAGAGACTCGAAGATATCAAACCTGGACCTGACACGTTTAAAAAGATCAATCTGATTGTTGGAAGACCAAACTCAATTCCAGACACCATCCTTTATGGACAAGAAGTATCAACAACTTCTGCAGAGAAAGCTGAAGCGTTTGCAAATCATTTTCACGATAGTTTCAAAGACCGCCCTCCCGTACACCTTCCTGACTTTATCGAAGACGTTGAAACTCGCTTTCAAGAGATATCAGCGACCACCGAAACCGTGACCCTGTTCAACGAGGAAAACCCATCATCGGAGCCGACGCTGACAGATGTTTTCACTTCCCCTGAAGAAGTAGCTGACATTATCTTCACTGGAAACTCCAAAAAATCAGCAGGAAGCGACAAGATTTCTAATTACGTACTCAAAAGGTTACCAAATCTTGCTGTTCTCCTGTTGACTATAATCTTCAATAACTGCCTGAACAACAGCTATTTCCCTGCAGCCTGGAAAACCGCAAAAGTGGTACCTGTCCCGAAGAAGAACAACCGCGCAAATGTGGAAGGATATCGGCCAATTTCTTTGCTCAGCAGCATGAGTAAGATACTGGAGTCGTTGATATTGAAGAAACTCAACGTTTTCTGCAGAGAAAGAGATGTCATACCGGAGTTTCAGTATGGCTTTCGAAATAAACACTCTACCCTACATCCATTACTGGGACTCCATACTGATGTTACAATTGGACTCAACAAAAAGGAAACAACTGTAGCGTGTTTGCTGGACATCGAAAAAGCTTTCGACAGCGTTTGGATAAAAGGATTGCTATTCAAACTCTCGGAACTTGGACTTCCTAATTACTTAGTAAGAATAATCAAAAATTTCCTAACCCATAGACTTTTTTATGTACAGGTAAAAAAACATGTGTCATCAACCAAAGGAATTAACGCTGGAGTTCCTCAAGGATCAAAACTTGGACCGCTGCTGTTCAACATTTACACTGCTGATCAACCAGCCAACTTACCAGGTACAAAGACGAAGCTTTATGCAGACGACTCAATCACATACGCTACCGCTTTTTCACCAGAAATTGCCCAACACAGAAGTGCAACAACTTCTCCAGCATAAACTAGAGCCTCGTGACAAGTATCTATACACCCGAGCCATCACTGACGATCAATTTGAAGACATCATCCATAACGACAACGCACCCTTTTACGAGAAGAACAACAATCAATACTATAGGGGTTAAAACACCCACTCATCAAAGATTATTATTTAGTTAATATTAAAAAATCATGAATTAGATTAAGAAAACATTAATATGATATTGTAAGCAAATAGCATTATGTAAAGCCAAATGAAGAACGTTGGGCCCCTATTGTTGAGCCAACATGATTTAATTTAGTAATAAGTTAGTTTTAAGTCAAATTGTATATAAAACAAATTGAAAAATAAAATTCTTAATCTAAAAAAATCTAACCTATTATAACATCTGTAATAGGCAAACATTTATCAAAGGCCATGATTTTAAGTTTAAAAACCTTTGCGTGTGCACTAATTATAAAAAAAATCTTAAAGCAAAAAAAATAAATAAAACTTCTAGCTAAATAAATAAAGGCGTATAGCTTTAAGGTTTTTTATCCGACTTAATTGACTTTAGGCTTTTTAATTTTGTAAAAAAAATCTCCTGTCTATTTTCATTTTTTTTTTTGCTAGTCTGGCTTGTGTCTTAAAGAATTTTTGTCCGAATTATTTCAAAATGCGTAAAATTTATGCAAAATTAAAAATTTACAAAATTAACCATAATTTAGTTTCATATTTCAATTTCTGAAAAAGGAGCCAAAAATACGATTTCTGTATTACAAATAAAATGCACGACTGGGTCAAACGAACTTGCTGTTATGTAAAAGAAAATTAATGTTTTTAGAGAAAAAAAAAATAAGCTTTTATATACAAAATTCTTAAAACATTTGTAAGAAAAAATGTTGGTACGCCAACTTAAAGCTTTTATTACTGTACGAATAAAAATAAATTTCCAAAAAAGAATATAGAGCCGTTTTTAAAATATCGAATTTTCCAAAAAAGAATATAGATTTTTCTTTTAGAAAATGCAAATTTTTTTTTTTAAGTCTTGAAATACAATGTTTTTTTAAACTTTTTAGAAGCTTCTCTATGAAAAATTTCATTAAAATCCGTTCTGTCGATAATGAGAAATTCAAAATTTGAAAAAATGGTTCTATGTTAGGTACAGTCAGTAATATCTTAATTTCATTTTTTTTATTAAATTAATCGAAATTAAAAAAGTTATAAAAACTCTCGGAGCCGTTTTCAAGAAAAATACGATTTTCGAAAACCATTTTTTAACATTTGTATGGTGGGTAACTTTATTTTTAGGTTAAAAAAATTTTTTTTCTTAAATCTTGTAGATTATATTAAGAAACTTTTATTTATCAAGTTTGAAAATCCAAAAAAAAAAATAAATTTGAAAATTTGAATACGCAATAATATTCAAACTTTGGAGGAGCTTCAGCATAAAAAATTAAAACGATTAAAATCGGTTGTACCGTTTTCGAGAAAATCAAAAACAAAAAAAGTGGTTCCAAGACGACTACTGAAAAAAATATTCTTTCACAAATAAAATTTTGCATAACGTGTGTATGGCAGACAGACAGTCGGAATTGCCGGACTCACTTTTTTCGTGTTTTCAATGTAATGTGAACTTTGATCAAAATCTCGAGTTCGATTTTTTTTTCCAAATGCAAAACTTGCCTGTATATAAAATGGTTGAGAAAGTATTGTTAAATTAATTTGTGGAGCAATAAAAAGAAAGCAACATTTCTTTTGCTTTCAATTCAACTTTATTTCTAAAAACAAACCTACAAAAGTTACTCTATTTTCGCTTTTTACAAATCTGCCCTGGAACCATTCAACATCGCATCATTGGATGCATTCCAGAGAGGGCGTTCAGTTAAAAGTATGATGATATATTCGATTAAAATTTGCAAAATCGACGTGTTAATTTAGTTTCATACTAAAACAGCTTTAACATCGTACTAATTCAACTAAAATTCATAAGAACAAGTTTGTGCAACCCAGTCGTTTATTTTATTTTATTTTGATATAGTTTTATAGTAGGGAATATATCGGATCTGATGGGCAAAGCCTAGTAAGGACCGTAAAAAAATATTTGTATAACGAAAGACGAACCTTTTTTGGTGAAATATCTTGTAACTTTTGTCAATTTATAAGCGCTAATTATGGTCTCCTAAAAACTCAACTTTCCTGGGTTACGAGGCCTTAGAACTGAGGCGACTATATGCAATTAATGCATTCATAAAAAAAAATCTTACTTGAAATTTTGATCATACTTTATAACGATCGATGATAGCGAAGACGAAAAATTAATTTTGCTCAATATCTAGGATCAAAAATAACGAATTTTGACATACATTTTTTCTGAGAATTTCTATTTTCGTCATAACATGCAGAAACTTCTAAAAATTATAAAGTACTTTTGCAGCAAAATTTTTAAAAATGTACTTTCTAAATCAAATTTTAACCAAATGGTCAATTTCTTTTAAACTTGGCACCTACCGGGTTTTTAGACACTATCTAAAAGGTTTAAGAAAATTGTTTATTTATTGAAAAACTACGCTACATAACATATAAATAATTAAAAAAATCTTATTTTTCTCGAAAGCGTCTGCAAAACATAAAATCAATGCACTTTGGATACACGGGAGTAAAAAAAAATAACGAATCCATATTTCCAAGTACAAAGTTTAATCAAAATAGTGAGAACCGTTTTCGAGAAGATTTAAAGAAAAAAAACAAATTAAATCGTTGAATGGAAGCTAGCCGTTCTTGTAGAGAGCTAAACAAAAATTTAAATCTTCCCTGTACATAAAATTACATACAAAAATGCTGTACACAAATTTTGAAACAAGCCGGTTCACCCGTTCTACAAAGTTTCTGTAAAGATTTGGTTGGAAAAAAATCCGTAAATTAGTCATAAATGAACGATTGTTTTGTATTTCGCTAAACTGTACAAATTGGTGAATTGTTTCGAAAATATTAAAAAAAAAAAACGCGTACTTGCTTAAGAAATCATTCTATTACACTATTGAATATCTTAACTAAACCTACTGAACATTTTTTTTTAAACATAAGAGCAAGTTCGTAGTAGCGAGTCGTGTATTTTATTTGTTAAGTTTGGTTTAATTTTTGAAATCAAATTGATAATGAGTTACTTCTGTTATTTTTCAGCTAAATTATTTGCCCAGGAGTAAACAATAGAAGGAACGGAAGATGTCAGCAGCACTACCGATTTCAGGACAGTGCACGCAACCGTCTGTGGGTCTTGTCAATTCTCTAGTGTCGACCCTAATGCAGACATTATTAACAGCTCAATGTTTAATATCACCGCCTGAATCGTTGCCGAAAGATTACGGAAATTATCTTCTTAACCAAGGATTAGGAATCTATGATTTTGTTGTTATTGGAGCTGGAACTGCAGGATCGGTTATGGCAAGCCGACTTAGCGAAAACCCTAATTGGAAGATTTTAGTTCTTGAAGCAGGAGGTGATCCTTCACTAGAATCTGAGGTAAACAAATTTTAATAATCAGTTTAATGTCTAAATCGCTTTTCTTTTCAGATTCCGGGATTTTTCTTTGTTACTGGACATACTGAATTTAGTTGGAACTATTTCACTGAACCGGATGGCAAAGGTTGTTTGGGAATGAAAAATCAAGTGTGTTACTGGCCTAGAGGAAAAATGATTGGTGGAACAGGTGAATCAAATGCAATGTTGTATGTTCGTGGAAATCGGGAAGATTATGACAGTTGGGAACGTAAGGGAAACAGCAATTGGTCATGGCGCGATGTGCTGCCCGTCTTTGAAAAGTCAATTCTTCCCAATAAATTAGATTCGGAAGCTAGAGGAGGAACTATTGTTAATCCATTTGAGGTAAGCTTACCTGAAATAAGGGAAATGCTTTTTGACGGAGCTGAGGAATTGGGTATCCAAAGACTCGAGGTTGTCAAAGAAGGAGCTGATATTGGATATATAGCAGTGCCGGGAACTATTGAGAACGGACGCAGAAAAAGCACCGGAAAAAGCTACTTGGCTAAAGTAAGAGACAGACCAAATCTTCATGTGATCAAGAACGCAATTGCAACAAAAGTTGTTTTCGACGAAAAAAAGAAAACGGCTTCTGGAGTCACATTCCTTTATAGAAATCATCATGAGTTTACAGTTAATATTTCTAAAGAAGTTGTACTCTCTGCTGGAACCATAGATTCACCAAAACTGCTAATGCTTTCGGGTATAGGTCCGAAAAACCATTTGGAAAGTCTCGGCATTCCAGTGGTGAAAAACTTAAGAGTTGGCGACAATCTGCAGGATCATGTTACAATCCCTTTGATATTTAAGATCAACCACAGTAAAGTTAAGCCCCAGACAATGCGAGACCGCCTTGATGCTATTTATACATATCTTCTCAATCAAACAGGGCCATTGGCAAGTCAAGGAATTCTCACAATCATGGGATTCATAAATTCTAATATCACTGCATCCAGTCCCTATCCGGACATAATCAACCAACATATTTTCATGCAAAGCGGATCTTCAGACTTTGAAATTTGGGCAAAGGCACTGGGTTTCTCTGATCCAATCGCTAACAGTATGCGAAGCGTTCTTGAAAACGACCATATTATGGTAGTTTATGTCATTCTCTTGAGACCAAAATCGAAGGGAACTTTACGCTTGCGGAGTCGTAATCCGAAAGATTCTCCAAAACTGTTTTCGAACTATTTAGCCCACCCAGAAGATGTAGAAACCATCTTGCGAGGAATTAAATTTCAAATGCAAATAGAGCAGACGTTTGCATACCGAGAACAAGACGCACAGATTATTCAAATCGACCTTCCTGAATGTGACCAATTTCCCTTCAAAAGTGACGAATACTGGAAGTGTTACATGAAATACATGACTTCAACGATTTATCATCTGGTGGGAACAGTCAAGATGGGACCGGACACGGACCCAGGCTCTGTTCTAGATTCGAAATTGCGGGTTAAGGGAATTAAGGGTCTAAGAGTTGCTGATGCTAGTATCATGCCAGATATTGTGAGTGGAAACACAAATGCTCCAACCATAATGATTGCTGAGAGAGCTGCTGAATTCATCAAAAAACAACATAGTCAGAGTGGTTCACAAATGTTGTCTTAATTTAACTATTTCCAAAAATATCTAAAAGGACATTTCTACATTTGGGCAGATCAAGAAAAAACTAATTTGAACAATTGGAAAATTTAAACTATTTGTTAAGTTTGACAAGTTTAATTGCATTTCTCTAATGTAGAGGAAGTTCCTATATTTCGAACCAAGTTGTGAGCAAATTCATAGCAACAAGATTTAAGACACATTTAAGCTTAAACATAAGCATAAGTCACTCAGGTATTTTGTGACTTTTTACTTAAATAATCGAAGAATTTTGAAATTGAAAGTTGAGCAGTATTTGTAATCAAATAAAAGTTTTAATCGTTGTCTTAATTTGTTTTAGAGAGAATATGTACAGTTTTTTTTCACGACATACTTTTTTGTACACTTAGGCCGATTTTTCTCACTAGGAGTTGGACATAATTTGAGGATTTTTATTTTCAACTCGTGATTTTGTTTTTATTCACTCAAAGTTGACGTTTTCAACTTTCGATTTTCAACTCTTTTTTAGATTTTCCCAACTCCCGGAAAACTTGAGAGTTGCCATAAAACATTGTTTTTTTTTTAATAAAATACATGTATTTTGTTTCAAAAGTTTGCTTATTCAGTTTTCACAACAAAAAAATAAAACAAAATATATTGATCTAACGTTCCGCAGAAATTATTTTTGGGAAAATTGGCCATCAACTTCGTCAAGCAGTGAAAGTGAAGACAATGTAACTGAGCCATTGTACATTGAAAGAAGATAACACAAGATGTTGCCGCGCATTGGAGTTGAAAAGTGGGACGACCGTGAATTCATTTATTGCTTTCTACTTTCAAAACAGACAGCAATGATATTGCAAAACTTGATAAAGGATTCACCTCCTTGCAACGAAATACGAGTAAATTAGCTGTGACCTTAAAACTTAAGTTCTCCTTTAAATACCTATATCTCGTGATTTGCGCCCAATCACAGAGTTATTGGTAGCACTACGATTTTATGCGCTCGGATCAATAGTAGTAGTAGTATTTATTTATTAGTTTTAAAAAAGTCAACGGCCTTGGCTTTGATGAAAGCATCGCTTCCCAAGTCGATCTTTGACTTTCACTCAGGAAAGACTTATCAGTGTGCCAAGTATTATTTAAAAGTGTAAGAAATAAAAAGCTATTAGTAAAGTTCTTAGTTTGACATCGATTCCAGCAAGTATACGATAGCCTAGAGGTAGTGGCGTCGGCTGGTGGATCCAAGGGTCGTGGGTTCAAATCCCAGACGGAGCAAAACAAAATTGTTGAAGCTTTTTTTCACAATAACGAAGTGAGTGGAATTATTTATTGGGAAAAAAAGCTGATGGAGAAGGAGAGAAGGGCGGGGGGATCGAAAGATTCCTCCGCAAAATCGGATGAGGTTGCAGTTGTGGCAGCAGCAGCGGTACATCCGAACACCAATGCAAATGCAATAGCCACCCAGCCTACGAAGAAGCGTAGGAGAACATTGAGACCGCAACCCAATCTCGATGCACCGAGAGCCACCTCAGGTAAGCTGCGAGCTGGGGTGGGACGCAAGGAGCGGGCAGCAACAACAGCAGGTCAGATTGGTGATACTGACGAGTATTCCGACTCGGCTGGCACCGAGTACATGTCAGAAGGAGGAGAGGGGCTCTACAGGTCTCCGGGTAGCAATCAATTTGCTTTACTATCGGAGCCAGAGCCGCAGACAGATAGGGAGCTGGAAGTGGAAAAAGACCCCCAGGAAGACACGCTTGTAAGCGAGCTGGAGCAGGCCCTCCAGGCAAAGAAAGCTGAGGTAGATAAGTACCAGCAACACCTAGACAAGCTGAAGGAGGAAATGGAGCCCCTCCTCAGTCAGATAAGGAGAAAAATGGAAGCGCTCCGTCAAAAAGAGGCAGACGAAAAGCAGGCCCAAAAACAGCTGCAAGCTAAAAAAGCAGCAGAGCGGCAGCAGCAAAAGCAACAACAACAGCAGCAACAAGTCCAGCAACCAACGGGCAATCAGGTGGTTCAAATTGCAAACAAACCACCGCAACAACCACAGCAGCAACAAGCGCAAAAGCAGCAGCAGCCAAAGCCCGCAAAGAAAACTCCAGGAGCGGAGCAAGGCTCCCAAAAAGTGTCAACAGCAGCAGGCCCAAGGACGGATGGCCCATCAACATCAGCAGCAGCCAGGAAATTGCAACAACAGGAGAAGCAGCAGCAGCAACAGCAGCAGCAGCAGCAGCAGCAGCAGCAGCAGCAGCAGCAGCAGCAGCAGCAGCAGCAGCCAGAACAGCAACACCAGAAGCAGCCACAGCCGAAAACGGAGAAAGTGCCACCGATAAGAACTTTTAAGATCGACCTGAAGGACATAAAACAGGTATGTAAGCGGGCCACAAACGGCCACTTCCTTATAAAAATTATTAATGACAAAGAAAAACGGTACTCGGTACAGTGCTTCTCACTGGCCGAATATAAAACAGCTAAAGAGCTATTAAGAGAAGTAACAGCTGAATTTTTCAGCTTCACCCCTAAAAGTGAAAAATTCAAAACGGTCCTCCTGAAGGGCATAAGTTCCTGCACGGAACCGGAGGCGCTCTTAGATGAGCTCCGTCAAAAAGCCAGCGACGATCTCGAGTTTATCGGGGTCAAGCCTTTCACCACGGTGAAGTCAAGACGAGGGGGTTACGGATTGCCAATGTTCCTCGTAACATTATCGCCCCAGAGCAAGGTTGAAAGTCTGAGGAGTATTTCCCGCCTCGACTTCCAGGCTGTACGTTGGGAAACACTAAAAAGACATAACGACATGCTTCAGTGCATGCGTTGTCAGAGGTTCGGCCATGTCGCAGCCAACTGCGATATGCGGATGCGCTGTGTCAAGTGCGCAGAAACCCACATGAGGGGGGAATGTCAATTAGGAATTGAGAGGGTTGAAGATTTGACCCAGCTCAAGTGTGTCATCTGCGGAAACGAGGGGCACCCCGCTAATTATAGGGGCTGCCCTAAGGTTCAGCAAATAAAACAACAACAGGCCAGTCAAAAAGCCGAAGTTCGACAGGCTCCAACAACAAAATTCGTGGTTCCTAACCTTTCTTACGCCCAAATGGCATCAAGAGATAGGATTACGAGACAGGCCCCACCAAAGGTTGCCCCACAGGCACCCGTGCCTAAGGCGCCAGAGGTGCAGCCCGACATTGTAGCTTTGTTACTGAGCATTCAAGGCCAGCTAGCAGGACTGCAAAGTCAGTTAAAGGAGCAAGGCAAAAGGGTGGACCATCTCTACTCTTTGTTGCCTGGCCTAGTGCAACATAGACCATAATGGGCGCGCTACCGGAGACGCGCTTAAAAATCCTGGCTGTGAATGTAAATTCACTGATTAGGATTGAACGTAGAGCTAATTTGTTCCAATTGTTGAAAGACCTCAGTCCAGATGTGTTTTTGGCTAGCGAAACCAAGCTAAACCTGAAACATAAATTGACTCATAAAAATTACAATATCGTAAGAAGAGATCGACCCGACTCTACTCAAGGAGGCGGTGTCGCCATCTTCATACGAAAAGGCATTAATTATAAAGTCATATACAACAATGATCTTCGAAAGCTCCAGACGCTAGAGGTTTGCGTCATATGCATCTCTCTCACTCAAGGGAAGCGGATGTATGTGATTGCGGCCTATGCGGCTGAAGCTCCGCAGGCTATTACTTTTGACTCAGAGCTCGAGATTCTTTTTAGAACACTTAAACTGAGCTTGGAAGAAAACTACTATATTATGGCCGGTGATTTGAACGCAAAACATGAAGATTGGGGAAACCAAACAAATAATCTCAGAGGTAATCATCTTTTTAATTTGATGAATCTTTACAGCGTTGAATATGGTATTGACCTGCTGACTACTGAAAGGCCGTCGTATCCAAGGTGCGGTTCCTTTCTGGACCTTTTGCTGTACGATACCAGACTGACAGTTACAGACAAAGTGGGTAATCACCCTCGAAACTGCTTACAGACAATCGAGTACGACAGTGATCACTGCGGACTGGCTGCTGTAATTCAGATTCCGAACGAACGCGTGGAGTTGGAGGAATACGTTGCGACGCATTCTTACAATTACAGTAAGATGCGCTGGCCTCGTTTCACCAACGCCTTAGCGAGAGAAATTCGTTCGAGTGACATAGCCCCACCAAATAACAGAAATCTCACAAATACAGAAATCGACCAATATCTACAACAGATGGACGAAACGATTAAACGAACAATGGAACGGACAATACCCAAATACAAAGAACGCGACCAAATGGACGTCTACAGAAACGCGACCATAGACGCACTACATAGACATAAGAGTGGCTTACTGACAAGACTTAAAAACTTATACAGACGATTCACAGACCCGCACGACCTGGAGGTTAGGACACTGAAGTCGTCAATAAAGAATGTCAATCAATTGATTAAGGATAACTACAGGTTATCTATTAACAGGTTCTGGGACAACAGAATTCGTTCTGTAAATTCCAGCGACCCTGGTATGTTTCCTGAAATCAATAAGATATTTAGGAAAAACAATCAAAATGACCTTCCGTGTCTTAAACTCCAGAGAACAGTAGAGAACACAGACGTACTCCTGACAGCGCAAATTGATACAGAGGAAGCCGTCTTGGACGATGACTTCTTTATAGTTGAGGATCAGAGGGAGAAGGTCGAGGCAGTGGGGGCTGCGTTTCAGCAAGTGTACAAGGTGAATGCTTGCATTCGCCCGAACCACGACCTGGAAAACAGAGCACTACTGCATCACTTCTATCTTCGAAATGAAATAACGCAATGGCGATCTGAGAACCCTGGTTTCTTGAGGTTCAATGACGATCTTTTGGCAAATGCCACAATCGCCGAGCGAATAGGGACAAGTCCCTTGTTAGTGACGAAGATGGATCTCCAGCTCATCTTCAGTTCTATTAAGAATAAGAAGTCAGCAGGTGTCGATGGTATATCTAACGTTGTACTAAGACATTTACCGAATGAGGCAATTGACATTTACACCACACTCTTTAACAATGCGCTGAATAATGCATATTATCCAGTGCATTGGAAGACAGCTGTGGTACATCCTCTCCCGAAAAAGGGAAAGGACAACTCCAATCCGTCCAATCTTCGGTCGATAAGTCTTCTTCCGAGCATCAGCAAGGTTTTCGAAAAGATCATCAATAGGGCTCTGATTAAATGGGCTGCGGACAACACAATAATTCCGGATAACCAGTTCGGGTTCAAGGCGGGACATGACACAATTCATGCCGCGGCTAAGCTCGTTTCTGATATCCAATGGAATAAGTCAAAACAACAATGCACGGGTGCTGTTTTGGTGGACTTAGAAAAGGCCTTCGACACCGTATGGTTAGAGGGTCTTTATCTGAAACTGAACAGACTTGGCATTAGTAAACCATTGATGTATATGCTTTATGATATGCTTAACGGTAGAAAGTTTGTTGTCAAAAGTGGCAATGTAACTTCTACCACAACTTTTGAAATCAAAAACGGTCTACAACAGGGAGCGGTTAATTCGCCAATTCTCTTCAGCATTTACACCAGCGATCTGATAGGTAGTCTTCCGCAATCAATAGCGTATGCCGACGATCTAATTGCGTACAGAACGGCCCGAAAGGTTGAGGTTATTAGAATTCTCTTGCAGCGTGACTTTGAGAAGATTCAGCGATATTGCGATGACTGGAAACTGAAAATAAATGTCCAGAAGTCGGAAACAATTTTGTTCCGGACTCCGTTGGCTAGAGCCCCGCGGGATACGCGCAAGAATTGGCGCAAGATGGTCATCGTTGATCCTCACGGGCAGCGATTAACGAGCAAAAGTGTAGTGAAGTACCTCGGTATCTGGTTGGATCAGTATCTATATTTCGACAGACATATAGATGCTGCGCTGGCCAGGGCCAGAGGAGCCTTCGGTCTGACGAAACGACTGTTTTACAGCAGTCGGCTTGACCCCAGAGTGAAGGTCATTTGCTACATGGCCCTCATACGGCCGATGATCGTTTATGGTTGTCCAGTGTGGTTCAACGTTGCTCCATCTCAGATGGAGAGAATTCGGGGGTTCGAGCGGCAGTGTCTTCGACGCTGTACTGGTTTGCATCGGACACCCGAATCTTCTTATGTTCACTATTATCCGAACGGGGCTCTATACAACGGGGCTCGGATCAACAGAGTTGACAATTTCGTGATAAAACTTATTCGGGGTCACATTGCGAGGGCTATGACTTCGACCAATAATTTGATTTTCGGGGCGTTCTACCCAAATGATGAATATTTTGAAAATGCACGCTTGAGTGGCTTCATTCCTCCAGAGGCATTCCTCTATTTAGATAGATGCGGTCTGATACAGGATAGATTGGCAGTACCGCTAATCTACCACGTCAGACGAAGAACCGTGGACCGGCGGCTCCTTTACACTCGGGACGTCCTGGCACAAGACGGAGAAGAGCTCCTACGGTTCAGTAGGGCTGTGTCCGAACGGGACAAAACTGATAGGGTGAAGCAGGAGAACCAGTTTTGGTGGCTTCAATCGATATTTGATAATGGGTAGTCGGGGTGGGGTGTTAGAGCCGTGGCCGGCTTGCATACCTGTTTTTTAGTCACAGGTTTAGTTTTAAAAAGAATAGGCACAGTGGCAAAAAAAAAAAAAAAAAAAAAAAAACCTACATTCTTCAAATGTACAAAAAACTTAAAAAAAAACTTAAAAAAAAAAAAAAAAAAAAAAAAAAAAAAAAAAAACTCCGCTGTGGTTGTTCTAGTTTTTAAGTAGTTTTAGTTTATTTTAAGTAGTTTAAGTGGTTTTAGGTAGTTTTATTTTAGTTTTAGTTTATTTTAAGTAGTTTAAGTGGTTTTAGGTAGTTTTAGTTTATTTTAAGTAGTTTAATTGGTTATAGGTAGTTTTAATTAGTTTAATTTTAGTTTGTAAGTTTTATATAAAAAAGTAAAAATGATAAAGAATCCGAGTTTTTCAAATTTTCTCGAGAAAACAAAAAAATATAGATATAGTTATTGAATTCCAAATAGTTTTTTTAGGCCGAAAGGCAGTAGTTATAAGTATATAGTTTAACTTAGAGTGCCCGCATGGGGCCAGTAAGTTAGGTGTAAGTTATTGATAAGTAGGCTAGTTTTATGAATTTTTGTCTAGCATTAAGATAGTTATAAGAATGAATTGAATAAAAATGAATTAAAAAAAAAAAAAAAAAAAAAAGCATCGCTTCCCATCGATCAGCGAAATCAAGCATCATTGCGCGCGGTTAGTACTTGGATGGGGGACCGTTCAAATACCAACCGTGAGCTGTTGACATGTGTTTCTTCTGTTGTTCTTTCTTTCTGTGTGTCTCTCTCTGTTGTATTGTCTAAAGCCGATGGCCTCAGTTGCCAGTGCTTTTCTGTGTCTCTACTTCGTAGATTTATCTACGGAGTAGTGTAAAATGTAATGTAATGTAGTTTTAAAAAACTTTTACAAAAGAAATGTTTAAAAAATTAAATTAAATTTAATTAAATTAAATTTAAATTGAAATAATATTTTTGTTTTACTTTAACAAATTATAAATTATTTATAATGAAATTATATAGTTTATGCACAAATATTTGTAATATATGTTCACTTTTAAAATCTTCAGGTAAACTGTTGAAAAATAAAAGCCCTCTGTACATCAATGAATTTTGCGTGCTGCTTCTGCTGAATCTTGCCAATCTTAAGTTGTTGCTTCTTCTCAGATTATGTGGTTGAACGGTAGAAACAGATATTAAGTTGTTACTCAAATATTCGGGGAGCATATTTTCTCGAATTTTGAAAATGAAAACCATCGAGTTAAAAGTAAGATGCTGTTTGACAGTCATCCAATTTAAAGATTGTAACATGATCTGTAATGGAGTGTATATATTGTACTTTAGAATCATTCGCATTGCTTTATTTTGAAGAATTTGTAATCTGTCTTTTATTTCATTTGAACACGTATATAAGAGTGTAGAACAGTAAGTAAAATGTGGTAACACTAAGGAATTATATAAGAGTAAGGCTATTCTCATATTTACAACACTTCTCAATCTTTTCAAATAATTAACTTTTTTTGTTATTTTCTTACAAATATAATCAGCATGTTCTTTAAATTTTCAATTACTGTCTAACACAACTCCGAGGTTTTTAAAACTTTTAACGCATTCGATTTGTTCATTTTCCATAAGAACCGAGATATTGGGGGCTATCGTGAACAAAATTTCCCTCGGAATTTTCCCCATCTTTGAAAATTGGAAAGGTCAATACTTCTGCACTGTTCATTGTAAGCTGGCGACTGGCCTTTTTAAATGAGAGCCAAAGTCACTATGAAACTTAATTCCCAATATCAATAAATTCCAAGGGAAACTTTCGACATTATTCGAGATGACAATTTTTAAAGTTGGGAACAATTCCCAGGGAAATTTTATTCACGGTAGGCCCCATTAGTTCTGCAATTAAAAGTCATATATTTTGTTTTGCTAACGTTAAGCTTGAGTTTTTTTATTTTTAACCACTGACTTATATTAACAAGGTCTTCGTTTAAATGCGCGATCATTTCATCTATGTTTTTTCCACTTATGTAGATGAGTGTATCATCAGCGAACAATTTTACGTTGCAGTGCTTCAAGTTATTTTTGACATCGTTTATATACATATACCTCTGTAGCTGTACTATAAGTAAAAATATGTTTCTATGGGTGATTTCACTTATTTTTAAAATATGCTAGTGGTGTCGTTGGTAATGACAAAATTAATTGTTACAAAGCTCGTGAAGTTGGACTTGCTTCTATGGCGAAAATAACAGGACTGAAATTTAAGGATATTAAATTAAAACGCGCTGACAAAATTGTTCCTCTTTTAGATATGAGTAGTACCCTTAAAGTTTATGAAGAAAAAGTACCTGTTGACCCTGTATTATTGTTCCAGCGCATGAGTGTTACTGCAGCATTTCAATATGAAATAGAAAAATATTTTGAATATGAGTTGGCTCCGTACACTTTATTGTTGTTTGATGATATCGGAAAGCGTAAAACACAGAAGTCTGCAATTTAAGATTGTTTTAAAAAGGTAAATATTGATATTAATAACGCTAATGCGATATATATCATTGACGGAGGATATTTACTACACCGTGTTGTGTGGGATAGTGAAGAAACATTCAACGCTATTTTTGATAAATACGTTCAGTATATACGTCGACATTTTGGTTCCAAAGTTACTGTCGTATTTGATGGCTATAATGATTGTATGACGAATGTTAAAGCAGCAGAACAACGTCGTCGAACTTTAGCTACATCTTCATCTACTGATATTTTGTTTGATGAACTTATGACAGTTCCTACCAGTCAACAAAAATTCCTCGCAAATACTCACAACAAGTCTCGGTTCATTTCAGTGTTAAAAGAAAAGTTTACTGCTCAAAATATATTGTTTAAACAAGCTACTAACGACGCCGACGTACTGATTAGTGAAACAGCAATAGAGCAATTTAATTTGACAACTATTGTTGTAGGTGAAGATGAAGACTTACTCGTATTACTCACTGCTCGAACTCCAGCGGACAAAACTATTTTCTTCTTAAAACCAGGAAAAGCTCAAAATCAATCTGAAATATTTACATCCAAAAGTTTATCGACTTTAGGAAAGTGTCAAAATCATGTACTATTTTTACATGCAATAACAGGCTGTGATACGACATCTGCATTTTACAGGAGAGGTAAAACAACAGTCTTTAAAATGTTTGAAAAGCAAGATTTAGTTCAATGAGCTGAAGTTTTCAAAAAAAAGTAATTCAACGCCACAAGAAGTTATCACCAACGGAATTTGCTTTCTTCTTCGTATGTACGGAGCCCCTAAAAAAACTACCTGCTTAGATAAGTATCGATATGTATGTTTTGTTAAAAACACTACTCGGAATAAAAAACAAGTACAATTAGCTTGTCTTCCTCCAACCTCAGCCGCTGCTCATCAACATCTTTTTCGGGTATACGAGTATTATCAAGTTCAGACGTGGCTTGGTTATCAGCTGGACCCAACAGATTGGGGTTGGAAGTTGGTTGATAATGCGTTGGATCCAATCCAGACTTTACTCCCACCTGCGCTGGAAAAACTGCTAAACTCAATTTTTTGCAACTGTAAAAAAGGATGCAGTGCTAAATGTGGTTGCAAAAAAGTTGGACTGTTTTGTTCTCTTGCATGCACGAATTGTCAAGGCCGGTCGTGTTCTAACGTTGAATCACCAACAGCAGAGGATTCGTTTGATACTGATGAACAAACATGGGATACATCGCTTCTCACGCAATTTACTTGCACTCAAGATTAAGAAGAAAAAGAAGAAGAAGAAGAAGAAGAAGAAGAAGAAGAAGAAGAAGAAGAAGAAGAAGAAGAAGAAGAAGAAGAAGAAGAAGAAGAAGAAGAAGAAGAAGAATAAGAAGAAGAAGAAGAAGAAGAAGAAGAAGAAGAAGAAGAAGAAGAAGAAGAAGAAGAAGAAGAAGAAGAAGAAGAAGAAGAAGACGACGACGACTACGACGACGAAAGATTAACAAGAAGTAATTGAAGATTACGAGTAGAGGGAATACATTTTTCTACTGTTTTTTAATTTCTATCGCTTTTATCAATTCCAACTTCAATCCCAACTTCCATTTCCATCGCTTTTATCAATTTCAAATTGTGGAATAGGCCTACAGGGGGAACCACGTTAAAAAAAAACGCGCTAAGTACACTACCCCATCAGAGGTGGCGTGGAAACGTGTGCATAAAATGACGTTTACAACTTTTTGAATCGTTTTATCTCAGAAGCGGTAGCTTTAAGGAAACAAATTATTGATACCTTTTTTATAGATAATTTTATGATCTACAATTTTTGTCTGAGGTAATTTTACGATAAAACTTACCGTTTTGAAGAAAATCGTGAAAAACCCATTTTTTTGACCTTTGACCTTGAGTCAATTTTTTTTCCATCGGTCGTAACGACGGGGAATTTTGAAAAATTGTTTTTAATTGTGTTTTGAACAAGTTTACTCAATTTCAGCTTGATGGTAATTTTTGTAGCTTGCAATTTGTAGATTGACCGGACTAATGCTCTTATTTTATCTTGCCTTAGCCTTTTTAGTTCACTCGTAAGCCAAACAACTGAATTTTCATCTCTCACTATCTTTTTTACAGTCATTTTTTGTAAACAATCAACAATTTTTGAATGAAACAAAGCGGAAAAATTCTCTACGTTCTCTACATTAAAATACAGATCACTAAAATTCACGTCTGTTTTGTAATTCACGAAGGTTATAGCCCTCATATTGCAACTGCCGCGTTTTTTACTATTATCTACTTCGATTCGAATAGTTTCATGATCAGAAATTTTTTCAGTATTGTCTATAATTACCTTCACATTGGATCTGTCAACACTAGTAAGCACGTAGTCAACTAAAGTTCTTGAATTATTTGTTATTCTTGTAGGTTGCGTAACAAGTAATTTCATTCCTTGATCTGCAATAATTCTGCGCATTGAGCTTTCATTGGAACTAGAAATCAACATGTCGATGTTAAAATCACCTGCCACAACATTAACATTAAGTTCATCTTCCATTTGTGGCATCCACCAGTTCACATAAAATGTTTTAAAAAGACTTACCGGTGTACTTGGAGATCTGTATAAAATGACTACAGCCCATTTAATATTGTTTATCCAAATATATAATTTCATGCACCAAATAGATTCATTAAATTTTGACATGTTAACCATATTCACTTGTAAACATTTTTTTGAATAAACAATGACACCTCCTGTATAACGCGAATGCGATTCACATACTGTATGCTCATAGCTGTGAATTTTCAATTCAGAATCTTCAATATCACTTGTAATGTGGGTTTCACTTAGTAAAATTAAACTCGGGTTTATGTTTTTTAACTAATAACTCGAGTTCCGATTTATTACATAAAAGGCCTTGAATATTCAAGTAATACAAAACCGTCGAATTCGATGATTTTTTTGTTTGCTACAACCAGCGCGCTTTCTCAATAGAGAGCTTCCTTCTATAAACTTCACAATTTTGATGATTTATATCTAGGTCAGCATTAGGACGCGCACAATTCACACCACACTTAGAACACACTTTTTTATGCCGACAGTCCTTTGCGATGTGGTTAAAACCTAAACAATTATAACACCTTTTAACGTAAACTGCATCCTTTACATCGCACCTATCCCAACCTAAACTCACAGAACCGATTTTTATTATTTCGTTGAAACTTTCACAATCTAGCTCCACAACTGCAGTAAAAGAGTTATATCTTCTGTTTTTATTTTTCCAAATTGCTTTTACTTTTAATTCTTTCTCTTTTAAGATTGCATTTTGCTTTTTAAGGCAATTTATTATTTCACTTTCATTCATCTCTTCCGAAAAATTGTTAATGCGAATCCGAGCCCGGCCATTTAATTTACACTATAAGAAGCGCCAAGTTTCGATTCATAAGCAACAATCATGGCTCCAATATTAAGATTTTTAATTCCCGAAAGCTGAATACCGCTCTCCCCTGGTTTAAGATTTGATTTCACATCAGCTTCCGTTTTTTCAATCCAATTGACTATTCTTTAGTAGAGTAAGCATTTCCAGCGTGCATCACATTATGAAACAAGTGGCGAAAGCAATTGCCAATCTAGTACCACGGTTCATTCGAATGCCGGAAACGCACGAGGAAAAGCTTGGAGCGGCACGAGGCTTTTTTGCTAAGGCCAAGTTTCCTACGACGCATTCAATCACCAGGGGGAAGTAATGCAGAAATCTTTATGAAAAAAAGAAACAGATTGGCACAGCAACTTCAACAGCAACTTTGACAACCAAATGGCTTTGAATACATTAGCACAGCAACTTCGACATCGACATCAACATTAGACCTAAATCCTAAATTCGATGTTGCTGTGCCAATGCTACCAACTTTTAAGCCGAAATTTGTCAGTATTATCAACACTCAAATGAAAACGGGACAAGCGTCTTTTTGTTTCGTCTATTTATTTTGGTTTTGACAATGGAAGAATTACTTAAAACAAATTAATTTTAGTACGACAAATTGCGCAAGTCGTATACATTGACGCAATTCACGTTAATTTTGATCATATTTTGATTATTTTGATTATATGCTGTCAAAAACGCTGTTCACGTTGTTATCTAATTCACAAGACTTTTGATGTTGAAGTCTTCCTTGCTGTTGAAGTTGCTGTGTTAATCTGTTTCTCGCATTAGAAATCGCAAGTGATGGTTTTCTCTAAATGTGCAGATGGTGGCATCTGCGAATTTAAAAATAAATGATAATGTAGCTAGCTGGCAGTTTACCACGATTAAAAGGACGATTTGAAATAGATGAATTTGGTCACTTCATAATCATTGGCGACACAGGTATTCAAGTTATCTCGCAACACCTTTTATAAATGTCACAACGAATCGCAGTTCGCAGATGTGCACGCACTCGCAATAACTTTGAGCGTTCATATGGTGTTTGGAAAAGGAGATATCCAGTAGTGGCTCCCGGCCTTAGGTGTCAAATACAAACGGAAAATTCATTATCATCGCTTGCGCGATGCAATTGATATAGCATTGATATGCATTAACAGCAATTGATGCAAAAGAGTCAAAACCTTTTCCAGAAATACCTGGATTTTCCGATATGCTAGCTGACTTATGTATGTTCGTCATTTCATTATGGTCGGCCAGACCTATTCATTACATTTACATGTACTCCGAAATGGATAGAAAATGTTCAAATACTGCTTCCCGGACGTTTTCAAGCAAAACATCCGTTCGTTGATGAATTACATTGTTAAGCAACATGTCTTTGGGAGTACTCGATGCTGGATGTATTCAATCGAATGGCAAAAACGAGGCTTGCCTTGGTTAGTCGGAAGAATTCGACCAGATCAAATAGATGATCCCGAAACAGATTCAGACCTTTATGATGTTGTTATTACGAATATGATTCATGGACCGTGTGGCACTATCAACCGCCAATCACTGTGCATGTTCGACGGTAAGTGTTCCAAACGTTATCCACGAAAATTAAAGGCGGAGACCATCACTGGCAATGATGGGTATCCACTGTATAGGCGTCGATAACCCGACGATAACGGTAGAACTATTACAACGAAAGTGAAAGGAACCAACGTTAACCAGTTCCTTTAAGACTTGCCAAAGCGATCCGTTCGCACAATCGTTGCTTTACTCGGAGATGCCACGTTATTAAACTTGGAACGCTTCATCGAAGAAATTTCTATGTCGGTGTCGGAGGCAAGGCGATGCGGTTCCTGATAATCCGGATATGCGGCCTACTGATGCTTTTGGTCGTATTTACACTGTTCATCCAGAGAATGATGAATGTTTCTATTTACGGTTGTTCCTGGTAAATGTTCGTGGGCCAACATCATTTGAATCACTACGAATTGTTAACATTTCGTGCAGTATGTCAAGATCTCAATTTGTTTCTGTGCATCTCCAAGTCAGATACTCACATCATCATGTCTACATGCTAATCCACGTGACCTGTGGAACAAATACAAAGATAACATGTCAGAAGACATTTTACAACGAATTCGTGTTCAAGAAATCCTGGGGCCAAAATATTGCATCACTTTTCGAGTAATATTAATTATATCAGTTTGGCATTACCGCTTACGTCATCGAGCAATCGATTACCTTAATTTGAAATTTTCATTCGATCACTGATGGGACTCACTCACTCGGTCACTGAAGCGCTAATTTGGCCGCTGATCTTGAAGCGAATGAGGAGGCTTTGCTCTTGATCGAAGATATGTGTTGAACCCAAAACAGAAGCAAGTCTATGATACATTAATAATTTTTTCCTGGATGCTCCTGGTGGAACAGGAAAGGTGCGGTATTTCTCATCCAGCGTTGAAATTACCATTAAATCTTCAAACTACTGAACAACCGATATTCAACATTGCAAAACACTCTGCAATGGCAAAAGTTTTAGTAGCCTCAAAAATCATCATCTGGGACGAATGAACAATGGCGCACAGAGGCGCATTGGAAGCTCTTGATGAAACCTTAAAAGATCTGCGCAGTGATTTTACTATATGACGATTTCCGTCAAACCCTGCCAGTCGTTTCAAGATCGACTGCTGCGAAGAAACTTGAACTGGAAGCAAATACTAAGTCGATCACAGACTGCAGATGAACGCGCACAAGCTAATGCATCGCAGTGAACGTAATGCACGAAATAGATCTGTTGACCCTGTACCTGTACTGAACCTTGCACGCCGATCACGAATATGTATGTACGTCGTGCTGCTCTTTTGGCTAAAATGATGCGTGCTGCTTTTAATTACAACAGTCAAATTGATTATAGTATGTACGGATATATTGGAATGACGGACGCAATACATATGTCCACATTGTGATGCCGCTAGCTTTCCAGGTGAAATGCCCGGCATGTGTTGTGCTAATGACAAAGTGAGATTTCCAGCAATAGAAACTCCACCCGAACCATTGTATTCATTTATTTTTGGGACATCTCAAACGTCGAATCACTTTTTGATCCATATTCAACAACACAATTCGGCATTTCAAATGACTTCTTTTAGTGCTACTAAAATTATTAGAGATAATTATGCCGACGTTTAAGGTAAATACTTCAACATGATTGTCCCATGTTTATATCAATCTGAATCATAAAGTATTCGATAGTTTTAAAAATTCTGATCCAACATCTACCTGAAATTGCATACATGTTACAGGTTCAGGGCCAGATTTATCATCAAGCTGGTTCGTTATTGCCATACTCCGACGCTGATCGTCAATTTTAGCAAATTTATTTTATTGGTGATGAAAATCGTAAATTGGATCAACGTTGTGTAATTGTCTCGAATACAAGACGAGAAATTATTCGTGAGCTACAAAGGTTTTTCCATAAGCATAACGCATTAGTTCAATTGTTCAAAATTGCTTTCGATCGTATGCTATCTGATAATCACAAAATCGTAATAAGGGCTGATAGAACATCGACAATTGATGAGGTTGCAATTGTAATTCTTGGTGATCAGTTTCAATCCCGTGATATTGTACTTCATCGCAGAAATGAGCAATTGCAACATGTTTCGGAACTTCATCGTATATGACACAATCATGCAAACAGTTTCCAATAATGCAGGTGGATTATATTTCTTGGATGCGCCTGGTGGTACAGGCAAAACGTTTGTTACCTATGTCATTGATTTTAGCTATTCTAACTATTCGATCGGAACAGAAAATTGTATTGGCACTTGCATCTTCGGGAATTGCTGCTACATTATTAGAAGGTGGTCGGAGTGCACACTCTGCACTAAAATTGCCATTGAATGTACAGGTGATTGAAACTCCACATTGCAATATTTCGAGAAATTCCGCTATGGCAAAAGTTCAGCGATTAACGTCATTTATTTTATGGGATGAGTGTACAACGGCGAATAAAAAATCACTAGAAGCATTTAATCGAACAATGCAAGATTTACGTGGTAATCAACAGTGTTATGAATCAAGATCAAGCAATGAATTGTCCAATTGAATTTTAAAATTCATTGGAACTAGCTGGTATGCCACCGCATTGCTTGAATCTGAAAGTTGGTTCTTTGATTATATTATTGCGAAATATTAATCCACCAAAACTGTGTAATGGCACCAGATTGGCAGTGAAAAAGTTATTGCCAAATTTGATTAAAGCTACGATCTTAACTGCTAAATCAAAAGGAGAAGTTTGTTTGATACCACGTATCCCTATGATTCCAACTGATATGCCATTTGAGTTCAAACGATTACAATATATCCCGTACGTTTATCATTTTCGATGTCCATCAACAAGGATCAAGGGCAAAAACTTTTGTGGTGTGAATTTGGAGGAATCATGTTTTTCACATGGCCAACTTTATGTTGCCTGTTCCAGAGTCGGTACCCCCAGCCGTTTGTTTATTCATGCTCAAAATGGAAAAACAAAAAACATTGTTTATCCAAGTGTTTTGGATTAAGTTTTAAAATAGCTAGCAATTAATAAAATATTTTTTTGTTTGAATAAATGAATTTGATGTTGCAATCAATTTTTTTTTTATTATTTCATTTTATACGTAGCGAAGCACGTACCGAGCCGCTATTAAATTAATAAATAAAAAACTAGATTTCTTAGAAACTTTCGTCAAAGTCCGATGTAATTTTTAAAAAACTAATCATTTCTGGAGAGTATAGTGCTTTGAGGTCTTTTTCGGTTCTAACATGCCTTAGCGAGAAAATAAGAGGATGCGATGAGGGTGCAAGCATGTTAAAAAGGTCTTAATTTTGCCGCATCCTTGAAACCTTGCAGGTATTTTGGTACGTATGTTTTTTGTAGTCTTTATTTTTGGATTCTTGAGCTTCTTTTGACAGTTCTCCGATTGGTAACGACTGATACTCGATTATACTTTCATACGAGTATATAAACATAGCAGGAGCGAAGGGGTAACTATGAAGGGGTGGGGGGAGAAAGCAGGTATCACTGAACAGTGGTCTTTAATGTTTGCAAATTAAAATGGCAAGGAAAACAGTACCGGTTAAATTATTCCATAAGCGACTAAAAAAAATTATGTCTGTATTTGACGATACGTCCAAAATTAGGCTCGAGGGTGAATTGATGAGCATTGAGGAGAGGAATGCAACTGGCTAACTCGAATGAGCATTGCTTGTGAAAGAAGCTATAAAGTAAGGAAAGACATGAAAGAATTATATTCAGTAAATGAAGAGAAGTTTGGGCTGCACCTACCCAAATATATAAACGCCTTATAAATTGTAGCCAGATCAGAAGCGGTTAAAAATTTCTTACAACGATATGGAAATCCTAAGCATTAAGCAGACTGCATTAGGCGGTCTCGAAAATGTGGTCATTCCAACGAAGATCGTCGCGTCGTTGACACGGAGAAAACTTAAAGCTTTTCGGCTTCTGCCAGTCAAGAACAATGGGATAAGGGGTAAACGTTTCTTCAACGACACCAGACGATATGGCGTTCCAGCAAGACGGTGCTACATGCAACCCAGCCAACCAATAATAACTTTTTAAATATCCCAAATTTAGAATAAAAGCTTTGCATAAAAGTTTTTGAAAATTTTGTTTTTAAATATTTTAGTCTCCGTAAACTTCCACTTAAAATAATTTAAGAAAATGGCCAACATACGAGTATCATGCCCTAATGATGTCCAACAAAATTTGTTTACCCTTAAGAATTGCTATAGTACAAATCTTTCTAACTACATTTAAAAAAAGCAAATCAAACTTCAGAGAAAAATTTTGGATGAAGTTTTCCTCCGAAAAGGTTGAACTGGTATTTGATAAATTCTTTATAAAGTACAATATCAAGGTCCAATTTATGACGCTATTAAATATACACTGCCCGACAACCGATTAGCGCCCCTCTAATCTTTCAGTGTAAATGCATATAACTCGGAACTTCGAATGTGTATCCTGATTAATCTTTTTTTTTTTTTCATTCTTCTCCATTTGCCCTGGCGCTAAAGAATAACTTGAGTTCTGGAAATGAACCGTTATTTTGTTTGGCTTTGTTCTGTCAAATGCGACAAAAATTAATGATTTTTTTTTTGCGACAGCCGATTAGCTAATCTACGCTTTACTGTTCATTTTTCCGTGTAAGTTGTTGTATTTTTCTTATTAAAGTTATACTTAGTTTATGTTTAATAATTTTCAATTAAATTTAGTAAATATGGGAAAAGCAAAAGCGTTAAATGAGTCAGAAAGGGCCAAAATCAAGGATTTTAGTGAGTGTGGCCAATCAATACATCAAATTTCAAAAAAAAAAAAATAAACGCAGCCGTAAAGTGATTACCTCATTCTTACGCAATGAGAATAACTTTTAATTTCATTAAGATTCGTTATGTGGATAATGAGAAATTCGAAATTCGAAAGAGGTTCTATGGTAGGTACAAGCTGTAATATCTTAATTTCAAAATTTTTTTTATTAAATTTTATTAAATTGAAAGAAACAAAATTTTATCAAAATTCTAGGCACCATTTTTGAGAAAAATACGATTTTTGAAAACCACTTTTTTAAATTTTTTAACATTTGTATGGTGGGTACCTCTATTTTTAGGTAAAATGGGGGGTACCCTCAATTTTTCGTAAAATTTTTTTTCAAGCATTACCTAGCTTTAACTAAATTAAATTTTTTTGTGTTTTTATTTTTTAAATCTGTGGAACAGTTTTTGAAAAAAAAAATATTTATAAAATTTCGAAAAAAAAAATCATATGACATACCGTTATTTTTGGTCTTAAGAAAACACAAGAAAAAAACGTGTGGGGGGGGGGGGGGAATTAAAAATGATATCTACCAAGGTTAAAGCGAATCGGCCGATTCGTTTAGGCTGTAGTCGAACCGACAGACAGACAGACAGACTGACAGACAGACAGATAGACACACAGACAGAATTGCGAGACCAACTTTTTTAATGGTGAACCTTTAAAACGTCTAAAAATAAAAAAAACGCCTCTTAACCAACTTCGGAAGACGCAACGCCTCGATTTGTGCAGAGCGCATATGACCTGGACGGAGGAGTGGCAGTTTGTAGTCTTTTCAGACGAAAACAAAATTATTTTGGAGGGTCCCGATGGATATGCTTTTTACTTTCATGATCTTCGAAAGGAAGAGCATACTTTAGATAGACTGCACAGCCGTGCTGGTGGTGTCATGGTATGGGGAGCCATTACGTACTATGGCACCATTGAATTACAATTTCTTACTCGTCTTATGAATGCCACAGCATTCAATGGTCTATTAAAAAAGACTTTCCCTGCAATCAAGGATATTTTTGGGCCCTTGGAAAGGAAGTTCCAGCAGGATAACGCCCCTATCCACAACCCTAAGCTCGTAAAATCTTGGATTGAGTTTCAAAAGGTGCACTTACTAACCTGGCCGCCATACTCGCCCGACCTCAACATTACAAGGTTTACGAGTCTGGAACTCAATATTCAACTGAATCGGAACTCATTGAAGGAATAAAAAGTGCCTGGGAGACTATTTCACTGGATTATATAAAGAAACTATATGACTCCTTACCCAACACGATCTACGAGGTCATAGTTAACCGTGGTGGCACAACGCATTATTAATTCTTTTATAAATAAGCTTTACATTTATGGAATTAAAATAAAAAAATTATTTGGTGGTATTCTCTGTCTTTTTTTTTTAATCAAATACCAGTACTTTAAATTTTTACTTTCAAATAATGTTTAAATAAATTTTCATTCGTTAATCTTGGTTCAACAGAAACGGTTGTTTAAATATTTATTTCCCTATTTTGTCTACGCACGATAATTTTAGATTATACACAACACTTTCGTTTCGAATTGAAGATTAAAGTGGTTTGCTGAGCTTGACTGTTGGGTTCTATGAGCACTTAAATTCTTTTGGTTTTCCTCAAAAATATAAATTATTGGGTATTTTAACTTATACTCACTGTTTTAAGAAACTATAACTGTGCTAAGAATTTATTTATATTTTACAAATAAATAATATTTATATTTAAATTAAAAAGTTTATAAAAAAAGAAGCCCATCAAAACAAAAGTGAGGACTTTTTTATATACAGTGGGGCCTTATTTTTCGAAGTGCTTAATTCGGTGTTGTAATTTCCCTTTCCTTAAATATTTTTCGAGAGGAAATTAATGTGATCATGGTTTTTGGGTTAAATTTTCTTTCAAGCTGAAAACAAGCTTTGAAGTACGGAGACTTTGTAAATGATAAATGCGATATGTTTTCCAACTTCTTTCGAAGGGTTTATAAGAACCCTAATGACTGTGCTAATAACTGTAATTATACCTATTATAACGTTTGTCGTAAAAGCTTTGATGATACTGGACAGTAATAAGGGTTTTCATCCTATGGACCTGATGAAATGTCATCCTTCATTGTTGTACCAACGTTATATTTCTGTCTTAGCACGTCCTTTGTGTTACGTTTTTTTTAATTTATCAATTCTAAAAGGTATTTGTCCGACCTCCGTTTGGAAGTCTTCATTTATTTTACCACTCTTTTAGAAACGGGAACAAGTCTTATATATCAAACTATAGAGGCTAACTTGTCATGCATGCGCCAAAATTATTCCAAAAATTCATTTAAGAAGCCATTCAAAAAAGATAAAAGAATGTTGTTTCGCCACATAAACATGGATTTATGAAGGTTTAATCTATCGCAACCAACTTGATGGGGTTTTGCTCGGATGTTATTATTAAAAAAAAGTCAAAAACGTCGCATATTATAATTTTTAAAAAAGTAATGACCCTTTAGCTCCCAAATATCTTTCATATTTATGTTGCAAATAACAATTTCTTTATTTTAAAAACAAAACATCAAAAAAGATATTTGGGGATTTCGGCATTCCTCAAGGAAACCATTTAGGACCTTTTCTTTTTTTTCGCATTTTTTTAATGTGTATTTGCTGTGGTGTCAAAAGTGTTGATAATTTTTGCGATCTTGGACTCAAAACTAGACTTTAATAAACATAGTTGATTATATTATTAACTAGTCATTAAAATGCATGTTGGTGTTTGTTTGTGGGTTTTCAAAAGAATTTGCAGATTCATACATCTTGAAAAATTTATAATTACTCTCTTGGGCCATCGAATATTGTAGTTGTGTTTGGAGCCCGAGTTACCAAGCTCATATCAATCGACTTTAATCTGTCTTTGAGATATCGAATTTTCAAAAAAAAACATTGATTTTTCTTTTCAAAAATTCAAAAAAAAATTGTTTTTTAAAGTCTTGAAATGCAATGTTTTTTTTAACTTTTTAGAAGCTCACTATGAAAAATTTCATTAAAATCCGTTCTGCCGTTATTTTTGTTATTTTAAAGCTAAATTCTTTGCCCAGGAGTAAACGATAGAAGGAACGTAAGATGTCAGCAGCACTACCGATTTCAGGACAGTGCACGCAACCGTCTGTGGGTCTTGTCAATTCTCTGGTGTCGACCCTAATGCAGACATTATTAACAGCTCAATGTTTAATATCACCGCCTGAATCGTTGCCGAAAGATTACGGAAATTATCTTCTTAACCAAGGATTAGGAATCTATGATTTTGTTGTTATTGGAGCCGGAACTGCAGGATCGGTTATGGCAAGCCGCCTTAGCGAAAACCCTAATTGGAAGATTTTAGTTCTTGAAGCAGGAGGTGATCCTTCACTGGAATCTGAGGTAAACACACTTTAATAATCGGTTTAATCTCTAAATGGCCTTTCTTTTTAGATTCCGGCATTGTTCTATGTAAGTGAACATTCTGAATTTAGTTGGAACTATTTCACTGAACCGGATGGCAAAAGTTGTTTGGGAATGAAAAATCAAGTATGTTACTGGCCTAGAGGAAAAATGATTGGTGGAACAGGTGAATTAAATGCAATGTTGTATGTTCGTGGAAATCGGGAAGATTATGACAGTTGGGAACGTAAGGGAAACACCAATTGGTCATGGCGCGATGTGCTGCCCGTCTTTGAAAAGTCCATTCTTCCCAATAAATTAAATGGTTCGGAAGCTAGAGGAGGAACTATTGTTAATCCATTTGAGGTAAGCTTTCCTGAAATAAGGGAAATGCTTTTCGACGGAGCTGAGGAACTGGGAATCCAAAGACTCGAGGTTGTCAAAGAGGGAGCTAATATTGGATATGTAGCAGTGCCGGGAACCATTGAGAACGGACGCAGAAAAAGCACCGGAAAAAGCTACTTGGCTAAAGTAAGAGACAGACCAAATCTTCATGTGATCAAGAACGCAATTGCAACAAAAATAATTTTCGACGGAAAAAAGAAAACGGTTACTGGAGTCACATTCCTTTATAGAAATCATCATGAGTTTACAGTTAATATTTCTAAGGAAGTTGTACTCTCTGCTGGAACCATAGATTCACCAAAATTGCTAATGCTTTCGGGTATAGGTCCGAAGAACCATTTGGAAAGTCATGGCATTCCAGTGGTGAAAAACTTAAGAGTTGGCGACAATCTACAAGATCATGTTACAATACCTCTGCTATTTAAGATCAACCACAGTAAAATTAAGCCCCAGACAATGCGAGACCGCCTTGATGCTATGTATACATATCTTCTCAATCAAACAGGACCATTGGCAAGTCACGGAACTGGCCCAATCACAGGATTCATAAATTCTGATATCACTTCATCCAGTCCTTATCCAGACATAATCAACCACCATTTTTTCATGCAAAGCGGATCTTCAAACTTTGATATTTGGGCAAAGGCACTCGGTTTCTCTGATCCAATCGCCAACAGTATTCGAAGCGTTCTTGAAAACAACCATATTATGGCAGTTTATGTCATTCTCTTGAGACCAAAATCGAAGGGGACTTTACGCTTGCGGAGTTCTAATCCGAAAGATTCTCCAAAAATGTTTTCCAACTATTTTGCCCACCCAGAAGATGTAGAAACCATCTTGCGAGGAATTAAATTTCAAATGCAAATAGAGCAGACGTTTGCATACCGAGAACAAGACGCACAGATTATTCAAATCGACCTTCCTGAATGTGACCAATTTCCCTTCAAAAGTGACGAATACTGGAAGTGTTACATGAAATACATGACTTCAACGATTTATCATCTGGTGGGAACAGTCAAGATGGGACCGGACACGGACCCAGGCTCTGTTCTAGATTCGAAATTGCGGGTTAAGGGAATTAAGGGTCTAAGAGTTGCTGATGCTAGTATCATGCCAGATATTGTGAGTGGAAACACAAATGCTCCAACCATAATGATTGCTGAGAGAGCTGCTGAATTCATCAAAAAACAACATAGTCAGAGTGGTTCAGATATGTTGTCTTACTTTAACTATTTCCAAAAATATCTAAAAGGACATTTCTACATTTGGGCAGATCAAGAAAAAACTAATTTGAACAATTGGTTTGACAAGTTTAATTGTATTTCTCTTAAAGACACATTTAAGGGAACATGATTGCTTAATCATAAGCATAAGTCACTCAGGTATTTTGTGACTTTTAACATAAATAATCGAAGAATTTCGAAATTTGAATTTGAAAGTTGAGCAGTATTTGGAATCGAATAAAAGTTTAAATTGTTGTCTTAATTTGTTTTAAAGAGAATATGTAGAGTTTTTTTCAGGACATACATTTTTGTACACCTAGGCCGATTTGTTTCACTAGGAGTTGAACATAACTTGAGGATTTTTATTTTCAACTTTGTTTTTATTCACTCAAAGTTGACATTTCAACTCTCGATTCAACTCGATCAACTTTAAATTTTCTCAACTCCCGGAAAAAGTAGAAGTTGACTGAGCCAACTTGATAGTTGACATAAGACATTGTGTTTTTTTTTTTTTTTTTTTTTTTAGGAAAATACATGTATTTTGTTTCAAAAGTTTGCTTTTCAGAACAAAAAATAATTGAAAAAAATATATTGGTCTAATGTTCCGCAGAAATTATTTTTGAGAAAATTGGCAATCAACTTCGTCGAGCAGTGAAAGTGAAGACAATGTAACTGAGTCATTGTACATTGAAGATTAAAGGAAGATAATACAAGATGTTGCCGCGCATTGGAGTTGAAAAGTGGGACGACCGTGAATTCATTTATTGCTTTCGTCTTTCAAAACAGACAGCAATGATATTGCAAAACTTTATAGAGGATTCACTTCCTTGCTACGAGAGACGATAATAGTTTCACATTAGCTGTGACCTTAGTTCACCTTTAAATACCTATATCTCGTGATTTGCGCCAAATCACAGAGTTATTGGTAGCACTACGATTTTATGCGCTCGGATCAATCCAAATGACTATTCTTTAGTAGAGTAAGCATTTCCAGCGTTCATCACATTCTGAAACAAGTGTCGAAAGCAATTGCCAATCTAGCACCACGGTTCATTCGAATGCCGGGAACAGAGGCTTTTTTGCTTAAGCCAAGTTTCCTAGGAGAATTGGTACAATTGATTGTACACACGTCCGCATTCAATCACTAGGGGGAAGTGATGCAGAAACCTTTAGAAATCGCAAGTGACGGTTTTCTCTAATTACTAAATTACTAAATTACTTATGTATGAAAGTATTACAAATCAGGGTTTATGTTATTAAAGGCGGAGGAGGAAACCCATTTGAATAATAAACATTAACACAAGAAATATTCTCAAACTTCAAGTATGATATTTTTCTATCTGGACAATGGATTACCCGACTGTCCTAAGTGAAATATCAGACGAGAATGAATATAAATCGACTGAAACTCTCCTTTTATACTTTTTGTTTACTCTATTGTCAACTTTTGTTATTTTATTTTTTATTACTTAGAAGTGCGTTTTTTGTTATTTTGTTAATTTTGTTAATTTTTAACATATGAAAGCTTTTATTTTTATGCTTGCCACCTTAATTTTACAAAAATAATGTAAGAATAAAATAAAAGAATAGTTAAATAATATCTGAAGTGCTACAATTTAATTCTGAAAAAGACAGTTTGTATTTTATTTTCACAAACATCCCAGGGATATTTTTCAAATCAGCAGTTAGGATTTTCAACTCGAGAGTTAAGAAAAAAATTAGTGAACAAAATGAAATTTTAATGGATAAAAATTGTTCAAATACTGCGTACTTGACCAACATCAAGTGATCGGCACAACATCACCGCACTTGTTTTCAAGCAAAACATCCGTTCGTTGATGAATTACATTGTTAAGCAACATGTCTTTGGGAGTACTCGATGCTGGATGTATTCAATCGAATGGCAAAAACGAGGCTTGCCTTGGTTAGTCGGAAGAATTCGACCAGATCAAATAGATGATCCCGAAACAGATTCAGACCTTTATGATGTTGTTATTACGAATATGATTCATGGACCGTGTGGCACTATCAACCGCCAATCACCGTGCATGGTCGACGGCAAGTGTTCCAAACGTTATCCATGAAAATTAACGGCGGAGACCATCACTGGCAATGATGGGTATCCACTGTATAGGCGTCGATAACCCGACGATAACGGTAGAACTATTACAACGAAAGTGAAAGGAAACAACGTTAACCAGTTCCTTTAAGACTTGCCAAAGCGATCCGTTCGCATGATCGTTGCTTTACTCGGAGATGCCACGTTATTAAACTTGGAACGCTTCATCGAAGAAATTTCTATGTCGGTGTCGGAGGCAAGGCGATGCGGTTCCTGATCATCCGGATATGCGGCCTACTGATGCTTTTGGTGGTACTTACACCGTTCATCCACAGAATGATAAATATTTCTATTTACGGTTCTTCCTGGTAAATGTTCGTGGGCCAACATCATTTGAATCACTACGAATTGTTAACATTTCGTGCAGTATGTCAAGATATCAATTTGTTTCTGTGCATCTCCAAGTCAGATACGCACATCATCATGTCTACATGCTAATCCACGTGACCTGTGGAACAAATACAAAGATAACATGACACAAGACATTTTACAACGAATTCGTGTCAGTTCAAGAAATCCTGGGGCCAAATTATTGCATCACTTTTCGAGCAATCGATTACCCTAATTTGACATTTTCATTCGATCACTGATGGGACTCACTCACTCGGTCACTGAAGCGGTAATTTGGCTTTGCTCTTGATCGAAGATATGTGTTGAACCCAAAACAGAAGGAAGTCTATGATACATTAATAAATTTTTCCTGGATGCTCCTGGTGGAACAGGAAAGGTGCGGTATGTCTCATTCAGCGTTGAAATTACCATTAAATCTTCAAACTACTGAACAACCCATATTCAACATTGCAAAACACTCTGCAATGGCAAAAGTTTTAGTAGCCTCCAAAACCATCATCTGAGACGAATGAACAATGGCGCACAGAGGCGCATTGGAACATTGGAAGCTCTTGATGAAACCTTAAAAGATCTGCGCAGTGACTCGAGAATTTTTGGTGGCGCAACGATTTTACTATATGACGATTTCCGTCAAACCCTGCCAGTCGTTTCAAGACCCAGTGCTGCGAAGAAACTTGAACTGGAAGCAAATATGAGAGTTGCTGAAGATTTCTCCGAGAAATTTGCTGACTATTCGTAATGGCCGTGTTTCTGTCGACGATTGATTTCATTTCCTCAGACCCCATTCCGAGGATTCCAATGATCCCAACGGATATGGCCTTTGAGTTTAAACGAATTCAGTTCCCGATTCGTCATGCCTTCGCCATGACTATTATCAAATCACAAGGCAATAATATATTTCAAGTTTAACAGTGGAGGATAAATAAATTAATAAATAAAAAAAAAACTAGATTTCTTAGAAACTTTCGTCAAAGTCCGAGGTAGTTTTTAAAAAACTAATCATTTCTGGAGAGTATCGTGCTTTGAGGTCTTTTTCGGTTCTAACATGCCTTAGCGAGGAAATAAGAGGATTCGATGAGGGTGCAAGCATGTTAAAAAGGTCTTCATTTTGCCGCATCCTTGAAACCTTGCAGGTATTCTGGTACGTATGTTTTTTGTAGTCTTTATTTTTGGATTCCTGAGCTTCTTCTGACAGTTCTCCGATTGGTAACTGATACTCGATTATACTTTCATATAAACATAGCACGAGCGATGGAGTAACTATGAAGGGGTGGGGGAAGAAAGCAGGTATCACTGAACAAGGGTCTTTAATGTTTGCAAATTAAAATGGCAAGGAGAACAGTACCGGTTAAATTATTCCATAATCGTATTGTGCGACTAAAAAAAATTATGTCTGTATTTGACGATACGTCCAAAATAAGGCTCGAGGGTGAATTGATGAGCATTGAGGAGAGGAATGCAACTGGCCAACTCGAATGAGCATTGCTTGTGAAAGAAGCTAAAAAGCAAGGAAAGACATGAAAGACATGTTTTATCGCTCTGTTTTGAATTATATTCAGTAAATGAAGAGAAGTTTGGGCTGCACCTACCCAACTATGTGGATTGTACTCAAGTTTTGGACGTATCTATAAACGCCTTATAAATTGTAGCCAGATCAGAAGGGGTTAAAAATTTCTTTCAACGATATGGAAATCCTAAGCATTAAGCAGACGGCATTAGGCGGTCTCGAAAATGTGGTCATTCCAACGAAGATCGTCGCGTCGTTGACACGGAGAAAACTGAAAGTTTTTCGGCTTCTGTAAAGCAAGGGCCAGTCAAGAACAATGGGATAAGGGGTAAACGTTTCTTCAACGACAATAGACGACATGTCGTTCTAGCAGGACGGTGCTACATCCAACCCAGCTTACGCCGCCATTGACATTCTGCATGAAAAATTTGGGGGCAAGGTTTAAAATAATAATTACTTTTTAAATTCCCAAATTTAGAATAAAAGCTTTGCATAAAAGTTTTTGAAAATTTTGTTTTTAATAATTTTAGTCTCTGTAAATGTCCACTTAAAAAAAAATAAAAAGAAAATGGCCAACATATCATGCCCTAATGATGTCCAACAAAATTTGTTTACCCTTAAGAATTGCTATGGTACAAATCTGTCTAACTACATTTAAAAAAAGCAAATCAAACTTCAGAGAAAAATTTTGGATGAAGTTTTCCTCCGAAAAGGTTGAACTGGTATTTGATAAATTCTTTATAAAGTACAATATCAAGGTCCAATTTATGACGCTATTAAATATACACTGCCCGACAACCGATTAGCGCCCCTCTAATCTTTCAGTGTAAATGCATATAACTCGGAACTTCGAATGTGTATCCTGATTAATCTTTTTTTTTTTTCATTCTTCTCCATTTGCCCTGGCGCTAAAGAATAACTTGAGTTCTGGAAATGAACCGTTATTTTGTTTTGCTTTGTTCTGTCAAATGCGACAAAAATTAATGAATTTTTTTTTGCGACAGCCAATTAGCGCCTCTACGCTTTACTATTCATTTTTGCGTGTAAGTTTTTGTATTTTTCTTATGTTTAAAAATTTAAAAATTTTCAATTAAATTTAAATAATAAGTATGGGAAAAGCAAAAGTGTTAAATGAGTCAGAAAGGGCCAAAATCAAGGCTTATAGTGAGTGTGGCCAATCAATACATCAAATTTCAAAAAAAAAAAAATAAACGCAGCCGTAAAGTGATTACCTCATTCTTACGCAATGAGCATAACTATGGAAATAAAATGCACGACTGGGTCGCACGAACTTGGTCTCATGTAATAGACTAGCAATTTTAAAAACGAATGTTATTAGAGAAAACTGTTCATAAGGATAAAATTAATTTTTTAAATTCTTTTAGTAGTAACAGACAAAAACAGAATGCTATGCAAATATGAATTTATGGAAGAAAAAAAATTATAAGCTTTTATATACAAACTTTTAAAAATATTTTTAAGAAAAAATTTTGGTACGCCAATTTAAAGTTTTTATTATTGTTCGAATAAAAATTAAATTTACAAAAAAAAAGAAAAAATAGATTTTTTTTTTTCAAAAATTCAAAAAAATATTTATTTTAAAGTTTTGAAACGCAATGCGACTTTTTAGAAAAATAAAAAAATTTATTAAGATCCGTTATGTGGATAATGAGAAATTCAAAATTCGAAAAAATGGTTCTATGGTAGGTACAAGCTCTAATATCTTAATTTCAAAATTTTTTTTATTAAATTAAAGATCATAAAAATTAATTGAAAGAAACAAAATTTTATTTAAATTCTAGGCGCCGTTTTCGAGAAAAATACGATTTTTGAAAACCATTGTTTTAAATTTTTTAACCTTTGTATGGTGGGTACCTTTATTTTTAGGTAAAATAATTTTTTTCTTCTCACATCTTGTAGATTATAGTAAGAAACTTTTATTTATCAAGTGTAAAAAAACTAGTATGGGGTTTTCGAAATACATATTGAGTTTTGAAAAAAAAAAATATTTGAAGTGTTTTTTTTTAAAAATCCAAAAAAATTTTTTTTGAAAAAATGATGATCATTGTACCGTTTTTGAAAAATCAAAAACAAAAAAAAATGGTTCCATCAATAACAATTTTTCGGAATTTTTTTTCAAGCATTACCTAGCTTTAACCAAGTTAAATTTTTTGTGTTTTTATTTTTTAAATCTGTCGAACAGTTTTTGAGAATTAAAATATTTATAAAATTTCGAAAAAAAGATTCCTATGGCAGGTACCGTTATTTTTGGTCTTAAAAAAAAAAAAGAAAAAAACGTGTTGGGGGGAAAAATTAAAAATGATATCTTCCAAGTTAAAAGAAAATCGGCCGAGCCGTGGAACCGACAGACAGACAGACAGAATTGCGAGACTAACTTTTTTAGTCTTCGCTGTTATCGTAATGTCAACTTTGAACAAAATCTCGAGTTCGATTTTCTTCCCACAAATGCTAGATTGGATTGAGGTTCGGATATTGTAGTGGGTATGGAGGGACATACGGAGTGTTATATGCTAACCATATACGGACGTCATGAGCAGTATTTTTTGGGTCGGTATTTTAATAAATTGGATAAGTTCGATTTTTCGACACTTTTTCTCAGATTTTCTTTCAAATATACCTAAAAATCCGTTTGTCCATAATGCCGTTGATGAAAACCAGTTCACCCACACCTGCAGCAGACATGCATCCCCACACGATCACTCCGCATCCACAGTGTTTTACTTCAGGTGCCAGGTTTATTTTTTTTAATGCTGTATTATACTTTCTCCACACTTCGTCCCAAAAACTATTTATCTTGCTCATATCCAATTGCATATTCGAAACGCTTCTTCTGGTTGATTAAAGAAATCATTTGCTTACGCATTGCATTCGGCCTCGTGAAGTTCTCTTCTTACCGTCGTGGGGTGAACTTCTTTTCCAAAGTCTTGGTTTACTTCTGCTTCTGTTGTTGTGATTTTGGGGTTTACTTTAGCTTTTGGTAAAATCTGGTTGCATTCACGAGGACTCAAAATCCGGGGACGACCTTTATGCTTAGCACTTTCAAAGCTTGATTGTCCTTTAAAACGATGCACGACCAACACTGCAAATAGTGTATCGGCTCTTGTCCATTATTTTTATTTTTATTTATTTTTATTTATATTTTTCTAATCTCTGCATATAATTGATCTTGATTATGCATTTAAAGAATTATTTTTCGTTCGGATTCAGTTTCTTTTTGTTTTGAACTCATATTTTTTAATTTTTAACAATAATTCTAACTTTTTTCCAAATAACTGTCGGTTACACTCACAAACAATATTAGTTTCGAATAACTGTAATTAAAATTATTCATTTTTCCTGGCAGAATTGCCAGATGGCAGCAATTTAAGAAATTGAATGCAAAATTAGCTAGATGTGCCAATAATTTTGTGCGATAAAATAAGACGGTTTTTTGCAAATAATTTTTTTTCTTTAAATGTGGCAAAATATTATTGAATAAAATGGCTTGCATTTGATAGTTAATAAAGTGTCTATCAAAGGGGAGACAAAACTGAATTAAACAGAATGTTTTTAAGGCTTAAAAGCAGCTAATAAGTGTAAAAAGTTTGGTGTGCCAATAATTAAGTGCGGCACTGTGTGTAGAAGTCGCAAGTAAAAATATGAAGGGCCGGCCACCTTCTGTGATTACAGCAGCTGACAAGCGAATTATTTTGAGGCACGCGTCCAATTCGCACGACACTGCACGAAAAAAGCGGTGTAAAAGCAAGCGTGCGGACTGTACAAAGAATTATTTCTAATGCTGAACATTTAAAACGTCTAAAAATAAAAAAGAAAAAGGCTCTTAACCAACTTCGGAACACGCACTGCCTCGGTTTCTGAAGAGCGCATATGACCTGGAAGAACGAGTGGCAGCTTGTAGTCTTTTCAGACGAAAAAAAATTATTTTGGAGGGTCCCGATGGATATGCTTTTTATTTTCATGATGTTCGAAAGGAAGAGCATACTTTAGATAGACTGCACAGCCGTGCTGGTGGTGTCATGGTATGGGGAGCCATTACGTACTATGGCACCATTGAATTACAATTTCTTACTCGTCTTATGAATGCCACAGCATACAATGGTCTATTAAAAAAGTCTTTCCCTGCAATCAAGGATATTGGCCCTTGGAAAGGAAGTTCCTCTAAGTTTCGTAAGATCTTGGATTGAGTTTCAAAAGGTGCACTTACTAACCTGGCCGCCATACTCGCCCGACCTCAACATTATAGAAAATGTTTGGGGATGGCTAGCGCGCAAGGTTTACGAGTCTGGAACTCAATATTCAACTGAATCGGAACTCATTGAAGGAATAAAAAGTGGCTGGGAGACTATTTCACTGGATTATATAAAAAAACTATATGACTCCTTACCCAACAGGATCTACGAGGTCATAGTTAACCGTGGTGGCACAACGCATTATTAATTCTTTTATAAATAAGCTTTACATTTATGGAATTAAAATAAAAAAATTATTTGGTGGTATTCTCTGTCTTTTTACTTATCTTATTCGACATTTTCAAGTGGGGGTTCTAATCAAATACCAGTACTTTAAATTTTTACTCTCAAATAATGTTCAAATAAATTTTCATTCGTTAATGTTGGTTCAGCAGAAACACTTGTTTAAATATTTATTTATTTCGTTTACGCACGATAATTTTAGATCTTACACAAAACTTTCGTTTCGAATTGAAGATTAAAGTGGTTTAGTTTGCTGAGCTTGACTGTTGGGTTCTACGAGTATAAGCGCTGAAATTTTTTTGTAGGAGGTGGTATAAAAATTTGGTTTTCCTCAAAAGTATAAATTATTAGGTATTTTAACCTATACTCACTGTTTTAAGAAATTATAAATGTGCTAAGAATTTATTTATATTTTACAAATAAATAATATTTAAAATAAACAGTTTACATATAAAAAAGAAGCCCATCAAAAGTGTGGAATTGAATTAATAAATTAATTAAAATCAATATTTACAATAGGGTTTCTTCTTAAATAATAAAAGTGCAATATTGTGTTGTGTGGGCCAAATTTATGAGTTCTAGATTTCTTTGAGCAAGACCGTTGGAACCAATCCGTGTCAAATTTCAAAATTTTAAAAACAATAGTCAGGAATTTTTATACAGAGTGGGGCCATATTTTTCGAAGTGCTTAATTCGGTGTTGTGATTTCCTTTTCCTTAAATATTTTACGAGACGAAATTAATGTGATCATGGTTTTTGGGTTAAATTTTCTTTCAAGCTGAAAACAAGCTTTGAAGTACGGAGACTTTGTAAATGATAAATCAATCATTAGTTCAATTTACACCATAAGAAAATGGTTATCATCGTTCTGTAGCACTCGCCATTGACGGTGACCGCCTCAACAACATCGTTTTCGTACGGGCCAACGACTTTGCTGGCCCAAAACCCACATCGAACAGTAACTTTTTGAGGAACCTCGTGTCGTCCCATATATGTACATCAATTTTGCCTTGTTAATACAGCCATTCATCCAGAAATACACCTGATTTTTCGGCCAAAATAATGGTCCTCTTTTAAACGCTCCGAAACCTAGTCAGTGGTCATGAGCTCAGTTGGATCTTGTTCTTGTGCAAGGCGAGGAATCGACGTCTACAGTAAGATTGGCGCAACACAGGCAAGGTTTTGCCCTACCGAACACGCATTTTGATAATAAAGTAACTCAGTAAACGAATGATTAACTTTAGATTTGACAAATGTCACCAAAACAACATGGCCACCACAAGCCGGCAAAATCTACTAGCGCCAATTGAAAAACTCTTTAGCTGTGATGACCTTTAAGGATTGTTCTTCCACCGATACTGCAACTATGTACATATAACCGATATGTTTTTGAACTTCTTCCAAAGGGTTTATGAGAATCCTGTGTTAATAACTATATTAATACCTATTATAACATCTGTAATAGGCAAAAATTATAACAAAGGCTATGATTTTAAGTTTAAGGATTTTCATCCTATGGACCTGATGAAATATCATCCTTCATTGTTGTACCAACGTTATATTTCTGTCTTAGCACGTGCTTTGTGTTATCTTTTTAATTTATCGATTCTAAAAGGTATTTAGCCGAATGTTTGGAGGTCTTCATTTATTTTACCACTCTTTTAGAAACGGGAAGAAGTGTTATACTCGTATATCAAACTATAGAGGCTAACTTGTCATGTATGCGCCAAAAGTATTTGAAAAATTAATTTAAGAAGCCATTCAAAAAAGATACAAGAATGTTGTTTCACCACATAAACATGGATTTATGAAGGTTAAATCTATCGCAAGCAACTTGATGGGGTTTTGCTCGGATGTTATTATTAAAAACCAAAGTCAAAAACGTCGCATATTATAACTTTTAAAAAAGTAATGATCATTTAGCTCCTAAATATTTATCATATTTATGTTGCAAATAACAATTTCTTTATTTTAAAAACAAAACATCAAAAAAGATATTTGGGGATTTCGACATTCCTCAAGGAAATCATTTAGGTCCTTTTCTTTTTTTTCGCACTTTTTTTTAATGTGTATTTGCTGTGGTGCCAAAAGTGTTGATAATTTTTGTGATCTTGGACTCAAAACTAGACTTCAATAAACATAGCTGATTATAATACTGACTAGGCATTAAAATGCATGTTGGTGTTTGTTTGTTTGTGGGTTTTCAAAAGAATTTCCATTCAGAAAATATGTATCAGAACGCATTTTTAATATTTATTCAGAATTTTTAATATCTATTTAAAATCAAAGGTTTAATAGAACACATTAAAAAATTCCCAAACCTGTGTCTCCTGCAGCTTTTAATTAATATTGAAAATCAATATTGATTTTAATTTTTCATAATTTTTTTTTTAAAAAAGAATAATATTTCAATCAGTTGTCAGTGAGTGTTAGATAGGGTCGGTCCAAGTCCTCGTGTTCGGTGTGTGCCTCCATCCCAGACGCGTTTCATAAATGCAAACAAAAAATATACAAATAATAAATAATCAAACAGACAGTTTAATAAATACACAAAAATAATAACACTCAATATATATACAAAATAAACCAATAGCTTCAGCAACAAGGACAACATAAAATTAAGCCACTCATAGGGGAAAACAACAAAAAATACCTATCACAGAGCACAGTAAGTGACTGAGTTTAAACACCTTACTCAGCTTGTCAATGAGCCCACTCGAATATCTATTTATTTACAATACGTTACTGCTAACGTTAGGCTTATAATATTTACTTAAAATCTAAAATTTATCTATAAACAAAGTTTTATCGATTTTGAGCATAGGAATTATATTTAAAGAGTTCGGATTTTAGATTGACATTTGTAAGAAAAGAGAATTTATTGAAAATATTTATTAATTGGTTAAGAGGACTGTTAGCGGCATAGTTTGATTTTAACGGCCGAGCAGAAAACACTCTTGACTTGCTGCTTACCTCTCACCCTGATAAATACACAATAAGTGTATTGACGCCTCTAGGAACATTTGACCATAGTGTTATATCTGCAAATTTCTCGTGTCAAACAAATCCAGTCAGAGAAAGAGCTCCTAGGAGAACTGTATGGCAGTAAGAGATATGGCAGACATGATAACTAAAATAATTCTCTATTGAGAAAGCTAACTTGTTTGTAAGGTAGTTCGCCGCAAATTCCACCGGATAGTGTCATGACTCCCCTAATTCTAGGACGAGTCCTCGGTCTGACCTTTGTTGATAAACAATTTAATGTTGAAATGGAAAGATGTTTGCTACCTTTGCTCCAGAATTCAGTGCTTTAGTTGCCAATATTAGCTTTTATAATTATTTAATGTCAAATAAATTCCAGAATCATACGCTGTTTTCAATTTTTTCAATTCAATTCAAGATCTGTAATTTTTTTGCTCAATATTTCTATTTATAAATAGAAATGGTGTTCTTGCTTTCAATTCAACTTTATTTCAAAAAAACTAACCTACAAAAGTTACTCTATTTTTGCCTTTCACATTTCTGCCATGAAACCATTCAACAGCCTCTTTGACATCGGATCATTGGATGCATTCCAGAGGGTTCGTTCAGTTAACAGTTTGATGCTATATTCGAGTAAAATTTGCAAAAGCGTCGTTTTAATTTAGTTTCATACTAAAACATTATTAACAATACTAACTCAACCAAAATTTCGAGCAATTAATTTTTAAAATTCTCTAATTATGGTCTCCTAAAAATTCACCTTTTCTGTGTGTATATAAAATAAGGCGGCGATATGGCAAGTTATGCATTCATAAAAAAAATCTTACTTGAAATTTTGATCATACTTTATATAACGATCGATGATAGGGAAGACGAAAAAATGGGTTTCTTAATTTTGCTCAATATCTAGGATAAAAAATAACGAATTTTGCTATACATTTTTTTCTGGGAATTTCTATTTTCGTCATAACATGCAGAAACTTCTAAAAATTATAAAGTACTTTTGCAGCAAAATTTTTAAAAATGTACTTTTTAAATCAAATTTTAACCAAATTGTCAATTTTTTTTTAAACTTGGCACCTACCGGGTTTTTAGACACTATCTAAAAGGTTTAAGAAAATTGTTTATTTATTGAAAACCTACGCTACATAACATATAAATAATTAAAAAAATCTTATTTTTCTAGAAACTTTCTGCAAAAACAAAATCAATGCACTTTGGATAAAATATTAGATTATGAAGTTCTTTTTTGTCTAGATTTGTTCCACAGATTTGTAGGGAAAAAAATCCTTAAATTGGTCATAAATGAACCATTGCTCTGTTTTTTCTAAACTGTGCAAACTGCTGAATTGTTTCGGGAACACTTATTTCAAAAAAAAAAACCGCGTATTTGTTTAAGAAATCATTCTATTATATTATTCAATATCTTAACTAAACCTACTGAACATTTTTACTTGCTACTCATAGGTACATACTATAAGGCAAGTTAGGCATCCGTAAAAAAAATCGAAGTCGAGATTTTGATCAAAATTGACAATACGATGATAGCGAAGAAGAAAAAAGTGGGTCTGGCAATTCCGTCTGTCTTTTCGACTACAGCCTAAACGGCTCGCTCCATTTTCGTCAAACTTGGTAGATATCGTTTTTAATTACCCCCCCTCCCCACATTTGTTTTTTTTTTTTTTAGACCTAAAATAACGGTACCTGTCATACCAATTTTTTTCGAAATCTTATAATCCGGCAGATAAGTTAGTTAGTTAAAGCTAGGCAATGATGAGAAAAAAAAATTCCTAAAAATAGTAATTTTTGGTACCCCCATTTTGTTTGTTTTTAAATTTCTCATAAACGGTAGGACCGATTTTGATAAATTTTTTTTATGTCAAAGCCCCCCAACAGTTTAAATATTATTGTGTAAAAAAATTTCAAATTTTCAAATTTTTGAAAACTCAATATTTCGAAAACCGCATGCTCGATTTTTTTAAAACTTGATAAATTTTTCTTAAAAATGTTTTAAAAATTTTGTATATAAAAGCTTATTTTTTTAAGAAACCACTACAACGAATTATAATTTTGTTCTTGCATAAACTAATATTTGCTTGAAACACATGACATCCTGTGTTTAGCTCCAACTACTAAAGAAGTTGTTTTAGTTTTTCACTAATAACATTCATTTTGTAAATTCTTAGTATTTTACACAACTTTTTACACCACCTAGTCGTGCATTTTATTTGTTAAGTTTGGTTTAATTTTTGAAATCAAATTGATAGTGAGTTACTTCTGTTATTTTTAAGCTAAATTATTTGCCCAGGAGTAAACAATAGAAGGAACGGAAGATGTCAGCAGCACTACCGATTTCAGGACAGTGCACGCAACCGTCTGTGGGTCTTGTCAATTCTCTAGTGTCCACCCTAATGCAGACATTATTAACAGCTCAATGTTTAATATCACCGCCTGAATCGTTGCCGAAAGATTACGGAAATTATCTTCTTAACCAAGGATTAGGAATCTATGATTTTGTTGTTATTGGAGCTGGAACTGCAGGATCGGTTATGGCAAGCCGACTTAGCGAAAACCCTAATTGGAAGATTTTAGTTCTTGAAGCAGGAGGTGATCCTTCACTGGAATCTGAGGTAAACAAATTTTAATAATCAGTTCAATGTCTAAATGGCCTTTCTTTTCAGATTCCGCGATTGTTCTTTGTAACTCAACATTCTGAATTTAGTTGGAACTATTTCACTGAACCGGATGGCAAAAGTTGTTTGGGAATGAAAAATCAAGTGTGTTACTGGCCTAGAGGAAAAATGATTGGTGGAACAGGTGAATCAAATGCAATGTTGTATGTTCGTGGAAATCGGGAAGATTATGACAGTTGGGAACGTAAGGGAAACACCAATTGGTCATGGCGCGATGTGCTGCCCGTCTTTGAAAAGTCCATTCTTCCTAATAAATTAAATGGTTCGGAAGCTAGAGGAGGAACTATTGTTAATCCATTTGAGGTAAGCTTACCTGAAATAAGGGAAATGCTTTTTGACGGAGCTGAGGAATTGGGTATCCAAAGACTCGAGGTTGTCAAAGAGGGAGCTGATATTGGATATGCAGCAGTGCCAGGAACAATTGAGAACGGACGCAGAAAAAGCACCGGAAATAGCTACCTGGCTAAAGTAAGAGGCAGACCAAATCTTCATGTGATCAAGAACGCAATTGCAACAAAAATCATTTTCGATCAAAAAAAGAAAACGGCTTCTGGAGTCACATTCCTTTATAAAAATCAACATGAGTTTACAGTTAATATTTCTAAAGAAGTTGTACTCTCTGCTGGAACCATAGATTCACCAAAACTGCTAATGCTTTCGGGTATAGGTCCGAAAAACCATTTGGAAAGTCTCGGCATTCCAGTGGTGAAAAACTTAAGAGTTGGCGACAATCTGCAGGATCATGTTACAATCCCTTTGATATTTAAGATCAACCACAGTAAAGTTAAGCCCCAGATAATGCGAGACCGCCTTGATGCTATTTATACATATCTTCTCAATCAAACAGGGCCATTGGCAAGTCATGGAATTCTCACAATCATGGGATTCATAAATTCTAATATCACTTCATCCAGTCCCTATCCGGACATAATCAACCAACATATTTTCATGCAAAGCGGATCTTCAGACTTTGATATTTGGCTTAAGACACTGGGTTTCTCTGATCCAATCGCCAACAGTATGCGAAGCGTTCTTGAAAACGACCATATTATGGTAGTTTATGTCATTCTCTTGAGACCAAAATCGAAGGGAACTTTACGCTTGCGGAGTCGTAATCCGAAAGATTCTCCAAAAATGTTTTCCAACTATTTTGCCCACCCAGAAGATGTAGAAACCATCTTGCGAGGAATTAAATTTCAAATGCAAATAGAGCAGACGTTTGCATACCGAGAACAAGACGCACAGATTATTCAAATCGACCTTCCTGAATGTGACCAATTTCCCTTCAAAAGTGACGAATACTGGAAGTGTTACATGAAATACATGACTTCAACGATTTATCATCTGGTGGGAACAGTCAAGATGGGACCGGACACGGACCCAGGCTCTGTTCTAGATTCGAAATTGCGGGTTAAGGGAATTAAGGGTCTAAGAGTTGCTGATGCTAGTATCATGCCAGATATTGTGAGTGGAAACACAAATGCTCCAACCATAATGATTGCTGAGAGAGCTGCTGAATTCATCAAAAAACAACATAGTCAGAGTGGTTCACAAATGTTGTCTTAATTTAACTATTTCCAAAAATATCTAAAAGGACATTTCTACATTTGGGCAGATCAAGAAAAAACTAATTTGAACAATTGGAAAATTTAAACTATTTGTTAAGTTTGACAAGTTTAATTGCATTTCTCTAATGTAGAGGAAGTTCCTATATTTCGAACCAAGTTGTGAGCAAATTCATAGCAACAAGATTTAAGACACATTTAAGCAAACATGATTGCTTAAACATAAGCATAAGACACTCATTTTTTTTGTAACTTTTAACTTAAATAAACGAAAAATTTCGAAATTTGAATTTGAAAGTTGAGCATTTGGAATCGAATAAAAGTTTTAATCGTTGTCTTAATTTGTTTTAAAGAGAATATGTACAGTTTTTTTCAGGACATACTTTTTTGTACACTTAGGCCGATTTGTTTCACTATGAGTTGAACATAACTTGAGGATTTTTATTTTCAACTCGTAATTTTGTTTTTATTCACTCAAAGTTGACGTTTTCAACTCTAGAGCTCATCAACTTTAGATTTTCTCAACTCCCGGAAAATGTAGAAGTTGACTGAGCAAACTTGAGAGTTGAAATAAAACATTGTTTTTTTTTTAATAAAATGCATGTATTTTGTTTCAAAAGTTTGCTTATTCAGTTTTCACAACAAAAAATTAAAAAAAATATATTGGTCTAACGTTCCGCAGAAATTATTTTTGAGAAAATTGGCCATCAACTTCGTCGAGCAGTAAAAGTGAAGACAATGTAACTGACCCATTGTACATTGAAAGAAGATAACAAAAGATGTTCCGCGCATTTTTTTTTATAATTCACTCGCGCTCAAGGGTATGTTACGAGACCTTTATTATGTTTTAAACACAGCACGGGCGAGGGAGAAATTAGGAATGGAGAGAAAGGAGGTGTCGATGAACATTGGTTTTGAATGTTTGCAAATTGAAATGGCAAGGGAAAACTATCAAGATCTCGAAGGGCTCTTGCAACTGTACGAGTGCGGAAATATTCCTGTCCCATTGAATGATTTACGTTCTCAAGTACAGGAAGGGCAATGTTGCTAACAGGCAACGTGGAGTTTGCAGCAAAATGAGCTGCAAGTACATTTGCCTTCTCTAAAGAGCTAGTTATCGGTTTGTCTTTGTAGATGAGCGTTGGAACCGAAGATGAAGTTGAATTTTTTATGTTCTTGACAAATGACCAGAAATTTCTACTGCCTTTGGGACATTGCAGGATTTTTTGCCTTAATTTCTGTTCATGTAAGAACTTGGTTCTCTTTATAACAGCTTTGCACTGGTTTCTGATTTGTTTAAACTTTTTCCGATTTTCCTCAGTTGGGTTGGCTTTATAAGAGCGGAAACTTACTTCTCTCAACCTGATAGCTTCTTTACAGCTTGTATTGAACCAAGACTTTTCTTTAGACTTTATACTCTTAATTCTGTAAGGAATTAACGTACGCATCCCAAGAAAAATCACTTCTGTGATCATTGGAGTTGAAAAGTGGGAGGACCGTGAATTCATTTATTGCTTTCGTCTTTCAAAACAGACAGCAAAAGAGTCACTTCCTTGCAACGAGAGACGATAATAGTTTTAAATTAGCTGTGACCTTAGGACTTAAGTTCTCCTTTAAATACCTACATATATCTCGTGATTTGCGCCAAATCACAAAGTTATTAGTAGCACTACGATTTTATGGGCTCGGATCAATCCAATTGACTGTAAGCATTTCTAGCGTGCATCACATTCTGAAACAAGTGTCGAAATCAATTGCAAATCTAGCACTCGAATGCCAGAAACGCATTTTCATTTCATTAGGGTCAGCCAGACCTATTCATTACATTTACATGTAATCCGAAATGGATAGAAATTGTTCAATACTGCTTCCCGGACAAACATCAAGTGATCGGAACGACATCACCGCACTTGTTTTCAAGCAAAACATCCGTTCGTTGATGAATTACATTGTTAAGCAACATGTCTTTGGCAGTACTCGATGCTAGATGTATTCAATCGAATGGCAAAAACAAGGCTTGCCTTGGTTAGTCGGAAGAATTCGACCAGATCAAATATATGATCCCGAAACAGATTCAGAACTTTATGATGTTGTTATTACGAATATGATTCATGGACCATGTGGCACTATCAATCGCCAATCACCGTGCATGGTCGACGGCAAGTGTTCCAAACGTTATTCCTTGTATATAAATTCTTATAGTAGTCTCATGACGAGCTACGCCACGTAATTTACCAAGCGGCAGAGATAACAACTAAACCCAATACCCAAACCGGAGATTTTCTTCTCTTAGCAAATTAATTTAACATTTTCTCTTATGCTATTCTTTTCTCGGCAGAGAGAGACATAAACAACAAACATGCTATAGCTATTCAGAACACACAGCCTTGCACCAGCCAGTCAGCGCAGGCGCACACAAGCATGCATACATTATATTTATATGCAGAAAAACTACTGAGAAGGACAGCCTACGCACGATGGAAGGCGGCGGCGGGCGGCGCGGCGGTGGCGAAGGCACATTGCGAATGAAATTTTGTGTATAAGTTTTTTTACAACGTTGTTTTGTTTTTTGGATACCTCTATGAGAAATGAGAATACCTATGCATTAGGTATATGAATGAGCGAATAAGGTAGCAATATATTGCCAAGAGGGGTTTGCGATTGATGGCGGTCCATTGTATTTAGTTTTTGCATATATGTACATGTACTTATATAGGGAAACATACTATGCATTCGTAAAAACAATCGAACTCGAGATTTTGATCAAAGTTGATATTACGATTATAGCGAAGACGAAAAAAGTGGGTTTCGCAATTCTGTCTGCCAGTCTGTTCGACTACAGCCTAAACGGCTCGGCCGATTTTCTTTAAACTTAGTGGATATCACTTTGAATATTTTCCCCCTACTTTTTTTTTAAAGACCAAAAATAACGGTACCTGCCATACGAATTAGTTTCGAAATTTTATAAATATTTTTTTCTCAAAAACTGTTCGACAAACTTAAGAAATAAATATGCACACAAATTTCATGTAGTTAAAGCTAGATATTGGTTGAAAAAAAATCGGACAAGTGGATATTGAGGGTATCTACCACCCATGGAGCCATTTTTTTGTTTTTGATTTTCTCAAAAACGGTACCACCGATTGTGATCATTTTTTTAATGTTTAAGCTCTCCACCAATATGAACAGATTGGTGTATTCAAATTTAATGTTTTTTTTTTGATTTTTAAGAAAAGTTTCAATTTTTTTTTTCAAAACTCAATATTTAGAAAACCCCATGCTATTTTTTTTAAACTTGATAAATGAGAGTTTCTCAATATAATCTACAAGATGTGAGGAATTTTTAATATTTTACTTAAAAATGAAGGTACCCCCCATACAAATGTTAAAAAATGTTAAAATATTGTTTTCAAAAATCGTATTTTTCTTGAAAACGGCGCCTAGAATTTTGATAATTTTTTTGTTTCTTTCAATTAATTTTTATGATTTTTAATTTAATAAAAAAATTAAAATTAAGCTGTTACAGCTTGTACAAACCTTAGAACTATTTTGTCTAATTTTCAATTTCTCACATATCGGCATAACGAATTTTAATGAAATTTTTTATAGAGATGCTTCTAAAAAGTTTTAAATAAAAGTTTAAAAATCAAGAAAAGGAAGCTGTTTACGAACAAGAATGCTGCAAGTCTGATTTTCAACTTTGAAATCACTTTTTGACGATTTAAAAAAAGGGTAACTTTGCTGTACCCTGACCCATGTTAAGGTCAAGTTCTCTGTCAGTACTCACAGTAGGGACCTCATTCTGCACTTTTGTTTAGTATAATTATACTAACCTTTAAGACTACGTTTAAATTGAGCTGATATGTTTTTAGGGTTGCCAGATATTCAATTTTAAATGGTGTTAAATTTTTCTTGCCCGAGCAAAATTTTGAATTTGAGGTCAATTTTTTTTTTTTTTTTGAAATGCGTCATAAACATAAAGTTTTCTTATTTTTATCTGATGAAGAAAACAATAATAAAAAAACTCATTAAGTGCATCCAAACACCCATATATCTTTTGATCTTAAACAGGTACAAATTTTGGGTTTTTTACCTGCTTTTATTACAGCACTGGGCAATCGGAGTGGTTTTCCAAAAATTGATAGTTATTACGTAATTTTTAATACTGTGCAATCATGAAGAGGGTTAAAAGTATACTTATAGAGCAAGAGCCCGTGAACCCCAAACCTTGGTTATTTTATAAAAGCTGAAAGTTTGTCAGTGCATGCTCCCAACAAAGGTAAGAACGATGGACTATTATGAAGTTTGTATTTTACTTGTATTATAAAACAGTTGAAATATGAAATAAAATGCACGACTGGATCGCACGAACTTGCTCTTATGTAATAGAATTTTGAGTTATAAATACATTCTATAAATTTACAACATGGATTTAATGAGATACAAATTTTCAAATGCATGGAGTTGCCGCCTGATTTCCGAAAAAAGTATAAAATTCTGCATACAAAGTTTGTAAATCGTTTTATTATAAAAGTAATTTTTTATATAAGAAATATTGAATATTTCACGCGTATACAAATTTTCTTTTTTCCAAGAAATGTTCATACTTTTTTGAAAACCCAATATTATAACATAAGTTTTTTTTTATTTTAATAAATTAATAATTCGCAAATCGCGACCTTAAAACAATAGGGTTCTTACTGACTTTTTTTTTCAAACTGAGTTATACATGTGGTCGTAGCAAATTGAGTATGCTCTTTTGATCTGTTACATCCATATTTGTCTATCTCCTTTAGTTTCCTATTAAGTCAATAAAAATGAAGGAAGCAGAGTTCTATGTACATCAATTTATTAAAAAACTAAGTTCACAAAGTTCTAATTGGTAAATAGAACCTAGTGTAGTTAGAAAAATTAAAAAAAATGCACATAGAACTTTGTAGAACAGGATGTATGAATTTTGTGTTAAAGTTTAATTTTATCTGAAATGCATTTTAAAAATTTGTGCTGTGTGATTTTCAAAATGTTTCTTCTAAATATGCATACATTTTAATAAGTAAAGGTGAGTATTTCTATTTCAAAAGAAAATAGGAAATCAAAAGATGTACTGTATTAAATATACCACTCATTTAAAATGTCCTGTTAAAGATAGCTTTTACAGGAATGTTTTCAGTACAAACTTTAACCTTGATTTTCACCATCCCAAGTTTGATAAATGTGTTTGATACATTAAGTAAAAAATTCACGAAGGAACATGAGGTCCACTTAAACTTAAAAAAGATTTTATTATATCATGTAAAGGTGAAGAAACTTGCCATATTTGCCAGGTTTGGATGCATCACAAAGTCCGTGTAGGGCTTACTAGAACGGAATATCAAAAGATAAGAAAGCTGGATTCCAATGAAATTGTGCCAGATACTCTAGTCAGGGGCGAACGTAGGTGGAGGTTTTGGGGGTTAGCACCCCCTCCGAAACATGTGGAATAAAAAAAATAAGGATTCATTTTCTTAAAAAAAAAAACAAAGTTTTATATTCGTGCCATAAATTCTTCTATATCTTTTCATAAAAAGGTTCCATAGAACAGGAGTTCCTGCAAATAAAAATTGAAGCAATTTTCTTTGAAATTTGCAAAAATTTGAAGTTTTGGTCAATACTTGTACTTACTTAAACAGGGATATTAAATAAATTATAAAGTAGGAACAAAAGTAAACAACTTTATTTATATTATATTCATACCACAATTTCTTTAAATGTCTAGTAAAGTATGAATAAGTAACTATAAGTAATTAAATAAAAAACAGCCATATTGAATGTTTTTATGCCCCCGTGTCACAAGGAAATCGTTTTGAGTTTTTCCCCCACAGGTTTTTTCTTTTTTTAGACCAAAAATAACGGTACCTACCCATACCATTTTCTTCGAAATTTTATGAATATTTTTTTTCTCAAAAACTGTCCCACAGAATTAAAAAAAAAAATTCATAAAATTTCATTGAGTTTAATCTAGGCAATGTCTAAAAAATATAGTTATTTTTTGGAAGCCCCAAAATGTTTTTACCTAAAAATAAAGGGACCCACTATACAAATGTAAAAAATTGTTTTCGAAAATCGTATTTTCTTAAAAACAGTTCCGAAAATTTTGATAATAATTTTTTATTTTTATTTCTTTGGGGAGAGTACGATAACTTAGGCGCCAAAAATTGATAAGGGATTTTTGTAGAAGGGTCAAATACAAGCGTTTTTTACTATGGGAGGCGGGGGTCTATCTCGCCCCGTTTAGGAGGTAGGGGCGAGTTTAGAAAAAATGACTTAAATTGAAAAAAAAAAATATTAAAAAACAACGGCAACACTTACAATAAAATACTATACCGGTTTTGAAAGCCAGAAGTCTGTTCTATAATCGTAAATTTAAATTAAATTATTTATGTCAATAGTTTTTGAAAAATTTGCATGCAAACTCAAAATTTTGTTAAAAAAAATGAAAAAAAAAAGTTTAGACCAATTTTTTTTTCAAAATTGTAAAATGAAGTGCTTAATTGGCTTTTTGTGGTCAATGCTACTATTAATTCTGAATCAAACACAAAAAACCGAATGGTTTTGTCCCTTCTAGTTTTTGAGAAAATCGAAAATTACTAAAATTACTTTTTATGAAATTTTTGATTTATGGTATTTAACTACGGTGATTTCATTTTGAGGATTAATGTTAATGTGGTTCATTTGTAGGTAAAGTACAGCAAATCATTTAGGGCTACCAAGAATGCACCAGAGGAGGTAGAATTGCATGGCATTTCGCGTCTCAGTCAGTCAGTTTGTGAGTAAGTCAGGTGTTACTTAAAAATAGTCAAGTCAATTTTTCAATGGTCAATGTATTAAAACCGTGTTTACAGGCATTTTGATCACAAAAAAAAAAATTATAGCAAGCACCTCCCGAATCTCTAGCCAATATTGAGGCCCATGGAAAAATGTGCCGATAGATGGGTTTATTGCTCTGAGATTAACTTTTATATGGATTGCACCAGAGAAACTTTTAAATCATTAGTTTTAAGCAAAATTTAAGTAACGTTATTTATTAAAATAAAAGATTAACTATGTAAATCATTTAATATTTTTGAATTTTATATACCCACCTACAAAATTGTAACTATATATTTACTTATGTATCTTAGTCTGTAAGAGTATAATATGCTCTGGTTGATGAATAAATAATAATACCTAATAATATTGTATTCTTACAATTTTTGTCACCTTTTTGAGTTGGAGTGGAGGGGAGTTGACGCTTTAGTTGGAATTAGACCAATTTCTTCTAAGAACGCGATGCTTTTGAAATATTTTTTTTTGAAATATTGAAAAGTTATTTAATTTAGGAAGAAGTAGTGGATGCTTAGTCGCCATTCTTTATTCCAAGAAAAAAATACTTCACTCTTGCAAAGGTTGAATAACGAATGACCTTGGTAAACAATAACCTGTACCATATTAGCATTAAAAACAAACAATAAACACAAATACATTTGCTGCATTCGTACAGTAGTACCTAGGTAATGTGAATTTTTCATAATGTATTAAATTTTCATGTCTGAACATTTTAAATGTGCAACTTTGGGCTACGTACATACATATATTTAGTAGACATTGGATATAGACCATAGGGTAAATTCAAAGTTTCTTTAAATCCAGATTCTGTAAATGCAAAAGAAACCTTGCATATACCCAACCTCGCACCTACCCCAAATCCTATAGTGTGCCCAGGCAGGGTGGTTGCAGGGGGGCAGCATGCCCCCCCATACATATCTCACTGTTTATACGCCGTAATGCGTAAGCAAGCAAAAAAAGCAAATATCCCATAAAAAAGTAGTTTTCGTTATTTTCAATTTTCTCAAAAACTAGACGACATAAAATCATTTAGTTTTCAGTTTTTGAATAAGAATATATTAGAGCAACGAATTTTAGGAAAAATAATAATATATAACTTTGCAGTTTTGAAAAATTAAACTTTAAACTTTTTTTTTATGTTTTTTTTCACCAAAATTTGAGTTTAAAACTCGTTTTTTCAAAAACTATGCATAGATTCTACTTGATTTAAAAATTATCTAATAGATCAGAGTATTGGCTTTAAAAAAAGGTATAATACTTAATTGTAAGTATTACCGTTATTTTTTAATATTTTTGTTTCCATTTTAGTACCTTTTTTATAAAATTGCCCCTCCCGCCCAAACGGGGGGAGATAGACCCCCCCTCTCATAATAAAAAATGCTTGTATTGAACTGTTCTACAAAAAACCGTTATAATTTCTTGGCGCCTAAGTTATCGTACCTTTGCCATTTCTTTTTACGATCTCTAATTTAATAAAAAAAATATTAAAATTAAGATATAACTGAATGTACCTACCATAAATCGTTTTTTTTTTCGAATTTTGAATTTCTCCTATAGAACGGATTTGAATGATTTTTTTCATGGAAAAGCTTCTAAAAAGTTTAAAAAATATTGTATTTCAAAATTCGTTATCTCAAAAAGGCTCAATATTTTTGTTTGGAAATTAATTTTTTATTCGTACAATAATGAATACTACAAGTTGGCGTACCAAAATTTTTTCTGAGAAACGTTTTAAGAATTTTGCAGATATTTAAAAAAAAAGCACTCTTGCATTAACTAATATTTGCTTGAATCACATGGAATCCTGTTTGTAGCTCCAACTACTAAAGGAGTTAATAAATTAATTTTTAAAAATGACAGGCTTACAGATCCGTGGTTTCCGAATGCAAATAAAACTATTTCATTCCTTCTCGAAGTTTCGTTGGTTTTTTAGTTTTATTTGCATTCGGAAACCACGGATCTGTAAGCCTGTCATTTTTAAAAATTAATTTATTATATTAAACACCAGATCACCAATTCCAACAAATTACTAAAGGAGTTATTTTATTCATTTAATAAAAGAATTTGAATGCTTATGAACAGTTTTTCTCTAATAACATTAAATTTTGAAATTCTTAGTCTTTTAAATAAAAGCAATTTCATGCGACCCAGTTACTCATTTCGTTTTTGTGAAAGTTACAGTTACAAATGTGTAGCACATGGATAATTATGTAGTATAGTTATGATTGCAGAAGTACAACAAGTTATGACTTCACGTATCAATATATTTCGGATTTAGTTTTGTGGAACTTATTATAATTCTATTTTTAGGTATACACTTATGGAATCACTTACACTCTTTTTCTTCTTGTTGCATTAATGATATTATATGAACCAAGTAATGGCCTCATCACAGGGCCCGCACTAAAAGCCTATGTCTAAAAATTAATTCCGGAATAAAAATGCACAAAAGGGAAGTACCAAACACGCCCTCGTAGAGAATATTTTCCAACTTTTGGTAACATTATTCAAATTTGCCAAATAGGTATCCCTTGCAACATCCTAATGATGTTTTGTTTTTGCGATTAGCTGTATGAAATTGTTTCAAAAGTCCCTATCCCTAAGAGCCAATATTGTTTAGTTATAAGAACATATTTATGTTAATAACAATAAAGATTATGTAATTAACAAGTACTAACAAGTACCTACAATAGTAATAAAATAATATATTATTATAAAAATCTCATACTTTTTTTTAAAACCCCCTCCGAAATTATTTTCTGCGTCCGCCCCTGACTCTAGTTGTTATAATGCCACCTCGTTAAGAAGGATTCAAGGCTGTTATCTTTGCCAAACGTATTATAACTTTCAATGAAAGTTTTGCGCCTCTTGGAACGAAAAGCAAAGAAATACCTTTTACATAGTTCATAGTACTTAACTTTTTAAAAAGTCAATATATAAAGTCAACTTTTGTTGAACCATCATCATTTGTTCGCTCCGAGCCAATAGAAATATCAATCGACAGAATAAATGTTATTGAAAAAAATCTCTTGCAACTGTTTCCTGAAAATAGAAAACAATTCATCAATCTTCCTGTGATCGAGCTTAATGCAAACTTAGACTAGTTTTAAAAATGGTGCAAAAACAATTTTTTCTTAATAAATGATTAAGTTTTGTTGACATAAATTTATGTTTTCTTTTTTTATTTACAGTTCAGTTAAAAAAGAAGGAATTTTAATAGAAATAGTTTGCAAATCGGTGTATAAATATATCTGTATAATTAATTTCTATATTCGGGTTGCTGTAAGAAATTTAGTATTTTCCTTTATAACTCGAAGTATGAAAAATATAGTTAGGGCCTTCACGATATTATGGGCAGTGTGGGGCTTTACTATTAATTAACTTTTCTTTAATAATGTTTATTTGTTTTCCTTTATACAAAATTAAAAAAAAAAAAGGAATAAAAACTTCGTTCAACAAAAATTCTTATTTCTTTCAGATAACAAGGTTCTATCTGAACAATTAAATTTCTTATCATGACACTAAGTATCAGGTAATTAGAACCTTATTGTTCTATACTCAAATGACCTAGCGTTGAGAAACAAGGTTCTATCCATTTTTTCAACCACCAGTTACTGCAAAATTATGAATTATGTTGTAGATTTTTAAATTCAGATCAACATAACTTAGTACAAAATTTGTGTTTTCAAAAAATCATGTAGATCCGAACACAAATATAAAAGTTATAGACAAACAAAAATTCAAGCTCTGTTTTCTCAAAAGTGACTTGAGTGTAGTTAGAACCCTATTGTTTTAAGGTCGCGAAATTTGCTCAAAATTCGTAGATAAACATGAAAAGAAATATTTGTTAGTAATTTGAAATTGGAACGCCAAATATCTCCTTTTTTATTTCTTTTTAACAAAATGTTCTAGGTATATGCATACAAAATACTTTTTGCAAAAAAGTTATCTGATTTTATTTTCTAAATATTAGTTATGTGTATATCAATAAATTTCTAAAATTGGTATACTAAATTTTTTCTAAATTTATTTTTTTTTTAATTGATTTAAATTTTCCATACTACATTATGTTATGTTTGCATGCCGAAACGAGTATAGCCAAATGAATTTGCACCTTGCAACAACAAAATTGAGTTTTTATGCTATGAATTAGCGATTTATGTTATCTTCATTTCCATCTAAAATAATATAAAATAACTTAAACACAATCAAAATCTATATCGCGGCAGTATATAAAATGTACTTTTTTTCGGCGAAAAGAAGTTATTTTTTCTTTTAATTTTGTTTGTGTAGTTGTGTTTTAGTTATGCATTTTGCATGCTTAATGGAATACTGACCGACCCATTAGCAGATAGGTCAAAATTGAGTTAAGTACAGATACAGGCTTTTGCAAGCCTCAGATCTCATGAATAATTTATAATACTTTAAGAATACCAGGATTCATGATTATTTCATGAATTAGTTTTAATTTTATCCGTCAACAAGTAGCACAAATCCTCATAGCAAGATCTTTTTTGCAATTTCCCAAGAATCGTCTTTTTCTTTTCGAGTTAGGTCAGTATTCCATTAAGCATGCGATTTGTCAAATTAAGGGTTGTTCTACATAGATTCGCTTAAGTTATGTTGTAAAACCCTAATTAGTTAGAAGGGTTGATGAACGTGTATAAAATTATGAAAAAGTTATACAAAGTCTAACTACGTAGAGTAGAGCCGGTTTTATTGCTTAAACGAGAACTGTTTAAAATTTTGCGCCTCTGGATTTAAAGAAACTTTGAAATTATCCTATACATCCAATGTGAACAGCTGTTTTCTAAAAACTAGCCGACCCAGCTCTCGAAATTCGAGTGCCAATTTATTTATTTAATTCATTATCATTCAATAAAAGACCGAGAATTCATGATTTTTTTAAATTGTTGAATGCAATGAGAAGTACCTACTAAGCACTCAATCCTGGAGTCCAAAGGAAAACAGTTAATCTTAATGGTAAACAAAATTTCAAACCTATACACATTTCTGACACATTGCAGATTTTTGACACGTTGCAGATTGGTTGTTGATGTTGTAGGCCGCAAAAAGAACTGTTGGATTGAACTGATGTTATTTGATGTGTCAGAATCCGGTATGTTTAATGTGGATTTTTGGACGTTTCTTAATCCATCGACATCGTAGCCATCCCTTGATGGAATTTGACAGTTTATGGCTTGACGAATAGAGGACGAATTCAGTTATGACGTTCAAAGAGTATTTTGTACAAAAAGTTAGCCGAAAGCCCGAAAATGCTCTTTTCCGGATCAACAAATAAAATACCTTTTTTTTTATATTTATAGACTTTTTTTAATCCATCGAAATCTTAGCCATCCTTTGATGGAATTTGACAGCTTATGACTTGACGAATAGAGGACGAATCCAGTTATGACGTACAAAGTGTATTTCGTACAAAATGTCAGCCAAAAGTCCTAAAATTGCTCTTTTCCGGAGCAAAAAATAAAAAACCTTTTTTTTTCGATATTTATAGACGTTTTTGAATCCATCGACATCGTAGCCATCCTTTGATGGAATTTGGCAGTTTATTACTTGACAAATAGATAATTCAGCTTTGACGTACAAAGTGTATTTCGTACAAAATGTCAGCCGAAAACTTTTTTGACACTTTAATCCATGTACAAAGTAGGCATCATTCGATGTTACGAGTATTTGGCAATTTATGGCTTACAATAATAGAATATTTTGTGAGAACTATCAAAGCCATAAGTCAATCTTATCATCGAAATCGAAATTAAAATCGAATAGGAACAGTATTGAATCATTTCATTGAAATGAAAATGATCGAATGATCGTTTGTTGAAATGATCGGATCATTTTCGTAATCGATTGTTGAACGATTCAATCATTTGAAATGAACGATTTACTCAGCTCTAATTCGAATTTGATATTTTGTTTGTTTGTTAACGCATTCTTGTCAAACCAGGTGGATATTTTATTTTCAGGGAAGATTTGAAAACAGCAACGCATAGAATAAAGCTAGAACTACATGCTCTCTTTTACCAACTCATTTCAAATTTCTATCTTCCATCTCGAAAACCACAAAAAGTAAAAGTTGAAATGGTTCTAAATTTAACTTTTTCACTTTTTGAAAACACTAAGGCTAGGCGCGCACATTCAATTTTTAGTTTCGCAACTGCTTGGTTCGAGCAACAAAGAAGTTTGTGTTTTGACACAAACTAAACGATTGCACAAAAAGAGTTCGCTATTTTGTGTAACATGTAATTATATGCACCTGCGCGGACATTCAACCAAATAGTTCATCTGTTTTCTATAAGCAACGAAACAGTTGTGCAACTAAAATTTAATATGCGCGCCTAGCCTAACACGGAATTTGCCCGGAAGATGTAGTTAATACTCGAAGACTTAACTACATTCAACTTCAAAGGGCGTTTTTCTTTTTTCATTCAGAGTAAAGCACTGAACAGAGCACAAGCATGTCGAACATGCTCTGAACTTTCTCTGAATCGAGCGTGTTCTAAGAGCTCTGAATTATTTTATAAACACAACACACGCGAGTTTTTGAGTTTTTTTCCTGTCTGTCAGAATGATTTCAGCATTAAACTCTCTCTGCTGTTATTTTATATTGAGCTCATAGAGTGCGCTCTGAACAATCTCTGGACACGCTTTAAACGAAAAAAGAAACACAAATTTGAACTGTTATACACTCTGAGCTAAAAAAGAAACACGATTTTTTGTTTGACAGTTCAGGTTCTACTCTGAACTAAAAAAGAAAAACACCCAAAGAGTGAAAAGTGAACAAAATGTGCTGTATTTTTCCAAACAACAACAAAAGCAAAAGTTAAAATGGTTCTAACTTTTCCTAAACTTAAACCACAGATAATTATATATATAATGTATGACAGTAACTGTATGACAGTATAGTGTAAATGTATGCTCTATTCAGCAACAGATGTCGCTAGCCAATAATTATCTGTGCTAAAACTGTTTGCTCTATTCAGCAACAGATGTCCGGGCATTTTTTTTGCAATTTTTATTTGTTGTTTTAAACAATTTCTGTGTAGTATATTTAAATAATTTTGGCATTGTGCACATTTATGCAAAAAATGCTTTCGTTTAATATGTAGTTTCTGCCCCTTCGGTTTGTGTGGGCCGCGTAAAGTTTACCACAAAAAACATGTTTGCCGTTTTATTATATTGTAATATTTTTGCTATGTTCTTTAAATAAAACTTATTACTCCTTTTAGAATTTCTTCTTTATTTACACTTTTCAAATCAAAACAATAAATCTCAATTTGTAATCAACTCCAATACTTTTATTCAAACTTAAATCACACTTCTTTAATTCCACAATCCAATAGTTCAGCTTTGCACACTTTCATAATCGAAAATAAACTGTCTTCCGCTCACCGTGAACACTCCCATATATACTCAAACCAGTTGTTCTCAAAGGTTCTTGTCTAGAATATTCTATTTGCTTGGAATAAGGGGAAATACATATGGAGATAGAATGTTCTAGTAGTTTGGAATAAGGGGAAATTTAGATGCGATGGAAAAGAGCTTTTTTTTGTTCCTTCCTAAAGCAGATATGTAATTCCCAACAGATGGCGCTGTCCATTTCACAATTCTGAAAATAATATGGTCTAAAATTTTTATCAACCAAAATTTTAGAAACCAATATTACCAACAGAAAATAGGTGGCTTCGATTCGATCACAATTTACCTTTTTCTTTCAAATTTAAGGAAACACTCAATAAAGAAGTGGAGTTTGATGAAGGGGAGGAACCTACAAACCCTCCAAAATTTGGAACAAAATAGAATCTTTCCAACTCGTCGTAAAATTACATCAGATAAAAAAAGGGATATCATGGATTTACTTAAATTTATTCCACCCATGTACTATAGTTTTTATAAGAACCTACTAATTAAACAAGAGTTAATAAGGACCCAACACCAGGACCAGCCCCAAAGTGATGAAGACGATGAAAATGATAAAAAATTTTATGACTAATAACAGTTGTTGTTTTTTTTTTAATAAACTTTTACTTTGTAATGCATTTTTGTTTAGTTTTTGAAATAAATTCATTGTTTGTTTTTGCTCCTTTTTTAAATAATACCAATTTTTATTTTCTCTAATGACGATTTTTCATAATTTTTCGAGGCAATAACGAACCAAGTCAATTTTTTTAAATATTGGGTACATTTTTCAATTCTTGTTTTTCATTTTTGGTCAAAAGAAAACAGAAAGAAGTCTATGATACTGTTGCGAACAGAGCTTTATACTCCTACAGCGCCATCTGTTGGGAATTACATATCTGCTTTATGAAGGAACAAAAAAAAAAGCTCTTTTCCATCGCATCTAAATTTCCCCTTATTCCAAACTACTAGAACATTCTATCTCCATATGTATTTCCCCTTATTCCAAGCAAATAGAATATTCTAGACAAGAACCTTCGAGAACAACTGGTTTGAGTATATATGGGAGTGTTCACGGTGAGCGGAAGACAGTTTATTTTCGATTATGAAAGTGTGCAAAGCTGAACTATTGGATTGTGGAAAGTGTAATTAAAGAAGTGGATTTAAGTTGGAATAAAAGTATTAGAGATGATTATAAATTGAGATTTATTGTTTTGATTTGAAAGTGTAAATAAAGAAGAAATTCTAATAGGAGTAATAAGTTTTATTTAACGGACCTAGCAAAAATATTACAATACATTAATAAATTTGTCCTGGATGTTCCTGGTGGAACAGGAAAAGTGCGGTATGTCTCATTCAGCGTTGAAATTGCCATTAAATCTTCAAACTACTGAACAACTGATATGCAACATTGCAAGACACTCTGCAATGGCAAAAGTTTTAGTAGCCTCCAAAACCATCATCTGAGACGAATGAATAATGGCGCACAGAGGCGCATTGGAACATTGGAAGCTCTTGATGAATTTTTGGTGGCGCAACGATTTTACTATATGACGATTTCCGTCAAACCCTGCCAGTCGTTTCAAGACCCAGTGCTGCGAAGAAACTTGAACTGGAAGCAAATATGAGAGTTGCTGAAGATTTCTCCGAGAAATTTGCTGACTATCCGTAATGGCCGTGTTTCTGTCGACGATTGATTTCATTTCCTCAGACCCCATTCCGAGGATTCCAATGATCCCAACGGATATGGCCTTTGAGTTTAAACGAATTCAGTTCCCGATTCGTCATGCCTTCGCCATGACTATTATCAAATCACAAGGCAATAATATATTTCAAGTTTAACAGTGGAGGATAAATAAATTAATAAATAAAAAAAAAACTAGATTTCTTAGAAACTTTCGTCAAAGTCCGAGGTAGTTTTTAAAAAACTAATCATTTCTGGAGAGTATCGTGCTTTGAGGTCTTTTTCGGTTCTAACATGCCTTAGCGAGGAAATAAGAGGATTCGATGAGGGTGCAAGCATGTTAGAAAGGTCTTCATTTTGCCGCATCCTTGAAACCTTGCAGGTATTCTGGTACGTATGTTTTTTGTAGTCTTTATTTTTGGATTCCTGAGCTTCTTCTGACAGTTCTCCGATTGGTAACTGATACTCGATTATACTTTCATATAAACATAGCACGAGCGATGGAGTAACTATGAAGGGGTGGGGGAAGAAAGCAGGTATCACTGAACAAGGGTCTTTAATGTTTGCAAATTAAAATGGCAAGGAGAACAGTACCGGTTAAATTATTCCATAATCGTATTGTGCGACTAAAAAAAATTATGTCTGTATTTGACGATACGTCCAAAATAAGGCTCGAGGGTGAATTGATGAGCATTGAGGAGAGGAATGCAACTGGCCAACTCGAATGAGCATTGCTTGTGAAAGAAGCTAAAAAGCAAGGAAAGACATGAAGACATGTTTTATCGCTCTGTTTTGAATTATATTCAGTAAATGAAGAGAAGTTTGGGCTGCACCTACCCAACTATGTGGATTGTACTCAAGTTTTGGACGTATCTATAAACGCCTTATAAATTGTAGCCAGATCAGAAGGGGTTAAAAATTTCTTTCAACGATATGGAAATCCTAAGCATTAAGCAGACGGCATTAGGCGGTCTCGAAAATGTGGTCATTCCAACGAAGATCGTCGCGTCGTTGACACGGAGAAAACTGAAAGTTTTTCGGCTTCTGTAAAGCAAGGGCCAGTCAAGAACAATGGGATAAGGGGTAAACGTTTCTTCAACGACAATAGACGACATGTCGTTCTAGCAGGACGGTGCTACATCCAACCCAGCTTACGCCGCCATTGACATTCTGCATGAAAAATTTGGGGGCAAGGTTTAAAATAATAATTACTTTTTAAATTCCCAAATTTAGAATAAAAGCTTTGCATAAAAGTTTTTGAAAATTTTGTTTTTAATAATTTTAGTCTCTGTAAATGTCCACTTAAAAAAAAATAAAAAGAAAATGGCCAACATATCATGCCCTAATGATGTCCAACAAAATTTGTTTACCCTTAAGAATTGCTATGGTACAAATCTGTCTAACTACATTTAAAAAAAGCAAATCAAACTTCAGAGAAAAATTTTGGATGAAGTTTTCCTCCGAAAAGGTTGAACTGGTATTTGATAAATTCTTTATAAAGTACAATATCAAGGTCCAATTTATGACGCTATTAAATATACACTGCCCGACAACCGATTAGCGCCCCTCTAATCTTTCAGTGTAAATGCATATAACTCCGAACTTCGAATGTGTATCCTGATTAATCTTTTTTTTTTTTCATTCTTCTCCATTTGCCCTGGCGCTAAAGAATAACTTGAGTTCTGGAAATGAACCGTTATTTTGTTTTGCTTTGTTCTGTCAAATGCGACAAAAATTAATGAATTTTTTTTTGCGACAGCCAATTAGCGCCTCTACGCTTTACTATTCATTTTTGCGTGTAAGTTTTTGTATTTTTCTTATGTTTAAAAATTTAAAAATTTTCAATTAAATTTAAATAATAAGTATGGGAAAAGCAAAAGTGTTAAATGAGTCAGAAAGGGCCAAAATCAAGGAATAGTGAGTGTGGCCAATAAATACATCAAATTAAAAAAAAAAAAATAAACGCAGCCGTAAAGTTATTTCCTCATTCTTACGCAATGAGCATAACTATGGAAATAAAATGCACGACTGGGTCGCACGAACTTGCTCCTATGTAATAAACTAGCAATTTTAAAAACGAATGTTATTAGAGAAAACTGTTCATAAGGGTAAAATTAATGTTTTAAATTCTTTTAGTAGTAAGAGACAAAAACAGAATGCTATGCAAATATGAATTTATGGAAGAAAAAAAATTATAAGCTTTTATATACAAACTTTTTAAAATATTTTTAAGAAAAAATTTTGGTACGCCCATTTAAAGTTTTTATTATTGTTCGAATAAAAATTAAATTTACAAAAAAAAAGAAAAAATAGATTTTTTTTTTCAAAAATTCAAAAAAATATTTATTTTAAAGTTTTGAAACGCAATGCGTTTTAGACTTTTTAGAAAAATAAAAAATTTTATTAAGATCCGTTATGTGGATAATGAGAAATTCAAAATTCGAAAAAATGGTTCTATGGTAGGTACAAGCTCTAATATCTTAATTTCAATTTTTTTTATTAAATTAAAGATCATAAAAATTAATTGAAAGAAACAAAATTTTATCAAAATTCTAGGCGCCGTTTTCGAGAAAAATACGATTTTTGAAAACCATTTTTTTAAATTTTTTAACATTTGTATGGTGGGTACATTTATTTTTAGGTAAAATTTATTTTTTTTCTCACATCTTGTAGATTATAGTAAGAAACTTTCATTTATCAAGTTAAAAATAAAAACTAGTATGGGGTTTTCTCAATACATATTGAGTTTTAAAAAAAAATTTTGAAGTTTTTTTTAAAAATCCAAACAATTTTTTTTGAAAAAATGATGATCATTGTACCGTTTTGAAAAAAATCAAAAACAAAAAAAATGGTTCCATCGGGGGTACCATCAATAACAATTTTTCGGAATTTTTTTCAAGCATTACCTAGCTTTAACCAAGTTAAATTGTTTGTGTTTTTATTTTTTAAATCTGTCGAACAGTTTTTGAGAATTAAAATATTTATAAAATTTAGAAAAAAAATTCGTATGATATCTACCAAGTTAAAAGAAAATCGGCCGAGCCATTTAGGCTGTAGTGGAACCGACAGACAGACAGACATAATTATGAGACCAACTTTTTTAGTTTCGATATTATCGTAATGTCAACTTTGATCAAAATCTCGAGTTCGATTTTTTTTGCTAATGCATAACTTACCTTATACATAGTACCTATGTATAAGTCGCAAGTAAAAATATGAAGGGCCAGCCACCTTCTGTGATAACAGCAGCTGACAAGCGAATTATTTTGAGGCACGCGTCCAATTCGCACGACTCTCCAGCCAAAATTAAAGAAAAGGCCGGTGTAAAAGCAAGCGTACGGACTGTGCAAAGAACTATTTCTAATGCTGAACATTTAAAACGTCTAAAAATAAAAAAAAAAGCCTCTTAACCAACTTCGGAAGACGCAACTCCTCTTAACCAACTTCGGAAGACACAACGCCTCGGTTTGTGCAGAGCGCATATGACCTGGACGGAGGAGTGGCAGTTTGTAATCTTTTCAGACGAAAACAAAATTATTTTGGAGGGTCCCGATGGATATGGTTTTTACTTTCATGATCTTCGAAAGGAAGAGCATACTTTAGATCGACTGCACAGGCGTGCTGGTGGTGTCATGGTATGGGGAGCCATTAGGTACTATGGCACCATTGAATTACAGTTTCTTACTCGTCTTATGAATGCCACAGCATACAATGGTGTATTAAAAAAGACTTTCCCTGCAATCAAGGATATTTTTGGGCCCTTGGAAAGGAAGTTCCAGCAGGATAACGCCCCTATCCACAACCCTAAGCTCGTAAGATCTTGGATTGAGTTTCAAAAGGTGCACTTACTAACCTGGCCGCCATACTCGCCCGACCTCAACATTACAAGGTTTACGAGTCTGGAACTCAATATTCAACTGAATCGGAACTCATTGAAGGAATAAAAAGTGGCTGGGAGACTATTTCACTGGATTATATAAAAAAACTATATGACTCCTTACCCAACAGGATCTACGAGGTCATAGTTAACCGTGGTGGCACAACGCATTATTAATTCTTTTATAAATAAGCTTTACATTTATGGAATTAAAATAAAAAAATTATTTGGTGGTATTCTCTGTCTTTTTACTTATCTTATTCGACATTTTCAAGTGGGGGTTCTAATCAAATACCAGTACTTTAAATTTTTACTTTCAAATAATGTTTAAATAAATTTTCATTCGTTAATGTTGGTTCAGCAGAAACACTTGTTTAAATATTTATTTATTTCGTTTACGCACGATAATTTTAGATCTTACACAAAACTTTCGTTTCGAATTGAAGATTAAAGTGGTTTAGTTTGCTGAGCTTGACTGTTGGGTTCTACGAGTATAAGCGCTGAAATTTTTTTGTAGGAGGTGGTATAAAAATTTGGTTTTCCTCAAAAATATAAATTATTAGGTATTTTAACCTATACTCACTGTTTTAAGAAATTATAAATGTGCTAAGAATTTATTTATATTTTACAAATAAATAATATTTAAAATAAACAGTTTACATATAAAAAAGAAGCCCATCAAAAGTGTGGAAGTTTGAGGGTTTCTTCTTAAATAATAAAAGTGCAATATTGTGTTGTGTGGGCCAAATTTATGAGTTCTAGATTTCTTTGAGCAAGACCGTTGGAACCAATCCGTGTCAAATTTCAAAATTTTAAAAACAATACTCAGGACTTTTTATATAGAGTGGGGCCATATTTTTCGAAGTGCTTAATTCGGTGTTGTGATTTCCCTTTCCTTAAATATTTTTCGAGAGGAAATTAATGTGATCATGGTTTTTGGGTTAAATTTTCTTTCAAGCTGAAAACAAGCTTTGAAGTACGGAGACTTTGTAAATGATAAATCAATCATTAGTTCAATTTACACCATAAGAAAATGGTTATCATCGTTCTGTAGCACTCTCCATTGACGATGACCGCCTCAACAGGGTCTTTTTCGTACGGGCCAAAATACACATCGAACAGTAACTTTATGAGGATACATTGTCACCTAGCGAACTTCGTATCGTCAATACTATATGTACATCAATTTTGCTTTGTTGAAACAGCCATTTATCTAGAAATACCCATTGGGTCTAAGGATGATTTTTCGGCCAAAATAGGGGTCCTCTTTTAAACACTCCGAAACCCAGTCAGTGGTCATGAACTTTGAGCTCAGTTGGATCTTGTTCTTGTGCAAGGCGAGGAATCGACTGGAAATCAAGTTCCGGTCATCTCAAATTTGCCCACAAAACGTTGAAGGTTAGACTGTAAAGGGACTCCAGGTCTACAGTAAAATGGGCGCAACACAGGCAAGGTTTTTCCCTACCGAACACTCATTTTGATAATAAAGTAACTCAGTAACCGAATAATTAACTTTAGATTTGACAAATGTCACCAAAACAAAATGGCCACCAAAGTTTACAATTGAAAAACTCTTTAGCTGTGATGACCTATAAGGATTGTTCTTTCCAGCGATACTGGAACTATGTACATACTCGTATAAGCGATGTGTTTTCGAACTTCTTCCAAAGGGTTTATGAGAATCCTGTGTTAATAACTATATTTATACCTATTGTAACGTTTGTGATAAAAACTTTGATAATACTGGACAGTAATTGGCAAAAATGATTTCAAAGGGCATGATTCCAAGTTTAAGGGTTTTCATCCTATGGACGTGGTGAAATATCATCCTGAATTGTTGTACCTACGTTATATTTCTGTCTTAGCACGTCTTTAGTGTTATCTTTTTAATTTATCGATTCTAAAAGGTATTTGGCCTAATCTTTGGAAGTCTTCATTTATTTCAACCACTGTTTTAGGAACGGGAACAAGTGTCATATCAAATTATAGAGGTCAACTTGTCGTTTATGCGCCAAAATTATTCGAAAAATTCATTTAAGAAGCCATTCAAAAAAGATACAAGAATGTTGTTTTGCCACATAATCATGGATTTATGAAGGTTTAATCTATCGCAACCAACTTGATGGGGTTTTGCTCGGATGTTATTATTAAAAACCAAAGTCAAAAACGTCGCATATTATAACTTTTAAAAAAGTAATGATCATTTAGCTCCTAAATATTTATCATATTTATGTGCAAATAACAATTTCTTTATTTTAAAAACAAAACATCAAAAACGATATTTGGGGATTTCGGCATTCCTCAAGGAAACCATTTAGGTCCTTTTCTTTTTTTCGCACTTTTTTTAAATGTGTTTTAATGCTGTGGTGTCAAAAGTGTAGATAATTGTTGTGATCTTGGACTCAAAACTAGACTTCAATAAACATAGCTGATTGTATTATTGACTAGGCATTAAAATGCATGTTGGTGTTTGTTTCTTTGTGGGGTTTCAAAAGAATTTCCAGCTTCATACATCTTGAAAAATTTATTATTACTCTCTAAGGCCATCGAATATTTTAGTTGTGTTTGGAGCCCGAGTTACCAAGCTTATATTAATCGACTGTATTTCTGTCTTTGAGATATCGAATTTTCAAAAAAATTGATTTTTCTTTTCAAAAATTCAAAAAATATTTTTTTTTTAAGTCTTGAAATGCAATGTTTTTTTAACTTTTTAGAAGCTTCTCTACGAAAAATTTCATTAAAATCCATTCTGTCGTTATATCTGTTATTTTAAAGCTAAATTATTTGCTCAGGAGTAAACGATAGAAGGAACGTAAGATGTCAGCAGCACTACCGATTTCAGGACAGTGCACGCAACCGTCTATGGGTGTTGTCAATTCTCTAGTGTCCACCCTACTGCAGACATTATTAACAGCTCAATGTTTAATATCACCGCCTGAATCGTTGCCGAAAGATTACGGAAATTATCTTCTTAACCAAGGATTAGGAATCTATGATTTTGTTGTTATTGGAGCTGGAACTGCAGGATCGGTTATGGCAAGCCGACTTAGCGAAAACCCTAATTGGAAGATTTTAGTTCTTGAAGCAGGAGGTGATCCTTCACTGGAATCTGAGGTAAACAAATTTTAATAATCAGTTCAATGTCTAAATGGCCTTTCTTTTCAGATTCCGCGATTGTTCTTTGTAACTCAACATTCTGAATTTAGTTGGAACTATTTCACTGAACCGGATGGCAAAAGTTGTTTGGGAATGAAAAATCAACTGTGTTACTGGCCTAGAGGAAAAATGGTTGGTGGAACAGGTGAATTGAATGCGATGGTATATGTTCGTGGAAATCGGGAAGATTATGACAGTTGGGAACGTAAGGGAAACACCAATTGGTCATGGCGCGATGTGCTGCCCGTCTTTGAAAAGTCCATTCTTCCCAATAAATTAAACGGTTCGGAAGCTAGAGGAGGAACCATTGTTAATCCATTTGAGGTAAGTTTACCTGAAATAAGGGAAATGATTTTCGACGGAGCTGAGGAATTGGGTATCCAAAGACTCGAGGTTGTCAAAGAAGGAGCTGATATTGGATATATAGCAGTGCCGGGAACTATTGAGAACGGACGCAGAAAAAGCACCGGAAAAAGCTACTTGGCTAAAGTAAGAGACAGACCAAATCTTCATGTGATCAAGAACGCAATTGCAACAAAAGTTGTTTTCGACGAAAAAAAGAAAACGGCTTCTGGAGTCACATTCCTTTATAGAAATCAACATGAGTTTACAGTTAATATTTCTAAAGAAGTTGTACTCTCTGCTGGAACCATAGATTCACCAAAACTGCTAATGCTTTCGGGTATAGGTCCGAAGAACCATTTGGAAAGTCTCGGCATTCCAGTGTTGAAAAACTTAAGAGTTGGCGACAATCTGCAGGACCATGTTAATATCCCTCTGCTATTTAAGATCAACCACAGTAAAGTTAAGCCCCAGACAATGCGAGACCGCCTTGATGCTATGTATACATATCTTCTCAATCAAACAGGACCATTGGCAAGTATCGGAACTGGCTCAATCGCAGGATTCATAAATTCTGATATCACTTCATCCAGTCCCTATCCGGACATAACCAACTTCCATATTTTTATGCAAAGCGGATCTTCAGACTTTGATATTTGGGCAAAGGCACAGGGTTTGTCTGATCCAATCGCCAATAGTATTCGAAGCGTTCTTGAAAACGACCATATTATGTTAGTATATGTCATTCTCTTGAGACCAAAATCGAAGGGAACTTTACGCTTGCGGAGTCGTAATCCGAAAGATTCTCCAAAAATGTTTTCCAACTATTTAGTCCATCCAGAAGATGTAGAAACCATCTTGCGAGGAATTAAATTTCAAATGCAAATAGAGCAGACATTTGCATACCGAGAACAAGACGGACAGATTATTCAAATCGACCTTCCAGAATGTGACCAATTTCCCTTCAAAAGTGACGAATACTGGAAGTGTTACATGAAATACATGACTTCAACGATTTATCATCTGGTGGGAACAGTCAAGATGGGACCGGACACGGACCCAGGCTCTGTTCTAGATTCGAAATTGCGGGTTAAGGGAATTAAGGGTCTAAGAGTTGCTGATGCTAGTATCATGCCAGATATTGTGAGTGGAAACACAAATGCTCCAACCATAATGATTGCTGAGAGAGCTGCTGAATTCATCAAAAAACAACATAGTCAGAGTGGTTCACAAATGTTGTCTTAATTTAACTATTTCCAAAAATATCTAAAAGGACATTTCTACATTTGGGCAGATCAAGAAAAAACTAATTTGAACAATTGGAAAATTTAAACTATTTGTTAAGTTTGACAAGTTTAATTGCATTTCTCTAATGTAGAGGAAGTTCCTATATTTCGAACCAAGTTGTGAGCAAATTCATAGCAACAAGATTTAAGACACATTTAAGCAAACATGATTGCTTAAACATAAGCATAAGACACTCATTTTTTTTGTAACTTTTAACTTAAATAAACGAAAAATTTCGAAATTTGAATTTGAAAGTTGAGCATTTGGAATCGAATAAAAGTTTTAATCGTTGTCTTAATTTGTTTTAAAGAGAATATGTACAGTTTTTTTCAGGACATACTTTTTTGTACACTTAGGCCGATTTGTTTCACTATGAGTTGAACATAACTTGAGGATTTTTATTTTCAACTCGTAATTTTGTTTTTATTCACTCAAAGTTGACGTTTTCAACTCTAGAGCTCATCAACTTTAGATTTTCTCAACTCCCGGAAAATGTAGAAGTTGACTGAGCAAACTTGAGAGTTGAAATAAAACATTGTTTTTTTTTTTTAATAAAATGCATGTATTTTGTTTCAAAAGTTTGCTTATTCAGTTTTCACAACAAAAAATTAAAAAAAATATATTGGTCTAACGTTCCGCAGAAATTATTTTTGAGAAAATTGGCCATTGGTAACTGACCCATTGTACATTGAAAGAAGATAACAAAAGATGTTCCGCGCATTTTTTTTTTATAATTCACTCGCGCTCAAGGGTATGTTACGAGACCTTTATTATGTTTTAAACACAGCACGGGCGAGGGAGAAATTAGGAATGGAGAGAAAGGAGGTGTCGATGAACATTGGTTTTGAATGTTTGCAAATTGAAATGGCAAGGGAAAACTATCAAGATCTCGAAGGGCTCTTGCAACTATACGAGTGCGGAAATATTCCTGTCCCATTGAATGATTTACGTTCTCAAGTACAGGAAGGGCAATGTTGCTAACAGGCAACGTGGAGTTTGCAGCAAAATGAGCTGCAAGTACATTTGCCTTCTCTAAAGAGCTAGTTATCGGTTTGTCTTTGTAGATGAGCGTTGGAACCGAAGATGAAGTTGAATTTTTTATGTTCTTGACAAATGACCAGAAATTTCTACTGCCTTTGGGACATTGCAGGATTTTTTGCCTTAATTTCTGTTCATGTAAGAACTTGGTTCTCTTTATAACAGCTTTGCACTGGTTTCTGATTTGTTTAAACTTTTTCCGATTTTCCTCAGTTGGGTTGGCTTTATAAGAGCGGAAACTTACTTCTCTCAACCTGATAGCTTCTTTACAGCTTGTATCGAACCAAGACTTTTCTTTAGACTTTATACTCTTAATTCTGTAAGGAATTAACGTACGCATCCCAAGAAAAATCACTTCTGTGATCATTGGAGTTGAAAAGTGGGAGGACCGTGAATTCATTTATTGCTTTCGTCTTTCAAACAACGAGAGACGATAATAGTTTTAAAATAGCTGTGACCTTAGGACTTAAGTTCTCCTTTAAATACCTACATATATCTCGTGATTTGCGCCAAATCACAAAGTTATTAGTAGCACTACGATTTTATGGGCTCGGATCAATCCAATTGACTGTAAGCATTTCTAGCGTGCATCACATTCTGAAACAAGTGTCGAAATCAATTGCAAATCTAGCACTCGAATGCCAGAAACGCATGAGGAAAATTCATCATCATCGCTTACGCGATGCAATTGATATAGCATTGATATGCATTAACATAGCAATTGATGCAAGAGTCAGAACCTCCTCTAGAAATACCTGGATTTGCCGATATGCTAGCTGAGTTATGTATGTTCGTCATTTCATTAGGGTCAGCCAGACCTATTCATTACATTTACATGTAATCCGAAATGGATAGAAATTGTTCAAATACTGCTTCCCGGACAAACATCAAGTGATCTGAACGACATCACCGCACTTGTTTTCAAGCAAAACATCCGTTCGTTGATGAATTACATTGTTAAGCAACATGTCTTTGGCAGTACTCGATGCTGGATGTATTCAATCGAATGGCAAAAACAAGGCTTGCCTTGGTTAGTCGGAAGAATTCGACCAGATCAAATAGATGATCCCGAAACAGATTCAGACCTTTATGATGTTGTTATTACGAATATGATTCATGGACCATGTGGCACTATCAATCGCCAATCACCGTGCATGGTCGACGGCAAGTGTTCCAAACGTTATTCCTTGTATATAAATTCTTATAGTAGTCTCATGACGAGCTACGCCACGTAATTTACCAAGCGGCAGAGATAACAACTAAACCCAATACCCAAACCGGAGATTTTCTTCTCTTAGCAAATTAATTTAACATTTTCTCTTATGCTATTCTTTTCTCGGCAGAGAGAGACATAAACAACAAACATGCTATAGGTATTCAGAACACACAGCCTTGCACCAGCCAGTCAGCGCAGGCGCACACAAGCATGCATACATTATATTTATATGCAGAAAAACTACTGAGAAGGACAGCCTACGCACGATGGAAGGCGGCGGCGGGCGGCGCGGCAATGGCGAAGGCACATTGCGAATGAAATTTTGTGTATAAGTTTTTTTACAACGTTGTTTTGTTTTTTGGATACCTCTATGAGAAATGAGAATACCTATGCATTAGGTATATGAATGAGCGAATAAGGTAGCAATATATTGCCAAGAGGGGTTTGCGATTGATGGCGGTCCATTGTATTTAGTTTTTGCATATATGTACATGTACTTATATAGGGAAACATACTATGCATTCGTAAAAACAATCGAACTCGAGATTTTGATCAAAGTTGATATTACGATTATAGCGAAGACGAAAAAAGTGGGTTTCGCAATTCTGTCTGCCAGTCTGTTCGACTACAGCCTAAACGGCTCGGCCGATTTTCTTTAAACTTAGTGGATATCACTTTGAATATTTTCCCCCTACTTTTTTTTTAAAGACCAAAAATAACGGTACCTGCCATACGAATTAGTTTCGAAATTTTATAAATATTTTTTTCTCAAAAACTGTTCGACAAACTTAAGAAATAAATATGCACACAAATTTCATGTAGTTAAAGCTAGATATTGGTTGAAAAAAAATCGGACAAGTGGATATTGAGGGTATCTACCACCCATGGAGCCATTTTTTTGTTTTTGATTTTCTCAAAAACGGTACCACCGATTGTGATCATTTTTTTAATGTTTAAGCTCTCCACCAATATGAACAGATTGGTGTATTCAAATTTAATGTTTTTTTTTTGATTTTTAAGAAAAATTTCAATTTTTTTTTTCAAAACTCAATATTTAGAAAACCCCATGCTATTTTTTTTAAACTTGATAAATGAGAGTTTCTCAATATAATCTACAAGATGTGAGGAATTTTTAATATTTTACTTAAAAATGAAGGTACCCCCCATACAAATGTTAAAAAATGTTAAAATATTGTTTTCAAAAATCGTATTTTTCTTGAAAACGGCGCCTAGAATTTTGATAATTTTTTTGTTTCTTTCAATTAATTTTTATGATTTTTAATTTAATAAAAAAATTAAAATTAAGCTGTTACAGCTTGTACAAACCTTAGAACTATTTTGTCTAATTTTCAATTTCTCACATATCGGCATAACGAATTTTAATGAAATTTTTTATAGAGATGCTTCTAAAAAGTTTTAAATAAAAGTTTAAAAATCAAGAAAAGGAAGCTGTTTACGAACAAGAATGCTGCAAGTCTGATTTTCAACTTTGACATCACTTTTTGACGATTTAAAAAAAGGGTAACTTTGCTGTACCCTGACCCATGTTAAGGTCAAGTTCTCTGTCAGTACTCACAGTAGGGACCTCATTCTGCACTTTTGTTTAGTATAATTATACTAACCTTTAAGACTACGTTTAAATTGAGCTGATATGTTTTTAGGGTTGCCAGATATTCAATGTTAAATGGTGTTAAATTTTTCTTGCCCGAGCAAAATTTTGAATTTGAGGTCAATTTTTTTTTTTTTTTGAAATGCGTCATAAACATAAAGTTTTCTTATTTTTATCTGATGAAGAAAACAATAATAAAAAAACTCATTAAGTGCATCCAAACACCCATATATCTTTTGATCTTAAACAGGTACAAATTTTGGGTTTTTTACCTGCTTTTATTACAGCACTGGGCAATCGGAGTGGTTTTCCAAAAATTGATAGTTATTACGTAATTTTTAATACTGTGCAATCATGAAGAGGGTTAAAAGTATACTTATAGAGCAAGAGCCCGTGAACCCCAAACCTTGGTTATTTTATAAAAGCTGAAAGTTTGTCAGTGCATGCTCCCAACAAAGGTAAGAACGATGGACTATTATGAAGTTTGTATTTTACTTGTATTAAAAAACAGTTGAAATATGAAATAAAATGCACGACTGGATCGCACGAACTTGCTCTTATGTAATAGAATTTTGAGTTATAAATACATTTTATAAATTTACAACATGGATTTAATGAGATACAAATTTTCAAATGCATGGAGTTGCCGCCTGATTTCCGAAAAAAGTATAAAATTCTGCATACAAAGTTTGTAAATCGTTTTATTATAAAAGTAATTTTTTATATAAGAAATATTGAATATTTCACGCGATTACAAATTTTCTTTTTTCCAAGAAATGTTCATACTTTTTTGAAAACCCAATATTATAACATAAGTTTTTTTTTATTTTAATAAATTAATAATTCGCAAATCGCGACCTTAAAACAATAGGGTTCTTACTGACTTTTTTTTTCAAACTGAGTTATACATGTGGTCGTAGCAAATTGAGTATGCTCTTTTGATCTGTTACATCCATATTTGTCTATCTCCTTTAGTTTCCTATTAAGTCAATAAAAATGAAGGAAGCAGAGTTCTATGTACATCAATTTATTAAAAAACTAAGTTCACAAAGTTCTAATTGGTAAATAGAACCTAGTGTAGTTAGAAAAATTAAAAAAAATGCACATAGAACTTTGTAGAACAGGATGTATGAATTTTGTGTTAAAGTTTAATTTTATCTGAAATGCATTTTAAAAATTTGTGCTGTGTGATTTTCAAAATGTTTCTTCTAAATATGCATACATTTTAATAAGTAAAGGTGAGTATTTCTATTTCAAAAGAAAATAGGAAATCAAAAGATGTACAGTCATATTTATAAACTCATTATAGTGAGTACATAAGATTATGCAACCCTTATAATGCCTCTAAACACAAAATCGTTATTTATAACACTTATGTGACGTTGAATAGAGGCATTATAAGCTAAACGCGTTTGGAGGTTGAATAGTGCCTACATAAGGATATTTTAGTATTGAACTGTCACATTCATTTTGACATCACATTGAATTATAAAGATTATCAACAAAATAAAATGCCTATGACTTGATATTGAAACTAAAACTTTGTGTTATTTTTATTTATTGAAACAAAAATGTTATACTAATATATTAAAAACAAATTGAATTGAAAATTGTTTAGAATTAAATAGATAAATATACTTGTTGGTGATCTTTCTCCACGCATCCTTCTTCATCCGGTGTTAGTGTTGTAATTTTTATTTTGCATTATTGAATTTTATCCTCAAGAACTTGTCTGAGGAGTATTCCAGCTAGGATAAAACGAATAATAATTTGATTTCCAGTATGTGCTAGAGATAATTACATACCTTATTTGATGAATCAAAGTTAATTGTTCGAATTCAATTAGCTTTTGTTAGTTCCATTTTTGTTTAATTCAGGACAGCTGAGTGTTATGAAGGCTAAATGTAATAGATTCTTACTTTTTGGTACTTTATTTGACACAAGCTCATTATAACTATGCAGGGTAGGCAAATGTTTTATAAATATGAATTTGCATAGTGGATGAATAAGTCCTTATGCATTGCATAACTATTCACGCGTTCAGAGAATTCTAATAAATAAGGCTGGTACTGTATTAAATATACCACTCATTTAAAATGTCCTGTTAAAGATAGCTTTTACAGGAATGTTTTCAGTACAAACTTTAACCTTGATTTTCACCATCCCAAGTTTGATAAATGTGTTTGATACATTAAGTAAAAAATTCACGAAGGAACATGAGGTCCACTTAAACTTAAAGTCCGCATCACAAAGTCCGTGTAGGGCTTACTAGAACGGAATATCAAAAGATAAGAAAGCTAGATTCCAATGAAATTGTGCCAGATACTCTAGTCAGGGGCGAACGTAGGTGGAGGTTTTGGGGGTTAGCACCCCCTCCGAAACATGTGGAATAAAAAAAATAAGGATTCATTTTCTTAAAAAAAAAAACAAAGTTTTATATTCGTGCCATAAATTCTTCTATATCTTTTCATAAAAAGGTTCCATAGAACAGGAGTTCCTGCAAATAAAAATTGAAGCAATTTTCTTTGAAATTTGCAAAAATTTGAAGTTTTGGTCAATACTTGTACTTACTTAAACAGGGATATTAAATAAATTATAAAGTAGGAACAAAAGTAAACAACTTTATTTATATTATATTCATACCACAATTTCTTTAAATGTCTAGTAAAGTATGAATAAGTAACTATAAGTAATTAAATAAAAAACAGCCATATTGAATGTTTTTATGCCCCCGTGTCACAAGGAAATCGTTTTGAGTTTTTCCCCCACAGGTTTTTTCTTTTTTTAGACCAAAAATAACGGTACCTACCCATACCATTTTTTTCGAAATTTTATGAATATTTTTTTCTCAAAAACTGTCCCACAGAATTAAAAAAAAAAATTCATAAAATTTCATTGAGTTTAATCTAGGCAATGTCTAAAAAAAATAGTTATTTTTTGGAAGCCCCAAAATGTTTTTACCTAAAAATAAAGGGACACACCATACAAATGTAAAAAATTGTTTTCGAAAATCGTATTTTCTTAAAAACAGTTCCGAAAATTTTGATAATAATTTTTTATTTTTATTTCTTTGGGGAGAGTACGATAACTTAGGCGCCAAAAATTGATAACGGATTTTTGTAGAAGGGTCAAATACAAGCGTTTTTTACTATGGGAGGCGGGGGTCTATCTCGCCCCGTTTAGGAGGTAGGGGCGATTTTGATGACTTAAATTGAAAAAAAAAATATTAAAAAACAACGGCAACACTTACAATAAAATACTATACCGGTTTTGAAAGCCAGAAGTCTGTTCTATAATCGTAAATTTAAATTAAATTATTTATGTCAATAGTTTTTGAAAAATTTGCATGCAAACTCAAAATTTTGTTAAAAAAAATGAAAAAAAAAGTTTAGACCAATTTTTTTTTACAAATGTGTAGCACATGGATAATTATGTAGTATAGTTAATGTAGGTACCAGTTGAGTGTTGCTGTGTCCTTATACTATGTTCGTAAAACTCTTTTTCGTATGATTGCAAAAGTACAACAAGTTATGACTTCACGTATCAATATATTTCGGATTTAGTTTTGTGGAACTTATTAAAATTCTATTTTTAGGTATACACTTATGGAATCACTTACACTCTTTTTCTTCTTGTTGCATTAATGATATTATATGAACCAAGTAATGGCCTCATCACAGGGCCCGCACTAAAAGCCTATGTCTAAAAATTAATTCCGGAATAAAAATGCACAAAAGGGAAGTACCAAACACGCCCTCGTAGAGAATATTTTCCAACTTTTGGTAACATTATTCAAATTTGCCAAATAGGTATCCCTTGCAACATCCTAATGATGTTTTGTTTTTGCGATTAGCTGTATGAAATTGTTTCAAAAGTCCCTATCCCTAAGAGCCAATATTGTTTAGTTATAAGAACATATTTATGTTAATAACAATAAAGATTATGTAATTAACAAGTACTAACAAGTACCTACAATAGTAATAAAATAATATATTATTATAAAAATCTCATACTTTTTTTTAAAACCCCCTCCGAAATTATTTTCTGCGTCCGCCCCTGACTCTAGTTGTTATAATGCCACCTCGTTAAGAAGGATTCAAGGCTGTTATCTTTGCCAAACGTATTATAACTTTCAATGAAAGTTTTGCGCCTCTTGGAACGAAAAGCAAAGAAATACCTTTTACATAGTTCATAGTATTTAACTTTTTAAAAAGTCAATATATAAAGTCAACTTTTGTTGAACCATCATCATTTGTTCGCTCCGAGCCAATAGAAATATCAATCGACAGAATAAATGTTATTGAAAAAAATCTCTTGCAACTGTTTCCTGAAAATAGAAAACAATTCATCAATCTTCCTGTGATCGAGCTTAATGCAAACTTAGACTAGTTTTAAAAATGGTGCAAAAACAATTTTTTCTTAATAAATGATTAAGTTTTGTTGACATAAATTTATGTTTTCTTTTTTTATTTACAGTTCAGTTAAAAAAGAAGGAATTTTAATAGAAATAGTTTGCAAATCGGTGTATAAATATATCTGTATAATTAATTTCTATATTCGGGTTGCTGTAAGAAATTTAGTATTTTCCTTTATAACTCGAAGTATGAAAAATATAGTTAGGGCCTTCACGATATTATGGGCAGTGTGGGGCTTTACTATTAATTAACTTTTCTTTAATAATGTTTATTTGTTTTCCTTTATACAAAATTAAAAAAAAAAAGGAATAAAAACTTCGTTCAACAAAAATTCTTATTTCTTTCAGATAACAAGGTTCTATCTGAACAATTAAATTTCTTATCATGACACTAAGTATCAGGTAATTAGAACCTTATTGTTCTATACTCAAATGACCTAGCGTTGAGAAACAAGGTTCTATCCATTTTTTCAACCACCAGTTACTGCAAAATTATGAATTATGTTGTAGATTTTTAAATTCAGATCAACATAACTTAGTACAAAATTTGTGTTTTCAAAAAATCATGTAGATCCGAACACAAATATAAAAGTTATAGACAAACAAAAATTCAATCTCTGTTTTCTCAAAAGTGACTTGAGTGTAGTTAGAACCCTATTGTTTTAAGGTCGCGAAATTTGCTCAAAATTCGTAGATAAACATGAAAAGAAATATTTGTTAGTAATTTGAAATTGGAACGCCAAATATATCCTTTTTTATTTCTTTTTAACAAAATGTTCTAGGTATATGCATACAAAATACTTTTTGCAAAAAAGTTATCTGATTTTATTTTCTAAATATTAGTTATGTGTATATCAATAAATTTCTAAAATTGGTATACTAAATTTTTTCTAAATTTATTTGTTTTTTAATTGATTTAAATTTTCCATACTACATAATGTTATGTTTGCATGCCGAAACGAGTATAGCCAAATGAATTTGCACCTTGCAACAACAAAATTGAGTTTTTATGCTATGAATTAGCGATTTATGTTATCTTCATTTCCATCTAAAATAATATAAAATAACTTAAACACAATCAAAATCTATATCGCGGCAGTATATAAAATGTACTTTTTTTCGGCGAAAAGAAGTTATTTTTTCTTTTAATTTTGTTTGTGTAGTTGTGTTTTAGTTATGCATTTTGCATGCTTAATGGAATACTGACCGACCCATTAGCAGATAGGTCAAAATTGAGTTAAGTACAGATACAGGCTTTTGCAAGCCTCAGATCTCATGAATAATTTATAAAACTTTAAGAATACCAGGATTCATGATTATTTCATGAATTAGTTTTAATTTTATCCGTCAACAAGTAGCACAAATCCTCATAGCAAGATCTTTTTTGCAATTTCCCAAGAATCGTCTTTTTCTTTTCGAGTTAGGTCAGTATTCCATTAAGCATGCGATTTGTCAAATTAAGGGTTGTTCTAAATAGATTCGCTTAAGTTATGTTGTAAAACCCTAATTAGTTAGAAGGGTTGATGAACGTGTATAAAATTATGAAAAAGTTATACAAAGTCTAACTACGTAGAGTAGAGCCGGTTTTATTGCTTAAACGAGAACTGTTTAAAATTTTGCGCCTCTGGATTTAAAGAAACTTTGAAATTATCCTATACATCCAATGTGAACAGCTGTTTTCTAAAAACTAGCCGACCCAGCTCTCGAAATTCGAGTGCCAATTTATTTATTTAATTCATTATCATTCAATAAAAGACCGAGAATTCATGATTTTTTTAAATTGTTGAATGCAATGAGAAGTACCTACTAAGCACTCAATCCTGGAGTCCAAAGGAAAACAGTTAATCTTAATGGTAAACAAAATTTCAAACCTATACACATTTCTGACACATTGCAGATTTTTGACACGTTGCAGATTGGTTGTTGATGTTGTAGGCCGCAAAAAGAACTGTTGGATTGAACTGATGTTATTTGATGTGTCAGAATCCGGAATGTTTAATGTGGATTTTTGGACGTTTCTTAATCCATCGACATCGTAGCCATCCCTTGATGGAATTTGACAGTTTATGGCTTGACGAATAGAGGACGAATTCAGTTATGACGTTCAAAGAGTATTTTGTACAAAAAGTTAGCCGAAAGCCCGAAAATGCTCTTTTCCGGATCAACAAATAAAATACCTTTTTTTTTATATTTATAGACTTTTTTTAATCCATCGAAATCTTAGCCATCCTTTGATGGAATTTGACAGCTTATGACTTGACGAATAGAGGACGAATCCAGTTATGACGTACAAAGTGTATTTCGTACAAAATGTCAGCCAAAAGTCCTAAAATTGCTCTTTTCCGGAGCAAAAAATAAAAAACCTTTTTTTTTCGATATTTATAGACGTTTTTGAATCCATCGACATCGTAGCCATCCCTTGATGGAATTTGACAGTTTATTACTTGACAAATAGATAATTCAGCTTTGACGTACAAAGTGTATTTCGTACAAAATGTCAGCCGAAAACTTTTTTGACACTTTAATCCATGTACAAAGTAGGCATCATTCGATGTTACGAGTATTTGGCAATTTATGGCTTACAATAATAGAATATTTTGTGAGAACTATCAAAGCCATAAGTCAATCTTATCATCGAAATCGAAATTAAAATCGAATAGGAACAGTATTGAATCATTTCATTGAAATGAAAATGATCGAATGATCGTTTGTTGAAATGATCGGATCATTTTCGTAATCGATTGTTGAACGATTCAATCATTTGAAATGAACGATTTACTCAGCTCTAATTCGAATTTGATATTTTGTTTGTTTGTTAACGCATTCTTGTCAAACCAGGTGGATATTTTATTTTCAGGGAAGATTTGAAAACAGCAACGCATAGAATAAAGCTAGAACTACATGCTCTCTTTTACCAACTCATTTCAAATTTCTATCTTCCATCTCGAAAACCACAAAAAGTAAAAGTTGAAATGGTTCTAAATTTAACTTTTTCACTTTTTGAAAACACTAAGGCTAGGCGCGCACATTCAATTTTTAGTTTCGCAACTGCTTGGTTCGAGCAACAAAGAAGTTTGTGTTTTGACACAAACTAAACGATTGCACAAAAGAGTTCGCTATTTTGTGTAACATGTAATTATATGCACCTGCGCGGACATTCAACCAAATAGTTCATCTGTTTTCTATAAGCAACGAAACAGTTGTGCAACTAAAATTGAATATGCGCGCCTAGCCTAACACGGAATTTGCCCGGTAGATGTAGTTAATACTCTAAGACTTAACTACATTCAACTTCAAAGGGCGTTTTTCTTTTTTTCATTCAGAGTAAAGCACTGAACAGAGCACAAGCATGTCGAACATGCTCTGAACTTTCTCTGAATCGAGCGTATTCTAAGAGCTCTGAATTATTTTATAAACACAACACACGCGAGTTTTTGAGTTTTTTTCCTGTCTGTCAGAATGATTTCAGCATTTAACTCTCTCTGCTCAGTTATTTTATATTGAGCTCATAGAGTGCGCTCTGAACAATCTCTGAACACGCTTTAAACGAAAAAAGAAACACAAATTTGAACTGTTATACACTCTGAGCTAAAAAAGAAACACGATTTTTTGTTTGACAGTTCAGGTTCTACTCTGAACTAAAAAAGAAAAACACCCAAAGAGTGCAAAGTGAACGAAATGTGCTGTATTTTTCCAAACAACAACAAAAGCAAAAGTTAAAATGGTTCTAACTTTTCCTAAACTTAAACCACAGATAATTATATATATAATGTATGACAGTAACTGTATGACAGTATAGTGTAAATGTATGCTCTATTCAGCAACAGATGTCGCTAGTCAATAATTATCTGTGCTAAAACTGTTTGCTCTATTCAGCAACAGATGTCCGGGCATTTTTTTTGCAATTTTTATTTGTTGTTTTAAACAATTTCTGTGTAGTATATTTAAATAATTTTGGCATTGTGCACATTTATGCAAAAAATGCTTTCGTTTAATATGTAGTTTCTGCCCCTTCGGTTTGTGTGGGCCGCGTAAAGTTTACCACAAAAAACATGTTTGCCGTTTTATTATATTGTAATATTTTTGCTATGTTCTTTAAATAAAACTTATTACTCCTTTTAGAATGTCTTCTTTATTTACACTTTTCAAATCAAAACAATAAATCTCAATTTGTAATCAACTCCAATACTTTTATTCAAACTTAAATCACACTTCTTTAATTCCACAATCCAATAGTTCAGCTTTGCACACTTTCATAATCGAAAATAAACTGTCTTCCGCTCACCGTGAACACTCCCATATATACTCAAACCAGTTGTTCTCGAAGGTTCTTGTCTAGAATATTCTATTTGCTTGGAATAAGGGGAAATACATATGGAGATAGAATGTTCTAGTAGTTTGGAATAAGGGGAAATTTAGATGCGATGGAAAAGAGCTTTTTTTTGTTCCTTCCTAAAGCAGATATGTAATTCCCAACAGATGGCGCTGTCCATTTCACAATTCTGAAAATAATATGGTCTAAAATTTTTATCAACCAAAATTTTAGAAACCAATATTACCAACAGAAAATAGGTGGCTTCGATTCGATCACAATTTACCTTTTTCTTTCAAATTTAAGGAAACACTCAATAAAGAAGTGGAGTTTGATGAAGGGGAGGAACCTACAAACCCTCCAAAATTTGGAACAAAATAGCCTCTTTCCAACTCGTCGTAAAATTACATCAGATAAAAAAAGGGATATCATGGATTTACTTAAATTTATTCCACCCATGTACTATAGTTTTTATAAGAACCTACTAATTAAACAAGAGTTAATAAGGACCCAACACCAGGACCAGCCCCAAAGTGATGAAGACGATGAAAATGATAAAAAATTTTATGACTAATAACAGTTGTTGTTTTTTTTTTTAATAAACTTTTACTTTGTAATGCATTTTTGTTTAGTTTTTGAAATAAATTCATTGTTTGTTTTTGCTCCTTTTTTAAATAATACCAATTTTTATTTTCTCTAATGACGATTTTTCATAATTTTTCGAGGCAATAACGAACCAAGTCAATTTTTTTAAATATTGGGTACATTTTTCAATTCTTGTTTTTCATTTTTGGTCAAAAGAAAACAGAAGGAAGTCTATGATACTGTTGCGAACAGAGCTTTATACTCCTACAGCGCCATCTGTTGGGAATTACATATCTGCTTTATGAAGGAACAAAAAAAAAGCTCTTTTCCATCGCATCTAAATTTCCCCTTATTCCAAACTACTAGAACATTCTATCTCCATATGAATTTCCCCTTATTCCAAGCAAATAGAATATTCTCGACAAGAACCTTCGAGAACAACTGGTTTGAGTATATTAGGGAGTGTTCGCGGTAAGCGGGACACAGTTTATTTTCGATTATGAAAGTGTGCAAAGCTGAACTATTGGATTGTGGAAAGTGTAATTAAAGAAGTGGATTTAAGTTGGAATAAAAGTATTAGAGATGATTATAAATTGAGATTTATTGTTTTGATTTGAAAGTGTAAATAAAGAAGAAATTCTAATAGGAGTAATAAGTTTTATTTAACGGACCTAGCAAAAATATTACAATACATTAATAAATTTGTCCTGGATGTTCCTGGTGGAACAGGAAAAGTGCGGTATGTCTCATTCAGCGTTGAAATTGCCATTAAATCTTCAAACTACTGAACAACTGATATGCAACATTGCAAGACACTCTGCAATGGCAAAAGTTTTAGTAGCCTCCAAAACCATCATCTGAGACGAATGAATAATGGCGCACAGAGGCGCATTGGAACATTGGAAGCTCTTGATGAATTTTTGGTGGCGCAACGATTTTACTATATGACGATTTCCGTCAAACCCTGCCATTTAACATTGAAGGATAAATAAATTAATAAATAAAAAAAAAACTAGATTTCTTAGAAACTTTCGTCAAAGTCCGAGGTAGTTTTTAAAAAACTAATCATTTCTGGAGAGTATCGTGCTTTGAGGTCTTTTTCGGTTCTAACATGCCTTAGCGAGGAAATAAGAGGATCCTTGAAACCTTGCAGGTATTCTGGTACGTATGTTTTTTGTAGTCTTTATTTTTGGATTCCTGAGCTTCTTCTGACAGTTCTCCGATTGGTAACTGATACTCGATTATACTTTCATATAAACATAGCACGAGCGATGGAGTAACTATGAAGGGGTGGGGGAAGAAAGCAGGTATCACTGAACAAGGGTCTTTAATGTTTGCAAATTAAAATGGCAAGGAGAACAGTACCGGTTAAATTATTCCATAATCGTATTGTGCGAAGGAAAGACATGAAAGACATGTTTTATCGCTCTGTTTTGAATTATATTCAGTAAATGAAGAGAAGTTTGGGCTGCACCTACCCAACTATGTGGATTGTACTCAAGTTTTGGACGTATCTATAAACGCCTTATAAATTGTAGCCAGATCAGAAGGGGTTAAAAATTTCTTTCAACGATATGGAAATCCTAAGCATTAAGCAGACGGCATTAGGCGGTCTCGAAAATGTGGTCATTCCAACGAAGATCGTCGCGTCGTTGACACGGAGAAAACTGAAAGTTTTTCGGCTTCTGTAAAGCAAGGGCCAGTCAAGAACAATGGGATAAGGGGTAAACGTTTCTTCAACGACAATAGACGACATGTCGTTCTAGCAGGACGGTGCTACATCCAACCCAGCTTACGCCGCCATTGACATTCTGCATGAAAAATTTGGGGGCAAGGTTTAAAATAATAATTACTTTTTAAATTCCCAAATTTAGAATAAAAGCTTTGCATAAAAGTTTTTGAAAATTTTGTTTTTAATAATTTTAGTCTCTGTAAATGTCCACTTAAAAAAAAATAAAAAGAAAATGGCCAACATATCATGCCCTAATGATGTCCAACAAAATTTGTTTACCCTTAAGAATTGCTATGGTACAAATCTGTCTAACTACATTTAAAAAAAGCAAATCAAACTTCAGAGAAAAATTTTGGATGAAGTTTTCCTCCGAAAAGGTTGAACTGGTATTTGATAAATTCTTTATAAAGTACAATATCAAGGTCCAATTTATGACGCTATTAAATATACACTGCCCGACAACCGATTAGCGCCCCTCTAATCTTTCAGTGTAAATGCATATAACTCGGAACTTCGAATGTGTATCCTGATTAATCTTTTTTTTTTTTCATTCTTCTCCATTTGCCCTGGCGCTAAAGAATAACTTGAGTTCTGGAAATGAACCGTTATTTTGTTTTGCTTTGTTCTGTCAAATGCGACAAAAATTAATGAATTTTTTTTTGCGACAGCCAATTAGCGCCTCTACGCTTTACTATTCATTTTTGCGTGTAAGTTTTTGTATTTTTCTTATGTTTAAAAATTTAAAAATTTTCAATTAAATTTAAATAATAAGTATGGGAAAAGCAAAAGTGTTAAATGAGTCAGAAAGGGCCAAAATCAAGGAATAGTGAGTGTGGCCAATAAATACATCAAATTAAAAAAAAAAAAATAAACGCAGCCGTAAAGTTATTTCCTCATTCTTACGCAATGAGCATAACTATGGAAATAAAATGCACGACTGGGTCGCACGAACTTGCTCCTATGTAATAAACTAGCAATTTTAAAAACGAATGTTATTAGAGAAAACTGTTCATAAGGGTAAAATTAATGTTTTAAATTCTTTTAGTAGTAAGAGACAAAAACAGAATGCTATGCAAATATGAATTTATGGAAGAAAAAAAATTATAAGCTTTTATATACAAACTTTTTAAAATATTTTTAAGAAAAAATGTTGGTAAGCCAATTTAAAGTTTTTATTATTGTTCGAATAAAAATTAAATTTACAAAAAAAAAGAAAAAATAGATTTTTTTTTTCAAAAATTCAAAAAAATATTTATTTTAAAGTTTTGAAACGCAATGCGTTTTAGACTTTTTAGAAAAATAAAAAAATTATTAAGATCCGTTATGTGGATAATGAGAAATTCAAAATTCGAAAAAATGGTTCTATGGTAGGTACAAGCTCTAATATCTTAATTTCAATTTTTTTTTATTAAATTAAAGATCATAAAAATTAATTGAAAGAAACAAAATTTTATCAAAATTCTAGGCGATGTTTTCGAGAAAAATACGATTTTTGAAAACCATTTTTTTAATTTTTTAAACATTTGTATGGTGGGTACATTTATTTTTAGGTAAAATTTATTTTTTTTCTCACATCTTGTAGATTATAGTAAGAAACTTTCATTTATCAAGATAAAAATAAAAACTAGTATGGGGTTTTCTCAATACATATTGAGTTTTAAAAAAAAATTTGAAGTTTTTTTTAAAAATCCAAACAATTTTTTTTTGAAAAAATGATTATCATTGTACCGTTTTGAAAAAAATCAAAAACAAAAAAAATGGTTCCATCGGGGGTACCATCAATAACAATTTTTCGGAATTTTTTTTCAAGCATTACCTAGCTTTAACCAAGTTAAATTGTTTGTGTTTTTATTTTTTAAATCTGTCGAACAGTTTTTGAGAATTAAAATATTTATAAAATTTAGAAAAAAAATTCGTATGGCAGGTACCGTTATTTTTGGTCGTAAAAAAAAGAAAAAAACGTGTGGGAGGAAAAATTAAAAATGATATCTACCAAGTTAAAAGAAAATCGGCCGAGCCATTTAGGCTGTAGTGGAACCGACAGACAGACAGACATTATGAGACCAACTTTTTTAGTTTCGATATTATCGTAATGTCAACTTTGATCAAAATCTCGAGTTCGATTTTTTTTGCTAATGCATAACTTACCTTATACATAGTACCTATGTATAAGTCGCAAGTAAAAATATGAAGGGCCAGCCACCTTCTGTGATAACAGCAGCTGACAAGCGAATTATTTTGAGGCACGCGTCCAATTCGCACGACTCTCCAGCCAAAATTAAAGAAAAGGCCGGTGTAAAAGCAAGCGTACGGACTGTGCAAAGAACTATTTCTAATGCTGAACATTTAAAACGTCTAAAAATAAAAAAAAAAGCCTCTTAACCAACTTCGGAAGACGCAACTCCTCTTAACCAACTTCGGAAGACACAACGCCTCGGTTTGTGCAGAGCGCATATGACCTGGACGGAGGAGTGGCAGTTTGTAATCTTTTCAGACGAAAACAAAATTATTTTGGAGGGTCCCGATGGATATGGTTTTTACTTTCATGATCTTCGAAAGGAAGAGCATACTTTAGATCGACTGCACAGGCGTGCTGGTGGTGTCATGGTATGGGGAGCCATTAGGTACTATGGCACCATTGAATTACAGTTTCTTACTCGTCTTATGAATGCCACAGCATACAATGGTGTATTAAAAAAGACTTTCCCTGCAATCAAGGATATTTTTGGGCCCTTGGAAAGGAAGTTCCAGCAGGATAACGCCCCTATCCACAACCCTAAGCTCGTAAGATCTTGGATTGAGTTTCAAAAGGTGCACTTACTAACCTGGCCGCCATACTCGCCCGACCTCAACATTACAAGGTTTACGAGTCTGGAACTCAATATTCAACTGAATCGGAACTCATTGAAGGAATAAAAAGTGCCTGGGAGACTATTTCACTGGATTATATAAAGAAACTATATGACTCCTTACCCAACAGGATCTACGAGGTCATAGTTAACCGTGGTGGCACAACGCATTATTAATTCTTTTATAAATAAGCTTTACATTTATGGAATTAAAATAAAAAAATTATTTGGTGGTATTCTCTGTCTATTTTCTTATCTTATTCGACATTTTCAAGTAGGGGTTCTAATCAAATACCACTACTTTAAATTTTTACTTTCAAATAATGTTCAAATAAATTTTCATTCGTTAATGTTGGTTCAGCAGAAACAGTTGTTTAAATATTTATTTATTTCGTTTACGCACGATAATTTTAGTTCTTACACAAAACTTTCGTTTCGAATTGAAGATTAAAGTGGTTTAGTTTGCTGAGCTTGACTGTTGGGTTCTATAAGCACTTAAATTTTTTTGTAGGAGGTGGTATGAAAATTTGGTTTTCCTCAAATATATAAATTATTGGGTATTTTAACTTATACTCACTGTTTTAAGAAACTATAAATGTGCTAAGAATTTATTTATATTTTACAAATAAATAATATTTAAAATAAACAGTTTACATATAAAAAAGAAGCCCATCAAAAGTGTGGAAGTTTGAGGGTTTCTTCTTAAATAATAAAAGTGCAATATTGTGTTGTGTGGGCCAAATTTATTAGTTCTAGATTTGTTTGAGCAAGACTGTCGGAACCAATCCGTGTCAAATTTCAAAATTTTAAAAACAATAGTCAGGAATTTTCTTAAATTTTATATACAGTGGGGCCTTATTTTTCGAAGTGCTTAATTCGGTGTTGTGATTTCCCTTTCCTTAAATATTTTTCGAGAGGAAATTAATGTGATATCATCATTTTTGGGTTAAATTTTCTTTCAAGCTGAAAACAAGCTTTGAAGTACGGAGACTTTGTAAATGATAAATCAATCATTAGTTCAATTTACACCATAAGAAAATGGTTATCATCGTTCTGTAGCACTCTCCATTGACGATGACCGCCTCAACAGGGTCGTTTTCGTACGGGCCAAAATACACATCGAACAGTAACTTTATGAGGATACATTGTCACCTAGGGAACTTCGTATCGTCAATACTATACATCAATTTTGCTTTGTTAAAACAGCCATTTATCTAGAAATACCCATTGGGTCTAAGGATGATTTTTCGGCCAAAATAGGGGTCCTCTTTTAAACACTCCGAAACCCAGTCAGTGGTCATGAACTTTGAGCTCAGTTGGATCTTGTTCTTGTGCAAGGTAGGAATCGACTGGAAATCAAGTTCCGGTCGTCTCAAATTTGCCCACAAAACGTTGCAGGTTAGACTGTAAAGGGACACCACGTCTACAGTAAAATGGGCGCAACACAGGCAAGGTTTTTCCCTACCGACAACTCATTTTGATAATAAAGTAACTCAGTAACCGAATAATTAACTTTAGATTTGACAAATGTCACCAAAACAAGGATTGTTCTTTCCAGCGATACTGGAACTATGTACATACTCGTATAAGCGATGTGTTTTCGAACTTCTTCCAAAGGGTTTATGAGAATCCTGTGTTAATAACTATATTTATACCTATTGTAACGTTTGTGATAAAAACTTTGATAATACTGGACAGTAATTGGCAAAAATGATTTCAAAGGGCATGATTCCAAGTTTAAGGGTTTTCATCCTATGGACCTGGTGAAATATCATCCTGCATTGTTGTACCTACGTTATATTTCTGTCTTAGCACGTCTTTAGTGTTATCTTTTTAATTTATCGATTCTAAAAGGTATTTGGCCTAATGTTTGGAAGTCTTCATTTATTTCAACCACTGTTTTAGGAACGGGAACAAGTCTTATATATCAAACTATAGAGGTCAACTTGTCATTTATGCGCCAAAATTATTCGAAAAATTCATTTAAGAAGCCATTCAAAAAAGATACAAGAATGTTGTTTTGCCACATAATCATGGATTTATAAAGGTTTAATCTATCGCAACCAACTTGATGGGGTTTTGCTCGGATGTTATTATTAAAAACCAAAGTCAAAAACGTCGCATATTATAACTTTTAAAAAAGTAATGATCATTTAGCTCCTAAATATTTATCATATTTATGTGCAAATAACAATTTCTTTATTTTAAAAACAAAACATCAAAAACGATATTTGGGGATTTCGGCATTCCTCAAGGAAACCATTTAGGTCCTTTTCTTTTTTTCGCACTTTTTTTAAATGTGTTTTAATGCTGTGGTGTCAAAAGTGTAGATAATTGTTGTGATCTTGGACTCAAAACTAGACTTCAATAAACATAGCTGATTGTATTATTGACTAGGCATTAAAATGCATGTTGGTGTTTGTTTCTTTGTGGGGTTTCAAAAGAATTTCCAGCTTCATACATCTTGAAAAATTTATTATTACTCTCTAAGGCCATCGAATATTTTAGTTGTGTTTGGAGCCCGAGTTACCAAGCTTATATTAATCGACTGTATTTCTGTCTTTGAGATATCGAATTTTCAAAAAAATTGATTTTTCTTTTCAAAAATTCAAAAAATATTTTTTTTTTAAGTCTTGAAATGCAATGTTTTTTTAACTTTTTAGAAGCTTCTCTACGAAAAATTTCATTAAAATCCATTCTGTCGTTATATCTGTTATTTTAAAGCTAAATTATTTGCTCAGGAGTAAACGATAGAAGGAACGTAAGATGTCAGCAGCACTACCGATTTCAGGACAGTGCACGCAACCGTCTATGGGTGTTGTCAATTCTCTAGTGTCCACCCTACTGCAGACATTATTAACAGCTCAATGTTTAATATCACCGCCTGAATCGTTGCCGAAAGATTACGGAAATTATCTTCTTAACCAAGGATTAGGAATCTATGATTTTGTTGTTATTGGAGCTGGAACTGCAGGATCGGTTATGGCAAGCCGACTTAGCGAAAACCCTAATTGGAAGATTTTAGTTCTTGAAGCAGGAGGTGATCCTTCACTGGAATCTGAGGTAAACAAATTTTAATAATAATAATCGGTTCAAAATGGCCTTTCTTTCAGATTCCGGCATTGTTCTTTGTAACTCAACATTCTGAATTTAGTTGGAACTATTTCACTGAACCGGATGGCAAAAGTTGTTTGGGAATGAAAAATCAAGTGTGTTACTGGCCTAGAGGAAAAATGATTGGTGGATCAGGTGAATTAAATGTAATGTTGTATGTTCGTGGAAATCGGGAAGATTATGACAGTTGGGAACGTAAGGGAAACACCAATTGGTCATGGCGCGATGTGCTGCCCGTCTTTGAAGAGTCCATTCTTCCCAATAAATTAAACGGTTCGGAAGCTAGAGGAGGAACTATTGTTAATCCATTTGAGGTAAGCTTACCTGAAATAAGGGAAATGATTCTTGACGGAGCTGAGGAATTGGGAATCCGAAGACTAGAGGTTGTCAAAGAGGGAGCTGATATTGGATATGTAGCAGTGCCAGGAACCATTGAGAACGGACGCAGAGAAAGCACCGGAAAGAGCTACCTGGCTAAAGTAAGAAGCAGACCAAATCTTCATGTGATTAAGAACGCAATTGCAACAAAAATCATTTTCGACGAAAAAAAGAAAACGGTTTCTGGAGTCACATTCCTTTATAGAAATCATCATGAGTTTACAGTTAATATTTCTAAGGAAGTTGTACTCTCTGCTGGAACCATAGATTCACCAAAACTACTAATGCTTTCGGGTATAGGTCCGAAGAACCATTTGAAAAGTCTCGGCATTCCAGTGGTGAAAAACTTAAGAGTTGGCGACAATCTGCAGGACCATGTTAATATCCCTCTGATATTTAAGATCAACCACAGTAAAGTTAAGCCCCAGACAATGCGAGACCGCCTTGATGCTATGTATACATATCTTCTCAATCAAACAGGACCATTGGCAAGTATCGGAGCTGGCCCAATCACAGGATTCATAAATTCTGATATCACTTCATCCAGTCCCTATCCGGACATAATCAACCACCATATTTTCATAAAAAGCGGATCTTCAGACTTTGATATTTGGGTAAAGGCACTGGGTTTGTCTGATCCAATCGCCAACAGTATTCGAAACGTTCTTGAAAACGACCATATTATGATAGTTTATGTCAATCTCTTGAGACCAAAATCGAAGGGAACTTTACGCTTGCGGAGTCGTTATCCAAAAGATTCTCCAAAAATATTTTCCAACTATTTAGCCCACCCAGAAGATGTAGAAACCATCTTGCGAGGAATTAAATTTCAAATGCAAATAGAGCAGACGTTTGCATACCGAGAACAAGACGCACAGATTATTCAAATCGACCTTCCTGAATGTGACCAATTTCCCTTCAAAAGTGACGAATACTGGAAGTGTTACATGAAATACATGACTTCAACGATTTATCATCTGGTGGGAACAGTCAAGATGGGACCGGACACGGACCCAGGCTCTGTTCTAGATTCGAAATTGCGGGTTAAGGGAATTAAGGGTCTAAGAGTTGCTGATGCTAGTATCATGCCAGATATTGTGAGTGGAAACACAAATGCTCCAACCATAATGATTGCTGAGAGAGCTGCTGAATTCATCAAAAAACAACATAGTCAGAGTGGTTCAGATATGTTGTCTTAATTTAATTATTTCCAAAAATATCAAAAAGGACATTTTTACATTTAATCAAATCAAGAAAAACCCAATTTAAACAATTGAAAAATTTAAATTTAAATTTAAGTTTGACAAGTTTAATTGCATTTCTCTAATGTAGAAGAAGTTCCTATATTTCGAACCAAGTTCTGAGCAAATTAATAGCAGGAAGAATTTAGACACATTTAAGCAAACATGATTGCTTAAACATAAGCATAAGTCACTCATGTATTTTGTAACTTTTAACTTAAATAATCGAAAAATTTCGAAATTTGAATTTGAAAGTTGAGCAGTATTTGGAATCGAATAAAAGTTTAAATCGTTGTCTTAATTTGTTTTAAAGAGAATATGTACAGTTTTTTTTTTTTCAGGACATACTTTTTTGTACACTTAGGCCGATTTTTTTCACTAGGCGTTGAACATAACTTGAGGATTTTTATTTTCAACTCGTGATTTTGTTTTTATTCACTCAAAGTTGAGGTTTTCAACTTTCGATTTTCAACTCTAAAGCTGGTCAACTTTAGATTTTCCCAACTCCCGGAAAAAGTAGAATTGACTGAGCAAACTTGAGAGTTGACATAAAATATTGTTTTTTTTTTTTTGCTTACTTCAGTTTTCACAACAAAAAATTCAAAAAAAAATATATTGGTCTAACGTTCCGCAGAAATTATTTTTGGGAAAATTGGCCATCAACTTCGTCGAGCAGTGAAAGTGAAGACAATGTAACTGAGCCATTGTACATTGAAAGAAGATAACACAAGATGTTGCCACGCATTGGAGTTGTAAAGTGTCACGACCGTGAATTCTTTCAAAACAGACAGCAATAATATTGCAAAACTTGATAGAGGATTCACTTCCTTGCAACGAGAGACCATAATAGTTTCAAATTAGCTGTGACCTTAGAACTTAAGTTCTCCTTTAAATACCTATATCTCGTAATTTGCGCCAAATCACAGAGTTATTGGTAGCACTACGATTTTATGCGCTCGGATCAATCCAAATGACTATTCTTTAGTAGAGTAAGCACATCCATTGTATAGGCGTCCATAACCCGATGATAACGGCAGAACTATTACAACGAAAGTGAAAGGAAATGATTTCGTGGTCAGGAAAAGTTGTATCGTTCCATATTCGCCACTTCTTTCAAAAACATTCAAGGCACATTGTAACGTTGAGTATTGCAATTTGGTGAAGTCCGTTGAATAAATTCGTAAATATTACACAAAAGGCAGCGATATGGCCGTTTTTGGCATCCAAACATCCAATACCGACCATGAATTTACGCGCTATCAAGTTGGTAGATATGTGAACTGCAATGAGGCAATTTGGCATGTATTCTTATTCCCTATTCACGAACACCATCCCACTGTTGTACATTTGGCGGTGCATCTGGAGAACGGTCAAAGAGTATATTTCACAGCGTCGAATGCTGCTCCTCAAAGTGCTGCTGTTCGTAGGCCAACATCATTTGAATCAGTACGAACTGTTGCAGCATGTCGAGAGCTCAATTTGCTTGAAAACGATACTCATTGGGACACGACAACCGCTGAAGCAGTTCTTCTGCATCTCCAAGTCATCTAATCCACGTGACCTAGGGAACAAATACAAAGATAACATGTCAGAAGCCATTTTATATCGAATTCGTGTCAGTTCAAGAAATCCTGATCTAGAAGCGAATGAGAAGATGCATAACCAGGGTTTGATCTTGATCGAAGATATGTGTTACCTCATGTGTGGCAGTTTGTTAGTCAGGTAGAAATGCCAGCGCCCGATCGCAGAGTGAATGACGCAATTGAGAATTGGAACGTGAATGTGAATATGAATGATATGAATTAGACCAATCTGTTCAAAGGAATGTACCCCTGTTGAACCCAAAACAGATGGAAGTCTATGATACATTAATAAATTTTTCCTGGATGCTCCTGGTGGAACAGGAAAGGTGCGCTATGTCTCATTCAGCGTTGAAATTACCATTAAATCTTCAAACTACTGAACAACCGATATGCAACATTGCGAAACACTCTGCAATGGCAAAAATTTCAAAAGCCTCAAAAATCATCATCTGGGACGAATGCACAGTGGCACACAGAGGCGCATTGGAAGCTCTTGCTCAAATTTTAAAAGATCTGCGCAATGACTCGAGAATTTTTGGTGGCGCAATGATTTTACTATATGACGATTTGCGTAAAACACTGCCAGTCATTCCAAGATCGACTGCTGCCGATCAAATCTGTGGTGCTATGCGAAGAAACTTCAACTGGAAGCAAATATGAGAGTTGCTGAAGATTTCTCCGAGAAATTGCAGACTATCGGTAGTGGCCGTGTTTCTCTCGACGAATCGAGTGGATTGAATTCATTTCCTCAGACCCCATTCCGAGGATTCCAATGATCCCAACGGATATGGCCTTTGAGTTTAAACGAATTCAGTTCCCGATTCGCCTTGCCTTCGCCATGACGTAAGTGTTCCCAAATCCTTGTTTTGGTTTATCCACATCAAGACCCATTACCTCGCGAAATTTCCTTTGGACATCTTGCTTCCTTATTCTTTCTGCCTACTTAGTTCCAATAATTTCATCAATATGGGACATGACCGTTTTGACTTTGTTTCAGTGATTTCACTTAACACTTTTCCGCCAATCATCGTTAAAAATAGTCCGTGGTTTACAACAGTAACTACTTTATCATTAACTTTATATTCAAAAGGTTGAAAATCGAGGGTTTTTCCAATATTTACTATTTGAACACTTAAGTCTCAAGGGAACAATTGAGGCCATAAACATGTTTGCATCCGTTATTGTTTCACCATCATGTGTTACTATTTTTTTGTAAATAGGCACTTTGCCCAAATGAAATGGAGGTTTTAAATAATTTTGTAGTTACTCTGCCGTCAAAATATTAACAAACATTTTAAGCCTGTGAAATATCCAATTTTATTGTATTTAACTGTTTCCGTTTTTGCCCTTGTTCGCAGGATTGACGGAACTGACACGAAAATGATAAAATAAAATACATTTAAAGTAAGTCATTACCATAATTCTAGCACCTCATCCTTCAAATTGATTGATTTGATTGTGGCATTGATGGGAATGAACGGGCGGACCAACTGGCCAGGCAAAGATCAGCCCTTCATAGCTCACTTGCACAAAGAGTCAACATTTCGCTCGGAGTTATGAAGGGCAAAATTCTCTCGATTTTTCTTAGCGAAACAAACAGTAGCCGGAGCAGTTTAACTAACTGCATTATATCTAGAAATACTTGGCCTACCTCTAAAATCCTGAATACCTGATATGATATGCAGACCCATGCAAGGCCTAGCCATTTATCGTAGATACCTTCAGCGGACATTGGCCAATGGGAGGGCATGCAGCGAAAAGATATTATTTCATTTAATCGTGATTGCTTAAAACTGTAAAAGATACAGTATCTTATAAAGTTAGTCCTGAGCTAATATTACAAAAAAGAGCAAGACACAAATTTAACAATATTGAATATATTCACGCCTATTACAGAATTCGGCAAATGAGCTAAAGTGACAGTTTCAATTAATTTCTAAACTTTTGCTATTACTGAATCCGACGAATGAAAGTTGAACGATTGTCGGTAGCATGCTCTGCACCACCGACATTCGGTTCAACTTATCTGGGGCCTATTGCACCAACTACAAATTACAAGTACAAATTTGTGATTAAAAAAAATTACATATAAAAAAAACTCGATTTTTACAAATTTGTTAAAAAAATGCTTGTAATCACAATTTTGTGAGATGGTGCAATAGGCCCCTGGTATTACTAAATCCGCAATCCATCCGCACTCCATACAATTTCTATCATTTTACATTCGCACCAATTTCGAGACGAATCTGATGTGAATTTTTAATTAAACGAAAAAAAAAAACAAAAATTAACAATGGAAAGCACAAGAATATAATTCAAAAGCTTATCATAATGAATGTTTAAGTATTTATTAAACAAATTTTAGTATTTATTAAACAAATTTTAATAGAAAACGGACAACTAACAACGCAACCGGAGAGCCGGAAATTAAAAAAAAAAAAAAAAGAGAGCACACGGTTGGTATTGAACCGTCCTCCATCCAAGTACTAACCACTCAAAACGATGCTTGATTTCATTGATCGATAGCGATACTACCTAGGCCGGTTGACTAAATGTCTGTAGCTGAACTGACAGTGTCGATACGAAAGTTCATAAATGATAAGGTAATTTTAGGAATAGGTAATGTAGTTCATCCGGCGAATTTCATAATTCAGTTTTACAGCGGATGCGAAAGGATCGAGTTAACTCAACTGTACATGATCAGCATAAATATGCAATGAACAATTTTTAGTTTTTGATGCAAGCTCATTAACGTACATATATCGAAAACAATAAGGGCTCAAAAATGGAACCTGGAGGGACGCCAGTAACATTAGGTAGAAAGTCAGATAACTTGTCACTAACTTGAACTGTTTCTTTTCTATTGGTAAGGTAGGAAAAAAGTAACTTTGCAGAGCCTAATGAAAAGTTATATAGCTGCATCAGTTTTTTTTTACATAATTTTACATGATTGACTGTATCGAATGCCTTTGAAAAGTCAAGTAATACTAGAAAGGTTACTTCATTCCTATCCAACGCCTGCCTTATATCGTCAGTTACGCTCAACAATGCTGTGATACAACTGTGTTTTCCACGTTGCTTTGGATTGAGAATATTATTTGACGTAAGATATGCACTGATTTGCTTTTGAAGAATTCTTTCAAAAACTTTGGATAAAAATGAAAGAAAAAATGGCGAAATTGAAATTGGTCTAAATTCAACACCTCTGAGTTTTTCGGGATAGGTACAATTTTGGCCAATTCCCATTGATTGCGGAACTCTCTCGACATCAAATTTTTATTGAAAATGAAGGTTATATGAGGTAGAATATTTGGTAAAATCATTTTAAAAATTGAGGGATGAATTTCATCCGGTCCAATAGCATTAGATTTTATGGAAAACACACTTTCAAAAATATCAGCACTATCCACCGCTTGAAAACCAAAATCATCAAGACGATTTGATTGATCCGCAGACGAAAATAAACAGAGGTTGCAATGATCAGAAAACAAATTGTTTGTTAAGAATATTTCTATCAACATTTTCAATTCGTTCACCTCTCGACTAACCGATACTTATAGTCGTAGCGTTTCCAAAAATTATAGGTTTTCATCGCGTCGATGCATTAAAGACCGTATATTGCGTGTAAGCCATGGCTAATCGCTCGTTTTTATAAGGATTTTAATGTTTTCATTTAAGAACTGCAGTTGTTCGATAGACGACGATAAATGCAAAATATTATCCCAATTTGTACCTCTTGTGTGGCCTTCTAAAATCTCATGATCAATAGAATGAAAATCACGAAATGTAACCGTTTTGGTAAAATGATCAACATTAAAGTTCAGCGTTAAGAAAATTAAGTCGTGCTTCGAAAACGCAGGTGCAGAGAGCTGGTCGTACAAAGCAACTTACTTTACTTAAATCACTGACGAAGAACAATCCAATTGGCGCGGGTAGATTCTAGCGTTCTTTTAATGACATCTGTCAAATCCGATGTTTATTATTCAGTTACTGATGCCAAACCACCATGGTAAGTTACACGATTAAACATCACGTCCACGTGATAAACTTCAGTATCAAAATGTCTTTTCCATAGTGCAAAGCGTTGCGCCCATTTTATGGTGGACGTTTCGTGACCAAATTTGAGACGATCGGTTCGGTAATCAATCAGCTAACATTCGAACGTCGGTCGAGTTAATCGCCGCGGTCCGAGAAAGTGTACAGCAGAACCCGAGGGAACTTGGGGAATTTTGCGTCGGGACTGGTGTTTGATCAGTTCAAGCTCCAACTGTCCTAGGGGCTCTTCCCACCCAATGAGTTTTACCTTGTCGTGGTGGGGGGGCTTACGTCTATTTCTCCGGATAACCCAGCTGGAGATTTAGACAACTAAGAAAACTCAAAAGTGACCAGAGGAGTCACGGCCAAACATGAAGTAAAGCGATTGAGATTGTCTTTTGATCTGTTTTGTTTTTAGCAATCTTGGAAATATGATGTTAAAAATAAACGATGCGATCGTTGAGATCACGAAGATTGCTTAGGACTATTGTTCCTAAAAATAAAGACTAATAAAAGGGTGCACACTCCTAGTGGTTGGTTACTACTTCGTCTTTACTTAAGCTATCTATGAGGTAGGCCCCCTAATGGGAGAATCGTGGTGGTTGTGGTTTATTCCAAATGCGGAGACATATGGTTTTCAAGCGTGCTTGAATTCAGGAGGTGTTAGATAGACCTCGCCTTTAAGCAAGAGGTGTGCACATGCACATGCTGCAACATGTCACAGCTTTGCTACTGAGTTGGCTTCGGCAGACTCGGGGCTAATGGTTAGGGCTCAATCTGAATCCCATGTGGGTAGGCCCACCGTGGAATAAAGTCTTGATTGATAGGTGTCCACGTAAAACACATATAGGTTCTGTCCTAGGGGCTCAAAATTCACAACAATAGGCAACACTATTTGTTGGCTTCGGCTCCGGAGCGTTTGGAAGAAGACCCCAATTTTAGCCGAAAAATCATTTTGAGCGACGAGATCTATTTTTGGATGAATAGCTGTGTTAACAAGCAAAATTGACGTACACGAGTCGACACCAACCCACTCGAAGTTTTAAAAAGTTACCGTTTTGGGTGGATTTTGGGGCGGTGGAAGGATGATAACCAATTCTGTATGACCTACATTTAACCATAATTTTTGTTTTTATAATTTATACGCGCTTAAGGGCTTACTGTGATAACCCTTATACATAATATTTCATATAAACATGGCATGAACGATGTGGTAATTATGAAGGGGGGAGAAAGGAGGTGTCACTGAACAGTGGTCTTTAATGTTTGCAAATTAAAATGGCAAGGCGACTAAAAAATTGAAAGTGAATTGATGAGCATTGAGGAGAGGAATGCAACTGGCTACCACGAGTGAGCATTGATTGTGAAAGAAGGGATATAACAAGGAAAGACATGAAACATTTCGACCGTGGTCTTCAAGAGATGGAATTGATCCGATGATAGTTCTGTTTCCTATCAGGTTTATCGCTCTGTTTGAATTCTATTCAGTAAATGAAGAAAAGTTTGGGCTGCACCTGCCCAAATATGTCAATTGCCTCATAAATTGTAGCCAGATCAGAAGCGGTTAGAAATTTCTTACAACGATATGGAAAGCTTAAGCATATAGCAGACTGCATTAGGCGGTCTCGAAAATGTGGTCATTCCAACGAAGATCGTCGCGTCGTTGACACGGAGAAAACTGGAAGTTTTTCGGCTTCTGTAAGGCAAGTGCCAGTCAAGAACAATGGGATAAGGGGTAAACGTTTCTTCTACGACAATAGACGACATGTCGTTTCAGCAGGACGGTGCTACGTGCTGAGCATAACTATGGAAAAAATATATGAAGGGCCGGCTCTCTTCTGTGATTACAGAAGCTGACAAGCGAATTATTTTGAGGCACGCGTCCAATTCTCCAGCCAAAATTAAAAAAAAAACCGGTGTAAAAGCAAGCGTGCGGACTGTGCAAAGAACTATTTCTAATGCTGAACATTCAAAACGTCTAAAAATAAAAAAAAAACGCCTCTTAACCAAGTTCGAAAGACGCAACGCCTCGATTTCTGCACAGCGCATATGACCTGGACGAAGGAGTGGCAGTTTGTAGTCTTTTCAGACGAAAAAAAAATTATTTTGGAGGGTCCCGATGGATATGCTTTTTACTTTCATGATCTTCGAAAGAAAGAGCATACTTTAGATAGACTGCACAGCCGTGCTGGTGGTGTCATGGTATGGGGAGCCATTACGTACTATGGCACCATTGAATTACAATTTCTTACTCGTCTTATGAATGCTACAGCATACAATGATGTATTAAAACGCTTTCCTTGCAATCAAGGATAATTTTGGGCCCTTGGAAAGGAAGTTCCAGCAAGATAACGCCCCTATCCACACCTCTAAGCTCGTAAAATCTTGGACTGAGCTTCAAAAGGTACACTAACTAACCTGGCCGCCACACTCCATACTCCATGACTCCTTACCCAACAGAATGTACGAGGTCATAGTTAACCGTGGTGGCACAACACATTAATTCTTTTATAAATAAGTTATAAATTTATGGAATTAAAATAAAAAAATTATTCGGTGGTATTCTCTGTCTAATTTCTTATCTTATCAGTACTTTAAATTTTTACTTTCAAATAATGTTCAAATAAATTTTCATTCGTTAATGTTGGTTCAGCAGAAACACTTGTTTAAATATTTATTTATTTTGTTTACGCACGATAATTTTAAATTCTACACAACACTTTGTTTTGTTTCGAATTAAAGTTTAAAGTAGTTCAGTTTGCTGAGCTTGACTGTTGGGTACTATAAGCACTTAACATTTTTTTCATTTGTTGTGTGAGGTGGTATGAAAATTTGGTTTTCCTCAAAAAAAATAAATTATAAGGTATTTTAACTTTTACTCACTGTTTTAAGAAATTAGAAATGTACTAAGAATTTATTTATATTTTATAAATAAACAATATTTCAAATATACAATTTATGAGAAAAGAAGTCCATCAAAAGTGCGGAATTAAAGTAATAAATTATGTAATTAAAATCAAAATCAATATTTACAATAGAATTTCTTCTTAAATAATAAAAGTGCACTATTGTGTTGTGTGGGCCCAGTGTTGCGAATTTTTGAATTAAAAAATCCTTAAGTCATAAGTCTATAGATGACTTGTGAATTAAAAAAATTTAATTCATAAGATATTTGGTGACTTATGAATTAAAAAAAATTTAATTCACAACCCCCAAAGTGACTTATGAATAAGAAAAAATTTAATTCACAACCTTCCAAGTGACTTATGAATTAAAAAAAATCAAGTCATTAGGGAGTAAGCGACTTATGTATTAAAAAAAAAATTGAGTCATGAGCAACAAAGTGACTTATGAATTAAAAAAAAATTAATTCACCACCTACTAAGTGACTTATGAATTAAAAAAAAATCAAGTCATCAGGTAGTAAGTGACTTATGAATTAAAAAAAAATTTAATTCACAAGTCAGTTGGTGACTTGTGAATTAAAAAAAATTTAATTCATAAGTTAGTTGGTAGATTGGAAATTTTTAAGCTTGTTTTGACTACATAATTATTTAATTATTAACGAAAGCTTTTGGAGAATTTTTTGGGAGTTGCCGTTTATGCAGTCCTTATAATCCAATTAAATAAGAAGCAATATTGATAAAATCTTTGTGTTGAGCAAATGATGGGTTATCATTATATAAATTTCGTGAGTGCATATTTTTATGCATATGCCTTTAAATTTTTTGGTTTTCATATTTTACATGAGTTGATTATTTGATATTTTTTTGTAAAATTGTTTAAAGTAGGTACCTGAAACTAGTTCAATATGTATTCTCAATAAAATTGAAAAAAAAACAACATTCTGTTTTCTTAATTAAGCACTTCGAAACTTTTGGTACCTACTCAGTAAGTATAACATTTAATTTTAATTTTTAATTTTGCATATATCTTTTTAGCTTTCAAATCTAGTTTTTAAATCATAAGATTATAACGCTAGCTTATAAATTATCCATTTCATAATTTTTCTAATCAGCATTTATCCATTAACTTATGAATTAAATTTTTTAAATTTATAAGTCACTAAGTTGGTTTTGAATTAAATTTTTTCAATTCATAAGTCACTTACTTGCTGATGATTTGAATTTTTTGAATTCATAAGTCACTTACTTGCTCATGACTTAAATTTTTTTAATTCATAAGTCACTTAGTAGGTTGGGAATTAAAATTTTTTAATTCATAAGTCACTTACTTGCCCATGGGTTAAATTTTTTTAATTCATAAGTCACTTAGTAGGTTCTGAATTATTTTTTTTTAATTCATAAGTCACTAAGAAGCTTTTGATTTAAATGACTTGTGAATTAAATTTTTTTTAATTCATAAGTCAGTTCCTAGCTGTTGAATTATATTTTTTTTAATTCATAAGTCACTCACTAGCTTGTGAATTAAAGCCAAGCTTAAGCTAACAAGTGACTTAAGCTTTTGCAACCCTGTGTGGGCCAAATTTATTAGTTCTAGATTTGTTTGAGCAAGACTGTCGGAACCAATCCGTGTCAAAGTTCAAAATTTTAAAAACAATAGTCAGGAATTTTCTTAAATTTTATATACAGTGGGGCCTTATTTTTCGAAGTGCTTAATTCGGTGTTGTGATTTCCCTTTCCTTAAATATTTTTCGAGAGGAAATTAATGTGATATCATCATTTTTGGGTTAAATTTTCTTTCAAGGTAAAAACAAGCTTTGAAGTACGCAGACTTTGTAAATGATAAATCAAATGTAATGCTGGAACCATATGTCGTCTAGGTGCATATAGTTCAATTTGGGCCATAAGAAAATGGTTATCATCGTTCTGTAGCACTCGTTAACTCTCGTTGTTAACACAGCCATTCATCCAGAAATACCTATTGGGTCTAAGGATGATTTTTCGGCCAAAATAGGGGTCCTCTTTTAAACACTCCGAAACCCAGTCAGTGGTCATGAATTTTGAGCTCAGTTGGATCTTGTTCTTGTGCAAGGCGAGGAATCGACTGGAAATCAAGTTCCGGTCATCTCAAATTTGCCCACAAAACGTTGAAGGTTAGACTGTAAAGGGACTCCAGGTCTACAGTAAAATGGGTGCAACACAGGCAAGGTTTTTCCCTACCGAACACTCATTTTGATAATAAAGTAACTCAGTAACCGAATAATTAACTTTAGATTTGACAAATGTCACCAAAACAAGGATTGTTCTTTCCAGCGATACTGGAACTATGTACATACTCGTATAAGCGATGTGTTTTCGAACTTCTTCCAAAGGGTTTATGAGAATCCTGTGTTAATAACTATATTTATACCTATTGTAACGTTTGTGATAAGAACTTTGATAATACTGGACAGTAATTGGCAAAAATGATTTCAAAGGGCATGATTCCAAGTTTAAGGGTTTTCATCCTATGGACGTGGTGAAATATCATCCTGCATTGTTGTACCTACGTTATATTTCTGTCTTAGCACGTCTTTAGTGTTATCTTTTTAATTTATCGATTCTAAAAGGTATTTGGCCTAATGTTTGGAAGTCTTCATTTATTTCAACCACTGTTTTAGGAACGGGAACAAGTCTTATATATCAAACTATAGAGGTCAACTTGTCATTTATGCGCCAAAATTATTCGAAAAATTCATTTAAAAAACCATTCAAAAAAGATACAAGAATATTGTTTCGCCACATAAACATGGATTTATGAAGGTTTAATCTATCGCAAGCAACTTGATGGGGTTTTGCTCGGATGTTATTATTAAAAAAAGTCAAAAACGTCGCATATTAAAATGTTTAAAAAAGTAATGACCATTTATCTCCAATTATTTATCATATTTATGTTGCAAATAACAATTTCTTTATTTTAAAAACAAAACATCAAAAACGATATTTGGGGATTTCGGCATTCCTCAAGGAAACCATTTAGGTCCTTTTCTTTTTTTCACACTTCTTTTAATGTGTATTTGCTGTGGTGTCAAAAGTGTTGATAATTTTTGTGATCTTGGACTCAAAACTAGACTTCAATAAACATAGCTGATTATATTACTGACTAGGCATTAAAATGCATGTTGGTGTTTGTTTGTGGGTTTTCAAAAGAATTTCTAGAAAATTTATAATTTCTCTCTTGTTCGATCGAATTGTAGTTCCGTTTGGAGCCCGAGTTACCAAGTTAATATCAATAGACTGTAATCTGTGCAAAAACTATTTCTTCTTTATGCGCTTCGCTGCCTGCTATGGAGTCATGGTCATATCAACAAACATCTACAACCATACCTTAAATAATTTGTGTCTGATATTAAATAACTTGAAATCACTGAACCATCGAAGTTGTTGTTTTAATTGGCACGACTTATTCTGAAAATATGGTATCAGAACGCTTTCTAAATATTTACTCAGAATTTTTAAGATCTATTTAAAATCAAAGATTTAATAGAACACATTAAGGAATTCTCAAAGCTGTGTCTCCTGCAGCTTTTAATTGATATTGAAAATCAATATTGATTTTAATTTTTCATAATCTTGTTTAAAAAAAAATAATATCTCAATCGGTTGTCAGTGAGTGTTAGACAGGGTCGCACAGTGGAGCGAAAACATGAAAAAGTGGTCATCGGTTTCATACTATATTTCAAAAAATATGAAAAATAAGCAATTTTCCAAAAAAAAAAAATTAACATAACCCCTGAAACTAAGAATTTTCAAAATTTTAGCTTTAGGCAAATAAAATTAATTTTAAGGAGGAAAAACAATTAATATTTATCTCTTAATTCATATTACAAGTTTGATGTGCATTTGTGCCCTTTTTTAAATATGTATTTCGAGACATCGTTCACAATTTAATTTGAATGTTATTTATATTGAATACCTATTGTTATAGTTAATACAAACAAAATGTCTTTTGTTTTTTCATGGTATTTTATTAAATAATCTATTACTTTTGAAGCATCAAGCTTAACTTCACCTTTCACTTTCATTTTTTCTGTAAAAAGAAGCGTAGTGCTCCCTGTACTTTGACGCCTTTACGCCTGTTTTGTCGCTCACTGAAGTTTTCAAAGTGTTCATTGTTATCGGTTTATGGGCGCGGTTCTTTTAAAAAGGTTAATGTGTTGAATTCCGTTTCAAGCCACGTTTTATACCGTTTTAAAATTTGATTTTTTTTGTAACTGCATTCTACAAATCTATTTTCCAGCTTCAAACAAAACTTGCGAAAAAATTGAAAAGAGTCCAATTTTTTTCCCACAGAATTTACTGTCGCTGTTTGGATAACAATATGTATATGTACGAGTATAGTCACTTAAGTCACGCCCATTAGCCTTTAAAATGTTGAAAAAATCTTCGTAAGTAAACACAACCATTTTCATTTAGTAAAAGACTTCAAAATTATTTGTGTACTAGACGATCGCTTTGTTAAAAAAACCAAACAAAAATGGCATTCATTTTTATAAAATCACAAGATTACTTTTTTTTTAATTAAGAGAGAAAAAATAACCGTTAGCATGAGAGCCATACTTTGTTTTGCCATTTAGTCTATAACAAATATCGATAACCTAAAGGAAAAATCTCTTTAACCAGAGCAAATAAGATTAAATTGATAAAAGGAGAATCCCTTACCCCCTCCCTCTTTCTATCATGTCAATGTATGCACTATTTCATACTTTTAGATTTCTTAATGTTAGTTATTATTATTTATAATGTATAGATGCCCCTACCCCCTTCTCCAGTTAACATACTTATTTTATTTAAGCGTTCTCAGCTCTGGGAAAGATTTTTAAGAATCCTACAGGGAGCGGGGTCGGATCCAATTTTTTGAAAATATGACTCCAAATAAGTACAAAATTTTTTTAAAGCCGAGCATATTTGAGCATTTTTTTTAAATTATCTTCAAACCTGAAATTAGGATTTTTTAAAAATACTCAAAAAATTGCATACCTACAAAATTTATTTCGAAGAGAAAACATAAAAAGGGCCTGAGAAAAACAAGTTACAAAAATTCTTCAAAATTCCATTTTTTTTTTATTTAAAAAATTCTGCATCTTTGAGTCCCTATTATTTGAAAATTAAAGAGTGTACATAAAAAAACTGGTTTATATATAAAGAGGCGACAATTTTCTATGCATGAATAAAAAAAAAATCACCCAATGTCCGGAATTTTGTACTAGACGTTCCACTGTGGGTCGGTCCATGTCCTCGTGTTCGTTGTGTTTGATGGGTTCCCTGGTCAAGTTTTTAAAACGTTTCGAATTGGGCATAAAAAAAACTTGCCAAGTAAGCCCATCAAATTTTAGTCAGTAATCATTAAATAATAAAATTTATCCATTACATTGTAGCTGTTTCAATATTATTCTACTTTAAATATTCGGTATTAAACCTTCATGAAGTAAGAACTTGGCGTACTTTTAGATCCCAGTACTTTTCACGGCTGACTTGTTACACAAAGGTTTTGGTATAGAAGAACTTGGCTCTTTTTTTAACATTTATGTTTTTTGGTCTGATACAAATTTTCTCTAAACATTTGAAAGAGAAAATGTTGGTATGCCAACTTAAAGCTTTTATTACTGTACGAATAAAAAATAAATTTCCAAAAAATAATAAAACATCCAATTTTCCAACAAAAAATAATTTTTTCTTTTCAAAAATTCAAAAAATATTTTTTTTTAGTCTTGAAATGCATTTTTTTTTAAACTTTTTAGAAGCTTCTCTATGAAAAATTTCATTAAAATCCGTTCTGTCGATAATGAGAAATTCAAAATTTGAAAAAATGGTTCTATGGTAGGTACAGTCAGTAACATCTTAATTTCATTTTTACTTGTGATATAGGTACTATAGGGCAAGTTCTGCATTTGGAAAAAAAATCGAACTCGAGATTTTGATCAAAGTTGACATTACGATGATAGCGAAGACGAAAAAAGTGGGTCCGGCAATTCCGTCTGTCTGTCTGTATGTCTGTACCTCGAACTACAGCCTAAACTACTGGAGGAATTTTTTTCAAACTCGGTAGTTAAGGGTCTTCGGTGATTCCCTAGAGGGGAAATTGAAATTTTTTTTTAGCTCCAAAACTAACGGTACCCCCCATACACCCGTAATGCAAAATCTTATTTATCTCGAAAACGGCTCTAACGATTTTGATAAAAAAAATTAGGTGTGATATTTTGGTCATGGTCTATATTTTGATCAAAAAAAAATTGGGGAGAAATGGTATTAGGGGTACCTGTCATAGAACCGTTTTTTTGATTTTTAAATTTCTCACCAACGGCTCTAACGATTTTAACCAAAAATTTTCACCAGGAGCTCCCTTAAGTTTAAAATAATATTGTATACAAAAATATTCAAAAAATTATTTGTTGGTTTTTTTTTGAAAATTTTTTTTTTTTTTGAAAAATCAATGTCTTCAAAACCTATGAACGATTACTTTTTTAAATTATTTCCTAAAATCAATATTATTAAATACCTACTTAAAATTCACATCCCACATTTTTTTCTTGAAAAATTTTAAAGAAATTTCTTATATGTATAAAAAAATGATTTAATAATAAACGATTTGTTAAAGTTTGTTCGCATAAATTCATACTTTTCTAGAAATTAGACGGCAATTTTATGCATTTGAACATTATTATCTCATTAAATCCATGTTTTATATATATAAAATGTATCTCAAATTCCAAAGTACTTTTACATAAGAGCAAGTTCGTGCGATCCAGTCGTGCATTTTATTTTTCTTCTTAAATTAATCGAAATAAAAAAAATTTATAAAAAATCTCGGAGTCGTTTTCAAGAAAAATACGATTTTCGAAAACCATATTTTAACATTTGTATGGTGGGTAACTTTAGTTTTAGGTATAACAAATTTGTTTCTCTTAAATCTTGTAGATTATATTAAGAAACTTTTATTTATCAAGTTTGCAAGTAATCGAGCATGGGGTTTTTGAAATATTTTTCAAAAAAAAAAAAACGATTTTTTTTTAAAAATAAAAAAAAAAAAAAAATAAATTTCACAATTTAAATACGCAATAATATTCAAACTTTGGAGAAATTTAAAATCGGTTGCACCGTTTTCGAGTAAATCAAAAACACAAAAATGGTTCCAACGGGGCTAAGAAAAATAACAATTTTTTGGAAATTTTTTTCAACCATTACCTAGCTTTAACTAAATGAAATAATTTTATGATTTTTTTTAATTCTCTGGGACAGTTTTTGAGAAAAAAAAATATTTATAAAATTTCGAAAAATAAAATGCACGACTGGATCGCATGAACTTGCTCTTATGTAAAAGTACTTTGGAATTTAAAATACACTTTATAAAAATAAAACATGGATTTAATGAGATAAAAATGTTCAAAAGCATGGAATTGCCGTCCGATTTCCGAGAACAAAACTTGGGATGCAAATTTTAAGTATTTAGTAGTATAGATTTTAGGAAAAAAATTCAAAAAATAGTCGTTCACGTTTTAAAGAAATTGATTTTGTGAATATTTTTATAAAATATGTATGTGTTTCTAATATTATATAAGTAACAGTTCATTCATGTTATTCTTCAAAATTATTAAATATATTAGCATTAAGGAAATATTTAGCAAAAATTTATCTTCGTAAGTATGACATCTTGAAATGAATCTTCAGACATGAACTAAATATTTTCGATTTATTTATTTAATATGTATGTAAATTGTACACACTCTGTGACAGAATTTGTCAGTAGCGAGCGTGCATTTTCAATTTTTTTATTTATTTATTGAAATTTAAGAGTATATATTATAGGGATACTGGATATGCAAATGGAGTTATGGTAGCAATATTTTATGAAACAACTTCAATAAGAGTTTCAAACTCTGATCTTGAGAGAAGCCAGTCTTTCAATTGTTTTAAAAATATGAAAAAATATTACAAACAGTCTGACGTATCTCAACCGGAAGTTTATTAAAAAAAAAAACCATATTATTTTAAAATTAAGAGGGCTGTTGCTGAAAATTTTTGGTTAAAATCGTTAGAGCCGTTAATGAGAAAATCGTAAATAAAAAAAAACGGTTCTATCACCATTAACAACCTTTTGCCCCAAAATTTTGTTTACAAAACTGTAGTCCATGTGCATTATAATATCACACATAATTTTTTTTTATCAAACTCGTTAGAGACGTTTTCGAGATAAATAAGATTTTGCAATACGGGTGTATGGGGGGCACCGTTAGTTTTGGAGCTAAAAAAAAAATCAATTTGCCTTCTAGGGAATCACCGAAGACCCTTAACTACCGGGATTGAAGAACATAGGCCTAGTGGTTTAGGCTCTAGATGGAGGTACAGACATACAGACAGACAGACGGAATTGCCGGACCCACTTTTTTTCGTGTTCTCTATTATCGTAATGTGAACTTTGATCAAAATCTCGAGTTCGATTTTTTTTCCAACTGCAAAACTTGCCTGTATATATGGTTCAGATAAGTATTGTTAAATTAATTTGTGGAACAATAAATAGAAATATTGCTCTTGCTTTCAATTCAACTTTATTTCAAAAAAACTAACCTACAAGAGTTATATACTCTATTTTTGCCTTTCACATTTCTGCCATGAAACCATTCAGAGAGTTCGTTCAGTTAACGGTTTGATGCTATATTCGAGTAAATTTGCAAATCGTCGTTTTAATTTAGTTTCATACTGAAACAGTATTAACATCGTACTAATTCAGCTAAAATTTTGAGGAATTAATTTTTAAAATTCTAGGTCTATCTCGTATTAACAAGTTCGTGGAAGCCAGTCGTGCATTTTATTTGCTAAGTTTTGTTTAATTTTTGAAATCAAATTGATAATGAGTTACTTCTGTTATTTTTAAGCTAAATTATTTGCTCAGGAGTAAACGATAGAAGAAACGGAAGATGTCAGCAGCACTACCGATTTCAGGACAGTGCACGCAACCGTCTGTGGGTGTTGTCAATTCTCTAGTGTCCACCCTACTGCAGACATTATTAACAGCTCAATGTTTAATATCACCGCCTGAATCGTTGCCGAAAGATTACGGAAATTATCTTCTTAACCAAGGATTAGGAATCTATGATTTTGTTGTTATTGGAGCTGGAACTGCAGGATCGGTTATAGCAAGCCGACTTAGCGAAAACCCTAATTGGAAGATTTTAGTTCTTGAAGCAGGAGGTGATCCTTCACTGGAATCTGAGGTAAACAAATTTTAATAATAATAATCGGTTAAATGTCTAAATGGCCTTTCTTTTCAGATTCCGGCATTGTTCTTTGTAAATGAACATTCTGAATTTAGTTGGAACTATTTCACTGAACCGGATGCCAAAAGCTGTTTGGGAATGAAAAATCAAGTGTGTTACTGGCCTAGAGGAAAAATGATTGGTGGATCAGGTCAAATAAATGGAATGTTGTATGTTCGTGGAAATCGGGAAGATTATGACAATTGGGAACGTAAGGGAAACACCAATTGGTCATGGCGCGATGTGCTGCCCGTCTTTGAAAAGTCCATTCTTCCCAATAAATTAAACGGTTCGGAAGCTAGAGGGGGAACCATTGTTAATCCATTTGAGGTAAGCTTACCTGAAATAAGGGAAATGCTTTTTGACGGAGCTGAGGAACTGGGAATCCGAAGACTCAAGGCTGTCAAAGAGGGAGCTGATATTGGATATGTAGCAGTGCCGGGAACTATTGAGAACGGACGCAGAGAAAGCACCGGAAAGAGCTACCTGGCTAAAGTAAGAAGCAGACCAAATCTTCATGTGATTAAGAACGCAATTGCAACAAAAATCATTTTCGACGAAAAAAAGAAAATGGCTACTGGAGTCACATTCCTTTATAAAAATCAACATGAGTTTACAGTTAATATTTCTAAGGAAGTTGTACTCTCTGCTGGAACCATAGATTCACCAAAACTGCTAATGCTTTCGGGTATAGGTCCGAAGAACCATTTGAAAAGTCTCGGCATTCCAGTGGTGAAAAACTTAAGAGTTGGCGACAATCTGCAGGATCATGTTGGAATCCCTCTGCTATTTAAGATCAACCATAGTAAAATTAAGCCCCAGACAATGCGAGACCGCCTTGATACTATTTATACATATCTTCTGAATCAAACAGGACCATTGGCAAGTAATGGAATTCTCACAGTCATAGGATTCATAAATTCTGATATTACTTCATCCAGTCCCTATCCGGACATAACCAACCACCATTTATTCATGCAAAGCGGATCTTCAGACTTAGATATTTGGCTTAAGGGACTGGGTTTGTCTGATCCAATCGCCAACAGTATTCGAAGCGCTAATGAAAACGACCATATTATGGCAGCTGATGTCAATCTCTTGAGACCAAAATCGAAGGGAACTTTACGCTTGCGGAGTTCTAATCCGAAAGATTCTCCAAAAATGTTTTCCAACTATTTAGCCCACCCAAAAGATGTAGAAACCATCTTGCGAGGAATTAAATTTCAAATGCAAATGGAGCAGACATTTGCATACCGAGAACAAGACGCACAGATTATTCAAATCGACCTTCCTGAATGTGACCAATTTCCCTTCAAAAGTGACGAATACTGGAAGTGTTACATGAAATACATGACCTTAACTATTTATCATCAGGTGGGAACAGTCAAAATGGGGCCGGACACGGACCCATGCTCTGTTCTAGATTCGAAATTGCGGGTTAAGGGAATTAAGGGTCTAAGAGTTGCTGATGCTAGTATCATGCCAGATATTGTGAGTGGAAACACAAATGCTCCAACCATAATGATTGCTGAGAGAGCTGCTGAATTCATCAAAAAACAACATAGTCAGAGTGGTTCATAAATGTTGTGTTCAATTAATTATTTCCAAAAATATCAAAATGGACATTTTTACATTTAATCAAATCAAGAAAAACCCAATTTAAGCAATTAAAAAATTTAAACTATTTGTTAAGTTTGACAAGTTTAATTGTATTTCCCTAAAAGACACATTTAAGGGAACATGATTGCTTAATCATAAGCATAAGTCACTCAGGTATTTTGTGACTTTTAACTTAAATAATCGAAGAATTTCGAAATTTGAATTTGAAAGTTGAGCAGTATTTGGAATGGAATAAAAGTTTTAATCGTTGTCTTAATTTGTTTTAAAGAGAATGTGTACAGTTTTTTTTTCAGGACATACTTTTTTGTACACTTAGGCCGATTTGTTTCACTAGGAGTTGGACATAACTTGAGGATTTTTATTTTCAACTCGTGATTTTGTTTTTATTCACTCAAAGTTGACGTTTTCAACTTTCGATTTTCAACTCTTTTTTAGATTTTCCCAACTCCCGGAAAAAGTAGAATTGACTGAGCAAACTTGAGAGTTGCCATAAAACATTGTTTTTTTTTTTAATAAAATACATGTATTTTGTTTCAAAAGTTTGCTTATTCAGTTTTCACAACAAAAAATTAAAACAAAATATATTGGTCTAACGTTCCGCAGAAATTATTTTTGGGAAAATTGGCCATCAACTTCGTCGAGCAGTAAAAGTGAAGACAATGTAACTGACCCATTGTACATTGAAAGAAGATAACAAAAGATGTTCCGCGCATTAGAGTTGTAAAGTGTCACGACCGTGAATTCTTTCAAAACAGACAGCAATAATATTGCAAAACTTGATAGAGGATTCACTTCCTTGCAACGAGAGACCATAATAGTTTCAAATTAGCTGTGACCTTAGAACTTAAGTTCTCCTTTAAATACCTATATCTCGTAATTTGCGCCAAATCACAGAGTTATTGGTAGCACTACGATTTTATGCGCTCGGATCAATCCAAATGACTATTCTTTAGTAGAGTAAGCACATCCACTGTATAGGCGTCGATAACCCGATGATAACGGCAGAACTATTACAACGAAAGTGAAAGGAAATGATTTCGTGGTCAGGAAAAGTTGTATCGTTCCATATTCGCTACTTCTTTGAAAAACATTCAAGGCACATTGTAACGTTGAGTATTGCAATTTGGTGAAGTCCGTTGAATAAATTCGTAAATATTACACAAAAGGTAGCGATATGGCCGTTTTTGGCATCCAAACATCCAATACCGACCATGAATTTACGCGCTATCAAGTTGGTAGATATGTGAACTGCAATGAGGCAATTTGGCATGTATTCTTATTCCCTATTCACGAACACCATCCCACTGTTGTACATTTGGCGGTGCATCTGGAGAACGGTCAAAGAGTATATTTCACAGCGTCGAATGCTGCTCCTCAAAGTGCTGCTGTTCGTAGGCCAACATCATTTGAATCAGTACGAACTGTTGCAGCATGTCGAGAGCTCAATTTGCTTGAAAACGATACTCATTGGGACACGACAATCGCTGAAGCAGTTCTTCTGCATCTCTAAGTCATCTAATCCACGTGACCTAGGGAACAAATACAAAAATAACATGTCAGAAGCCATTTTACATCGAATTCGTGTCAGTTCAAGAAATCCTGATCTAGAAGCGAATGAGGAGATGCATAACCAGGCTTTGCTCTTGATCGAAGATATGTGTTACCTCATGTGTGGCAGTTTGTTAGTCAGGTAGGAATGCCAGCGCCAGATCGCGGAGTGAATGACGCAATAGAGAATTGGAACGTGAATGTGAATATGAATGATATGAATTAGACCAATCTGTTCAAAGGAATGTACCCCTGTTGAACCCAAAACAGATGGAAGTCTATGATACATTAATAAATTTTTCCTGGATGCTCCTGGTGGAACAGGAAAGGTGCGCTATGTCTCATTCAGCGTTGAAATTGCCATTAAACATTGCGAAACACTCTGCAATGCCAAAAATTTCAAAAGCCTCAAATATCATCATCTGGGACGAATGCACTGTGGCACACAGAGGCGCATTGGAAGCTCTTGCTCAAATTTTAAAAGATCTGCCCAATGACTCGAGAATTTTTGGACGATTTGCGTAAAACACTGCCAGTCATTCCAAGATCGACTGCTGCCGATGAAATAAACGCTTGCCTCAAATCATCAAATCTGTGGTGCTATGCGAAGAAACTTCAACTGGAAGCAAATACATATGAGAGTTGCTGAAGATTTCTCCGAGAAATTGCAGACTATCTCTCGACGAATCGAGTGGATTGAATTCATCTCCTCAAACCCCATTCCGAGGATTCCAATGATCCCAACGGATATGGCCTTTGAGTTTAAACGAATTCAGTTCCCGATTCGTCTTGCCTTCGCCATGACGTAAGTGTTCCCAAATCCTTGTTTTGGTTTATCCACATCAAGACCCATTACCTCGCGAAATTTCCTTTGGACATCTTGCTTCCTTATTCTTTCTGCCTACTTAGTTCCAATAATTTCATCAATATGGGACATGACCGTTTTGACTTTGTTTCAGTGATTTCACTTAACACTTTTCCGCCAATCATCGTTAAAAATAGTCCGTGGTTTACAACAGTAACTACTTCGTCATTAACATTAATCTTATATTCGAAATGTTGAAGATCGAGGGTTTTTCCAATATTTACTATTTGAACACTTCAGTCTCAGGGGAACAATTGAGGCCATAAACATGTTTGCATCCGTTATTGTTTCACCATAGTAACACATGATTACTATTTTTTGTTAATAGCTACTTTGCCCAGATGAAATGGACATTTTAAATAATTTTGTAGTTACTCTGCCGTAAAAAAAAATATTAACAAACATTTTAAGCCTGTGAAATATCCAATTTTATTGTATTTAACTGTTTCCGTTTTTGCCCTTGTTCGCAGGATTGACGGAACTGACACGAAAATGATAAAATAAAATACATTTAAAGTAAGTCATTACCATAATTCTAGCACCTCATCCTTCAAATTGATTGATTTGATTGTGGCATTGATGGGAATGAACGGGCGGACGAACTGGCCAGGCGAAGATCAGCCCTTCATAGCTCACTTGCACAAAGAGTCAACATTTCGCTCGGAGTTATGAAGGACAAAATTCTCTCGATTTTTTTTAGCGAAACAAACAGTAGCCGGAGCAGTTTAACTTACTGCATTATATCTAGAAATACTTGGCCTACCTCTAAAATCCTGAATACCTGATCTGATATGCAGACCCATGCAGGGCCTAGCCATTTATCGTAGATACCTTCAGCGGACATTGGCCAATGGGAGGGCATGCAGCGAAAGGATATTATTTCATTTATTCGTGATTGCTTAAAACTGTAACAGCCTTATTTATTATTTTTCACTAATACTGGGTTCAACCTCGGAATAGTTAAACCGAGCCGAAGCACTTACTTCGGGTTTACGCCACGTCAAACAAATCCTTATTTAAAATTATTTTCTTAGCCGTTTTAGCTACGCCTTCCTAATGTCAAATATACTGGGAAAAAAAGTGACAAATCTAAAACTCTGGTTATTATACACATAAATCAAACCCCAGCTGATTTCCATTATTATTCATTTTATTATCATTGTATGCATATTAGAAATTGGATACATTTAAAATTGGATTGTATAAAGTTCAAATCCAATAAATAAATGTACCAACCACATTTCGTTCCAAATAGCGTACAACTGTTAGAGCGTTTGGAAAATATAAATAATTTTTATTGCAAAATAACTATCCTTTTTGTCTTACTAAAACGAAAAAAAAATTGCTTACACTCCTTTTAGTAAATTTCACAACATGTCATCTCAAAATAACATTTAGATACTAAAACGGCCTTAAACCTCCTATGAACCAGTTTTAGCTTATTCCACCGCTTTTTCATTATAAATAAGGTGTTCAGGTTTAGAGCCGTTGTAAAGTCGAAGTAACTTTACTCCGTCGCTAAAACGAGTTAGTAAATAAGGCTGTAAGATCATAGAGTATCTTATAGTTTAGTCCTGAGCTAATATTACAAAAAAGAGCAAGACACAAATTTAACAATATTGAAAATATTCACCCCTATTCCAGAATTCGGCAAATGAGCTAAAGTGACAGTTTCAATTAATTTCCAAACTTTTGCTATTACTGAATCCGACGAATGAAAGTTGAACGAATGTCGGTAGCATGCTCTGCACCACCGACATTCGGTTCAACTTATCTGGGGCCTATTGCACCAACTACAAATTACAAGTACAAATTTGTGATTAAAAAAAATTACATATAAAAAAAACTCGATTTTTACAAATTTGTTAAAAAAATGCTTGTAATCACAATTTTGTGAGATGGTGCAATAGGCCCCTGGTATTACTAAATCCGCAATCCATCCGCACTCCATACAATTTCTATCATTTTACATTCGCACCAATTTCGAGACGAATCTGATGTGAATTTTTAATTAAACGAAAAAAAAAAACAAAAATTAACAATGGAAAGCACAAGAATATAATTCAAAAGCTTATCATAATGAATGTTTAAGTATTTATTAAACAAATTTTAATAGAAAACGGACAACTAACAACGCAACCGGAGAGCCGGAAATTAAAAAAAAAAAAAAAAAGAGAGCACACGGTTGGTATTGAACCGTCCTCCATCCAAGTACTAACCACTCAAAACGATGCTTGATTTCATTGATCGATAGCGATACTACCTAGGCCGGTTGACTAAATGTCTGTAGCTGAACTGACACTGTCGATACGAAAGTTCATAAATGATAAGGTAATTTTAGGAATAGGTAATGTAGTTCATCCGGCGAATTTCATAATTCAGTTTTACAGCGGATGCGAAAGGATCGAGTTAACTCAACTGTACATGATCAGCATAAATATACAATGAACAATTTTTAGTTTTTGATGCAAGCTCATTAACGTACATATATCGAAAACAATAAGGGCTCAAAAATGGAACCTGGAGGGACGCCAGTAACATTAGGTAGAAAGTCAGATAACTTGTCACTAACTTGAACTGTTTCTTTTCTATTGGTAAGGTAGGAAAAAAGTAACTTTGCAGAGCCTAATGAAAAGTTATATAGCTGCATCAGTTTTTTTTTACATAATTTTACATGATTGACTGTATCGAATGCCTTTGAAAAGTCAAGTAATACTAGAAAGGTTACTTCATTCCTATCCAACGCCTGCCTTATATCGTCAGTTACGCTCAACAATGCTGTGATACAACTGTGTTTTCCACGTTGCTTTGGATTGAGAATATTATTTGACGTAAGATATGCACTGATTTGCTATTGAAGAATTCTTTCAAAAACTTTGGATAAAAATGAAAGAAAAAATGGCGAAATTGAAATTGGTCTAAATTCAACACCTCTGAGTTTTTCGGGATAGGTACAATTTTGGCCAATTCCCATTGATTGCGGAACTCTCTCGACATCAAATTTTTATTGAAAATGAAGGTTATATGAGGTAGAATATTTGGTAAAATCATTTTAAAAATTGAGGGATGAATTTCATCCGGTCCAATAGCATTAGATTTTATGGAAAACACACTTTCAAAAATATCAGCACTATCCACCGCTTGAAAACCAAAATCATCAAGACGATTTGATTGATCCGCAGACGAAAATAAACAGAGGTTGCAATGATCAGAAAACAAATTGTTTGTTAAGAATATTTCTATCAACATTTTCAATTCGTTCACCTCTCGACTAACCGATACTTATAGTCGTAACGTTTCCAAAAATTATAGGTTTTCATCGCGTCGATGCATTAAAGACCGTATATTGCGTGTAAGCCATGGCTAATCGCTCGCTTTTATAAGGATTTTAATATTTTCATTTAAGAACTGCAGTTGTTCGATAGACGACGATAAATGCAAAATATTATCCCAATTTGTACCTCTTGTGTGGCCTTCTAAAATCTCATGATCAATAGAATGAAAATCACGAAATGTAACCGTTTTGGTAAAATGATCAACATTAAAGTTCAGCGTTAAGAAAATTAAGTCGTGCTTCGAAAACGCAGGTGCAGAGAGCTGGTCGTACAAAGCAACTTACTTTACTTAAATCACTGACGAAGAACAATCCAATTGGCGCGGGTAGATTCTAGCGTTCTTTTAATGACATCTGTCAAATCCGATGTTTATTAGTCAGTTACTGATGCCAAACCACCATGGTAAGTTACACGATTAAACATCACGTCCACGTGATAAACTTCAGTATCAAAATGTCTTTTCCATAGTGCAAAGCGTTGCGCCCATTTTATGGTGGACGTTTCGTGACCAAATTTGAGACGATCGGTTCGGTAATCAATCAGCTAACATTCGAACGTCGGTCGAGTTAATCGCCGCGGTCCGAGAAAGTGTACAGCAGAACCCGAGGGAACTTGGGGAATTTTGCGTCGGGACTGGTGTTTGATCAGTTCAAGCTCCAACTGTCCTAGGGGCTCTTCCCACCCAATGAGTTTTACCTTGTCGTGGTGGGGGGGCTTACGTCTATTTCTCCGGATAACCCAGCTGGAGATTTAGACAACTAAGAAAACTCAAAAGTGACCAGAGGAGTCACGGCCAAACATGAAGTAAAGCGATTGAGATTGTCTTTTGATCTGTTTTGTTTTTAGCAATCTTGGAAATATGATGTTAAAAATAAACGATGCGATCGTTGAGATCACGAAGATTGCTTAGGACTATTGTTCCTAAAAATAAAGACTAATAAAAGGGTGCACACTCCTAGTGGTTGGTTACTACTTCGTCTTTACTTAAGCTATCTATGAGGTAGGCCCCCTAATGGGAGAATCGTGGTGGTTGTGGTTTATTCAAAATGCGGAGACATATGGTTTTCAAGCGTGCTTGAATTCAGGAGGTGTTAGATAGACCTCGCCTTTAAGCAAGAGGTGTGCACATGCACATGCTGCAACATGTCACAGCTTTGCTACTGAGTTGGCTTCGGCAGACTCGGGGCTAATGGTTAGGGCTCAATCTGAATCCCATGTGGGTAGGCCCACCGTGGAATAAAGTCTTGATTGATAGGTGTCCACGTAAAACACATATAGGTTCTGTCCTAGGGGCTCAAAATTCACAACAATAGGCAACACTATTTGTTGGCTTCGGCTCCGGAGCGTTTGGAAGAAGACCCCAATTTTAGCCGAAAAATCATTTTTAGCGACGAGATCTAGCTGTGTTAACAAGCAAAATTGACGTACACGAGTCGACACCAACCCACTCGAAGTTTTAAAAAGTTACCGTTTTGGGTGGCTTTTTGGGGCGGTGGAAGGATGATAACCAATTCTGTATGACCTACATTTAACCATAATTTTTGTTTTTATAATTTATACGCGCTTAAGGGCTTACTGTGATAACCCTTATACATAATATTTCATATAAACATGGCATGAACGATGTGGTAATTATGAAGGGGGGAGAAAGGAGGTGTCACTGAACAGTGGTCTTTAATGTTTGCAAATTAAAATGGCAAGGCGACTAAAAAATTGAAAGTGAATTGATGAGCATTGAGGAGAGGAATGCAACTGGCTACCACGAGTGAGCATTGATTGTGAAAGAAGGGATATAACAAGGAAAGACATGAAACATTTCGACCGTGGTCTTCAAGAGATGGAATTGATCCGATGATAGTTCTGTTTCCTATCAGGTTTATCGCTCTGTTTGAATTCTATTCAGTAAATGAAGAAAAGTTTGGGCTGCACCTGCCCAAATATGTCAATTGCCTCATAAATTGTAGCCAGATCAGAAGCGGTTAGAAATTTCTTACAACGATATGGAAAGCTTAAGCATATAGCAGACTGCATTAGGCGGTCTCGAAAATGTGGTCATTCCAACGAAGATCGTCGCGTCGTTGACACGGAGAAAACTGGAAGTTTTTCGGCTTCTGTAAGGCAAGTGCCAGTCAAGAACAATGGGATAAGGGGTAAACGTTTCTTCTACGACAATAGACGACATGTCGTTTCAGCAGGACGGTGCTACGTGCTGAGCATAACTATGGAAAAAATATATGAAGGGCCGGCTCTCTTCTGTGATTACAGCAGCTGACAAGCGACTCCCCAGCCAAAATTAAAGAAAAAACCGGTGTAAAAGCAAGCGTCTGGACTGTTCAAAGAACTATTTCTAATGCTGAACATTTAAAACGTCTAAAAATAAAGACGCAACGCCTCGATTTCTGCAGAGCGCATATGACCCGGACGGAGGAGTGGCAGTTTGTAGTCTTTTCAGACAAAAAAAAATATTTTGGAGGGTCCCGATGGATATGGTTTTTACTTTCATGATCTTCGAAAGAAAGAGCATACTTTAGATAGACTGCACAGCCGTGCTGGTGGTGTCATAGTATGGGGAGCCATTACGTACTATGGCACCATTGAATTACAATTTCTTACTCGTCTTATGAATGCTACAGCATACAATGATGTATTAAAAAAGGCTTTCCTTGAAATCAATGATAATTTTGGGCCCTTGCAATGAAAGTTCCAGCAGGATAACGCCCCTATCCACACCTCTAAGTTTCGTAAGATCTTGGATTGAGTTTCAAAAGGTGCACTTACTAACCTGGCCGCCATACTCGCCCAACCTCAACATTATAGAAAATGTTTGGGGATGGTTAGCACGCAAGGTTTACGAGTCTGGAACTCAATATTCAACTGAATCGGAACTCATTGAAGGAATAAAAAGTGCCTGGGAGACTATTTCACTGGATTATATAAAGAAACTACATATATGACTCCTTACCCAACAGGTTGTACGAGGTCATAGTTAACCGTGATGGCACAACACATTATTAATTCTTTTATAAATAAGTTATAAATTTATGGAATTAAAATAAAAAAAATTATTCGGTGGTATTCTCTTTCTAATTTCTTATCTTATTAGTACTTTAAATTTTTACTTTCAAATAATGTTCAAATAAATTTTCATTCGTTAATGTTGGTTCAGCAGAAACACTTGTTTAAATATTTATTTATTTTGTTTACGCACGATAGTTTTAAATTCTACACAACACTTTGTTTTGTTTCGAATTAAAGTTTAAAGTACGAGTAGTTTAGTTTGCTGAGCTTGACTATTAGGTACTATAAGCACCTAACATTTTTTTCATTTTTTGTGTGAGGTGGTATGAAAATTTGGTTTTCCTCAAAAAAATATATTATTAAGTATTTTAACTTATGCTCTTTTAAGAAATTATAAATGTGCTAAGAATTTATTTATATTTTACAAATAAATAATTTTTAAAATAAACAGTTTATAAAAAAAGAAGCCCATCAAAAGTGTGGAACTAAATTAATAAATTAATTAAAATCAAAATCAATATTTACAATAGGATTTCTTCTTAAATAATAAAAGTGCAATATTGTGTTGTGTGGGCCAAATTTATTAGTTCTAGATTTGTTTGAGCAAGACTGTCGGAACCAATCCGTGTCAAAGTTCAAAATTTTAAAAACAATAGTCAGGAATTTTCTTAAATTTTATATACAGTGGGGCCTTATTTTTCGAAGTGCTTAATTCGGTGTTGTGATTTCCCTTTCCTTAAATATTTTTCGAGAGGAAATTAATGTGATCATCGTTTTTGGGTTAAATTTTCTTTCAAGGTAAAAACAAGCTTTGAAGTACGCAGACTTTGTAAATGATAAATCAAATGTAATGCTGGAACCATATGTCGTATAGTTCAATTTGGGCCATAAGAAAATGGTTATCATCGTTCTGTAGCACTCGTCATTGACACATTCACATCGAACAGTAACTTTTTGAGGAAGCATTGTCACCTGCTGACCGTCGTATCGTCAATACTATACATCAATTTTGCTTTGTTAACACAGCCATTCATCCAGAAATACCCATTGGGTCTAAGAATGATTTTTCGGCCAAAATAGGGGTCCGCTTTTAAACACTCCGAAACCCAGTCAGTGGTCATGAACTTTGAGCTCAGTTGGATCTTGTTGAAGTCAGTAAGAGGAATCGACTAGGAATCGGGTTCCGGTCGTCTCAAATTTGCCCACAAAACGTTGCAGGTTAGACTGTAAAGGGACACCACGTCTACAGTAAAATGGGCGCAACACAGGCAAGGTTTTGCCCAACCGAACACTCATTTTGATAATAAAGTAACTCAGTAACCGAATAATTCACTTTAGGTTTGACAAATGTCACCAAAACAACATGGCCACCACCAGCTGCCAAAATCTACTCGCGCCAATTGAAAAAAATTAGCTGTGATGACCTATAAGGATTGTTCTTCCACCGATACTGCAACTATGTATATACTTATATGCGATATGCTTTCCAACTTCTTTCGAAGGGTTTATGAGAACACTAATGACTGTTAATAACTATAATTATAAATATTATAACGTTTTTGATAAAAGCTTTGATAATACTGGACAGTAAAAAGGGTTTTCATCCTATGGACCTGATGAAATATCATGCTTCATTGTTATACCTTACATTTCTGTCTTAGCACGTCCTTTGGGTTACGTTTTTTTTTTTTAATTTATCAATTCTAAAAGGTATTTGTCCGACTTCCGTTTGGAAGTCTTCATTTATTTTACCACTCTTTTAGAAACGGGAACAAGTGTTATATATCAAACTATAGAGGCTAACTTGTCATGTATGCGCCAAAAGTATTTAAAATTCATTTAAGAAGCCAATCAAAAAAGATACAAGAATGTTGTTTCGCCACATAAACATGGATTTATGAAGGTTTAATCTATCGCAAGCAACTTGATGGGGTTTTGCTCGGATGTTATTATTAAAAACCAAAGTCAAAAACGTCGCATATTAAAATGTTTAAAAAAGTAATGACCATTTAGCTCCCAAATATTTTTCATATTTATGTTGCAAATAACAATTTCTTTATTTTAAAAACAAAACATCAAAAAAGATATTTAGAGATTTCGGCATTCCTCAAGGAAACCATTTAGGCCCTTTTCTTTTTTTTCACTTTTTTTAATGTGTATTTGCTGTGGTGCCAAAAATGTTGATAATTTTTGTGATCTTGGACTCAAAACTAGACTTCAATAAACATAGCTGATTATATTACTGACTAGGCATTAAAATGCATGTTGGTGTTTGTTTGTGGGTTTTCAAAAGAATTTCCAGATTCATACATCTTGAAAAATTTATAATTACTCTCTTGGGCCATAGAATATTGTAGTTGTGTTTGGAGCCTGAGTTACCAAGCTCATATCAATCGACTTTAATCTGTCTTTGAGATAGCGAATTTTCAAAATTCAAAAAAAATTGTTTTTTAAAGACTTGAAGTGCAATGTTTTTTTTTAACTTTTTAGAAGTTTCACTATGAAAAATTTCATTAAAATCCATTCTGCCGTTATTTTTGTTATTTTAAAGCTAAATTATTTGCCCAGGAGTAAACGATAGAAGGAACGTAAGATGTCAGCAGCACTACCGATTTCAGGACAGTGCACGCAACCGTCTGTGGGTGTTGTTAATTCTTTAGTGTCGACCCTACTGCAGACATTATTAACAGCTCAATGTTTAATATCGCCGCCTGAATCGTTGCCGAAAGATTACGGAAATTATCTTCTTAACCAAGGACTAGGAATCTATGATTTTGTTGTTATTGGAGCTGGAACTGCAGGATCGGTTATAGCAAGCCGACTTAGCGAAAACCCTAATTGGAAGATTTTAGTTCTTGAAGCAGGAGGTGATCCTTCACTGGAATCTGAGGTAAACAAATTTTAATAATAATAATCGGTTAAATGTCTAAATGGCCTTTCTTTCAGATTCCGGCATTGTTCTTTGTAACTGAACATTCTGAATTTAATTGGAACTATTTCACTGAACCGGATGCCAAAAGTTGTTTGGGAATGAAAAATCAAGTGTGTTACTGGCCTAGAGGAAAAATGATTGGTGGAACAGGTCAAATAAATGGAATGTTGTATGTTCGTGGAAATCGGGAAGATTATGACAGTTGGGAACGTAAGGGAAACACCAATTGGTCATGGCGCGATGTGCTGCCCGTCTTTGAAAAGTCCATTCTTCCCAATAAATTTAACGGTTCGGAAGCTAGAGGGGGAACCATTGTTAATCCATTTGAGGTAAGCTTACCTGAAATAAGAGAAATGCTTTTCGACGGAGCTGAGGAACTGGGAATCCGAAGACTCGAGGTTGTCAAGGAGGGAGCTGATATTGGATATGTAGCAGTGCCGGGAACCATTGAGAACGGACGCAGAGAAAGCACCGGAAAGAGCTACCTGGCTAAAATAAGAAGCAGACCAAATCTTCATGTGATTAAGAACGCAATTGCAACAAAAATCATTTTCGACGAAAAAAAGAAAATGGCTACTGGAGTCACATTCCTTTATAAAAATCAACATGAGTTTACAGTTAATATTTCTAAGGAAGTTGTACTCTCTGCTGGAACCATAGATTCACCAAAACTGCTAATGCTTTCGGGTATAGGTCCGAAGAACCATTTGAAAAGTCTCGGCATTCCAGTGGTGAAAAACTTAAGAGTTGGCGACAATCTGCAGGATCATGTTGGAATCCCTCTGCTATTTAAGATCAACCATAGTAAAATTAAGCCCCAGACAATGCGAGACCGCCTTGATACTGTTTATACATATCTTCTCAATCAAACAGGACCATTGGCAAGTGTCGGAGCTGGCCCAATCGCAGGATTCATAAATTCTGATATCACTTCATCCAGTCCCTATCCGGACATAATCAACTTCCATATTTTCATGCAAAGCGGATCTTCAGACTTTGATATTTGGGCAAAGGCACTGGGTTTGTCTGATCCAATCGCCAACAGTATTCGAAGCGTTCTTGAAAACGACCACATTATGGTAGTTTATGTCATTCTCTTGAAACCAAAATCGAAGGGAGCTTTACGCTTGCGGAGTCGTAATCCGAAAGCTTCTCCAAAACTGTTTTCCAACTATTTTGCACACCCAGAAGATGTAGAAACCATCTTGCGAGGAATTAAATTTCAAATGCAAATAGAGCAGACGTTTGCATACCGAGAACAAGACGCACAGATTATTCAAATCGACCTTCCAGAATGTGACCAATTTCCCTTCAAAAGTGACGAATACTGGAAGTGTTACATGAAATACATGACTTCAACTATTTATCATCAGGTGGGAACAGTCAAGATGGGACCGGACACGGACCCAGGCTCTGTTCTAGATTCGAAATTGCGGGTTAAGGGAATTAAGGGTCTAAGAGTTGCTGATGCTAGTATCATGCCAGATATTGTGAGTGGAAACACAAATGCTCCAACCATAATGATTGCTGAGAGAGCTGCTGAATTCATCAAAAAACAACATAGTCAGAGTGGTTCATAAATGTTGTCTTCAATTAATTATTTCCAAAAATATCAAAATGGACATTTTTACATATAATCAAATCAAGAAAAACCCAATTTAAACAATTAAAAAATTTAAACTATTTGTTAAATTTGACAAGTTTAATAAATTGTATTTCTCTAAAAGACACATTTAAGCAAACATGATTGCTTAATCATAAGTATAAGTCACTCAGGTATTTTGTGACTTTTAACTTAAATTTCGAAATTTGAATTTGAAAGTTGAGCAATATTTGGAATGGAATAAAAGTTTTAATCGTTGTCTTAATTTGTTTTAAAGAGAATATGTACATTTTTTTTTTGAGGACATACTTTTTTGTACACTTAGGCCGATTTTTTTCACTAGGAGTTGAACATAACTTGAGGATTTTTATTTTCAACTCGTGATTTTGTTTTTATTCACTCAAAGTTGACGTTTTCAACTTTCGATTTTCAACTCTAAAGCTGGTCAACTTTAGATTTTCCCAACTCCCGGAAAAAGTAGTATTGACTGAGCAAACTTGAGAGTTGACATAAAACATTGTTTTTTTTTTGCTTACTTCAGTTTTCACTACAAAAAATAAAAAAAAAACGTTCCGCAGAAATTATTTCTGGGAAAATTGGCCATCAACTTCGTCGAGCAGTGAAAGTGAAGACAATGTAACTGAGCCATTGAACATTGAAAGAAGATAACACAAGATGTTGCCGCGCATTGGAGTTGAAAAGTGGGACGACCGTGAATTCATTTATTGCTTTCGTCTTTCAAAACAAACATGCGACATTGCGAAACACTCTGCAATGGCAAAAGTTTCAGTAGCCTCAAAAATCATAATCCGGGACGAATGCACAGTGGCACACAGGGGCGCATTGAAAGCTCTTGCTCAAATTTTAAAAGATCTGCGCAATGACTCGAGAATTTTTGGTGGCGCAATGATTTCACTATATGACGATTTGCGTAAAACACTGCCAGTCATTCCAAGATCGACTGCTGCCGATGAAATAAACGCTTGCCTCAAATCATCAAATCTGTGGTGCTATGCGAAGAAACTTCAACTGGAAGCAAATATGAGAGTTGCTGAAGATTTCTCCGAGAAATTGCAGACTATTGGTATTCGCCATGACTATTATCAAATCACAAGGCCAATCCTAGACTGTTTGTGGTCTCAACCATGAAAATCCATCACAAATCCGCTGGCTCGAATAGTATCCCTCCAATTGTTCTGCAACTCTGCAAAAACCACTGCGTAAGCTTTTCCATCTGTCCTACTCTTCTTTCAGAGTGGATGTAAAACAGAAATTGTCCAGGCAAATCCTCCTCCCCCTCTAATAATCGTCTAATTGCACTTACGTCCCTTCTTCACAAGGTCATGGAAACGCCGATCAATTTTCAGTTTAAGAAATATCTTGAGGAACGAAAGCTTCTTAATGACCGGCAGTATGGCTTTCGTATCACCGAACCCCTATTTCGCCCATAAAATTGGGTCATTGATGCGTTTTTTGCAATTCTGCCGCCGCACAGTGGCGCAAATTGGCTATTTTGGTTGCAAAAACTATAGCTCGTAAACATAATCGTGATTGTTTTTTTTTCCAGCTTGAAGGAAATTTCCAGGACTCTAAATTTTGTGAAAATTAAAAAAAAAAATATTAACAGGGTGTTTCAAAATTTTCTGCTGAAATACGACTTTAGGAAATGGACTTAATATTTTACCTCAAAAGATGTCAGTAGTAAATAACTGAAGTAAAAACAGGGTGTCAACATAACAAATTAATTTAATAATATAATTCAGGTTTAGCAGTGGAGAATAAATAAATTAATAAGTAAAAATAAATAAAAAAACTAGATTTCTTCAAGCATGTTAAATAGGTCTTCATTTTGCCGCATCCTTGAAACCTTGCAGGTACTTTGGTAAGTATATTTTTTGTAGTCTTTATTTTTGGATTCCTGAGCTTCTTCTGACAGTTCTCCGATTGGTAACGACTGATACTCGATTATACTTTGTCCATGAGCCAACAGTAGGTGTAAGCTGCTTTTCGGGATACTTTTCTTTCAATAAATTTGTTGTTTCCATTGCATAAACTCAGTTTAGAACGTTAAGTATAACTTTAAGCCTTCTTATCACCCCTCCATATTGACTCCATTTATACGAGCTGTAACATACGTTAGTGTTCCCAAATCCTTGTTTTGCCTTATCCACATCAAGACCCATTACCTCGCGAAATTTCCTTTGGATATCTTGCTTACTTATTCCTTCTGCCTACTTAGCGCCAATAATTTCATCAATATGGTGTAACGAAGCGTTACAATTTTAAACAATTTAATCACATTACCGAGCAAAATGCTACGATACCAACGACCCCTAATCATATTACCGAGCAAAACGCTACGACGCCTACATACCGCCTTATAACGGGTGATTTTTTTGAGGTTAGGATTTTCATGCATTAGTATTTGACAGATCACGCGGGATTTCAGACATGGTGTCAAAGAGAAAGATGCTCAGTATGCTTTGACATTTCATCATGAATAGACTTACTAACGAGCAACGCTTGCAAATCATTGAATTTTATTACCAAAATCAGTGTTCGGTTCGAAATGTGTTTCGCGCTTTACGTCCGATTTATGGTCTACATAATCGACCAAGTGAGCAAACAATTAATGCGATTGTGACCAAGTTTCGCACTCAGTTTACTTTATTGGACATTAAACCAACCACACGAATGCGTACAGTGCGTACAGAAGAGAATATTGCGTCTGTTTCTGAGAGTGTTGCTGAAGACCGTGAAATGTCGATTCGTCGCCGTTCGCAGCAATTGGGTTTGTGTTATTCGACCACATGGAAGATTTTACGCAAAGATCTTGGTGTAAAACCGTATAAAATACAGCTCGTGCAAGAACTGAAGCCGAACGATCTGCCACAACGTCGAATTTTCAGTGAATGGGCCCTAGAAAAGTTGGCAGAAAATCCGCTTTTTTATCGACAAATTTTGTTCAGCGATGAGGCTCATTTCTGGTTGAATGGCTACGTAAATAAGCAAAATTGCCGCATTTGGAGTGAAGAGCAACCAGAAGCCGTTCAAGAACTGCCCATGCATCCCGAAAAATGCACTGTTTGGTGTGGTTTGTACGCTGGTGGAATCATTGGACCGTATTTTTTCAAAGATGCTGTTGGACGCAACATTACGGTGAATGGCGATCGCTATCGTTCAATGCTAACAAACTTTTTGTTGCCAAAAATGGAAGAACTGAACTTGGTTGACATGTGGTTTCAACAAGATGGCGCTACATGCCACACAGCTCGCGATTCTATGGCCATTTTGAGGGAAAACTTCGGAGAACAATTCATCTCAAGGAATGGACCGGTAAGTTGGCCACCAAGATCATGCGATTTGACGCCTTTAGACTATTTTTTGTGGGGCTACGTCAAGTCTAAAGTCTACACAAATAAGCCAGCAACTATTCCAGCTTTGGAAGACAACATTTCCGAAGAAATTCGGGCTATTCCGGCCGAAATGCTCGAAAAAGTTACCCAAAATTGGACTTTCCGAATGGACCACCTAAGACGCAGCCGCGGTCAACATTTAAATGAAATTATCTTCAAAAAGTAAATGTCATGGACTAATCTAACGTTTCAAATAAAGAATCGATGAGATTTTGCAAATTTTATGCGTTTTTTTTTTAAAAAAAGTTCTCAAGCTCTTAAAAAATCACCCGTTACTACTTATAATCATTATTACACGTATCCAGTGTGTATCTGGAGTCATGTGATTAACACCCATTTTCATACACGTTCAATTTTGCCGTTTATTTCTTGTAATTCACACTGACTCCTAGCCGTAGATTTGATAAGTGGTCGTTGGGAAAATGACAAAATTGTCTTTTATTCTCGTCCAGTGTGGATACCAATCTAGAGTATAGAGTTTAAGATCGGGCCGCAAACAAAAACCTTGTATAAGGCGTTTCGGTGACAGATAGGCATTGCCGCATTGGTGAAGCTAATCTAAATTTTTTATAAAATAGTAGGGTTTCATTAGCTAGAGTAGGACAAGTTTTAGGATTATTAGGAGCATTAGCTAGAGTGGGGAATATTTATTATTTTTATTATTATTAAGAGTATTATTATTTACTAAACTAACCCGTTTCTTTCCTTTGATATCCTCTTCAAGGCAGCTCATTGGACAGGTTCTCTGTATAGAGTTCCACCCGTTTATTTCCCTAGGTTGCGTGCTAGGGACACAAGGCTTCCGATAAGGTTCCCGAATCCGTTTCTTTCCTTTGATCTCCTCTTCAAGGCAGCTCATTGGACAGGTTTTTTTTAGAGTTCCACCCGTTTATTTCCCTAGGTTGCGTGCTAGGGACAAGAGTTTTCTATAAGAATTCTCGACCGTTTATTTCCTTTGGGTTCCTCTTCAAGGCAGGTCACTGGACAGGTTCTCTTTTTAGAGTTCCACCCGTTTATTTCCCTAGGTTGCGTGCTAGGGACAAGAGTTTTCTATAAGAATTCTCGACCGTTTATTTCCTTTGATCTCCTCTTCAAGGCAGCCCACTGGACAGGTTCTCCTATAGAGTTCCACCCGTTTATATCCATAGGTTGCGTGCTAGGGACACAGGGCTTCCGATAAGATTTCCGACCGTTTCTTTCCTTTGATCTCCTCTTCAAGGTAGCTCACTGGACCTCTTTTTAAAGTTCCACCCGTTTAATTCCCTAGGTTGCGTACTAGGGACACAATATATGAAATACCGTGTTAGTTATTTAGGCTTATGAATACTGTATTATATGAAATACCGTGTTATTTATTTTCAGAAAATAAATATTGTTAATAAAAGTATATGAAATACCATGTTATGAATACGAAACTACGAAATAAAGTAATTGAAAGTTTTGGAGTATTAAAAAAAAAAAATATTTCATTCGGAGCTTTAGACACTCCAAGTTTGTTGCTTCTTTGGGAAGAACACCGACGAGTTTTACCTCAGCCACGAAGAAAAAGCTTCACAATGGGACATGACCCTTTTGACTCTGTTTCAGGGATTTCACTTAACACTTTTTCGCCAATCATCGTTAAAAATAGTCCGTGGTTTACAACAGTAACTACTTTATCATTAACTTTATATTCAAAAGGTTGAAAATCGAGGGTTTTTCCAATATTTACTATTTGAACACTTAAGTCTCAAGGGAACAATTGAGGCCATAAACATGTTTGCATCCACTGAACCAAATCGCGTAGGTGATATTGAAGAAAATATTTTGTTAATTTTTGAAGAATCAATTATTCAAATCAACAATTTTTCATAGTATTTTTCTTCATATTGAAGACTGAATATTCAAAATGAATAAGGTTTCTTCAAATGATGAATGATTTAGTATTTTATTCAAACGAATGAAATTTTGTCATATCTACGAAAACAATTTGTTAATTTTTGATGAAGCAATTATTCGAAAAGACAAATTTGTATTAAAAGTTTTTTTTACTATGTATGTATGTATTTACATCACAAGTAGCACAAAATGCAATAATTTCGGTATCACATTTCTTAGTTCATACGAAAACACGAGAGAGTTATTTGAGTAGCACTTTGAGACAAGATATTTTATGTATCACAGTGGCACAATAGGTAGAGCACAATCACGGCAAGCGAGAGGACTCGGGTTCGAATCTCGGTAGAGGCACAGAGGTAAATTTAAAAAAAATAACATTTAAAATTCTTTCATTCCAGCAAAAAATCACATAAAGAGTCGAATATAGTCGACAAGGAAAAATGAAGAGAACTCCAAAATAATCAACAATAACCAAACAGTTAATAAAAAACTTTATTTTTATTTATATAATTTCAAGAAAGAAGCATGAAATTTAATCAATTTCACAAAATTTTGTGGATTTAACACCATAACGAAAAATTTTATGCATTTCTTCAAAATGACAATATTTCTTGAATATAACAAAATTTTCTTCAAAACAACGGATAGGTTTCATTGACCGTATATTGATCACCCTTTCTTCAATTCTACCTACTTTTTCTTCAATATGACTACCAAATTTGGTTCAGTGTCCGTTATTGTTTCACCATCATGTGTTACTATTTTTTTGTAAATAGGCACTTTGCCCAAATGAAATGGAGGTTTTAAATAATTTTGTAGTTACTCTGCCGTCAAAATATTAACAAACATTTTAAGCCTGTGAAATATCCAATTTTATTGTATTTAACTGTTTCCGTTTTTGCCCTTGTTCGCAGGATTGACGGAACTGACACGAAAATGATAAAATAAAATACATTTAAAGTAAGTCATTACCATAATTCTAGCACATCGTCCTTCAAATTGATTGATTTGATTGTGGCATTGATGGGAATGAACGGGCGGACCAACTGGCCAGCCAAAGATCAGCCCTTCATAACTCACTTGCACAAAGAGTCAACATTTCGCTCGGAGTTATGAAGGACAAAATTCTCTCGATTTTTTTTAGCGAAACAAACAGTAGCCGGAGCAGTTTAACTTACTGCATTATATCTAGAAATACTTGGCCTACCTCTAAAATCCTGAATACCTGATCTGATATGCAGACCCATGCAGTGCCTAGCCATTTATCGTAGATACCTTCAGCGGACGATGGCCAATGGGAGGGCATGCAGCGAAAGGATATTATTTCATTTATTCGTGATTGCTTAAAACTGTAAGATACAGTATCTTATAAAGTTAGTCCTGAGCTAATATTACAAAAAAGAGCAAGACACAAATTTAACAATATTGAAAATATTCACCCCTATTACAGAATTCGGCAAATGAGCTAAAGTGACAGTTTCAATTAATTTCTAAACTTTTGCTATTACTGAATCCGACGAATGAAAGTTGAAGGAATGTCGGTAGCATGCTCTGCACCACCGACTCGGTTCAACTTATCTGGGGCCTATGCACCAACTACAAATTACAAGTACAAATTTGTGATTAAAAAAAATTACATATAAAAAAAAATCGATTTTTACAAATTTGTTAAAAAAATGCTTGTAATCACAATTTTGTGAGATGGTGCAATAGGCCCCTGGTATTACTAAATCCGCAATCCATCCGCACTCCATACAATTTCTATCATTTTACATTCGCACCAATTTCGAGACGAATCTGATGTGAATTTTTAATTAAACGAAAAAAAAAAACAAAAATTAACAATGGAAAGCACAAGAATATAATTCAAAAGCTTATCATAATGAATGTTTAAGTATTTATTAAACAAATTTTAGTATTTATTAAACAAATTTTAATAGAAAACGGACAACTAACAACGCAACCGGAGAGCCGGAAATTAAAAAAAAAAAAAAAAAGAGAGCACACGGTTGGTATTGAACCGTCCTCCATCCAAGTACTAACCACACAAAGCGATGCTTGATTTCATTGATCGATAGCGATACTACCTAGGCCGGTTGACTAAATGTCTGTAGCTGAACTGACAGTGTCGATACGAAAGTTCATAAATGATAAGGTAATTTTAGGAATAGGTAATGTAGTTCGTCCGGCGAATTTCATAATTCAGTTTTACAGCGGATGCGAAAGGATCGAGTTAACTCAACTGTACATGATCAGCATAAATATGCAATGAACAATTTTTAGTTTTTGATGCAAGTTCATTAACGTATATCGAAAACAATAAGGGCTCAAAAATGGAACCTGGAGGGACGCCAGTAACATTAGGTAGAAAGTCAGATAACTTGTCACTAACTTGAACTGTTTCTTTTCTATTGGTAAGGTAGGAAAAAAGTAACTTTGCAGAGCCTAATGAAAAGTTATATAGCTGCATCAGTGTTTTTTTACATAATTTTACATGATTGACTGTATCGAATGCCTTTGAAAAGTCAAGTAATACTAGAAAGGTTACTTCATTCCTATCCAACGCCTGCCTTATATCATTAGTTACGCACAACAATGCTGGATACAACTGTGAAAACCAAAATCATCAAGACGATTTGATTGATCCGCAGACGAAAATAAACAGAGGTTGCAATAATGAGAAAACAAATTGTTTGTTAAGAATATTTCTATAAACATTCTCAATTCGTTCACCTCTCGACTAACCGATACTTATAGTCGTAGCGTTTCCAAAAATTATAGGTTTTCATCGCGTCGATGCATTAAAGACCGTATATTGCGTGTAAGCCATGGCTAATCGCTCGTTTTTATAAGGATTTTAATATTTTCATTTAAGAACTGCAGTTGTTCGATAGACGACGATAAATACAAAATACTATCCCAATTTGTACCTCTTGTGTGGCCTTCTAGTCTCATGATCAATACAATAAAAATCACGAAATATAACCGTTTTGGTAAAATGATCAACATTAAAGTTCAGCGTTAAGAAAATTAAGTCATTTATTTATTTTTTTTTTTTTACTTAAATCACTGACAAGTCGAGAAGTGGTGCATCACCGCCAAAATGGGTAAGAGTGCTAGTATCAACTGGTTGTAGATTAAATGTAAGCATGTTTTGAGTGAGAAGATTTGAGGTCAAAAGATTACAATTAAAATCTCCACATAAATAATGAATTGATTAGAGAACAATCATTGTAACCAAAAGAGGTCATAGACAAATTTCTAAATTTGAACAATCATTATAGCAAGGGTATTTTTGACGACATTGACTAACTTTTGGAAATGAAGATAAAGGACTTGATCTCTTTTCTCAACGCAACAAAATGGCTCTAGGATGAGCTTCGGTTACTTCTGTGCCGTGCCCTCCGTTTGATTCCTCAGACCCCGAGCTAGCGGACATTGACGAAGGTTTTCAATATCGACTCAAATGCTAAGACTTAAAAATATTTTTCATTTTCGAAATAAAATTTAATTTGAAAATCACGTGAACATTTATTTTTTTAAAAATTTAGGCTTTAATATATTTTCGATTTACTTATATTATAAGATGCACTTAGCACTACCATTATTTTCACCACAGCTATATGTCGCGGGAATATACATGGAAATGACCTCCATATTTTCCTTTTTACTTGCGACATACTAGGTACTATAGGGCAAGTTCTGCATTTGGAAAAAAATCGAACTCGAGATTTTGATCAAAGTTGACATTACGATGATAGCGAAGACGAATAAAGTGGGTCCGGCAATTCCGTCTGTCTGTCTGTACCTCGATCTAGAGCCTAAGCCACTGGACCTATTTCTTTCAATCTCGGCGGTTAAGGGTCTTCGGTGATTCCCTAGAGGAAAAATTGAAATGTTTTTTTTTAGCTCCAAAACTAAGGGTACCCCCCATACACCCGTAATGCAAAATATTATTTATCTCGAAAACGGCTCTAACGATTTTGATAAAAAAAAATTAGGTGTGATATTATGGACATGGACTACGTTTTGGTAAAAAAAAATTGGGGCAAAATGTTACTAACGGTACCTGTCATAGAACCGTTTTTTTTATTTTCGACTTTCTTATTAACGGCTCTAACGATTTTAACCAAAAATTTTCAGCAGGAGTCCCTCTAAGTTTAAAATAATATTGTATATAAAAATATTCGAAACATTATTTGTTGGTTTTTTTTTTGAAATTTTTTTTTTTTGAAAAATCAATATCTTCAAAACCTATGAACGATTATTTTTTGAAATTATTTCCTAAAATCAATATTATTTAATACTTAAAATTCGCATCCCACATTTTTTTCTTGAAAAATTTTAAAGAAATTTCTTATATAAAAAATTTATTTATTAATAATAAAACGATTTTTTAAAGTTTGTTTGCATAAATTCATACTTTTCTAGAAATCAGACGGCAATTTCATTTTAAATTCATGTTTTATAGATATTTATAAAATGTATCTTAAATTCCAAAGTACTTTTACATAAGAGCAGGTTCGTGCGATCCAGTCGTGCATTTTATTTTAATGACAAATGAAATTTAATAATCCAATTAGCGGGGGTAGATTCTAGCGTTGTTTTAATAACATCTATCAAATCCGATATTTATTATTCAGTTACTGACGATTCGCTGTTTGTCACTACTACAGTCTAGACGTGTTTAGCAGCCGATACCAATTGTGAAAAAAAAAGTTAACAGGCTTAAAGTGTTATTTCAATTCTTAATTTATCCGGCTGGTCGAGAAGAAATAATATGTATTTGCTTAGATACTTTCACTTGTCTTTTAGATGATAGGGAAAGTTTATATAAACTGAAACAAATGAAATTTTTGCTCCATCATAGGGTTAGGTGGGAAAAATTTGAAAGGAAAGGTCCGCTCTAGTGCTTTAGGTGTCAAAGAATTGGACATTCTAGTCAGTACTGCGTTTACGATGAAAGGTGTGTCAAATTTCAAGAGAAGCATGGCGGTGGCCAGTGTAAAGTTACTCCCGACAGGGGGAGAGACAAGATAGCGTGCGTGAATTGCGGTAAAGAGGGTCATCCAGCCAATTTTTCAGGCTGTGTATACAGACAAAAAATCCTTTCTCAACGAAAAGTTCAAAAGTCTGGCTTTACTGGCAAATCTTATGCTGACATTGCACGAGGAAATATTCCCAATGTAAACACTAATCATAAACGATTGAGATGATTTTCTAAACGAATCGACGAATCTGTTTTGGATATCCATTACAGAATTAATAACCAAAGTCAAAGCCTTTTGGCCTTGGTATACTACGCTTAACCCTAATCAAAAATCTTCAGAGTATCTGAAGTTTGTTTTCAATCTATGCAAATAAGTAACTATGTCGGTACACCTCATAGCTTCCAACATAAATTCTTTAATTAGCCAGGACAAGGTGGTTGAACTGGGTCTTCTCCTTGCAGACATTCAACCTCACTTTCTTCTATTGCAAGAAACACATCTTTCGCCTAGATATAAAAGGAACTTTAAGGACTATAACTTTATTCGGAATGACAATGGTTTAGGAACAGGAATCCTCGTTAAAAATTCAATTTCCTTCGATCATACACAAATCGACTCTTTACTTTTCTCGGCAACTGCTATATCAGTCCCTTTCTGGGCTGCATCAGTCCAAAAATCTTTAAAAATTGTCTCGCTTTACCTCCCAGGGAATTTGGGAACTCAACTTTCCTACGTTATTAACTCGCTTTTTTCAGCTTTAAATTTTCTTGAATTTTTTATTATAGATGGCGACTTTAACGAACAATCACTTTCTGGACATGGATATAATTTTCACATTGACTTCTTTATAACATTTAACAATTTGACAAGTCCTGCTCAAGATCCTAGAAATTATACGTGTGTAACGCTAGATTTGATCTCTGATCACCATTCGGTTTTTCTAACCATGGAACTTGGGAGAATTTCTTGTATTCCTGCCAATCCGAAGCTTACTCAATCTTTCAAAAATACGAATTGGAAACATCTTAATGTAGAACTCTCACGAGAGCTTACGAAAATAGACATACCTACGGTTAGAAATCTTTCCAACAATGAAATCGATAATTACATCAGACTAATAAACTTGAACATTCACGACTGCGTGAACGCTCACACAGAACATTCCACGTCAAAAGCACATGAAGTTCGAATCTCTGCAAGCACTCTCAATCTTTTCAAAACTCGAAAGGTTTGGAAAACAAAACTTAAAAGAATTTTCCATAGAGCTGGGAATAGAGCTTGTCAGGAGTATACGACCCTCTCCTCTAGGATTTCGTGCCTTAGCAAAATAATAAGAGATTCTGTTCGAATAGACTTAAATAACAACTTTAATGCTAGATTACGCAGACTGAACCCTTCTCACAATGTTTTCAAAGAAATAAATTCTTTAACAGGTAGAAAAAAAAATCACCCCTGTTCTGATTTTCGTTCCGAATTGAATTCGTTACCGAAATTGATTTTCGTACGGATTTAAAAACGACGTTCTTAATTTCGTACAAATTTGCCTTGTAGTGGTACCAACATTAAGACAGGTTTTCTGTTACACATGTGTCTTCCTTTTCATAAAAGACAAAAAAATAGTTTTTTAAGGTATATTTTTAAAAATACTTAAATTAATTTTTAGATTTACGAATTCAAATTCTCCAGACAAAATCGAAACGAAATGAAAACGAAAGTATTACTTTCGTAAACGAAAATCAGAACAGGGGTGAATATCACAATAAACTCTTCAGATTCTTTGATTCACTAGGGATTATCTTATAATACGGATCCAGAAAAGCTTGACGCTATTGGCCAATATTACTCTAATCTGCACAGGCCTCGATCTCTTTTAGACAATTTGTCAGCATTAAATGTAAATACCTTATATAATTCCTTTCTAACGTGGACTCCCAATGAACCAATTTGCCATTTCTCAGAAGCTTCTCCTGCCCACCTTGCGTCGCCATCCTACTTCGCCACTTCTTCTTTAATCGAAAGCATATTGAACAGTACCAACAATAAAAAGTCGTCGGGCCCGGATGATATCTCGAACTTCCTTATCAAAAAAGTTAAATCTTATATTGCTAGTCCTTTAACAATTATAATCAATAACTGCATCAACAACAGTTACTTTCCGGCAATCTGGAAATGTGCTACTCTGATTCCGTTAAAAAAAAAACTCACAGGCCACTGCAATATTGAAGACTTGAGACCAATCTCTGTATTATCAAACTTAGGAAAAATTCTTGAGAAAGTTCTATTGGAAAAACTGGTTAATTTTGTGTCGGATAATAACATCATCCCGAATTCCCAGTTCGGTTTCAGAAAAGGTCACTCTACGGAGCACGCTCTTCTATTCCTTCAGAATAACATCCTACAAAATTTAAGAAATAGGCAATGCACAGTCGCCTGCTCTATAGACCCAAGAAAGGCCTTCGACACAGTGTGGCACAAAGGCTTGATTTCCAAATTTATATCCTTGTAAGTCTCAACAAATACAATATTAATGATAAACAGTTTCCTATCTAACCGCACTACAAGAGTCTTAATAAATTCCTCTCTTTCAAGAGAAATCAAAGTTGAAGCTGGGGTTCCGCAGGGATCAATCCTTGGTCCCCTGCTTTTCAATATATATCTGCCTGACTTTCCATCAGTCTTAGAAAACAGCTCGGATGATACCCTGATACTGACTAAACATGAAAGACCGTTTGTTGCGCTTTCGAAAGTAAAAACCCACCTTGACCTTGCCGTGAACTATTTCAAAAATTGGGCTGTAGACATAAACACCGGCAAATGTGAACTGATTTGCTTTAGAAATGCGTATCCTAGAGGCCATGATCTAGCCGTTAGAGAGAGTAGGCATTTGTCCTTGGCTTTACAGGGATCAAACATCCCAGTCAAAATTAAGATCAAATATCTTGGTATCACAAGGAGCAGGGTCAGCGGCTTTTTGGATGTGGATTTGTGGTAAGGGGAAGTCTTAGGCAAGAAGTCTTGGGCTTCAGAAATGTAAGCGAGCGCCTGGTCACAATCCGCATCAAAGCGAAATTCAAAAAAGTGACGCTGATCTGTGTCCATGCCCCAACGGAAGAAAAAGATGACTCAACCAAAGAAGAATTCTACGACCTTCTCGACGAAACGTATGATAGGTGCCCCAAGTACGACGTCAAGATTATTCTTGGTGACTTCAATGCCAAGATCGGAAAGGAGGGCATCTTTGGTCTGATAGTCGGAGGACACAGCCTGCACGACAACACTTCCGGTAACTGACTCAGGCTGATTGACTTTGCCGGGGGGCGACATGTCATCATAGCTAGCACTCGATTCCCACACCTCAATATACAGAAAGGGACCTGGCGGTCTCCGGATCAACTAACCGTCAACCAGATTGATCATGTTGCGATAGACGCGAGACATGCTTCCAGTATCCTGGATGTCCGAACATTCCGAGGAGCCAACATAGACTCGGATCATTACTTGGTGGTAGCCCAAGTACGGATGCGGATATCCATGACGCCACAACGAGTGACGGATGCTGTGAAAAGATTCAAAATCGCAGGAGGTCGCCAGGACTTTTGCAGACCGAGTCTCTCTTAATCTCTCAGCAAGCCCGCCTCCAGCTTCATCTACGGAGGACCTGTGGAAGCACTGCCAGAATGCCATCAATACTGCCGCCACTGATGTGCTGGGTTTCACAAGGCCACCACAACGAAACCCCTGGTTTGACGAAGAATGCAGGTTGGCGCATGTAGCAAAGAACGAGGCCTACCAATTAATGCTGCAGGCAAGAACCAGAGCTGCTGAGAGAGATGCCCGGGAGCTCTACGGGCAAAGACGAAGGGAGGAACGCCGACTTCTAAGGAGGAAAAAGAGAGAGTATGCGAAGCGGGCGGTCGAGTCCATTGAGGACTGTACCGGTAGAGGGGATGTTCAAAAGTTTTACCAAAGGGTGAGGCAATCCACCCAGGGCTACAAAGCTAGAACGGAAGCCTGTCGAGATGAGAGTGGGAATATGGTAGTGGACACGCAGTCCGTGCTGAGGATCTGGAAACAACACTTTTCCAGATTGCTGAACGGCTAGGAAGGCCTAAATTCCGCAACTAGGCGGAACATTCCATTCAACCTGGACGATGATGGTCAAAATTTCCGTCCACCCGACCTAAATGAAGTGCGGTCAGCGATAGCCAAACTGAAAGCGTACAAAGCTGCTGGCGCGGATGGCTTGCCAGCTGAGCTATTTAAAGCAGGTGGGGATGACTTGGTAGGGAGCATGCACCAACTCATCTCAAAAATTTGGTCGGATGAAAGTATGCCCAATGAATGGAACCTGGGCAAAGTGTGCCCCATCCACAAGAAAGGAGATGCCCTGACATGTGCCAATTACAGAGGTATAAGTCTCCTCAACGTCGCATACAAAATCCTGTCGTCTGTACTGTGTGAGCGCCTAAAACCGTTTGTCAACGAGCTGATCGGCCCCTATCAGTGTGGTTTTAGGCCCGGAAAATCCACCCTGGATCAGATGTTCACACTTCGACAGATTTTGGAAAAAACCCAAGAGTTCCAAATCGATACACACCACCTTTTTATCGATTTCAAAGTCGCATATGATAGCGTGGACAGAGAACAACTATATAGAGCCATGTCTCATCTCGGAATCCCTGCCAAGCTTGTCCGCTTGTGCAAAATGACGATGGAGAAATCTCGCTGCTCCGTCAAGGTCGGTAAGAACACCACCGAACCTTTTGATGTCGAGAAAGGTCTGAGGCAAGGCGACGCGCTATCATGCAACCTATTTAACATCGCTTGAACCAATCGCACGAAACTCAAACGTCAACAATAAAGGTACAATTTTTCAAAAGTCAGTTCAACTGCTTGCTTATGCGGATGATATTGATATCATTGGGAGAACGAAGCGAGCTGTTACCGGTGCGTTTGCAAGTATTGAACTGGAGGCGGCGAAAATGGGTTTGGCTATTAATAAGGACAAGACGAAGTATATGCTATCATCGAGAAAGGAATCTCAACATCGTCGACTCGGGCAAAACGTCACGATGGATAGGTATAACTTCGAAGACGTCAAAGACTTTGTCTACCTGGGCTCCACTATAACATCGCAAAACGACATCAGTGCAGAGATCAAGCGAAGAATTACTCTTGCCAACCGCTGTTTCTTCGGGCTAAGAAGGCATTTGAGTAATAAAGCCCTATCTCAAAGAACCAAAGAGACCTTGTATAAGACCCTCATCATCCCGGTCCTGCTGTATGGGGCAGAAGCATGGACACTGTCTAAAATGGATGAAAATCTGCTTGGGTGCTTTGAAAGAAAAGTTCTTCGTTTGATCTTCGGTCCAGTCTGTATCGATGAAGTATGGAGGAGAAGGTTCAACAACGAGCTGTACGGGCTTTACAGCGACGTTGACCTAGTCAAGAAGCTGAAAATACAACGGCTGAGATGGCTGGGACACTTGGAGCGTATGGACACCGACGCACCAGCCCGTCGAATCTTCGAATCCACCCCTGATGGTCTGCGCAGCAGAGGAAGACCCCACCTCAGGTGGCGCGCACAAGTGGAGAGCGACCTTAACCAACTTGGAGTGCCTATCTGGAGGCAGCTAGCTAGGGACCGAGCTAGCTGGAGGGGCTTGTTGGTTGAGGCCTTAGTCCACCCTGGACTGTGAGCGCCATCTAAAGTAAGTAAGTAAGTATCTTGGTATCACGCTAGAAGAAAAACTCAAAGTAAATATACATGCAAGGCAAGCACTTCGGAAAAGTAAAGCAGCCTCAGCTATGCTTAAACGATTGCTGAACTCACCAGATTTAAATAGCAAGACAAAAATTCTTATGTATAAGACTTATGGTTTCTCATCGTGGTTCTACATTTCTCCGACAGTGGCAATGGAACTCCAAAGATTTGAAAGAGTGATCATTCGTAAATGCCTTTCAAAATTTAGACGTCCCTCCGGTAAATGGTTCCACAATGCAACATTATACACTAATTCTAATATAACTCCACTCCTTCATACCACTCAGGCTTGGCGACTAAAAGATTGCAAAAACTTGAATTTCATGAAAATCCCTTAATAAAAACCACCTATAAAGAAAATGTATCATTTCCGATACAAAACAGATATTACAACTCTCCAGTTAGCTTACTTAATCAAGCCTCATCGGATCTTTTTATCCTTGGTGATGACCATTCCCACCTCTCAGTTTTCTAGGCTAAGGCAAGTCCTACCAACCTAAGATGCAATATTAAATATCTTAATACTTCGACATCAATTTGAAATATATAATAATGTATTATGTTTATTAGCTTTAATCAGTAGTTTTTAACGGAAACTAGTTTGTGCCTTATTTATAAACATATACTCGTCCTATGTAAATATTTACACCATAAAAAGAAACAATTTGTTAAATTAAAATCAAAAAATATTAAATATATCAAAATGTGTTCATACAATTAAAAACAAAAATATATATCTAATTTAATAATATCAAATATAAATAAAAATATACCTCGATCTTAAATGTGTACATACCATTAAAGTATGAATATATCAAAATAGATGATCTAAACAAATGTGAAGTACAAAATTTGATATTCTATGTGAAACAAGCTTAAAAAATGAAGACTGAATACATCTATTTAATTGCTAAGTTTTCATTACTTTTATACTTTTATAAATGTATCAAATTAAACGAACTAAACAAATGTAAAGTACAAAATCTTAAACCTTATGTGTAACAAACTTAAAAAGTCTGAATATATTCTAATTAACTGCTATGATTTTAATTACTCTTATACATTGCATATTTTATTATGGTAAATTGTTAATGTGCTCTAAAAGTCTAAGTATAGAAGATACACAAAAATGTATAAAATAGTATTAAGTACTCATAATTGCGAAAATAAATACTTTCTGGCAGCACTTCTTGCTATTGGAAGGAGTAGTTTATAACTACTACCTTCTCTTTTACCCCTTGTTATGTTTTTTAGTTTTAAGTATCACTGATGTACTATATATAAACGTGTGATTGAGCAACACTAAATACATACTGAATTTGCTTTTAAATTAATTTTATTTTTTCTTATGTTAATCCACTCTACTCTGTGTATTTAATAACGTAACTATAACTTCAGACCAGACCAATTCTAAGTCGTTAGACGTTTGGTGACCAGGAGGAGGTGTCACTGAACCGTGGTCTTTAATGTTTGCAAATTAAAATGGTAAGGAAAACAGTACCGGTTAAATTATTCCATAATCATACTGTGCGACTAAAAAAAACTATGTCTGTATTTTACCATACGTCCAAAATTAGGCTCGAGGGCGAATTGAGGAGAGGATTGCAACTGGCTACCTCGCGTGAGCATTGCTTGTGAAGCAAGCGATAAAGCAAGGAAAGACATGAAACATTTCGACCGTGGTCTTCAAGAGATGGGAATGATCCAATGATAGTTCTAGGATAGGTTTATCACTCTGTTTTGAATTCTATTCAGTAAATGAAGAAAAGTTTGGATTGCACCTGCCCAAATATGTGAATTGTACTCGAGTCTTGGACGTACGAGTATCTATAAACGCCTTGTAAATTGTAGCCAGATCAGAAGGGGTTAAAAATTTCTTACAACGATATGGAAATCCTAAAGAAGAATTTGAGGGCAAGGTTTGAAATAATAATAACTTTTTAAATATCTCAAATTTAGAATAAAAGCTTTGCATAAAAGTTCTTGAAAATTTTGTTTTTAATAATTTTAGTCTCCGTAATTTTTCACTTAAAATAATTAAAGAAAATGGCCAACATATCATGCCCTAATGATGTCCAACAAAATTTGTCTACCCTTAAGAATTGCTATAGTACAAATCTGTTTAACTACTTACATTAAAAATAAAATGCACGACTGGGTCGCACGAACTTGCTCCTATGTTATAGACTAGGAATTTTAAAAAACGAATGTTATTAGAGAAAACTGTTCATAAGGATAAAATTAATTTTTTAAATTCTTTTAGTAGTAAGACACAAAAACAGAATGGTATGCAAATATTAATTTATGCAAGAACAAATATTATAAGTCCTTGTAGTTGTTTCTTTAAAAAAAAGCTTTTAAATAAAAATTTTTAAGAAAAACGTTTGGTATACCAACTTTAAGTTCTTATTACTGTTCGAATGAAAATTAAATATTGCAAAAAAAAAAATGATTTTTTTTTTAATTCAAAAAATAATTTTTTTAAGTTTTGAAATGCAATGGTTTTTAGAAGCATCTCTACAAAAAATTTCATTAAAATCCGTTATGTCGATAATGAGTAAATTCAAAATTTGAAAGAATGGTTCTATGGTAGGTACAAGCTTTAATATCTTAATTTAAAAAAGAAATTGTTACGGTAAAAATTCACCGCAACAATCTTCATTCTTTCTATTTCCTTTTCCTTGCATCCTTCCAATTTTCCTTTTTAATTACACAGGTGTTCGTTTTGCGATAGTGCGAGAGAACAGGGCGACCACGGTCCATCAGCCAGTGGTTCTCTCTCTCAGTATCGTAAAACAAACAAATCGTCGACGAGTACTGACAGACGGGCGGTCTGTTTCATGGGTTTGAATTCGAAAACGTTTAAGACACTTGGTCTTTAAACGTAGATGTCGCTCTTAAAGGAGAACGGCCGAGTGCCCAACCTAAAACTAAAAACTAAAAATTAACTAATTTGTAAAAGATGGAACGTTAAGTGTGAGTTCCCATTCCCCCCTTATCTGAGTTGGAAGCCAATCACGACCTACAAATAAATGTTTTCAACTTGATCGATTCCTCTTTCTTTTGCTTTCCTCTCTAATTATTATTATTGTTAAAAATCCGGTGGGGACTAATGTGCGCGAATCCTTATTAATTCTACTTTAGGTTTTACAGATTTTTTTTCTATCAGCGCAAAAACTATGGGGATAATTGTGAACTAACCAGGGAAACGTCGTGACCTGGAAGGAAATTCCAGCGGGCGGCGAATTCCAAGGAAAGTTCTAGAGAAACTGACGGAAAGAGAATTTGCGAGTAAGCAGGATCGCCATATTTCGACACCAAAGGCTCTTCAGCAAACTTGCGGAGATTGGCTGTCGATGACGTGATCGAAATTCGCGATACCGAATTGGCTGAAAGCACGAGGGTATGGGGCGAAATTTTGAGCGGCTATCCAGGAGAAAAATCTTGGAAGTCACTCTGATCTTGATCGAGAAAGTAGATAGCTGGTGAAAGAAAATTTTGAAAACAGAAGTGGAATTAGAAGAAAGAAATTTTGTTTTGTTTTTAAAAAAAAAAGTAGAAATTAAAAAGATAGAAAAAAAAATATAATAGTGGAAGTGAAGGAAATACAGAGGACGAAAAGAGGAAAAGTTATTGGAGACTAAATAAAGGAAGAGGAAAGGAAGAAGGAGGAAAACGAAGAAAACATATCAGAAGGGATATTTTCGAGAAAAAAAAGCTAAGTACCTTTTTAGTGCTTGTCTTTAGAGTAAAATTGTCTTTTTTTATTAGTTTGTCTTGATTGGTTTTTAACTGCGTTACGTTCATTTTCCGAAAATTGCGGAAATCGCGACCCGTTAATATCCGTTGTGCTTCTGGGAACCAGACCTTAACGGTCCATCTTATTGTTCAAATTTCTTTGTTATTTGCTTGAAAAGATCCTGGGTTTTAATCCTACAAGTAAGGTTTCCCAGGCAAATAAATCTTTAAAAATTCAAAAAAATATCTTTCATTTTCATTCAACTCATCATCGTTGTTTATTTTCGCTCCAAAGGTTTGCAATTTCCTTTTTTGTATTTCAGGAAAAAATTGCTGGCGCCCTTTTTATTACGCAGTAAGTACGCCACTGGGGCGACTAATCGTGATAAATCATCTTTTTATATCAATTTGATATCAACATAATCACCCTTAAAATCCACAATTAAATTTTCCAACCCCCATTGTGAACCCACCCCAACTGCTCTAGCCGTGGTGGCAGCATCTTACTCGCTGTCAGCTGCACTTGTTGTTTTGTCAATTATTGACACTTCGCCTTCTTCTCTATTCGTGGTGGTTGTCGTCGCGCCGCCGCAAACTCGTTTCGTTGTTTTTCTTTTTATCATATCAATAATAATAATTTTAATTAATTACATCCCGCGGTCGCGATCGAAAATTCGAGTGTAGCAAAATTTATAGGTAATATTAAAGATCGTTAAAATTAATTGAAAGAAAAAAAATTTATCAAAATTCTAGGCGCCGTTTTCGAGAAAAATACGATTTTTGAAAACCATTTTTTAACATTTGTATGGTGGGTACCTTTATTTTTAGGGTAAAATAAAACTTTTTTCAAACATCTTGTAGATTATGTTAAGAAACTTTTATCTTTAAATTAAAAAAAAAATCTAGTATAAGGTTTTCGAAATATTGAGTTTTGAAAAAAAAAAATTTGAATTTTTTTTTTAAATCCAAAAAAAAAATTTTCCAAAATTTGAATACACAATTCTATTTAAGTTTTTAGGGAGCTTTAGCAAAAAAAAAAATATCAAAATCGGTGGTACCGTTTTTGACAAAATCAAAAACAAAAAAAATGGTTCTTTAAGGAGTACCCTCAACAACCATTTTTTCGAAAATTTTTGTCTAGTACCTACATATGTAGCTTTATTAATATTAATTTTAAATCTGTCGAAAAGTTTTTGAGAAAAAAATATATTTACAAAATTTCGAAAAAAAATTCGTATGGCAGGTACCGTTATTTTTAGTCTTAAAAAAAAAGAAAAAAACTTGTGGGGGGGGGGGAAATTAAAAATAATATCTACCAACTTTGAAGAAAATCGTCCGAGCCGTTTAGGCTGTAGTCGAACAGAAAGACAGACAGAATTGCGAGACCCACTTTTTTGTCAATTTGATCAAAATCTCAAGTTTGATTTTTTTTCCGATTGCATAACTTGCCTTATAGTATTTATGTATAAGTCGCAAGTAACAAGGGAATCAAACTTCAGAGAAAAATTTTGGATGACGTTTTTCTCCGAAAAGGTTGAACTGGTATTTGGTAATTCTTTATATAGTACAATATCATGATCCAATTTATGACGCTATTAAATATAATTAAGTGGAAGTAATTATCTTGTATTACTTTTTTTAATGAATCATTTAAGTGAAATCGTATAATAAAACAACATTTTGTACATGTAAACCAGCTTGAGACAAAAATTCCAATGACAAAAACATAAAATATAGTGAAACATATTTAAACTAACCATTCACCCTCTAGTATAGTTTCTATTAAATACTTTAAATTAAATTTTTTCATTCAATTAATTTTCATTCGTTAAAGTTCGTTCACCAGAAACAGTTGTTTAAATTATTTATTTCCCTTGTTTTTGATTACAGACGATTATTTAAAGTTCTGTAAAATACTTCGTTTTATTTGAATTGAAGATTAAAGTGGTTTAGTTTGCTGAGCTTGATTGTTGGGTATTATAAGCACTTAACATTTTTTTCATTTTTTGTGTGAGGTGGTATGAAAATTTGGTTTTCCTCAAACAAATAAATTATTAAGTATTTTTACTTATACTCACTGTTTTAAGAAATTATAAATGTGCTAAGAATTTATTTATATTTTATAAATAAATAATATTTAAAAGAAACAGTTTATAAAAAAAGAAGCCCATCAAAAGTGTGGAACTAAATACATAATTAAATTAATTAAAATCAATATTTACAGTATTATTATTAGTTCTAGATTTGTTTGTGCAAAACCGTTGGAACCAATCCGTGTCAAAGTTCAAAATTTTAAAAACAATAGTCAGGACTTTTCTTAAATTCTATATATAGTGGAGCTTTATTTTTCGAAGTGTTTAATTCGGTGTTGTGATTTCCTTTTCCTTAAATATTTTCCACGAGCAAATTAATGTGATCATGATTTTTGGGTTAAATTTTCTTTGAAGTACGGAGCCTTTGTAAATGATAAATCAGTCATTAGTTCAATTTGGACCATAAGAAAATGGTTATCATCGTTCTGTAGCACTCGCCATTGACGGTGACTGCCTCAACAAGATCGTTTTCGTACGGGCCAATGACGTTACTGGCCCAAAACCCACATCGAACAGTAACTTTTTGAGGAACCTCGTGTCGTCCCACATACATCAATTTTGCCTTGTTAATACAGCCATTCATCGAGAAATACACCTTGAGTCTAAGGCCCCGATTGCCGTTGTCGATTGCCAATCGAATCGAAACTTTTCGATTGTTTCGATAGGTTTTCATATTTTGTATTGTGTAACTCAATCGATCGAACAATGTACTATTGTGAATAAACCCACAGAATATCGCGAATATTTCAAATTTGACAGTTCTATGATGTGTTAGCTTTTGAAATTATTATTTGTTTTTTCTGGTTTTCTTTTTTAATATAAATTAAAATAGTTTATTTACATTTTAAATGAGTGGAATTGAGTTAAGGTTAAGCGATAGTAACACAGAAACCGACAATGCCCAAGAATATTTTGAAATTACCAGAAAAAGAAGACATATCAGAAACAACTTTAATCCTCTGGAACTGTAAGAAACGATGTAAGATTTATGGAATAAAGGTTTTTATACACATATTTGGTTTTCGATTTCCAACAGAATAAAACTTGCTAGTACTTTGAGATGCTGTGCTCATGGATATCACCAAGTTATGGTTGGTAATTAATTTTGTATTGGCCTTACACAATCTACAGTGTCTTTAGTGCTATATTAAGTACTCGCAGTTGCACAAAGGCATATTTGCTACTAATGGATTACTTTTAATTACTCTGAAGCAAAAAAACTTCGGGCTAAAATGCATAACTGTGAAAAAGTGGAATACCAGCTGTGAACATCTTCGCGATGTTCACATTTTTCTCCATCAATCTGACCAAAATGTCTGCATGCCTTTTGTTCGTCATCACTTTTGACCTTCACAAAATAAATATTTGAATGTTTTGTCCTTAAAGTAATTAATTAATTGAAAGAAACTTATATTTTGTTCACAAGAAAAACTTCTGGACTTCACTTTCCTTACGCGTCGATTAGAAAATGACAATCGAAAAGAAACGACTGTGAGTAATCGACGATCGATGATCGAAAAAGGTCGATCATCGATTAGAAAATCGACAACCACAATCTGGGCCTAAGGATGATTTTTCGGCCAAAATAGGTGTCCTCTTTTGAACGCTCCGAAACCTAGACAGTGGTCATGAACTTTGAGCTCAGTTGGATCTTGTTCTTGTGCAAGGCGAGGAATCGACTGGAAATCAAGTTCTGGTCATCTCAAATTTGCCCACAAAACGTTGAAGGTTAGACTGTAAAGGTACACCACGTCTACAATAAAATGGGCGCAACACAGTCAATGTTTTGCCCAACCGAACACTCATTTTGATAATAGAGTAAGTCAGTAACCAAATAACTAACTTTAGATTTGACAAATGTCACCAAAACAACATGGCCCCCACCAGCTGCCAATATCTACTCGCGCCAATTGAAAAAAATTAGCTGTGATGACCTATAAGGATTGTTCTTCCACCGATACTGCAACTATGTATATACTTATATGCGATATGCTTTCCAACTTCTTTCGAAGGGTTTATGAGAACCCTAATGACTGTGTTAATAACTATAATTATAAATATTATAACGTTTTTGATAAAAGCTTTGATAATACTAAAAGGGTTTTCATCCTATGGACCTGATGAAATATCATGCTTCATTGTTATACCTTACATTTCTGTCTTAGCACGTCCTTTGTGTTACGTTTTTTTTTTTAATTTATCAATTCTAAAAGGTATTTGTCCGACTTCCGTTTGGAAGTCTTCATTTATTTTACCACTCTTTTAGAAACGGGAACAAGTGTTATATATCAAACTATAGAGGCTAACTTGTCATGTATGCGCCAAAAGTATTTAAAATTCATTTAAGAAGCCAATCAAAAAAGATACAAGAATGTTGTTTCGCCACATAAACATGGATTTATGAAGGTTTAATCTATCGCAAGCAACTTGATGGGGTTTTGCTCGGATGTTATTATTAAAAACCAAAGTCAAAAACGTCGCATATTAAAATGTTTAAAAAAGTAATGACCATTTAGCTCCCAAATATTTTTCATTTTTATGTTGCAAATAACAATTTCTTTATTTTAAAAACAAAACATCAAAAAAGATATTTGGAGATTTCGGCATTCCTCAAGGAAACCATTTAGGTCCTTTTCTTTTTTTTTGCACTTCTTTTTAATGTGTATTTGCTGTGGTGTCAAAAGTGTTGATAATTTTTGCGATCTTGGACTCAAAACTAGACTTCAATAAACATAGTTTTTTATTTTTAGATTATATTATTAACTAGACATTAAAATGCATGTTGGTGTTTGTTTATGGGTTTTCAAAAGAATTTCCAGATTCATACATCTTGAAAAATTTATAATTATTCTCTTGGGCCATCGAATATTGTAGTTGTGTTTGGAGACCGAGTTACCAAGCTAATATCAATCGACTGTAATCTGTGTCTTTGAGATATCGAATTTAAAAAAAAAAAAATTGATTGTTCTCTTCAAAAATTCAAAAAAATATTTTTTTTTTAAGTCTTGAAATGCAGTTTTTTTTAACTTTTTAGAAGTTTCTTTACGAAAAATTTCATTAAAGTCCGTTCTGCCGTTATTTCTGTAATTTTAAAGCTAAATTATTTGCTCAGGAGTAAACGATAGAAGAAAAGTAAGATGTCAGCAGCACTACCGATTTCAGGACAGTGCACGCAACCGTCTGTGGGTCTTGTCAATTCTCTAGTGTCCACCCTACTTCAGACATTATTAACAGCTCAATGTTTAATATCATCGCCTGAATCGTTGCCGAAAGATTACGGAAATTATCTTCTTAACCAAGGATTAGAAATCTATGATTTTGTTATTATTGGAGCTGGAACTGCAGGATCGGTTATGGCAAGCCGACTTAGCGAAAACCCTAATTGGAAGATTTTAGTTCTTGAAGCAGGAGGTGATCCTTCACTGGAGGCTCAGGTAAACAAATTTTAATAATCGGTTCAATGTCTAAATGGCCTTTCTTTTCAGATTCCGGCATTGTTCTTTGTAAGTGAACATTCTGAATTTAGTTGGAACTATTTCACTGAACCGGATGGCAAAAGTTGTTTGGGAATGAAAAACCAAGTGTGTTACTGGCCTAGAGGAAAAATGGTAGGTGGAACAGGTGAATTAAATGGAATGTTGTATGTTCGTGGAAATCGGGCAGATTATGACAGTTGGGAACTTAAGGGAAACACCAATTGGTCATGGCGCGATGTGCTGCCCGTCTTTGAAAAGTCCATTCTTCCCAATAAATTAAACGGTTCGGAAGCTAGAGGAAGAACCATTGTTAATCCATTTGAGGTAAGCTTACCTGAAATAAGGGAAATGCTTTTCGACGGAGCTGAGGAATTGGGTATCCAAAGACTGGAGGTTGTCAAAGAGGGAGCTGATATTGGTTATGCAGCAATGCCGGGAACCATTGAGAACGGACGCAGAAAAAGCACCGGAAAGAGCTACCTGGCCAAAGTAAGAGGCAGGCCAAATCTTCATGTGATCAAGAACGCAATTGCAACAAAAATCATTTTCGACGAAAAAAAGAAAACGGCTACTGGAGTCACATTCCTCTATAGAAATCAACATGAGTTTACAGTCTTTATTTCTAAAGAAGTTGTACTCTCTGCTGGAACCATAGATTCACCAAAACTGCTAATGCTTTCGGGTATAGGTCCGACAAACCATTTGGAAAGTCTCGGCATTCCAGTGTTGAAAAACTTAAGGGTTGGCGACAATCTACAGGATCATGTTACAATCCCTCTGCTATTTAAGATCAACCACAGTAAAATTAAGCCCCAGACAATGCGAGACCGCCTTGATACTATTTATACATATCTTCTGAATCAAACAGGACCATTGGCAAGTCATGGAATTCTTCCAATAATGGGATTCATAAATTCTGATATAACTTCATCCAGTCCCTATCCGGACATAATCAACCAACATATTTTCATGCAAAGCGGATCTTCAGACTTTGATATTTGGGTAAAGGCACTGGGTTTGTCTTATCCAATCGCCAACAGTATTCAAAACGTTCTTGAAAACGACCACATTATGGTAGTTTATGTCATCCTCTTGAGACCAAAATCGAAGGGAGCTTTACGCTTGCGGAGTTGTAATCCGAAAGATTCTCCAAAACTGTTTTCCAACTATTTTGCACACCCAGATGATGTAGAAACCATCTTGCGAGGAATTAAATTTCAAATGCAAATAGAGCAGACGTTCGCATACCGAGAACAAGACGCACAGATTATTCAAATCGACCTTCCTGAATGTGACCAATTTCCCTTCAAAAGTGACGAATACTGGAAGTGTTACATGAAATACATGACTTCAACTATTTATCATCAGGTGGGAACAGTCAAAATGGGGCCGGACACGGACCCAGGCTCTGTTCTAGATTCGAAGTTGCGGGTTAAGGGAATTAAGGGTCTAAGAGTTGCTGATGCTAGTATCATGCCAGATATTGTGAGTGGAAACACAAATGCTCCAACCATAATGATTGCTGAGAGAGCTGCTGAATTCATCAAAAAACAACATAGTCAGAGTGGTTCAGAAATCTTACCTTACTTTAACTATTTCCAAAAATATCAAAAAGGACATTTCTACATTTAGTCAAATCAAGAAAAACCTAATTTGAACAATTGGAAAATTTAAACTATTTGTTAAGTTTGTCAAGTTTAATTGTATTGCTCTAATGTAGAAGAAGTTCCTATATTTCGAACCAAGTTGTAAGCAAATTCATAGCAACAAGAATTAAGACACATTTAAGCAAGCATGATTTATTAAACATAAGCATAAGTCACTCAGGTATTTTATGACCTTTAATTTAAATAATCGAACAATTTCGAAATTTAAAGTTGAGCAGTATTTGAGATCCAATAAAAGTTTTAATCTCGTTGTATTTTAGTATTTCAGTATTTCATTTATTCATGATAAGCTTACATTTAAGATAACATATCTTATTTTTAATAAAGCTTTTTTAAAGATTTACAAAATTTGTTGTTTCATATTTAAACAAAAATAGAATAATAAAGTTATTTTAATGTTGTATTTAATGTGTTTTCGTGCTCAAACTCAAACCTTTAATTTCAGGCGGCAGAGAATTCCAAATTCGTGCAGAGCTTACAAAAAACTGATGTTCGGATGTCGTACAACTAAATTGCGGAATCAAGACATTCAACGAACGATTAGAATTTAAAAGACTGATTTCATTATAAAGATCCACGGGTTGGCGGGTTATGAGTATATCAGAGAAGAAAGTTACTGAACGATATTTCAAAAAGTTTACAAATTGTGAGGCATATTGCGAGATTCTATCAAAACGACGAAGCCCGTAGACATAACGCACTGCACTGTTGACTACGAAAGTTGGCTTTCCTTTGCTCTCATAGTTCAAATTACAAAAAAATTCACAACCATAAGTAAGGAGAGGAAGAAACAACGTTTTTACTAACAGATTCCTGACATTCATTGGAATTATGTGTTGGACAGGCCAAAACATTCGAAGGCCACAGTAAGCTTTTGCAAACGTATTATTAATACGAAGCTCCTAAGTTAGAGTCCGGTTAAAGATTACACCTAAATTTTTGGCTGACTCCACATAAGCAATAGCACTTTGCTTGAACAGGATTAGAGGCAAGTATGATACATCAACCTTATTTTTACAGATAACGAGACATTTAGATTTTTTAGGTTTCAATTGAAGGTAGTTTTCAATAAACCATCGATCAATGATTTGCAAGTCTTCATTCAAACATGCTACCGAATGTTCGATTAGCCGTAAAGGACAGCTTAGGTATAACTGTGTGCCATCGGCATACATGCGAACCGAACAATGTGAAACTAACTCAGGCAATTCCTTAAGGTATATTGAGAACAACAAAGGACCAAGCATAGACCCTTGTGGTACACCACTCTTTACCGGCAGAAATTCTGACTTTTGCTTGTTGAATTCCACAGATTGTTCTCGACTTGTTAGATATGAGGACAAAAGTTTGACTGCAGCGTAAGAAAGGTTAAGGGTTGATGTAAGAACTTTTGCCAAAGAATGGCGTGGTTTACCATATCAAAAGCTTTCGAGAAGTCAAGAAGTACTAAGAAAGTGGTTCTGTCTAAGTCCACTTCTTTTCTAGTGTTCTCTGAAACACTTAATAGTGCAGTCAAGCAGCTATTTTTCTTTCGAAATCCTGATTGTTTGGGCGACAGTAATTTAAATCGAGTAAGAAATACATTCATTTGTTTTTGAATTACTTTCTCGAAAACTTTTGACAAAAATGGTAATATTGCAATTGGTCTAAATTCATCTCCTTTTGATGTTTTAGGTATAGGAATTACCTTTGCACTCTTCTATTGCGAAGGGAATTCACATGTTTTGACAATCGAGTTGCAAATATGTGTTATAAATGGCAAAATCGTCAGCAAAATGATTTTCAAAAAAAGAAGGGGGCATGTGATCAAGTCCTATGGCATTTGATTTGACGAAAAGCAGTGCTTCAATCACATCCTCATCTGTGATAGAACTAAATTTAAAGCGGACCGAATTTGAGCTTTGGGTTGAAGAAAGACTTCCTGAAAAATGTCCGTTGTCTGTTGAAGTTGTGGTGACTGACGAGTTTGAAACGAAAGTTCTTTTGAGAGCGTTTAAATCTAAGTCTTCAGGTAATCCACCACGTACCTTTCCAATACCCATTTTTTCTAAGTTCTTCCAAATTTGCTTACTTCCAAGTGAAATGTTAATGCGTATTGAATACATATTTTGAGCTTTAGCTTTTCGTATTTCTCGAACAGTTTCGTTACGGAGAACTACATAATTGCGATAAAAACTGTTTTGGAACATTTTGCAACGCTAATATGCTACATCCCGTTTTTTCATAAGGGAAAGAATTTCTCTCGTAATCCAAGTTTTATTTGTTTCAGAACAGTTTTTAGTTTTTAAGGGCACGTGATTGTTGAAGAGGTTCTTAATGTTTCTGTTGACGAATTCTACTTGATCAGAGGGAAAAGGAGTTTCCAAAATAGAGCTCCAGTTAACAGTGTTTACATCGTTTTCCAAAGCACTATAGTTGATGTTTTTAAAGTCTCTGTATTCGATTTTATTACGCTGTCTAGAGAGTCAACAACTAAATATGTAGATCAAATCGTGTTTTGAAAAACCTGGAGCGGAAAGTTGATCATAGTGAATAACCTTGTTTCGATCAAAAACTGAAAAAAAGATCTAGTAATATTGGTTCAAAAGCTGCGAAGTGGGTAGGTATGCTTGTGTTTACAGGACAGAGATTAAGGGATGAGAATTCATCAATAAAATTATTTTCTTCGAGAAGGTTGCAGTTGAAATCACCGTTTAGAACTACATATATTGGAATAGGAAAGGCAAACCTGTGCAAGAGTAGAAATAAGTGGTGAAATGCATACGTTTCTGTTTCGTCGGTAAATTGTACCAATTAAGATCTTCTCGTCACCATTTGATAACTCAACAAAAACTGATTCCATTTCATTATCTTCAGGAGAAGAAACAAGATGCTTGTATTTTAAGGAATCCTTTATATAGCTACCGCCCACCTCTACAGTGCACCCTGTCCGAGCGAAAAATCTTATATCCTGAAAGATAGCATAACTTATTATTTTGTGGCACAGAAAGCCAAGTATCTGATACACAAACCACGTCAACTTAAGAATCTTCAAGGTATAAGTACACTCATCAATTTTACTTAATATACTTTGTGCATTATTGTGAGACATCTGAAGGCCAGTCTGTTGAATGCTCAACACATTTACCATGGTGCGTAAATATATAATCACCCATAATACATATACAAAATTACGAGCCAAAAAAGAAAGAAAAAATTTGATCGAGCACGAGAAAAGAAGTGAAGGTTTAGATAAAAGAATTATACAAAGCAAAAGATAATAAAAGCTAATTAAACTAATTTAATAAATAACGATATGAGGAAAAGAAGAGAGAAAATGAGAAAATTTAAATACAAAAATTTAATACAAATGTTATAAAAAATAAATAAAAATATAAAACATTAATCTGCAGAGCGCCCAATCCTGTCCAAATCCTCGATGAAGTCGATCGGTACAGCATTTTCATTAGTGAGACGTTTAACGTAAACAATTAATCTTGCGGTGTAGACAGTTGACAATAGTTTTTGTTTTCTGAGAGCCATTGCACGTTTAAGGATCGTTAAGTTGTTTTTGGTTAACGCTTCACGCACAAAGAGTGAACTACCAAAAATGCCGTATTTGGAGTGAAGAGCAGCCAGAAGCAGTGCAAGAGCTACCAATGCATCCAGAGAAAGTCACTGTTTGGTGCGGATTATGGGCTGGCGGAATAATTGTGCCGTATTTCTTAAAAGATGATGCGAATCGCAACGTTACTGTGAATGATGAGCGCTACCGTGCGATAATAACAAAACTTTTTTTTGCGCAAAATGGATGAGCTTGATTTGCATGACATGTGGTTTCAACAAGACGGTGCCACATGCCACACAGCACGCGTAACAATGGACCAAAGTTCGGTGAACAGTTTATTTCACGTTTGGGGCCGGTCAATTGGCCGCCTAGATCGTGCGATTTAACGCCTCAAGGCTACTTTTTTTGTGGGGCTATGTTAAGGCTCATATTTACAATCCCGCTTCGATTGACGAACTGGAAGCCAACATTGAAGCATTTATTAGTGAGATACTGGCTGAAATGTTAGAAAAATAAAAATAAATCTCGTGGTGCAACAGCTCGAAGTGAACCAGAACTTAGTGACTTACAACTCTCAACCATTGTGTGCGTGTTACTGGGAACGGAGGGTACCTACAATTTTCTGCCGTTTCCGAACGACTAATGAGCAGCACTTTCCATGACAAGAGATATCTTGGAGGATTTGTCAATTCCTCGCAAGAAGCAGAAGCGGCTGAGAATCGAACTCGAGACCTTCCCCATGACAGTCCAACGCACTAGCCATTATGCCAAGGGGTACTACAAATGTTAGAAAGAGTATGCCAAAATTTAACTAAGCGGATGGACCATTTGAGGCGCAGCCGCGGCCAACATTTGCATGAAATAATCTTCAAACATTAAATTATATCGACCGTACTATCGATTTAAATAAAGATTTCATGCATTTTCTGAATTTTGTGTTATTTATCCGATATCTCTTAAAATATCACTCCTTATTAAACCTCAGACTCAACTTATTTTTGTTTAATGCTAAAAAATCGAATACCCAAGGACTTTAATCTAAGTTCTTAAGAATGATATTTGTTACCTATTTTGAAATGAAGCCTCAAGTGAACTTAAAACAAAACTTTCCATGCACACGTTATTTGAATTTTTATCATACACACACTTTGACCTTATGTTTTTAAAGAGCACTATTTATAGACAGTATAGTTTCTAACTTATTTATTTTCTTATTACATCAGCAGTTACATCCAAACATCTAAATGTGAATATTGTTTTTTTTTTCTAGTTATGTAAATGAACGTGGTGTGATTTTTATTGAAAAGGCAGAAAGTGTTTTTGTCGTTTGGTCGTATCTTGTACCTGATTAAAATTTTGCATTTATTTAAATATTGAAAGATGATTTTGATTACATTTTCTTCATAGCCAATGCATTTTCGTTTTGCTAAAACCATTTCTAACAGCAATATTCATAACTTTATAGAAAACAGGCTTTGTTTTGACTTTCGCACAAAACGCAATTAAGAATTCGGATCACGACTTGGAAATATTTAAATGACAAGGTCAGTTGTTGACTATGGAACATTTCAAACTAGTTTCAGCATTAACCAATTTTAATAGTGAAATCAAGAGATTTATCCCATTAAATATATTTAACACAAATAAAAACTTCGTAAAAAAATTAACAGACTATTTATATACAAAAACATTTCCCCGAAAAGCTTGTTGATAGTCATTAGCGATCAAGAACAAGAAAGAGTCGCATGTCCATTTAAATTCATTAAAAGCAATAGTGCAGTTTAATGCCGATATAAATGGAAATTATGGCGAGAAATGAAGTCCAATCTGAAATGGTCGATTGAGTTTCGGAGACGTTACTGAAACTGACAAATCAGTTAAAATTCGCTCAATCGGAGAGCAGATGATTGTCGTTGCAACTTTTGAGTGATATGTTGTTGAAATCAATTACGAGTGACAGATTCGAAAATTTAATAGTTTAAATAGACATAACCATGTTTACATACTTAGGGTAGCGCTACAGTCCGCGTTGGACCAGGACCAACAAGCTTCTCCAGCCAGCTTGGTGCCTAGCTAGCTGTCTCAAGTTTCGGACGCGTAGTTTTTTTTAAGTCCTCTCCAACTTGTGTATGTCACCTGAGTTGAAGTCTTCTTCTACTTCTTCTTCGCTTCAGTCTCAATGCTCACAAAGACGTTACGCTTTGTTTTTCCAATTATGTCAATATCGTCGTCAGATTCGAGTAATTGGACGAACTTTTGGAAGATTTCGCATTTAGTATTTTAGTATTCTTTCAAGAACGATGTTGAAGAAGTCGCCTTTCCTAAAACCTTTTTTGACATCAAATACATCGGTGAAATCTTTTCCGACCTTGATGCAGCAGCGCGCGTTCTTCATCGTCATTCTACACAAAAGGAAAATTTTGTCAGGGATGCCAAAACTAGACATTGCTCTATATAGTTTGTCACTATAGATGCTATCATACGTGGATTTGAAATTGATGAAAAGATGGTAGGTGTCAATTTAGAGTTTCTGGGCGTTTTTCCAAGATCTGCCGTAATGTACTGATGGACTTTCAGCCTCACTGATATCAAATTGTTGACGAAGAGGGTCAGAAGTTCAGGAGACTGGTGTCCCCGTAGTTGGCGCCATTCAGGGCAAATCGTCGGCCAAACATAGATCAGATTTCATTCATTGGGCATGCTTTCTTTCGTACATATTTTTAGGACAAGTTGCTGCATACCCCTAACTTTGTCAGACTTAAGATTCAATTAAGCCAGCTTCTTTTCGTCCAAGTCAATTGGGCGGTATTGCTGGCCTGCGTCGCCTCTAATAGTAATATGGCTCTAACAGCGGGAATTCTCTTATTCATCAACTTGGTCTTTCCATATTCTCAGAATTTACTGCGGTTCTACGACGATGTTCTTCGGCTCGGGGATTGTATCCTTGAAATGTTTTTTTTTAACATTTGGTAAAACTTCTAAACCTTTCTGCTATGGCATCCCCCTATTTCCTCAATCGAGCAATACTCATGCACCTTCTAATTTTTCAGAGAAGCCGATGTTCCTCTCTCTTGTCTTCTGCTCGTTGAGATCGCGAGAAGGCTTTGGTCCTTCTGTGCAGCGTCGGTTTGTATGCTTCTTATTTAGGTGCATGTGCTTGCTCGCAATCGTCGTAAAACCGGAGGTTTCGTTGTGGTGGTCGTGTAAAATCCTGAACATCAAAAGCAGCATATCTCATGGCTGCTTAGCAGAATGCCACTGGTTCTCAATACTTGATACTGGCGGCATTGAACTTCTTAAAAAGTTGATATTAACTCGTAGCCGCCAAACGTTAAATTTTCTCACAGAACTTCCTTGCTTGAGCTTGGGTAGAGTTATCCAAAGCCGTATCTAGGCTATAATGAGATAGTTGTTCGAGTCGATATTTTGCGGACATTATCTATACTGAGGGATGAGTGTGCGATGGCACACACAAAATCATTGGAGGCACTCATTGGAATGTTGAAAGATTTCCGCAATAGTCAGGACCTCTTTGGAGATACGGTGATTTTGCTGGTGCTGCCTTGAAAGATCTCACATAGAAAATTAATGTGTGAGATGCGTTACAAAATGAAGAACCTGTTGAAGTGTTTTCTTAACAGTTATAAGACTTAGCGCTGTGGAAAAATTTCTTCCACTGGTTTCATTTCGGTTCCACCTAATTTTTGTCAATTCACAACGAAGAAAAATTGGTCACGGAAGTTTTCCCGGCTATTGATGCAAATTACAAAACTATGTTGGGTTTAGCGAATGAGCCAATTTGGAACAAATCGCTGCCAATTGCATTCATTTTCGGTTGACTGCATTACCGACAGTCGACTCTTCAAAGATTGGTGGTGAGTTTTGAGACGACCGGTTCGGCGACATTCGTACATCATATGAAGCAATCTTTAAAATCTTTAAAATTGGATGACTAGTTCGTGAAGGTATATTATATTCATTAGTTTATTTATTGGTCGAATTCGGCCAAACAATTATTTAGTAATTTTAACGAAAGCAATTAGTGTAATTAATAAATAATAAAAAAAAATGGTCTTCAGCAGGGACTGGTCAATTCGCTGATTCTATTCAACATTTACACCAGCGATCTGATAGGTAATCTAACTCAGGCAATTGCGTATGCCGATTATCTAATAGCATACAGAACAGCTCCAAAAGTCGAGGTCATCAAAATTCTTTCGCAGCGTGACTTTGACAAGATTCAGCGATATTGTGATGACTGGAAGTTGAAAATCAACTTTTAGGAAGCCTCGTGTATGAGACAAGGTTCACCAGGTGACAATGCATCCTCAAAAAGGTACCGTTTGGTGTGGATTAAGCTCACCGTCAATGGCGAGCGCTACAAAACAATTATAACCAATTTCTATTGCTCCAGCAGAACGGCGCTACGTGCCACACAGCGGACACCACAATTGACATTCTGCATGAACGATTCAAGGCTAAAGCTATCCCTTGCAGAGGTGACATGCATTGGTCACCAAGTGATGTTAGCTTTTTCTTGTGGGGTTTCCTGAAGTCACAGGCCTATTTAAATCGATCGATGCCCTTCAGGTGAATATAACACAAATCATCGCTTAAATTCAGCCCGAGCGAGCATTTGAACTATGTAAGTATATCATATTCTATACGTAATGGCGTGCATGGACCTTTTAAATAAGAAATGTTAATACTTTACGCAAAACTTGTTCTATTCCATTTCAATAGCTACCCGCCCTTATCGAAAAAACCTTTATATACAATTTTTAAAACATTTGTTGGTTTGGCACGCCAATTTTGAGTTTTTATCATGAATATAAAAATTAAATTAAAAAAAATATCCAGTTTTTGATCGAATTTAAAAAAAAATTTGAATATTTTTCAAAAATCCAAAAAATATTTTTTTTATGTTTTGATATGCAATGTGTTTTCAACATTTTAGAAGCCACGATAGGTACTTCATCCTACATCCTGTAGATAGTATTAAAAACTATTAGCTGCAAAGTTTCAAGAAAATCAAAATATTGAGTTTCAAAAAAAAATGTTTTGAAAATTTGAATATTCAACACTCATCACACTTTTAAGAAACTTTAAAAAAATTGACCAAAAACAGTTTTACCGTTTCTAAGATAATCATTCTATGGAAGTTACCATTTATAACCATTTTTCGGAAAATTTATTTCAACAATTAGCTAGGTTTTAATAAATGAAATATTTTTATTTAAAAAAAAAATCAGTGGAAAAGTTTTTGAAAAAAAAAAAAAAAATTATTCTGCTATAAAGCTGATAAATAACGTAGATTAATCGACGACAATTATAGGAAAGCTCAGAGCCGAGGGTATTCTGATTCCAAGAATATCGCTTGTCATTTCAGTTTAAGCGTATTCACAAAGACGACTAATAAATCGCAAGGACAATCATAAGAAGTGTTTGGAATAAACCTTTAAATACTGCCTTTTCTCATGGTACGAGTAGCTCAGCCCAGCCGAATTTATATCTCCAAGGAAGAAAAAAGAGCATCAGGATTCAAGGCAGCAAAAGATAGGTTAACTCTCTTATTTTGTGGCAATGCTAAAGGTGATTTTAAAGGTAAGCCATATCTTATCTATCAATTTGAAAACCCCAGAGCTTTGAAAAATATAAAAAGATTGAACTCCCTATGCATTGGAGGGCAAACAAAAAAGCTTGGATGAATTCAGTAAATGCTTTTGACTAGAAGTAAGAAACAAAACATAGACTTCAAAGTGCTGCTTATTTCCGACAATGCGCAAAGTCATGATTTGCAATTGAAACCCCAATGCCAAATTGGTATTTATGCCGCCAAACACTACATCAATAATTCAGCTAATGTATGAAGGAAGGATTAAGAAGATGTATTCGGGTGATTCTACAAACGATGGAATTTTCGGCGGCCCCAGAAATATTTTTAAATCCGTTCAATTATTTAATCAGATTTTTTTTTATAAAATTAAATCTGACTGATATCTACCTGGCCTAACAATATTATTAGGGTGACCTTATTTTATTTTGCCCAAAAATTTCTTCAAAGTGTCTGATTCTCAGTCCTCTGACGTGTCCTCAGTGCGTTTTCGCAAAGAAAAATTATTACCGTTCTCTTATTTCAGGTCTCATACTAAGATGAATTCCACCGAAGTTACGCCAAATAATACATCTTTGCTTCGAATTAGATAATGATTTTATTACAAAAAAAAAACTTAATTAAACTTTGTCCCCCGCATTTCATATCAGTCCCCTGGAATATTGAAACAGTCGAAAAAATCAAAAACTAGGATATCGATCGAGTTTAAAGTACTGGCAATTTGAAGTACCAAGTCTCCTTACAATAAAATCGTATTGCAACTCGATTCTGTTGTTGGAAGAGTTTTATGTCATTTAAACCCGATGATGGAATTTATTTCCGAAACGCGTCGTAAAAATTTAAATAATAAAGTTGTGTAAATTTATAATTTTTAAATAAAACAAACATAAAAATAAAAAAAAAATTTCTAGTAAGTAGGCATATTTGTTAGCAGTATAGTATAGGTTAAATAAAACTGTAATATTAAATATAACCTTTTGTTCTTTTTTTAAGTAAAACCTTAATATCTTTTTTGCGCAAAAACCATTAAAAACCTCAGTCTCCTGGCCTCAGTCTCCTGGCCTCAGTCCCCTGGCTAATAAATGAACAAATGATATTTTATTCAGAAACCTGAGAAATGTTTAGTTATGTTGAACTTCGAACTTCATTGCGAAATATTTTTAAAATTTTTAAAAAGAATATAATTTATTTTGAATTGATTCTAAGTAGAAAGAAAAAATGAATTATAATATATTACATTCTTTTAATAAAATGCTAAGTTATATGTATTAACCATGAATTTGTATGTTTATTAAGACTAATTAAATTTTATTTCTATATTTCAATGTGTACCCAAGAGAAAATACAAAAAAAAAATAAAGATTTATTCAGTTCCCTTACAAAACAAAACTCAGTCTTCTGAAAATCCTTTTTAAAAAAATGTCCTTAAAATCGTCATTTTTTATTATTTTGACTGACCGCTTTCAAAAATCCAAAGAGACGTTCTAATGATCAACTATAACAACTTTCCTTCCAAAAATGTCGTGCCGAAATTTGTAACATTTTATTCAATTGTTTGTAGAATCACCTATTCACCACAAACATTCAGCAACATGTTAGAAGCCATTCATTAATGGTCCAAATGAACCCACTCTTCACGAGTTTTCGCAAGTTATAACATTGCTGATGCAATAGAAAATATCAAGCCATCATTGTGTGACATCAAAAAATCTACGATGAATGCAGCATGGAGACCATTATGGCCAGAGTGTGTTGAAGATGTTGTTCGGGATGCTTCCGAAAACGGTACAACCGTTATTGATAATTTTTTTTAAGCTAAGGCTCCCCAGCAGTTCGCATATTATTGTGTATTAAAATTTTCCAAAATTTTTTTTTTGGGATTTTTAAAAATAATTTTTTCAAAACTCAATATTTTAAGAACCCCATGCTCGATTTTTTTTCAAACTTCACAAATAAAAGTTTCTTAATATAAATTACAAGATGTGAGAAATAAAAATTTATTTTACCTAACCTCCATACAAATGTTAAAAAATGGTTTTCGAAAATCGTATTTTTCTCGAAAACGGTTCCGAGAATTTTGCTTAAATTTTTTTCGTTCGATTAATTTTTGAGATCTATAATTTAATAAAAATATTTTGGAAGCAAGATATTACTAACTGTACCTACCATAGAACCATTTTTTCGAATTTTGAATTTCTCATTATCGACATAACGGATTTTGATGATTTTTTTTCATAGAGAAGCTTCTAAAAAGTTTAAAAAACATTGCATTTCAAAACTTTAAATAAAAATAGTTTTTGAATTTTTGACAAAAAAATCTATTTTTTTTTTTGAAAATTCAATATCTCGCAAAAAGCTCAATATTTCTTTGTAAATTTAATTTTTATTCGAACAATAATAAAAACTTTAAATTGACGTACCAAATTTTTTCTTAAAACGTTTGAAAAATTTTCTATATACTCGTAAAAGCTTATTTTTTAAGAAACCAGTAGACTTATAATTTTTGTTCTTGCATCAGCTAATATTTGATTGAATCACATGACATAAGCTCCAAATACTAAAGGAGTTGTTTTAATCATTTAAAAAAATTTATTTCATACTTATGAACAGTTTTTCTCTAATAAAATTCTTAGTCTTTTACATAAGAGCATCTTCGTGCGACGCAGTCCTGCATTTTATTTCTTATTCTTTCATGGATTGTTTTAAGTTTTTACTTTCATACTTCATCTTTTCTCTCTCTGCCTTATTGGCGCAAGATTTTAGTTGAATTAGTACGATGCTAAAACTATTTTAGTATGAAACTACGTTAAAACAACGATTTTGCAAATTTTAATCGAATATAGCATCACAAACTTTTTCTACCCTTTTGCAAAAGTTAAAATTACCGAATACCTATTTTATTTTCTTAAATATCGTGCTTTTTACAAACGCCACAAAAGGTCTGTTAACTTAGTTTTTTGCACGAACTTTCATTGTTTTAGGTGTGTTCAGAAGCAATTTATTAAGAAAATTGCTTTATTAGTTAGAAAATGTTAAAAATTAACGATGAGTAAACTACTTTAAAGTTAGAAAATTGTTAAGTAGTATTATACTAATACCTCAACGATAGGCTGTTGAAAATTTTGCGCCAGTTTTTAAGTTTTATTAAAAAAAAATAAAAGATTTTTCTTAAATATGTACATACAAAATAGCTCATTTTGGAACGCAAAATTCGTATACGCGGTGTTTTCCTGGAACGCATCCCTCGCGTGTATGGGGGGATTACTGTACTACAAATACTTTTCATCGCCAAGCATTACAAACGCCAACATTAACGGATTGAAGAGACAAAAAATTATTGTCAAAACTTTCATTCATTTTACAAAAATTCAAGGAAAGATTTGAATAGATGAATACCTTCGCGATGGACTGTCTGACTCATAGACAACGCACAGTCTAAGCCACTGTGGAAATTGACATGATGGTTGACGCCAGGCAAGATAAGCCTAGTAATATATATGTATATAACATACGTGTTAAAACGTTTAATATTTTATTATAATTGTTATCTTAGATTGGAAACACTTTTATCTACCTGAAATAGTGTAGATACGGCCAAGCAACAATCAAAAGTATTTTTTACCAAGTTTAAACCCTTTTATAAAACGAAATCAATACCTAATTAAATATATACAATCCTTCATCTATTAACATTATAATAGGTTTTTTTTTTTTAATTATTTTCTTTCATAGTTAGATTTTTAATTTTTTTTAATTTTAATTTTTACAATAGCCGTGTACGATTCTATCAAAACCTGACCTTGAACGACAGACTATTCATTTTGTGTATTTACTTTAAAATTAACTTTCGCTAACTTTTTAAATTTTTTTTATTAAATTTGCCTAAATTCTTTAATCTTTTTGATAAAAGATACTAGATAACTCCACGTACTGATAGCAAAGCCAAGCAAGAAGAAACATTTCCTCAAAAAAAAAAAAAAAAATTATCAACAAACAACTCATTTAAGATATTTTGAATTACCATTTGATATCAACAAGTTTATATAAAAACAGTTAACTACTATAAAGCGGGTTGTAAACAAAAAACTGTTTTAAATACTTGAAACGACAAACTGAGCTGTCAGGTATCTTAACTAGACATCTCCCATCCCAGTAGCGACTTTTTGCATTCAGATGTATTATTAAAGCAAATAATACAACTGCAACTAACCTACCCCCTCGATTTGGTATTGTATATAAATTTCTTGTAAGTAAACAAAACTTTTGCTATTAATAAATCTCAATTTTAAATCAACTTGGCACTATCGTCGAACAACAACAAATACTGAGTAATCTACCTTTACAATTTATAAGCAAACAACTTGTCATCCTACTTGCTCTTTGGCAAGTGATTGCCCTGAAAACCAGTGGCGGATTAACCCATCAGAATGTCAGTGGTATTTTGTCTCGCCATAAGGTAGAGAGTTTCATGAGGTAGTGGTTGTCTTCAACATTAAATAGACGTTCAAGAGAGAATTTTGTTCTTAATTTTCGTAGGCCTAACTCTACAAAATTGAGAAGAATGATGCCAATTCAGTTTTGAAAATTGAAATACCTTCTAATGCCACCGATACAGTCCACCCCATTACACACTATTTGATTGGGTGTTGTAGCGTATTTATTACTCGAACTATCACAGAGGGAGTTATACTTACTCTCGTTGGGAGTTATACATACTCCCGTTAGTAAACGGCGTGATCGCGGACTTTGAATAGAGTTTCAGAAACAAAACTTACGTCTCGGTAAGTGAGTTAGGAAGTCAATAATTCTCTGCACGAGTAGATCCATACTACGAATCCCGAGAAGAAAGTATAAATGCTCCCGCAAAGCCCCCGCCATTTTAAACCAACTCCGAATTTCGTAGAAGTATTTCAGCTGCGAGGAGCGTTGTACATACTTTTTTCGGGATTGGTAGCTTTGGACGAATATAGAGCTTATATATAGATTACATCCAGATCAGAAGGGGTGAAAAAGTTCTTGCATCACCAGAGGAAAAAAAGCGGAAAGATGTTGCACAATAGGGGAAAATTTTACATAATTTTTATTTTACTTTTATTTTAAATAAGTTTTTTTTTTTATTAATTTTGTATTCAACAATTTTTTTCTTGAGGTCTTTTAAGACCACTAAGTTTTATCTTTATAATTCTGTGTTGTTTTGAGAGGGGTAGAGCCCCATAAGAAAATTGTACTTAGAACATACATTTGTCAAATTCAGCACTGCTAAATACCAACACATAGGGGTGTACACTTTTTGTAAGGGTGAAACACAAATAACAAAAAAAAAATATTTTATTGATATTATTCACAAGCGAGTTAAGCTTGGGGCCAAGTTGGGGACTATTAGAACGTTCGATCCAGTAGTCGTGAGAGTTGCTCAAGTCTGAACAGTCACATCACTTAGTTGAAAGATGGAATTCCTTCCACCTGATTGTGCGGCTCGTTCCGCCGGACCGGGAAATAAATTAATGTCCTTGTTGTTCCATACGTTGATCAGTTCGTATTGTTCAATATCAGAACCATCGATGTGGCCAATGGATTATGGGCACACATTGGCAACAAAAGGTAAGACAAGATGCAAGAAAAAAAAAATTGAGTGGTTAAATAATGCGATCGATCGATCATAAGGATTGGATACATATGACTTTGTGGTGATTGGAGCTGGATCGGCAGGAGCTGTTGTGGCTGGACGATTATCGGAGAACCCTGATTGGAAAGTGTTGCTTTTGGATGCTGGTGGTGATCCGCCAATTGAAGAAGAGGTAATTATTTTTCTTCGTTGCAAAGTTTGAAAAATTAACTAAAAAAAAAAACACTTGAAACAAGGCTCGAATCTCGGATGAATATTTTAAAATTTGAATTTGAACTAGAATTTTGAAGGGTATTTGGGAAATTGAAAAAGATCAATTTAATTAAAAATTAAGGTCAACAGCTTGATGCGTATTATACAAATATGAATGCTCTGTAATGCTCTGTTCATTCAACACGTGGTGCTGTTCGGTTTTTTTTTTATTTTATAGAATTCAAAACAACAATAGCAGTATTTATTTTTCTGTTTTGTTGAAATAATTAAGCTGTGGTACGATTGTGAACTTTTTTCCATATTTTATGTGCTTCGATTATTTTTATTGTTCAGTTACTAAAAATTTGCATTTCACGAACAAAATCAAAACGATTAAACTATTTGATTCAAAACATAATAGAGCAGGATCTGAGGGTCGGCAGACATACAGATGTACATATGTAGATTGTAGATACGTCATTTTATCAAACCCGATAGATTTGTTTATGTGAATGTGGTCTATATGCTCGGAAAGAACGCATAGGGAAAGGCAGATGCAACGTTTAAAAAGTTTTAAATTATTTTATGATTTAATATTGTGAACATTTTTGTTCTTCAAATTGTTTATTGACTGAAGATTTGATCGCAAAATAATAATTAACTCTTAATTTGTGAGCGTATTCCACTAACAAATATGTCAAATTCTGACAGTTGAAACGAGTCCCCGGCGAACAATAAAACAAGCTGTGCGAAGTATTAACAATTTTTATTTTTTGAAATACCCTTGCACACCGTTATGTATGGAATATGACATCTTCAAATGCCCGCCCGGCTTTTTACGGTGGCGAGGTTCCGAGTGTCCCAGTTTTCAATTATTCTTCCGAATAGATTCGGCTGAATTTTAGCGGTGGACTGCGTTATGTTCACCTTGAGGGCAGCAGTCGATTGTGGTGTATTGGCATAGACTTCAGGAAACCTCAAGGAGTCAAATCGCATGACCTTGGTTGAAAATTCACGTGATCTCAGTGAGATATTACCTTACTCTCAAACCGTTCATGAAGAATGTCCGCTGTATGGCACTTAGCGCCCACCCAGTGGAACCACATGTCGTCTAGGTCCGTATACTTGGGCTATAAGAATTGGGATATAATCGTTGTGTAGCGCTATTGACCAACGTCGTTTTCGCCAATTTTGCTTGTTAACACAGTTGTTCATCCAAAAATGTCCCTCGTCACTAAATATGATTTTTCGCCCAAAATTGAGGTCCTCTTCCACACGCTTCCAAGACCAGTAAGCGAACAAACGGCGTTGTCTTTAGTTATGAACTATGAGCTCCTGGGTCAATTGGATCTTGTACGGGTGTAGGCTCAAGTTCCGACGCAAAATATGACAAGTTGAAGACTGCAAAAGGCCGATTTCTTGTGCATCGCTGGTTCTGATATACGATTTCACGGACTGCCGCGATGTTTCAGGCCGATCTTGCTTTCCTTTGACGGATGAATGTTGGCTGATTGACCAACGAACCGGTCATCACAAATTTGACGCTGAAGAGCCTACTGTGAAGGGGCACCACGTCTACCGTAAAATGGGCGTAACGAGCGCAACGTTTCCACTAGCGAACAGTCATTTGAATAATAAAGTTTCATCATATGGACGTGCTGGTTCAATTGCGTTACTGGCGATGGTGATTTAGCGGCATCAGTAACTGAATTATAAGCAACAGATTTGACAGATGTCACCAAAACAATATGGCCACCACAGGTCGCAAAAATCTATCCACACCGGGACAACATTTTTAGTTTTCTTTTATGAATATATTATATGCGTGTAAAACTCTCAACCATTACTGAGTTTGTAATGTCAGAAGAAGCTAAGAAGCGCAATTCTTTTCATGACAAAAAATTTCTCTTGGAGAATTTGTTACTTCTTCACAAAATAAAGCAGCCCCAAAAAAAATTATCTTTGGTTTTAGGTTGCAGTAGTTGGGACTCGAACCCGTATCTCCAGCATTAAAGTCCAACCCACTAACATGTAAGATCGTCAAGATCTCTAATCTGGCTTCTTCAATTTCGTAAACAAAGTCGATAAAGATCATCCTTTGACCTGATCGCACCATCTAAGATGAGGTCTGCCTTGGTTGAAGCCTCTGGTATGGCGTTGAAGACTCTATCGCTGGAGCGTTGGTGTTCATCCGCCTTATATGACCCAGCCATCTTAACAGTTTTAAATGCTTTTGTTTGACAAGACTCATGTCCCTGTACAGCGCGTATAACTCATGATTGCATTTTCTTCGCCACACATTGTCTTGTTCGTCTTCATAAACAGGGCCATAATTCATGAGTAGAACTTTTCTCTCAAACACAGAAAGGGATTTTTGATATGGCTTTATTTTTCAATTGATTTCAAATCCTAAAGAAACAGAGTGAACCCAGGAAGACTGATTCCGAGATTACCTCAAAGTTGTACCTATCAATTGTAAGATTCTGACCAAGACAATGGTGTGAAGTGGCTCATGTTGATGAAGGTATGTACTTCGTCTTATCCTCATTAATGACCAGTCTCATTCCGTTTGCTGCTAGCTCCAAGTAAGTGGAAACACCGCAAGCTGCTTCTTAACACCTTAACGTAAAGAAGTTGGCTAGATCTTTGAAATATAGTGCCAAATGTATTGACTTGGGGATTGCTTACTAGCTTTTTTAGCACAAAGTTGAAGAAACTGCATGAAAGTACGTCTTCTTTTTTAACCCTGTGGTGGCCTCGAAGGCTTCAATATTATTCGTAGAAATTTTAACAAAGCGACGAGGTTTTTCCAGCCCCATCCTCATAAGTCTTATCAGTTTGGCAGGGATATTAAAGCTTGGGGTATTGCACTGCGATACAGAGATCTATTATGCCCATGGCACCTTAAAATCGAGTCTTGCGTGATTTGGTTCGTTGTAGATTTTGGAGGTGAAAAGCTACATTGATAAGAACCCATCAGCAAAGGGCGTTCACATAAAACTCGGGAAAGAATTGTATTTATGAGATGATCGCCTTTTTTTGGTTAGGGCAGATTGCACCGACCGTTCTGTAATGGTAAGTCGGTGCAAGCTCCTGACGAGGTCATCTCTAGTGTATTTGAGATTTTAATTTACAAAAAGCTGATAGGTGTAAAAAAAAAAGACAGATAATAAAAAGACACACGAAAGCCAAAAAAAAATAAAAGGCATCGATTTGATTGACATTTAGTGCAAAATAAGTTCTTATCAAACACCAGAAATAGCCTTATGCATTTAATTGCATTTTTATGAACCGATAACAGTGAAGTAAGTGCATATATTTTTTAACGATGTTTACAATCAGCGCAGCTTTTTTCTTTTCATACCTAAAGATAGCTTTAATCTTTTTTAAAACTTTACATCAAGTTGTTGTTCTTTCAATTTTGACTTTTACAAAATCAAGGTTATCTTGTTTTTATTCACAAAGTTGAAGAAACTGCATGAAAGTACGTCTTCTTTTTTAACCCTGTGGTGGCCTCGAAGGCTTCAATATTATTCGTAGAAATTTTAACAAAGCGACGAGGTTTTTCCAGCCCCATCCTCATAAGTCTTATCAGTTTGGCAGGGATATTAAAGCTTGGGGTATTGCACTACGATACAGAGATCTATTATGCCCATGGCACCTTAAAATCGAGTCTTGCGTGATTTGGTTCGTTGTAGATTTTGGAGGTGAAAAGCTACATTGATAAGAACCCATCAGCAAAGGGCGTTCACATAAAACTCGGGAAAGAATTGTATTTATGAGATGATCGCCTTTTTTTGGTTAGGGCAGATTGCACCGACCGTTCTGTAATGGTAAGTCGGTGCAAGCTCCTGACGAGGTCATCTCTAGTGTATTTGAGATTTTAATTTACAAAAAGCTGATAGGTGTAAAAAAAAAAGACAGATAATAAAAAGACACACGAAAGCCAAAAAAAAATAAAAGGCATCGATTTGATTGACATTTAGTGCAAAATAAGTTCTTATCAAACACCAGAAATAGCCTTATGCATTTAATTGCATTTTTATGAACCGATAACAGTGAAGTAAGTGCATATATTTTTTAACGATGTTTACAATCAGCGCAGCTTTTTTCTTTTCAAACCTAAAGATAGCTTTAATCTTTTTTAAAACTTTACATCAAGTTGTTGTTCTTTCAATTTTGACTTTTACAAAATCAAGGTTATCTTGTTTTTATTCAGCATGTATTTGAACTGTAGACAAATTATTAAGCAAACAAATATTTACTACAGTTAAACATTTTTATTTTAATCCTATAATTTATTTATTTGCGCTTAGAAGCACAAACCTTTTAAAGTTTTTACTAAGTAACCAAACTTGTTGTAGGCTTTTTATTAAGACATGTTACCTCTGTGATAAGGAGTTAGTTTTTATATTTTTTAATTCGACCAAGCGGTTTGTCATATATGTAGACATAACCTTTGATGTTTCGAAGGCCATATTTCCCCCAAACAATCCCGAGCCTTTGCGTCTCGTTATCTCTATTTGGCAATGTGGTCTTCTCGTTGAGTAGAAACTAAAGTATTTAAGATTTTTATTGATTTTAAAATCTTTCTGATGCACATTCACTTTCAGGTTGTTGGATGGCACATTACTACACAACATTCCGCATGGGACTGGCAATACCAAACCGAACCGAATGGCAAGTCGTGCAGAGCTATGAAGGGCGAACGTTGTCACTGGCCCAGAGGCAAAATGCTTGGTGGTACAAACGGTATGAATGCTATGATCTACGCACGTGGTACTCGAAAGGACTTTGACGACTGGGCCGCATCGGGCAATCCCACTTGGGGTTATGATGATGTTTTGAATTATTTCCGAAAGGCCGAAAACCTTCGGTCTCCACGAACTGGTTACAAGGTTGGCGATCACGGCAAAAACGGACCAATGGGTTTGAATAATTTTGTTAGTGACAACGAATTCCGACACACGTTACGTGCAGGAATTGAAGAAATGGGTTATCCCGTAGTAACTGACTTTACGGAAGGCTCATTTGTGGGATATATGGATGTGTTAGGTACCCAGGAAAAGGGACGCCGCATCACAACAGTCCACTCACACATTCTGCCCGTGAAGGACCGCAACAATTTGCACATTATCCGACATGCTCATGTGAAGAAAATAAATATTGACAATAAGAAACGCGTTACCGGACTGACGTTTGTTCACGAAGGAACAAGAGAGTACACAGTGAATGTTCGGAAGGAAGTCGTTGTATCTGCAGGAGCAATCGGGACACCTCAAATTCTTATGCTGTCTGGTATTGGTCCCAAGGCTCATCTGAAGGAACACGGAATCCCTGTTGTTGTTGATTCACCAGTTGGAAAAAATTTGAAGGATCATGCAAGTCTGCCTATGGTGTTCAGGATCGATAAATCGACAGCCAGTCCAGCAGCTGAAAAAGAGCTTGTTGATGCACTGTACAATTTGCTTATGGGACGTCAGAGCAAGCTTTTGCACCATGAAGCAACCTCATTTACAGGATTTATAAATACCACAACCATCGAAAGTCCTTATCCTGATATTCAAACAACACACTTTTTCAGTCGTATGAATAGTGCTGAGCTCAAGCACTACGTTGAAGCTACAGGTTATACCGAAGGTGTAGCCAAGTCAATTCTCAAGGCTAATGAGAAGACCAACACTGTTATCATCTACATGCTTCTGCTCAAGCCTAAATCAATGGGTGAGGTGACTTTGGCCAGCGCTAATTACTTGGATGCTCCAAAAATGCAGCCAAATTACAATGATGCCGAGGAAGATCTTCAAACTTACATTAGAGCCTGTAATATCTATTCAAAACTTGTAGAAACAAAGGCTTTCAAACAACGTGAAGCTGAGCTGCACAAACTTGACTTACCTCGGTGCAATGATTTGCCCTACAAATCAGACGAGTATTGGAAGTGTTACACATCCTATATGACCAAGACTGTGTACCATCCGGTGAGTACGGCCAAAATGGGACCGGAAACTGATAAATCAGCTGTAGTTGACTGGAGACTGAAGGTACGTGGAGTGAAGGGTCTTCGCGTGGCCGATGCAAGTGTGATGCCCGATATTGTGGCGGCAAATACAAATGCGGCTGTTATTATGATTGGTGAGAAAGCTGCCGATATGATCAAAGAAGATTGGTCCGGCAAGACCAAGGAAGAGTTGTAGTAGATTTACTAGTGTTAGAGTTTTTAATAAAGTGTTATATTTTTTATACGTTAAATCGATATGTATTTTAGTACTTTTAGCTATTTTCTTTTGAAGCCGAGAATTGAGAACTGAAAAGTGAAGGGAAAGGCTTACCCCATTAACATATAACAAGGTTATGGGGCAGTCAAATAGCGCTTAAGAAATTAATAATTTAAGTCTTGAAGGGATTGGAATTGATTTCTTTTGGGCACTAAAATTATAATGATGTACAAAAATTATTCCCGCGATTCTCTTTGCCTTGAAATCGTCGAGTAGGACTTGGAGACGGGTAAAACTATAGCAAGTATAAGTATGAAAAGTTCGTATAAAAAATAGATGATAATAAAGACGAACAAAATTTAAACGATTTTCTCTAACCTGGGTAGAGAGCATTTTAAAAATTTTACAAAAAAAAAAGTGTATCCCGCAATGTCGTCTGTCTGTATGTATGTACTTTAGGTACAAAAAAGATTGTAAATGCGTGGGTCTAAATCTCGAATGGAACTATCGTAACAAGAACATTGCAATTATGTCAGATAGCTAAGCCTCACTGAGCTCATATACCATCAGCTCTAAATTAGTATGAGAATCAGAATGCATAAACGGGCTAAACCTACCTGGCAAACAGAACAGGGTTACACTGAACACTTGAGTTATCATGGAAACGATGAGGCAGACGCATTAGCTAGAAAAAAAAATAAAAAATCTTTCTGACTCATTAACAATTTTAGACTCGCGTGATTAGTCACTATGTTGAACTCTTGCATCTCAAGATAAGACATACATTTTTCAATGCTTAAGACGGCCGCCAGACACTCTAACTCCGTAACACTATAATTGCGTTGTACAGAATTGAGCTTATGCGAGTTGTAATAGATAGGCTTTTCCACCCCTCCTTCATCAACTTGGCATAAGACGCACCCTGTACCAGACGTTGAAGCGTCGCATAAAATGATAAATGGTTTCGAAAAGTTAGTGTTTATTAGAACGGGATCTGAAGTCAGAGTATGTTTGAGCTCTTGAAAAGCTGCAATGGCTTCTGGTCCGAAGACAAATGGTTTTCCTTTCTTTAACGTATCCGCAATTGGAGCTGCGATAGCAGAATAATTTTTAATAAATCTCCTGTACCAACCAGAAAGACCTAAAATACGACGGACTTGACGAGCCGTTTTTGGCACAGGAAAGTCCTGGATCGCAATAACTTTATCCGGATCAGTTCTGAGGCAACCGCCCTCCTATGTACCCAAGATATTTCTACTTTTTGAAAGAGAATTTCGATTTTTTTTTAAATTTATTGTGAGACCTGCTTTTTGTATACATTCAGCTACTTTCGTAAGTATGTCCATATGCTCCTCAAATGAACTCGAAATAATCAGTAAATCATCCAAATATACAAATAAGTTTTGTCTCAACTTGTGTGGAACCACTTTGTCCATAAGTTGACACAACATTTGAGCTGCACCGTGAAGACCGAATGGCATAACCAAATTGTACCAAAGGTCTACCAGGCACCGAAAACACAATCTTTTCCCGCGATGAATTCTCCAACGTTATCTGCCAGAAGGCGTGCTTCAGATCAACACTGGAAATAAAGTGCGTAACTGAAGCTCGACTCAGCAGTGTTTTCATATGATGAATTGGATTAGAGTCTGTTTTGGAGCATTTATTGATTTTCCGAGAATCGAGGCACAAGCGATTTTTTCCTGGTTTTTGCACCAATTTCCATCTCTAACATCCTATCCAACTCCTCATACATAAGTTTCTGTAGATATCGCTGGAGACACGGTATAGTGTCTCTGCTTTATGGGCTCAGCACTTCCTGTATCTATGTAGTGCTCCTCGAGATGTGTTCGTCCAAGGCCACATTTAACAAAGGACGGGAACAATTGGATCATATTTTCTAGCCTTTTGGATCGATCCTCTGATAGTTCGTGAGCATTCGTATCACATTGGTTAAACTTTATACTTGACGCTATTTCCGAAAGTACTCTGGGAGCAATCTCAAACCACGTCCAGAAATTGACTTCCAAATACAACTGCTGTTCTAAAGAAGGCACAAGATAGAAGGTCACTATTTTCGTTTTGACTTTTTTAGGCAGCTTCAGTGAATATTTCACCGACGATAAATTGCTGTCGTTGATCTTCACTACCACTCAGAACAGGTTCCATAATAAAATGAACGACTGGATCGCACGTTCTTGCTCTTATGTAAAAGTATTTTGGAATTCAAGAATTGGATTGGAAACATGGATTAAATGACGATGGATCAAATGCATTAATGATTTCTAGAAAAGTATTAACAAAGTATAAACAAAGTTTAAAAATCGTTTTATTATTAAATACGTTTTTTATATAAGAAATTTTTTGAAAAAAATTTGGGATGCCAAGTATATATAGATTTTAGGAAATAATTTCAAAAAATAATCGTTCACAAGTTTTGCAGAAACATATGTATTGATTTAAAAAAAAATATTTTTTTTTTCAAAAAGCCCAACCAATATTTTTTTCGAATATTTGTACATAAAATATTATTTTAAATTTAAGGGTGTTATTGCATAAAAAATTTGGTTAAAATCGTTCGGTTCTATGACAGGTAATCCTAATAACATTTTTTCCTAAATTTTTTTGCTTTTGAGATAAATAAGATTTTGTATTAAGAGTGTATGGGGGTACAGTTAGCTAAGACAAAAATTTCAATTTCCCCTCTAGGGAATCACCGAAGACTCTTAAGTACGGAGTTGGAAGTAATTAAGTAAGATATTTTTTCCCTAACAAAACTGCACCGAGATCGAGGCTATATTGAAATTTTTCAATTTCAACGACACTTAGTCCAGACTTAAAAAATTATCGACTTGTCCTAATCATTCATCTTTTTAGTTCATGCCTCGAAATGCGAACATTGATTTCTTTAACCTAAATTCAGCATTTCAAAGATATATGTAATCATGCCGATTACAGAATTCGCAGAATTTTACTCCCTGTGAGTTAACTCGATCCTTTCGCATCCGCTGTAAAACTGAATTATGAAATTCGCCGGATGAACTACATTATCGATTCCTAAAATTACCTTATCATTTATGAACTTTCCTATCGACGCCGCCGTCAGCTACAGGCATTTAGTCAACGGCCTAGGCTTTGATAATAGCATCGCTTTCGCTATCGATCTGTGAAATCAAGCATCGTTGAGCATGGTTAGTACTTGGATAGATGACGGTTCAATACCAACCGTGTGCTCTTTTTTTTTTTTGTTAGATTTCTGGCTATGTCCGATTGCGTCTTCATCATTTTCACCATTTCTCTAAATTGTTTCCGATTAGCTGTCCGTTTTCAATTAAAATTTGTTTAATAAACACTTAAACATTCATTATGAGTAACTTTTGAATTACATTTTTGTGCTTTCCATTGTTAATTTTTGTTTTTTTTTTTTCGTTTAATAAAAAATTCACTTCAGATTCGTCTCGAAATTGTTGCGAATGTAATATGATAGAAATTGTATGGAGTGCGAATGGACTGCGGATTCGTTGAACTTTCTTTCGTCGGATTCAGTAATAGCAAAAGTTTGGAAATTAATTGAAACTGTCACTTTAGCTCATTCGCCGAATTCTGTAATAGGGGTGATTACTATTACGTTCCTTATCTCTGCTAAATAAGTCTGGGATGAAACTTAAAATTTTAACTCAGCTTTATGTTTTGATAACTTATGGCTTACATCCTGCTGCGAAACCGATCATTAAGTAACCAAGAAAGACATTTGGAAAGACATTGCAAAAAAACATAAAAGTTTTACTATTTTGCCAACACCCTATTGACAAATAGACCTAATTTCTTATGGAGGCACAAAGTCCACATGTGGAAAACAAAAAGTGAGCGAATGTCAATAACACAGCACGTTACCGAAATTGATTGCAAAATTGAAGTTTAGACTTGAAAGTACATACTTCAAGTCAAGCAATAGGTTTGTTTATTTTTTTTTTTTCATCAGAAAGGGTAAAGTGGAGTTTGTTGGGGAGATATAATTAGAAAACTCAAACGAGTGGAGTATATGTTTCCTCTACGCTTTTGAAGAAAATATCGAATTTTAAGGGACAGTTTATTGTAGTGAAAAATTCAAACTGGTAAACGAATCCAGGGGAGGGAGTCTTACCATCTTCACAATTATAGAATCTATGAACCGCTCATGTTATGATTTTATTTCATACAAGCGACACATGTTTTATGGATTGACAAGAGCGCATACATTTGTTAGGCAAGTATCTTAAACAATTTGTTTATATTATACGCACACTCAAGGGGTTATGAATAACCTTAAAATGTTAAACATAGCAATTAGGAAAGTAGGATAGGATCAGAAAGGAGATACCAATGCACATTGGTTTTGAATGTCTGCACATTGCAATGAGTGGAAAATATTGAGCCCGGTAAAGCATTCCACATTCGTGTATTGCGGCTAAAAAAAAAAGAATTTGTGTACTTGACAGTACGTCCTAAATTGGTCTCAAGGGTAAACTGATGTCCATTCCTAGAAGTACGTCTATTAAGGTTGAATGGTTTGAGGGGAGGAATAAACACTGTTTATGAAAATAGTCCCATCCATAGAAAGTGGCAACGAGGGAGGGTTACGCTTAAGCGACAGTAAACAGCGTTGAGTTTTCGAAGCATTAAATTCTACAAGGTTTTTGATTACCCATTGGACAACGCTGTCAAGATCAGATTTAATAAGCTTATCATAAGCTGCCGTTGGAAGGCAACATCCAAAGGTGTGAATCTAAAAACGAATATGAAAAGCTGAGGGTACTGTCGTCAGCTAAAAAATTTAGTGGATTTGAAGTTTCAGACAAAAGATCATTTATGAACATAAGAACGAGTGCCGGAGACAAAGCGGAGCCCTGTGGAACACCAGCGTTTATTTTGTGGATATCAGATTTGAAACCGTCCAATACTACTTGTAGAGAACGGCCCGAAAGGTAATTTCTAATCCAACGAAGAAGAGATTTATCGGTACAAAATGCACGCATTTTTGATAAGAGGGCTTGATGCCAAACTTAATGCCTTTGAAATATCGAATGCAATAATCTTACATTTCCCAAAACGATGTAAAGATTTGTTCCACTGTTAGGTGAGATATACCATCAGATCACCAGGGGACCTATTGCTACGAAAGCCATACTGCAGCTTTTTTACCTTAAGAAATTTCTTTCAACTTCAAACTTGGAAAGAAGAGACGTAAGTGTGAGTAAACTGGTGTGGATTCCGTATTCCAAGTGATTGTCTAGGTAAAACAGTTGCATTTTTGTTTTAAAATAATATAGACAAAACGGTATAAAGATTTTTGAGATCCGGTTACTGATGTCATATCAACATGGCAAATAACATGATTAAACAGCACGTTCAAACGATAAAACTTTATTGTCAAAATGATTGTTCGTTACTGCCAACTTTGCGCGGGCAGGCAAATTTTACGGTAGACGTGGTGACACTTCACAGTTGACTCTTCAACATTTGGTGGCTAAATTTAAAATGGTCGTCGGTTCGGTAATCAATTAGTCAACATTCCACCGTGAAAGTGTGCAACTGAACAGGAGGCAGTCGATTCCTCGCCATGCACAACAACTCGGCCTTTCGCAGACTTTAACTTGACAAATTTTTTGTCGAAATTTAGGTCTAACCCCGTACAAGATCTAACTAACCCAGGAACTCAAAGTTCATGCCCATATACAATGCTTTTTATTCGGTGACTGGGCTTCGGATCGTTTGGAAGAGGACCCCAATATTGGGCCAACAATCATCTTTAGCGACGAGGCGCATTTTTTTTTGATGAACAGCTGTGTAATAAGCACAATTGCCGTATATGGGACGACACCAACTCAAACGAGGTTCACTAAGTGACAATGTATCCTGAAGAAGTTACCCTTTGATGTTGTTTTTGGCTGTTCGTTGTTGTCGTTCGTCAACGGCGATGGCTACAGAACGTTGATAACCAATTTTCTTTTGGGCCAAATTGAACCACATGGACCTAGACTTCATGTGGTTTCAGCAGGACGGCGCTATGTGCCACACAGCGGACGACATGATAGACCTTCTGCATAAAAGATTGGAGGGTAAGGTTATGCCTCGTACAGCTGACGTTGATTGGCCACCAAAGTCATGCGATTTGACCCGGCTAGACTTCTTCTTCTGGGGTTTCCTAAATCGAAGGTCTATAGGTTAGGTTAGGTTAAAGTGGCTGCTGACCGGAAAAGGTCAACACACTTAGACCAATATTTGGTCCGTTGTGATACCACAAGGATTTCAAAAATCACCCTTACTCGCTAAACCATTTTGAGCTAATAATGAAGCGTTTGAGACAGTGAATGTCGGAATTATTTAGATCACTAGGATCGTTATAGTAGTATACTCCCAAGTGGAGTCTAATACGTCTTTGCGCTAGGGCAGGACAAGAACATAGAAGGTGAGGAACTGACTCCTCTTCTTCTTCATCCATGCAGCTTCTGCAAAAATCATTTGCAGGAACTCCAAGACGAGAAGCATGACTTCCTATTAGGCAGTGTCCAGTAAGGACACCTATAACGGAGCTAATATGCAATCTACCAATAGAAAATCGAAGGTCTATGCGAATAAACCACAGTCGACCGATGCCCTTAACGTGGAGTATTAGACAAGTCATCGCTCAAATTTAGCCGGATCTATGCGAAAGAATCAATGAAAATTGGACCACTTAGAACCGTGTCACCTTAAGAAGCCGCGGCGGACATTTAAACGATGTTATATTCCATACGGTAAATGAAGAAAAGAGAAACCCTTTATAAATATACTCCTACATAATATTCACCCCTATTACAGCATTCGACGAATGAGCTAAAGTGACAGTTTCAATTATTTTCCAAACTTTAGCTATAAGTGAATTCAGTGAAAGAAAGTTGAAAAAATGTCGGTAACATGCCCTGCACCACCGACATTCTGTCGAACTTATCTGGTATTACTAGATCCACAATCCATTCGTACTCTATACAATTTCTATCATTTTACATTCGTGCCAATTTCGAGACGAATCTGAAGTGAATTTTTAATGAAAAAAAAAAAAAAAATAACAATGGAAAGCACAAATATGTGATTCAAAAGTTTATCATAATGCATTTTTAAGTGTTTATTAAACTATTTAGGAACAATAATTTAGAGAACACAAAAAAAAAAAAAAAAAAAACAGCACACGGTTGGTATTGAACCGTCCTCCATCCAAGTACTAACCACGCACAACGATGCTTGATTTCACAGATCGATAGCGAAAGCGATGCTATTATCAAAGCCTAGGCCGTTGATTAAATGTCTGTAGCTGACAGTGTCGATAGGAAAGTTCATAAATGATAAGGTAATTTTAGGAATCGACAATGTAGTTCATCCGGCGAATTTCATAATTCAGTTTTACAGCGGATGCGAAAGGTCAACGGATCGAGTTAACTCACCGGGAGTAAAATTCTGCGAATTCTGTAATCGACATGAATGTCTACGTGTATTATAATAAAATTTGCCCGAATAACTTCAGCATACCGTACTCTGTACTTGTAAGGTGCAATAGCTTTCACTCTTAGTATTCATCAAATACGAGTAAAAACAAAATTTTTGATTCCCGGGGCAATATTTATACAAGTGTACATAGTAAATAGTACCTACACTTGATGCGAATCTATTAGTTTAGGTTTTTTTCAACGACCGGATAATTTCAATTATACTCGTATGTTCATATAAGTATGACAGCGGCAGCATGCGCCATAACCGAGTTCCACGATCTTACCTTAAATTTTTTTTTGATAACATCGATTTCGTCTGTACACGGATGATGACATACATATCTACAAAGCTACCATAATTGATTTCGTTACTCACCTGGAAAAGAAAACGAAAGTTAAAATTAGATGATACAACAAAATGGAGTGTATGAGAAATGTATGAGGAGAAGAGTATAGTTTCAAAAACTTTATGACTTATATCTTGATTGTATTAATTTTTTTTTTATTTTGTTTAAGAATTTAAGGGGGTATAAAAAGGCACATGTGGATATGTAAGACCAGCTGAAAAAAGAACATATAACTTATCTTTATATAAATTAAAAATACAAATATATACTTTTAATAGATTTAAACTTGAAATCCTTAGTTCATATCTAATTTGACGTCAATACTTAAATAGTTGGCCCTTAGCAATAGTTTAACTTATCATGCTATAACAATTTAACACCCAAATGATTAAATGTTATCTTCGATTAATATAATCGTGTTTCAAGCCAACTGTTCATTGACAAAAAATATCAGCTATCGAATATCTGATAGGCTATAACACATGATTATTCTTAACGAGGTTGGAATTAAGTTCCTTAAATTTTAAACAGTAACTATACATTCTAAACACTGCATAAGATTGTTTATTTGCGCGATCTTTTGATTGATAACATTATAGGTACCTAATGTAGACTTTATGTTAATTTTCAAGATGTTCAAAAAATCGTACGTATATTTTTTGGCCTTTAGTCCACAAAAATTGGCGTTTCGTCCGGCGCGCCACGGCGATCTCACATGGACTCATCAGTTGACTGTGAGGACCCTGTCAATACGATATTTTTGTTAAATTCAGTTCATATTACATCGATTTTTTGACAAAAGTCCAATGTGAACTATACCCAACCATGATTAAAATTGTAATCATTAACGTTGGAAGATTTTGCCCGTTGCCCCACCAACTTTAAGACCTCCAGGGAAATCATTGGATACATCATTAACATACAGTGCAAACACAATCGGACTCAACCCACATCCTTGAGGAACACCAGTGCCTGTAGCAAAAAAAAATCGGACTTTGAGTTTCCATTCCATGCGGCAGCAGAGTGTCAGAAATAAGGAGCTTATACAGGTGAAGAAATTTTGTCGATAAACCTAATGTTGACAATTTATAAATTAAAGAGTGTCTATTCACGGTATCAAAGGCCGTTTTAAAATCGATAAAACAAGCATATACATATGTAGTTTTTTCTACTTCTCTAAAAAAGTTTTGACAATGGGTGGTATGCAGAAAGCTTTATCTTAGTCTCAAATCTCGCTTTTTTGAGCAATTGCTAGCTTTCGTATGCAGAATAATTCTGAGACAAGAATTATTCTTCATACGAAAGCTAGCAATTGCTCAAAAAAGTGAGATTTGAGACTGAGATAAGGCTTTCTGCATACCACCCAATATTTGTAGTAGCAAATAAAGTGTGGTTAAATTTTAAGGGCCGATGTTGATTTTGAATAAAACACAAATTATTTAGGAAATTATTGTCATTTCTTTTTATTATGATAATATGGTATGGTTCAATTATGTACGGAACAAAATATCGGTCAAATGGCAGCCACGACCTCGGCGGCACACCTCCATCCGATGGTCCAAATTTTCGATGACGCTGAGGCATAATTGAGATTCTATGCCGTTAATGTGCGAACTATCTCATCCTTAAGCTCTTGAATCGTTGCTGGCTTATCGACGTACACATTTTCTTTCAAATAACCCTAAAGAAAGAAGTCCAACGGTGTCAAATCACATGATTTTGGCGGCCAATTGACATCGCCACCACGTGAGATAACACGGCCATTGAATTTGCCGCGCAAAAGAGCCATTGTTTCGTTAGCTGTGTGGCAAGTGGCACCGTCCTATTGAAACAACATATCGTCCACATCCATATCTTCCGATTCGGGCCATAAAAAGTTCGTTATCATCTCACGATAGCGAACACCATTCACAGTAACTACCTGACCGGCCTCATTTTGGAAAAAATACGGCCCGATGATGCCGCCAGCCCATAAACCGCACCAAACAGTTACTCTTTGTGGGTGCATTTGATTTTCGACAATCACTCTTCGATTATCATTCGTCCAAATGCGTTAATTCTGGTTATTGACGAATCCACTGAGGTGAAAATGTGCCTCATCACTGAAGATGATTTTGTTCGAAAATTTATCATCCACTGTTGCCATTTTTTGCCACCATTCTGATCATTGACGCTTCTTGAAATGGTCAAGAGGCTTTAGTTCTTGAGTCAATTGCACCTTGTAAGCGTGTAAATGCAAGTCTTTATGCATAATGTTCATCAACGACGAACGTGAGAGGTGCTATTGTTGGGCACGACGACGAGTTGACGAGTTGACGAGTTGCGAACAGCAGCAATATTTTCTGCAGTACGAGCTGTACGAGCATGCACTGGTGTTTTCACATCTCCTACAGACCCGGTTTGCTCAAATTTTTGCATGATTTTTCCGATTGTACGCACATTTGGACAATTAAATTAACCGAAAAAATCACGAAGTGCTTGATATACATTTTGATTTGAACGCCCATTTTCATAATAAGGCTGAATTACTTTAACGCGTTGCTCGATTGTGTATCTTTCCATGGTTCAAATTGAGTTAGTCTGAAATTGAGAAATGTCAAATAAAATGAAGAAAAAAACTTGACGTTTAGGTGTGGTCCACATTCAACATCGGCCCTTAAAATTTAACCACTGTGGAGAATCCCGAGCAAAAACCAGCTTGGAAAAAACTAAGGAGTTTATTCTCTTCAACCCATTTCGTCAACCTATGGCATAGATTAAAGAATATGTGTGAATATTTTCCTAAGACAAGGTAGGATCGATATGCCCCTGTAGTTGCTTGCTTGCAAATCACCCTTTTTAAAAATGGCGCAAATCCATGCTTTTGAAAACGCTTTTGGGATTTTTCTTCTTCAAGGAGCCTATTAAAAAAATAAAAGAATGTGATTCAAAAAGCTAGGTGTTGAGTTCTTATAAAATTCAACAGGAATACAATCAATTCCTGCGGACTCATCATTTTTCATCGATTTAAGGGATATTTGTAGCTCGCTTATTGTAATTCTACCGACCAGTTCAGGAATTAGAAAGAGACGTAGAGCATACTGGAACATTAAATGATTTTCCAAAGGACTCAAGAGTTCTTTAAAATGACCGGCAAGTTTTTCTACTGCAATAGTCGATGCTGATACATTCTCACAGCCTCTAGTAATCTTACTTTTGACCAGAATATCCTCGAGTCTTTACAGGATGAGAGACTAGTAGCTACAAGCATAAGATATTGGCTTTGCTTTTGAATAAAAAGATTTTTAAAAGCTTTATTAGCTTCTAAATAAAGCGTTTTAAAAAACGTTGAATTGGTTTTTCTAAGAAGGTTGACATATGAAAAAGATTTTTTACGAAGTTTCCTATATTCCCAGTCGATTGAGGTTTCTTCATAATAGCGGCTTTTCGCACCATTTGCAAAATATTATCGGCGACCTGGTCACAACTCCAATGCTCCTGGTCAGAAGAGCGGCTTAATTGAGCATCTAGCCTGTGCTTATAAACTTCCACGTTATTTTCTACCCATCTTATTATTTAAATTTCATTCTTAGGTGACAAAGTGACACCTTGGAATTTAAGAAAGGTAACTGTTGGCATGTGGCCAGAGTAATTCGCAAGTGGGACTTCAAAATCTTCGATTACACTCAACCAATTTCCTCTCGCTAAGCAATAGTCAATTACTGAACTGCCTTGACCCGATAAAAAAGTAAGTTTACCTAATTTGTCACTTTTAGTTATGAAAGGGACCATCAAACAAAAATCTTCAATCAAATCTTCATCTTCAAACTTCATCCCTAGACTTTCGTTCGTGACTTCAATCTTTCATCACTAATTTGGGAAGTATCAGACGATAAGATTTATTTAATTTCATCCAACGCCACACAGGAGTATTTTTACTCAAAATCCGGACAAAATTATTTGTTGATATTTTCTCATTAGAAATTATTTGAAATGCTAAATAAATCACAAAGAAGTATAAAAAGCGTAATAATCTTGAAAAATAAAACTACATGTATATGAAGAACTTAAGATTTATTTCCAAAATCACGAATAAACAAACATGATAAAAATATCTAAATGAACACTTCACAACTTTGAACATTTTGTAATATCAATCAAAATAATATATCAAAATAAAACCTCTTGTTGAAGCACCATTTTTAAATTTTCTTTAAAAAAAATGTGTGAAGATGGGCGACATTTTTTTTCTTGGATAGCGCAACAAAGGTGTATAGTTAACTGTAAAAAAAAAAATTGCCCGACCACGCCCGACAATATTACAAAAAACTTTTTTTTATAAAATTTTAATAAAAAATAATAACAATTTAGTATAAATAATTTTAGTTTCAAAAAGAAACCTAACCTTAAAAAAACTTAAATATTTTGTTTAAATAATTAAGAAGATACCCTGACCTTCCGTATCCATTGAAAATTTTCAAATTTATCACTAAGAACTAATCAGAACACAACCTGCAAGGTCATTAAAATCAAGGGCGATAATATGCAAAACAATGGCTTTTGTGTTATGGTGTTTATGTTCGTCTACCTGCTAGGCGCGTGGGGTCTCAAATCATTTTTAGAGGCCAATTAGCAAGGTAAGTAAACAATGCAAATTGAGTGTCATTACTCAAAATATTTTTTTGTGACTTTTGTCCGGATTTTGAGCACGAATACTCCTCTGTGCAACGCCAGGTCTGAAAATGAGATTATTTTTATTAACCCTTCCTTTCTTCTGAAATCGCCTAAATGAGTAATTTAAGGAACTATTTACAGAGCCAATTAGATCTGATTGTCTCATCTGATGCTCATAACACCGAAGTCTTCAGAAGTCAACATATCCTTCCATTTCCATCACCTTTGCTCTTGAATGTGATTATTTATCCATCCGTACGCCCTCACATCGCAATTTTTTAACTTTCGTAAGGCAAAATTCGATAAACTGAATGATCTTATTGGGCATATTAACTTTGATTTCATCTCCAACGACTCAAACATTGACGTTCAGATTGACAATTTGCTTTTCGAAATCAATCCCTCTGCTGCCTCAGAAGAATTTCACTTCTTCTTCTTCGTGGTATAGCAAAGAACTTCGCTCACCTAGGAATTGGAGGAATTAACTCTGGAAAAAATATTTCACTTCGTGGACGAATCATGACTTCAACAATTATGTCTCAGTCTATAACAACTTTTTCAACTTGAGTGAGTCCGCATACGCCAGTTATCTTATCCAAACTCAGTCTGATATAACTTCGAAACCTTAACAGTTTTTTCAATTCATAAATCCAAAAAGAAAGCCTGATGGTAATCCTTCAACACTAAAATACAACAATTCCGCATCATCCGATCCAAAATGTATTTCGAGCCTTTTTGCTGATTTCTGTGGTCAAGCATTTTCTCTTAACGACACAAAAGTTGATGTAAACTTCTTCAATCACATGAACAGCTGCACCCAAACATACGCCTGTCTTCAGTAATTAATAAAATCCGCCTGCTGAAGAATGATTTTTAATCGGGTCCTGAGAGGATTCCTGCTGCAGTTCTCAAGAACTCCAATTAAGCACAACCACTCACTGATCTCTTCCAACTTTCTATTTATCAAAGTTTGCTTCCAAAAATAAAGAAACTCTCCCATTATCCCAAATCATAAAAAAAAATGCTAAGGAGATATCTCTAATTATAATGGGTGAGTTTTTTGCTATTTTCTTTTTCGCAACACTGGTTTTAACAGCTCACGCACGTTTCGTGTTAAACATCTTCAGTTTGGTCCATAAATTTGACCATCAATCGTCTTACAAACGAACAACGCTTGCAAATTATTGAATTCTATTATCAAAATGCGTGCTCTGTTAAGAAAGTTCATCGCGAGCTTCTTCTACTTTATGGTCAGTTTAATCGACCTACTGAGGCGGCTATTCGGGCTATTGTGACTAAGTTTCGCAACAAATTTACATTGTTGAACAATAAACCACCAACACGCTTACGTAGAATGCGAACTAAGGAAACTATCGCACCTGTATCGGCCAGTGTTAGTGATGACTGATGACCGTGAATAATCAATTCGGCGCTGTTCGCACCAATTGGGCCTCTGTTACTTCACTACGTGGACAAATTTGCGGAAGTATTTAGATGCGAAGACTTTCAAAATACAGCTGGTGCAAGAATTGAAGCCGAACGAACTACCACAACGCCGAATTTTTGGTAAATGGGCTCTTGAAAAGTTGGCCGGAGATCCACTTTTTTATGAAAAATTTTTTTTTCTTGTGCAGTAAGAGCTCGATTCTTATTTCCTTCATATTACACTTGAATCTTCTAAACTTAAATAGTTTTATTTGTGCACTTATTCACGTCTAAATGTACACAAAATGAAATAGCAAAAATGGACGACCAAATTGGACATATGTACTCGATCTTGAACGACTCACATATCAAACTGTTCAAAATCTCTAATTTCGACGAATGTAAAACTTTTCTAATATCACAAGTAAAACTCGTTAGACGATGTTATAACGAGTTCACATTTTACTTTTTTTTTTTTTAATTTTTAGCCTTAGTTTACTTAGTAGAGTTATTTGATCAATCAATCAATATGCCTTAAATTTAAAATGGCGCCCAACGTAAGTGGGTTTAAATTCCATTTATACATCTTATGTCTACCCTGAGCATTGGGCATAGAAAACCCTCTTTAATTTTGTGTTTAAATGTACACTTACACTATGGAGTAAAGATCTCTCCATCTAGTTCGTCTGTCGATCTGGCTACGGTATTAAATACTACACAAAGAAAATGAAGAGCAATTAAAATGTAAAGACAACAGCTGGTTGTTAAGAAAAAATAAATAAATTAACTTTGGCCTACAACTTAATTACATGCAGAGCTAGGTTAAATGACATGTTGCCTCTCTAAAGGCATAAGACACACAATTATTTATCAAATGGCTTATAAAACGTTATTTGTTTTTAGTTACGGATGGTTTTTTGTAGCTGTTATTGTTTGATCACTGCTTAAGTAAGTAATGAAATGATTATCTGGCCCAGTTTGTCTGGGGTGACATTGAATGGTTTCTTCACAGGCCCCTTTACAATATCGGTTGAATATCATTATTAATCGTAGAAACTCGCATGAAAATTTGCTTGATGACTGAACAATTACATATTTTTGGAAGTTAAATGTCTTTCTCCATAAAAATGTATTAATGGAACAACGACTAATAAAACGAAAAAGAACCTATAGTGACTTAAAACTGCCACCCAGTTCTGAATGGACGTTAGAAGGACTGGAGGTAACCTAAAAATGTTCCGAGTTTGATGTGTTAAGATAATTTGGATCTGTGACCTCCTTGTAAATGGCAGAATCCCTGAAAAAAATTTGTTTTCTCAGGTAGCAGCGGCTGAAGATCGAACTCAGCCCTCCGGAGAGTGAAAAGATTGGTGAACTTATTTGGGATTTTCATTGTTATCTGAATATATAAAAACGTTGGTGTATGTATGTTAGTCTGCTCATCACGGCCGAACCACTGAAGCTATCTAACTTATATTCTCACCATATGAGTTAGGGTCAATAAGTCGCTGAAAAACGAAATAACGAGCGCTGTTTTCGGCATAAAAAATTTTATACCTCGACACACGACTTATCCAAAATTACTTATCTTAAATTAATACGATTTCTCAAGCCGCTCAAGATAAGATTTTTCAACGATAACTTCTTCATTCGACCAAAATCTCTTAGCTCCGGCCAATATGCTATAGGGAATATGCTGAATGTGGGAAATGTTCATAACCTAAAGGAAAGGAACACCCCTTGTGAAGGCGTATACCTCTCCCTAGCCAGGTTATTATGAGACCATAGAAATTTCAATACTTTAGAAATACACTACGACATTTCAGGCTATAGCTTGCTGTAACCCATCTACATCCTTAACGAGCTTGATTGACATAGGATTATCATAGGTTTCGTTACAAGGAGTCACAAACCCTAGGGTATCACAACGGATCTACATTGATCTAAGTGTGACGGTAACAAGATCAACTGTCAGCTCAGCAACCTAACCTTACCTAACCTAAACACCAAAGCACTTCTTGCCCTTCATAGCCAGTACAAATTAAACTAGGGCTAAAAACAAGTGGTGTAAATCACTTTTATGAAACATACCCGCTCCGGCTTTGCACGGGAACCATTAATTATATATAGCTGGCTTCTGGTGGGTCAATGGGGGTGGTCGTGTTACGAAGTTTTAGCAGATATTCGTACATATCTATAAGTATAGGTGCCTTACTACAGTCAAGGATTTAAGTCAATTGGGAAATTTTGACACAAAATTGCCCCAAAAAAAAAAAAAAAAAACAAGACAAAATTCAAAATTCTATTGATCCGAACACTACTAAACAGGATCACATGTGGGGCTTATCTGATTGCCTGAAAATTTCATCAAAATCGATCTCGCTTAAAGTCCTTATCTAACATATACACATCGATTTGCTTATAACGGGTGATTTTTTTGAGGTTAGGATTTTCATGCATTAGTATTTGACAGATCACACGGGATTTCAGACATGGTGTCAAAGAGAAAGATGCTCAGTATGCTTTGACATTTCATCATGAATAGACTTACTAACGAGCAACGCTTGCAAATCATTGAATTTTATTACCAAAATCAGTGTTCGGTTCGAAATGTGTTTCGCGCTTTACGTCCGATTTATGGTCTACATAATCGACCAAGTGAGCAAACAATTAATGCGAATGTGACCAAGTTTCGCACTCAGTTTACTTTATTGGACATTAAACCAACCACACGAATGCGTACAGTGCGTACAGAAGAGAATATTGCGTCTGTTTCTGAGAGTGTTGCTGAAGACCGTGAAATGTCGATTCGTCGCCGTTCGCAGCAATTGGGTTTGTGTTATTCGACCACATGGAAGATTTTACGCAAAGATCTTGGTGTAAAACCGTATAAAATACAGCTCGTGCAAGAACTGAAGCCGAACGATCTGCCACAACGTCGAATTTTCAGTGAATGGGCCCTAGAAAAGTTGGCAGAAAATCCGCTTTTTTATCGACAAATTTTGTTCAGCGATGAGGCTCATTTCTGGTTGAATGGCTACGTAAATAAGCAAAATTGCCGCATTTGGAGTGAAGAGCAACCAGAAGCCGTTCAAGAACTGCCCATGCATCCCGAAAAATGCACTGTTTGGTGTGGCTATTCGGGCTATTCCGGCCGAAATGCTCGAAAAAGTTACCCAAAATTGGACTTTCCGAATGGACCACCTAAGACGCAGCCGCGGTCAACATTTAAATGAAATTATCTTCAAAAAGTAAATGTCATGGACCAATCTAACGTTTCAAATAAAGAATCGATGAGATTTTGCAAATTTTATGCGTTTTTTTTTAAAAAAAGTTCTCAAGCTCTTAAAAAATCACCCGTTACATACTCGTACTTCTGTAGCTTAAGCTTATGCAAAATGAATAAAAAAAAAAAACAAGTACTCGTTTTGTGTGTTCTTAAACCACTCATTTCTCCATGAGTAACAATGAGATTTGACTAGGAAAATTTGTAAAATCTTATTATAAGAGATGAATTTTTGAACTTTTGTTTAACTCGAAAACTATAACAGCTTTGAGTTTTGTTCCACTTTAGATGACTTATTTTAAGAAAGACTAACAATAAATTGTGGTCATGAATTATCATGTAATTAATACAGATCTTAACTCTTTGCCTTTTCGTACTTCAATGCAAGAACATGAAGCCACATTGCCCCACATTACACAAAATGATTAAGCCATTCTCATTTAATTCCAATTGGCGCAAGTTAATAGCTGAATTTTTGTATACCTAAGCCCATTATAAAATATCTACAGATACAGAGTATTCGCATAAGTTGTTGCGATGGTTTTATATTTCTGAGCAATTTTGTTTGCCAAGAAGTCAGCTTTGCTTAGATCAATTAAATAAATTAAAAAAAAAAAAACTGAAAGCGTGAATAAAAAATGAATGCCTTATTAACACCTCAAAGGCCTCCTCTATGTCCAAGAAAGTAGCTAATGTCTGTATGTTTGTACCGCGACCTACAGTCTAAACTACTGGAGGTATTTTCTTCAAACTTTGTACTTACGTGTTGTGAGGCAGATTCAAGTTGTAGTCGTACATAACAATTGTATAAGGAAAGAGTAACATATTGATCGTTAAACTCTTTTGCCCAAGCATCTAAATCGCTTATTTAATAATGCAATTAGTATGTTTCCTGAATTCTAAATAAGAACTAAGCTGACTCCCAAGTCTTTGAAGCTGAGACACGACCCAGTTTTTGGTGCAAAATGGAATAATTAATTGCATTTGCAATTTTCTTAACAAAGAAATTGTTTGGTATTTAACTGGGTTAAGGGAAAGACCGTGTTTGCTGCACAGTTACGCTATCAAGATCATCCTGCAGGAGAATGCGGTCATAATTAGCTTTTATGATTACAAATATCTTCATTATCATCAACAAATGTAAGAATCTTACTAGAACGTATACACGATACATGATACTCGTACAATCATTAAAAGAGGCAATGAATAATAAAGGACCCAGGGGACTTCCCTGCGGTACACCTGGATGGGCAGTGAATCGGTTTAAGCAGGTTAGTTAAAAGTTGAACAAGTGAATTAAAATTTCTCAACTTTGTCACGTTGTGTTACAGACCCGACAACCGAAATAAGAGTGAGTAAAATAATTTTAAATAACATTTCTTAGCTTCACAGCTCGTTCAGAACAAGGGCCTGCGTATTGCCCACAGGAATACAATTTTATGTTGAGTCTGAACGGGAAAAATGGGACACACTTTTCAATGAAAAAAGATTGATTCTCTTGGGGGATTTGTCACTTTCTGACAACAGACAGTGCCCCTGAAAAAAACAAAACAAAAACATTCTTGTTTTAAGCTTAGTTGCAATCAATTGGATTCAACGCAAGAGCATACGAAAATTACGATCATTAGATCCTTTCCGGCTTGTGAGCTCCACTCGATATTACTAAACCGATTTAAAGAGATAGCTCTAACAACTTCTTTACTATACTCTGTCCAGCAAAAATTGTCAGTACAGGCCTTATGGGAGAGCAATGCGTTAGGAAAAATGACACTAAAAAAAGAGCAAGCCACTGAGTTTTCTTAAGGAATTGTTGTTGTAATTCTTTGCAAAAAGTTGTACACCCCAACATGACCGTCGTATCCCACTGCTGATGAGATACTGTCAAGAGTGTTAAGTGTCACTCAATACGATCGTGCGCTCTTTATCTACATCAAAACAGAGTTACCAGTATCATTCTCAATTGCAAGCAAGGAGCTTTTTCAGTGGTTTTTATTAAGGAGCTTTTGGGATTTGAAGCTTTTGAGAGCACATTTTAAGAAGATGAGTATGTTGAGTGTTGTCACATTGCTTTTCAACTTAAAAAAAAACGCGCATATTATCTTACCGCTTGGTGTTGTGGGAAAAGGTAAATTGAATATTGTTTTCAGTCGTTTTGAATCGGCAGACGGTAGCCCTACGCGTTTTTTACTATCATTTGCGGCGATTTATAATGTAAGCTACGGAATCCCTGTGAGAGCTTTACAAGGCGACACACTTATGCATGGCAATGCAACCAGAATGAGAGACAAACGTCCTATCTTCCCTGTACTGACAATTTTTGTTGGACAGAGTATAGTGACTACGCGTATTTGTGATGATAACGGTATTGCGATTCTGGTTTGGTACTTTCTTCTTTATTTTGTATGCTTCCCTGATTGCTCGTTAATCAGCTTGATAAACACTGGTAAAGTTGAGTTGCCACTAGGAATATTTAAATTCTCGGAACCAACCATCAGTAAAAAAAATGTCACGTCCGTTGGAGACTAGAACAACCCTAAAACAAATTTTTCTGGTTGGAAATCTTGCTTTATAATGCTAAATGAGGCAAAAAAAAAATATATTTTTAGGAGTGCTATAGTTGGGTGTCGAAAAAATTGTAATTCGGGAGTAAATTTTTGATTTTTATGTGACTGTGACAAAAAGGTTTGACAAACCTACAATTTGACTCTTATTGTATTAACTCACTGAAAGATGATTAAATCGAGTGTTAAAAGGTGTTATTTTTACACCTGTGTCATTTTTGATTTTGAAAGGAATTCAATAGTGCCCACTCTGATTTATTGCTATAAATAATCGAATCACCCTATCTATAAATTATGATTTTGATCGCAAGAAATGTGAAATGGCTTTGACATTACAGCTAAATGGTCTTAACTTAAGCCCATACCATGCCTAATAACCTGATTTCAAAATTAAGTGGACGCGGTTTAGATTCAATGAAGTTTAATCTATAACGTGATCATGGCCAAGTTTATGCCAATTACATAATCAATTATCTTTGTAAAAGAATTAGTTAAGACCTTTAGTTGTGATCTTGAAAAAGTTGTGAAGAAGTGGAATGGAAACAGGTGATGGTTAATAGTCGAGTTCTGACTTTTGCTCCATTTAATGTGATTTTAAAATATGGCCCTTTTGTAATTTATTTCAAACGACACCTAGCTTTTGGAGTGAATTATATGTTCGAGAAGTAAAATCTTATGTGTATATATTTTTCACACACTCAATGGATATATAAATCGCCTCACACAGTGTGGGTGCGTAATCGCAGAACATTCTTATAAACATTAGTTTCAGGGTCTACTACGTATAAAATCTTTGGAATCTTTATCAAAGATATTTAGCAACGCATACACAATATCAATTTCTCGAACTCAGAGTGCATTTAATTTAGAGCTTTTTTTAACTAAAAAATGAGGAATACAACTCAAGCATAGGTTTTTAATTAAGGGTGGTTCGCTGTTGAAATTGAATGAAAAAAGCTGTTTATGGAGTTTTAAAGAAACTCATTTTATTTAATATGTCCATGTATTTTTGGGATTATACGATTTATGTCAAAATGTTGACTATTTTGAAAAAAAAATTTATGTTACTAACTAACGGTACCTGTCATAGTACAGTTTGTTTTTTCATTTTATTCTTATTAACCGAGTTTGATCAGTTTTTTAAAAACAAGCTATTTTACTAAAATATACACAGGAATATACAATTTAAAAAAAAAAATGTTTTGCATTTAAAAAAAAAATTAATAAAATTTTGTAAGTTCAATTTACTTTTTAGAAAAGTTTTATGTATTAAAATAAAATAAACTAGCAGGTCCGGCACAAGTCGTTCTGTCCAAAACAATTATTATATTCCAAGATGCAAACACTTAAAATAAATTCAAAGACTGTAAGATTGTAATCAATTCGGTGCTATGTAATGAATTAAGAATGCAGTGATTGCAATCTTTTGATTGAATTCAATGAACGGCTTTTAAAGATTGCATGCACAAAATATATCATTCTCTTATAACTCTTCTTTACGATCCAATTTGAATATTCGCTGGATAAATACCATGTCTCGAGTTGTTAGATAGAACTTGGCAACAAAAAGATATACAGCTAAAACCGCTTGCTTTGAATCGAGACAGATCGAGGGATCTTGTTGCTGCTTTATGTTTCAGATATAGTTGAAGTGCTACTCAATTGGTCGGAAAGCATATAGATTTTGTGTTTAGAAAGAATGAAATGAAATTTATTTTTCAATTTTAAATGGAACTTTAGTAAATTCGATTTTGTTTCACAAAGTACCATTTTCATCTGATCTTAGTAAATAATTATTTATTGTAAAGCCCACGTGTGGACAATATTTTTTGTTTCTCCGTATTTCGGCGTATAAAAACTAATCTTTGGGCTTACCAGCTATCTAGAGTACTAGAGTAATTTCAATTTTATTTATTGAACATATTATTTACAATTTGGCTCATAAGGGGCCTAACTATATATACAGTGACTTAAGTTTAATTATTTTTATATAAAATTTACATGACGAAAAAAATTAAATTTAAAAGGTCGGTTGACTGTATTGTCCTCAGGGTGTTAAGAGAAAATCGAATCTCTGTTCAGCTCGTCCAGACCAGGTACCTGCCATACGACTACTTTGTCTTGTTTAAATCGTCTCTAACACGGCTTTATTAAACTTCGTTTCCGTGATGCCCTTAATATCTTTATTAATAATTGTCAAAAAATTCAAATAATAAAAATAGATTATGAAGCTTTTAAAGAATATTTTCTTTTTTTTTGGATTATTTTCTGTACATTAATTATAGCCCACAAAATTTGGACTTTTATATCCACGAAAATAACGACAAAGCTGAATTTTGGTTGAGACCTTTTTTTAGTCTTAGCATTTTTTAAAGCGCACTCTTAATTTGAACCGGGCTAGATTATTGTTTTGATGGTGGAGCGGGGTTTGGTGGTTGTAAGATAGTGAAGGGGGTGGTAGGTAACCACGATTTCACTGATAAGAGGACTACAAAGAGAAAGATCTCAAAAAACATAATTCCACTCCAACAAATAAGGGACTTTGGCCTGCTATAATTTAAGGACGAATCAATTTACAAAGTTATAAAATAAATTCGAACGAGTTATAAAATGTAAACGAAAACATCCTTTTTCAAAATGGAGGCCTTTTTTCTAATCCCGACAATTAATACCTTTCAACCATACAAATCACCAGGTGTAGATGGTATCTTCCCAGTTTTCTTGCAGAAGGGAAAAGAAGACCTTATGCCCTATCTCATTAATATTTTTCAGAGTAGTATTGCCCTTGTGTATATTCCAAGCCAATGGAGAACAGCTAAGGTAATCTCCATTCCCAAAATACGGAAAAAAGATACAACCCATCCAAAATCCTTAAGGCCAATAAGCTTAACATCCTTTATACTGAAAACTTTGAAAAAGGTAATTGACAACTTCATAAGATCAAAAGTTTTAATAAGTAGGCCTCTCAATCAGTGCAATACGCATATATGGCGGGCAGATCAACAGAGACCGCCCCGTTTGAACTAACAAATAAGGTACAAAGAGCAGCAGCATTAGCTACTTTCTTGGACATAGAGGGAGCCTTTGATAACACATCCCAAGAGGCTGTAGACAACGCTCTTGTTAGAAAATGCGTACCAATCACCATAACCAGATGGATAAAAGAAATGTTAGACACTAGAAATGCAGAGGTACAAGCAGGACAAAATGTAAAAAAATTAATCACAACAAGTGACTGTCCTCAGGGTTGGGTTTTATCACCCTTGTTGTTGAGTCTTGCAGTGGATGAATTGCTAGAAAATCTTAACTCCCTAGGTATATGCTGCATAGGATTTGCTGATAATATCGCTATCATTTTGTCAGCATTGTCCTCCATCTGTCCCCTCTACACAATGTCATCGGAAGCTATCAAGAGATTCTCAATAGAAGTAACATGCAAAATTATTGGTCTCAGGAAAAGAGACTTAATCAGCAGGTCAATAGTAACAAACCTTCTTGACATCCCAAGAGATGGTATGATCAAAAAATATAATTTCGAGAAAAACTTTTCTATAGAGTTAAGCTACATAGAATATAACCAAACCCTCTAAACAAATATCATCAAGTGATACTCTGATGGATCGAGAACAAGCAAAGGGAATGGTGCAGGAATCTTTGGGCCTAGAACCAATCTTTCCATATACAGATGGGGCATTCCACCAGCATCTTCTAAGCGGAGGTACACGCCATAGAGAAATGCGTTGTTAGAAATCTCTAAAAGAACTACATATCTCAAAAAGAACATTGCCATCATGTTAGATAGAAACCAAGATGCCCGGTCCAAATTAAGGTCCTCATCAAAACTCAGCTTTGTCGGAATTTTTTGATGTTTGGTTATTTTTCCGAGCTTTTAGTTACTCAACAATTTATTTCTAGCTAATTCCATAACATACCAATAATATTGAAGAACTTATTTTTTCCCTTAACAAAACGATGCTGCTTATAGCGTAGTGCCTTTAATGTTAGATCACAATCACAGCACGTTAGTGCGCTCCGTCTTGAAATTCACAATTTACAAAACCTTTCTTGTTAATTTTAACATCTACGAGTATGCATGCTATAATTTCGCGTCTTAAGTCACACCAAAGTTACAATAGAAGGTGTTTCAACTCTAATTCCAAATTTCCTTTTGCGAAATTCTCGACGAAAGGTACAAGTTCAACAAGCTGATGGAAGGTAGACGATAGGAAAACACATATTTTTTTACAATCAAAGCAATCTTTCTCAAATCTTCTTTGTAGGTACATGGTAACTGATATAACTTTTGTTAACTCATTACTCAGTATCACCGTGGAATCGAGTGACTGTGATTACGTTTAATCTTTTACCTTGAGGTGATTAAATTTCATATTAACTTAATTTCGGGGCAATGATCTGATATTGATCTTAATTGACGGAGATTACATTGTGATAAATTATGTTGAAAAATTTCCATTATGGAAAAAGAAATTCGTTTTGTTTTTTGTACGAGTAGATTCATATGTATATCAGAACTTGGGTGAAGATTAGTGGAAACCGATAACAACATTTAAGCAAGGTGTTATTATAAATCTTTATGGAGACAGTCCTTTTCACATTTGAAAATGAATGTCTATAAAACATTCGCAAAACTAAAAAAAAAATTAGTTGGGTACGATATCAAGTTTTAGACATAAGCACAGTAAAAGGAACATAAGAAACTACGTCGAACAGCGTAGTCCAATGAAAAATCCTTGCTTTCGATTTCTAGGGCCGAACGCAACTTTGCCAAAAATTCCAAATGAAACTGCAACGATTTAAAGGGAAAAATACCCTAATGATTATCAGTTGGTTATCGTAAATCTATAAGAGTTCATCGTTTCTCAGATAGGAAATTGTCTGTTAGTTGTGTAGGTGGTGCTGCCTTTCAATGGCCCGAAAAACGGTGCTTTCTTTGATAATGAAAGATAAGACTAATTTTAAAATGGAAATAGTTATATCCTCAAATAAATGAAAAAGAAGGAAAGACCTCGCTCCCATTGTTCAAAACCCTAGACATTTTGCCACTTCGTTATTTATATGTGTTTAAGGTATTGAGAATATTCTTTTTACGAGGGGGATATCACAACAAACGAATGAATGAAATTCATTCACTACGTAATTCAAACTCTGTTGTAGTTCCTAGAGTAAGGACGGAACACTATAGACGGTTTGTCACTATAATTGCTCCCTTTATTTACAACAAGCTACCAAGGGATATACGCAAGCAAATAGATAGTAAATCAATTTTTTTCAGCCGTCTTCGATTATGGCTACTTAATAGTGATGATGTAGAAATATTGACACAAGTATTGAACTAACTTCGCATTACAATCCAAAATAATTAACTTTTCTCTCCTAAAAAAAAAAAAAAAAAAAATTAAAAAAAAAAAAAAAAAATCTTTTTCGCCTCCATTTCAAATCTCAAAAAACAATCGCTTTCTCTTCCTGCGCGGCTCCGTATGACATATAAGTTTTTATAAATCTTCTTAAAAAAAAACACTTGATACTGGCACTTCTTGCCACAAAGTGTATTAGTTACAATTATTGTTCATGGTTGAATAACTATGTTCTCTTATTTAATTTTTCCTTGATAATTGATACAGTATAGAAGAATTGTAAAATATATGTGAAATTTGTAAATATTGTAACCTGAAATAATAAATAAATAATAAATAAAAAAATAAATAATAAAGACATGAAAGACATTTCGAAGGTGTTCAAGAGATGGGAATGATTCCATGATAGTTCTGTTTCCTATCAGTTTTAACGCTATATCGTGGATTCTATCCAATAATTGAAAAAAAGTTTAAACTGCACCTGTCAAAAAATGTGAGTAATTCTCGAGTTTTGGAACTATAAATGCCTTACAAACATTTCTGAAACCTAGGGACTTAGCAGCTCATAGATGGCGGCATGGGAGATGGGTTCCGCTTTAACGATAGGAAACGCATTAGTTTTTGAAACATTTACGCGGTTTATGGTTACTCATTTGACAATGCTATGGAGATCAGAATTTTATGAGGTAATCATACGCTGTCGTTCTAAATACACATCCGAAGGACAAGGGCGTGAGTCTGGGAACGAATATCAGAAGATAAGAGTACTGTCGTCAGAAACAATTTAATGGATTAGAAGTTTCAGACAAAAAATTATCAGAATTCTGTTGCAGGGTGTCTTCGACACGATTCAGCCATATTGCGATGACTGGAAGTTGAAAACCAACTTTCAGAAATCTGAAACTATTCTGTTTAGGACTCCGCTGCATAGATTCCCAAGGGATAAGAGAAAGAACTGGAGCAAGCTGGTGATTGTAGGGCCACATGGAAAGCCACTGGCGAATAGAAGTGTAGTAAAGTACCTTGGCATCTGGTTGGATCAGACATATAATAACACTTTTTTTGTTATAAACTTATTTTAACGGCTCAAAATTGTTATTCTTGCATACACTTTTATTTCCTTATGACATTCTGTTTTAAGCACAAACTACTTAAAAAAATTATTTTGTTCTTCTGGACATTTTTCACTAATAACATCCGAGACTGAGCTCGCGCGATCCAGTGTTGCATTTAATTTTTAAATGTGTCCGATTTTCCCAGAAAACTACTTTTGACTAATCCGAAGCTTCTAGAATGTTTGAATATTATTATGTCTAAAATTTAAATAAAAATATTTGAATTTTTTCAAAAACTTTGAAAACGATATTCTCCATTGTTTTTACTTGCGACTTATAGGTACTATAAGGCAAGTTATGCATTCGAAAAAAAAATCGAACTCGAGATTTTGATCAAAGTTGACATTACGATGATAGCGAATACAAAAAAAGTGGGTCTCGCAATTCTGTCTATCCGTCTGTCTGTCGGTTCGACTACAGCCTAAACGGCTTAGCCGATTTTCTTCAAACTTGGTAGATATGGTTTTGATTTTTGCCCCCCACACGTTTGTTTTCTTGTTTTTTAAGACCAAAAATAACGGTACCTGCCATAGGATTTCTTTCGAAATTTCATAAATATTTTTTTTTTCCAAAAATCAACCAACCACAGATTTAAAAAAAAAAATCAAAAAATTTCATTTAGTAAAAGCTAGGTAGGTAATGGTTGAAAAAAATGTTACAAAAAATGGTTATTTTTGGTCACCCCTTGGAACCATTTTTTTTGTTTTTGATTTTCTCAAAAACAGTACGGCCGATTTTGATCATTTTTTTATTTTAAAGGTCCCCAGCAGTTTCAACATTATTGTGTATTCAAATTTTCAATTTTTGTTTTGATTTTTTTAAAAAATTTACAAGTATTTTTTTTGAAAACTCAATATTTCGAAAACCACATGCTCGATTTTTTTAAAACTTGATAAATAAAAGTTTCTTAACATAATCTACAAGATTTAAGAAAAAAAAATATTTTACCTAAAAATAACGGTACCCTCATACAAATGTTAAAAAAATGTCGAAAATCGTATTTTTTCTCAAAAACGGTTTCGAGAATTTTGCCTAATTTTTTTTCTTTCGATTAATTTTTAAGATCTGTAATTTAATGAAAAAAATTTTGAAAACAAGATATTACTGACTACCTACCATAGAACGATTTTTTAAAATTTTGAATTTCTCATTATCGGCATAACGGATTTTAATGAAATATTTTTAGAGAGAAACTTTTGAAAAGTTTAAAAAACATTGCATTTCAAAACTTTAAGAAAAATATTTTTTTTGAATTTTGAAAAAAAAAAAATCTATTTTTTTCTTGGAAAATTCAATATTTCGAAAACGGCTCAATATTTTTTTTTTGTAAAATTAAATTGGCGTAACAAAATTTTTTCTTAGAAATGTTTTAAAAATTTTATTAAGAAACCACTACAAACACTTATAATTTTTGTTCTTGCATAAACCTGTATTTGCTTGAATCACATGGCATCCTATTTTTACATCCAACTACTAAAGACGTTGTTTTAGTCATTTAAAAAATTAATTCTATGCTTATGAACAGTTTTTTAGTCTATTATTTATTAGCAAGTTCGTGCGACCCAGTCGTACATTTTGTTAACTTTGAAATACAAACCGCATTAGACGGTTTTAAGTCAGTTATTCATTAAATCTATGCTGGTGTACCACAGGGCTCCATTTTGTCTCCGATTCTTTTTCTCACATTCATCAATGATCTTTTTTCTTTTTTTTTAAATTAATTTTTATTAACATTTTATTAACACATCTTAAAGCTAGAAATAAATTCATACAAACTACGGCCGACGTGCTAGATTAGCGGAATCGACATTCTTTCCTGGACCAGCCCGCGACTGTCTAAGTAGAGAAATGCGTCGGGTGGGATAGAGCCGATTAGACGTGCACATTCACAATAATCGTTATCGGGGTAGTAAGTCCCAAAAATTAGGCTGTTGGTCGAAGACAACAAAAAATTATCTATTCTGTTTATGTTAGCTGCGTTGTATAGAACCTTATTGGAATAATAATGTTTGTACTCCGACTCTGGTGTTCTGTGTAGTCCAAGACAACGTGTAAGTCACTGCCTCTCAAACACCCTAATCTTTTCCAATTGAGATGGGGCAACGTTGAACCACACCGGGCACCCATAGGCAATCATCATCGGCCGGATGACGGCCATGTAGCATATCACCTTCATCCTGCTGTAAAGCCGGCTGCTGCAAAACAACTATTTCGTCAGTGCAAAGGCTCCTCTAGCGCTCTAGCCCTAGTCAGGTCAGCATTGAGCCGGTGGTATAACACAGTTCTCTGTGTTGGCAAAGCATTGGTCGAAAGACGGAGCTTGCTATAAGCTTTCTTCGACCAATTCTGATAGTGTAAAAAAAAATTATTGTGCAAATATAAATTGAATTTACAAAGAAAATATTGGCTCTCTAAATTTCGAATTTTTTTAATTGTAATTTAATTTATTTAAAAAAAAAACACAAATTTTTAATATTTTAAATAGTTTAGTGAATAACTCACTAAGCAAGAATTTTATAAAATTAAATAATTAAATAATAAATAATAATAAAATTAATTAAAAACCTTCTAAAAATTGTCATCAATGGGTTGCTGGTTTTCTCATTATATGTTGTTCAGGCATAACACTTAACAACATGTATTTGAGTTAAACTAGTATGCCCAACAAGGATGAATACGAATAAAATAATGTGAATTATAAGCGACATAGAAATAAGACACGGCATTTCTCCGCTTTAGTTCAGCCGCCATCCCTGGAGGTAAAAAATCTTAGACAACCAATCTTAGAAGTCCAAATGTGGAGACAACGAATAGTTCTACATCCAAAATGCTCTTGATGCTTCATTAGTAATTAATTTAAATTACAATTTTCAAATGCAAAAAACATTCAAAAATGCTAACACGATCTTACGTTTTGGCAGTATTACCCGTGGAAACTGTAACTCCGAAAAGATAATTGTCTACCCTCTTAGGACTATTTTCGAAATTCTATGGACAAGGAGCGCCTGAATAGTCTTGCTTCTACAAACCTACACACTCGTTAAAACTTTCTAATAAAGAAATTCTTGGAAAATTTTTATAAACACAAAGAAATCTTAAATAAAAATAAAACTGGCGTGGATTTTAGGGCATAAATACGGATCCGAACTGGTCACTACTATCTTAATTTCATATTTTTTTTATTGTATTATAGATCGTAAAAATTAAACGAAACAGGCAATTTTCTATCAAAATTCTGTGTGTCGTTTTCGAGAATAATACGATTTTTAAAAACCATTTTTAAATAAGATAAATTTTTGTTTCTACTTCTTGTAGTTAGTTTAAAAAAATTGTTAATTACAAAGTTTCAATGGAAAGTGTGGTATTCAAAAAATTGAGTTTTTAAAAAAAGAAAAATTTAAATAAAAAAAAATTATTTTAAATACAAAATACAAACTATAGCTTAAGCGATCATGTGCTATGCAGCTCAAGTTTGGGGCTACAAAGAGTTTGATGAAGTTTAGTAGCTTCTGCATTATTTCTTAAAAAGAAGCTTGAAGCTACCCAATACTACTGCGAATCATATGCGAGATATACTACGTTTTAAGGACGATCGCAAACTACCCCAGAAAATTACGATGCTTGTGATTAAAAAAAAATATATCATGGTTTGAGCCGTGGAGAGATTTAGCCGAGTACTGTGGACATACACAACTTCTCCTGAGTGATGGAATGGACACGTGAAAAAACGATCTCTATAGTCTTATAACTCAAGCAGACAAAAGAAAGAGAGAGGACTATACTCTGAAAGCCAGAAATTCACTTCATAGGGACGTACATATGTATATGAAAAGCTCAACTTAACCTGGTAACAAATAATTATTTCAGGGCGGAGTATCCAACCGATCATTTGTCACTGGTAAAATCAAGAGGACTGTGTTCCTCACTCACAGAAGTGATTTGAAAGATTGAAAGATATGTGTGGATTATGCAACCTCAGAGAACGTGAAAATGTTTTTCATTTTATGGAAAAGTGTCCTGTTTTGGAGGAATCTTTATTAGATTTTTAGAATCATTATTTAGATTTTTTTTCAACCATTATCCAGCTTTTACTAAATGAAATTTTTGTATTTTTTTTTTTGTTTAAATCTGTTGAACAGGTTTTGGAAAAAAAATTCTTTCTAAAATTCCGAAAAAAAAATAGAAGGCTTAAAAAAAACAAGAAAAAATCCTGAGAAGTTGGGGGAATTTAAAAATGATATCTAACAAGTTTAAAGAAAATCGGCTGGCTTTAGTCCAAGAGACACAGACATAGTTGTAAAGCCAATATTTTTAGTCTTTTCTATCAAAGAAATGTCAAGTCCGATAAAACCCTCCAGTTCCATTTTTTACGAATGTTTAACTTTCCACACAATAATTTTTACCAAAACTAAAAAAAAACCTATTTCTGATAATGATATCAGTTAAAATACAATTATGTATTCTTGTCGAAATTTTATGATGGATGTGTTCAGTTCAATACAGCTGCAGGCGCGCATGGATATTCTAGTTTTTACAAACACAACCGATTCATTCATAATAATTGGTGAAATCACAATGAATGAATAAATGAATGAACTTTATTGAGGCTTTACAACGATACAATTTTATCTTTTGTTTTGACTTAATTCTTGAATCCAAGTTATTTTTACAGACTCGGAAATCACAATATACGTACATACATATATCAATCTTAATTAAAATTCCACACAAAAAAAAAAACATTTCTCTGATTTGCATATTCATTTATAAGAATCAGCAAAAGAATATCAAAACTTTCCCCAATGGGACATGGCGTTAGACAACAGTATCAGTAAATAAAATAAACATAACATATAATTTAATATACATAGTAATTCAAGCTTGTATGATTATTCATACATAATAAAGCAATTAGATCCACATTGATTCATTTAGAGCATTTGTAGTAGGTATATAGTAGTACAAACTTGATATGTGGAACGTAAGAGAACTTGATTACAATTCCAAGTTATTTTAGTTCTCTTAAATAAACACTATGCACGAGTATGTTTACAGCTAAATTTGATTGCATAATCTTGATTAGTGACGTCATGGGTTGCCGAACTTAGCTTCGTCATCGTCATCATAGGTAATGCTTAATAGTTCAACACTTTGTTTTCAGGTGCGTCGCTAGTCATCTAAGCGCCCTTGTTCAAAAATAATTTTGTTCACAATCATTAATTTTATTCACAATCATATACAATTGTATAATCTTAATCGGTGTGTCCATTAAAAAAACTACCTTAACACAAACCTTAAGAATTTTTCTTTCAACTTTTTCAAAATACGTTCTATTACTTTTTTCGCGTAACACAGCCTAAGAGTGTAAGGGTCTTTTAAGTCCGGGGAATTTCTTTTGAGGAAGCCTTGCATAGAATAAATTAGCCTTCAAGACAATATAAAAAAACATGTGGCTCAAAATTTAATTTTTAATCAAAGACTACACCGAAATCTTTCATTTCGCTTGCACCACATTTCAAAACTATGTATAACCTGTTTGTAATGCAAGACGATCTCCATAATTCCTTGAAAATCTTAATAACATCAGCGAATATTAAGCTATCAGATTCAGATAAAATTGATGGAAATTATTAATAAATAAGTTAAAAAGCGGTGGAAAAAGATGGCTTTCTTCGGGAACGCCAAGAATGTACATTTACAGGATGCGATTCCAGGTCCATTATAATTAATATTAGGTGATATAATCTGCCAAAAGCTTTCACAAAATAAAAATTTCAGCAGTCTGTTACCAGAGAAATAGACTCTGCTTCATAGTTATTTCCTACAGTAAGGCTAGGAACAGACTTGTGAGTTTTTGTCGAGGCGATTAAAAAGTCGCGGTCGCCACAAATTATTATCATGCACTGTAATTTTTTCGCCGCACGATTATTTAAACGCAAACTAATAAAACACTCAACTTTTAACGTGAGTTTACGCATTTGCCATAAAGTAATAACAACAAATCCATTTGATCTATTCAATTTTGCGACAAAAAACTCTTTAAAAAATAGAATTTGTTTAATTTTTATAATCGCTACAATTTTTAAGTCGCATGTACGTGTTATTGAAAATCACAAGTGCGTGCATGCCAATTTCTTATTATGGCTACGATTTTAAAGTCGTAGTAGCTTAAATCGCAAGTGTGAGTATATCCATTTGAGTGCATTTGTTTCATTTTAACTTTCGACAATCACATCGCCAGAAAAATGAAACAAATTTCGACCTTTAAATCATTACGGTTTTTTGGTACATTGTGCGTTCATTCTCATTGAAGCACATGCGTTCTATGTTTGCGACTAAAAACACCGAGCGAGTGATATCCCAAGTGCTTTCCTAGCCTTAGGCGATTTTTTAATCTTCTCGACACAAAATTACAAGTGCGCTCCTATCCTAATTATTGTTTGGGGATCCCTAGAAGATTGTTCATCATAAATCATTGTTGACGACAAACAAATAGATTTTCATTTTAAATTTACAAATCTCCAAAAACCTTTTCGGTTTTGTTTTTAAATTTATTTCAGTTAAATTAACATAATTGTTAAAATAAAATTTAACAAGGAATACATATTATTTTTGAAGAAGAGAATATAAGAGGAAATCACTTAACAATTAATACTTAACAATCTTCAATTTTCGCAACCTTTTGTACAAACATGGACGATGACAATTTACTCTGATTATGGTGCGCGGAACAGAGTAAGCCAACTTTCTTACAAAAAAAACTTAAGAAATACTCAAAATTCAAATTCAAATTATGGTTATCATGCAGTTGCTAGAGAGCTGTGTTAATCGTTCATTTCAAATGATTGAATCGTTCACCAAAATGATTCGATCATTTCAATCAATCAATCAATCATTTGATCATTTTCATTTCACTCAAATGATTCAATACTTTTCCGATTCAATTTTAATTTCGATTTCGATGAAATTCAATTTTAGATAAAATCAGTTCAATTTATTTACCGAATTTGATCCAAATTTAAAAAAAAATTAATTTCGTTTCGTTGTAAAATCAAAACGAAATGAAACAAAAATTCTTCAACTGAAAAAAATACGAATAAGAAACAAGAGACCGACCATTTTATCCGATGAAAAATATTAATAAATCAAGAATGTTTAAATTTAATTAATTTTTAATTTTTGTTTATAAGATGTCAGATTTAGGTAAAAAGCGGAGTGCAGTATGGATGCACTATGATCAAATTTCTAATGGAAGAGCAAAGTGCTGTTAACTGCTAACTGATATCGAGAATCGAGATTTATTGAAACGATTGAGATTGGGATCGATTGAAATGCAAATTTGTGATTTCAATCATCAATACTATTCGATGATCGGATCAAAAAAATCGAATCGTTCCTGATTAACACAACCCTACTGAGTTTCCAATCAATGTTCAGAAATTTTTCATTCAAATTATTTAAATTTACCGAGTTGAATTGATATTTAAATTTATTAGAAGCTTGAAAAGAATTTTTTTCATCCCCAAAGCTGGCAAACCTAGCCATGTTAATCCTAAAGATCTAAGACCTATTAGCCTTTCATCATTCCTTCTTAAAACATTTGAACGTCTGATTGAAATCTATTTGAGGGCAAACATCGATAAGTCCTCACTATCCAATGCTCAACATGCTTATAACAAAGGGAAATCTGTAGAAACCGCTCTACATACTCTGGTTCGTACTATCGAACACTCCCTTCATCATAAGGAGTTCACCTTAGTTGCTTTCCTGGATATAGAAGGAGCTTTTAACAATGTCGACGCATCCGCAATCACATCTGCGCTGTCATCTCTGAAGGTGGATAAGTCAATCAGTAATTTGATAAATCATATGCTGATAAGCAGGATTATAAATTCAAAACTGGGCGATTTTACTACTCGAAGGAATGTCAGTAGGGGTACGCCGCAAGGCGGCGTCCTCTCTCCTCTTCTTTGGAACCTAGTCGTAAATAAACTACTAGTGATTCTTGAAGGGGAGGGGCACAGGGTGATTACCTATGCGGACGATGTTGCGATAGCGATATCTGGTAAGCATCCTAATACTCTGAAGGAACTCCTACAAAATGCTCTAAACAATCTTACTAACTGGGCAGACCAATGTGGACTCGGTGTCAACCCCCACAAAACTGAACTTGTCCTATTTGCCAGGAAATATAAAATCCCACACATAGACCCTCCCCTCATCAAAGGTATACCGCTTAAATTCTCAGACAAAGCAAAATATCTGGGTCTTATTTTGGACAAGAAATTAAGCTGGGAGCCCAATATCCAAGAGAGAGTCAACAAAGCCAACATAGCTCTTTTCTCTTGCAAAAAAGCCGTAGGTAACAAATGGGGTCTACAAACTCATATAACACACCGGCTATACATCTCAGTCATTAGACCGATACTTACATATGGAGTGACAGTATGGTGGACTGCGCTGGAAACAGCAACAAACCGCGATAAGCTCAGTAAAGTCCAACGAACAGCCTGTTTAATCATGGGTGGAGCTCTCCGCTCAACTCCTTCTGCTGCACTTGATGTTCTTTTTCATCTCATACCGCTAGATATTTTTAGCAAACAATCGGCCGCTAACACAGCCATTCGACTTAAAGCCTCCTCGCAGTGGATCAATAATGATATTGGTCACTCTACTATACTGAACTCGTTCAGTAGTCTACCTAGTAACGTCGATTACACCACCCCTCATCCAAAATTTGATAAAAATTTTCAAGTATCCATCCCTTCCAGGTCTTCTTGGGAAAATGAGTCGTTTTTGATAGACGAAATAATTCATTTCTATACAGATGGATCTAAAACCGATGACGGGGTCGGTGGAGGCGTATACTCCGAAAAATTAAATCTTTGTCTATCTTTTCGTCTTCCCAATCACTGTAGCGTGTTCCAGGCAGAGCTTTTAGCAATAAAAGATGTCCTCTCTTGGCTAAAAGAAAACGTTATATCGACAATCGATATACGTATCTTCTCAGACAGTCACTCTGCCTTAAAGTCACTGGACTCTGTCTCCATTAACTCACAAACAGCCCAAAATTGTCGATCATCTCTGGTGGAGATGTCAAAACAGTTTAACATTCACCTTACATGGGTGCCGGGGCATAGAGACATTCCAGGAAATTGTAAAGCTGACGAACTTGCAAAAAAACGGAACAATATTACCTTTGTTGGATAGCAAATCTAGCATCGGTATACCCCTAGCTACTTGTAAACTTATGCTAAAGCAAGATACCATAAAGAAAGCTAACCACAGGTGGACCAGCACCCCAACTTGCCGGTCTACTAAACTGATTTGGCCATTGTTTGATGCTAAACGCTCTAAACAACTAATTTCTATTGGTAGATTGCATATTAGCTCCATTATAGGTGTCCTTACTGGGCACTGCCTAATAGGAAGACATGCTTTTCGTCTTGGAGTTCCTGCAAATGATTTTTGCAGAAGCTGCATGGATGAAGAAGAAGAGGAGTCAATTCCCCACCTTCTATACTCTTGTCCTGCCCTAGCGCAAAGACGTAGACTCCACTTGGGAGACTACTACTATAACGATCCTAGTGATCTAAATAATTCCGACATTCACTGTCTCAAACGCTTCATTATTAGCTCAAAATGGTTTAACGAGTAAGGGGGACTTTTGAAATCCTTGTGGTATCACAACGGACCAAATATTGGTCTAAGTGTGCTGACCTTTTCCGGTCAGCAGCCACTTTAACCTAACCTAACCTAACCTTGAAAAGAATTATAATTTTGAAAACTAAAATTTTAAACAAGAAAAATTTCATTAGAAACACTGTTAAAAAATGTGTAGCCAAAATTCCAAATATGCATATTATTTATATTCTTAGAAAAGATTTTGTCTTTTTTTATGGCTCCCGCTGGCTTGGAGCCCATTCACAAATCTACCATCTGCACCACATTTTAGCGCTCCCGTTTGTCTATACGTGGTAGACACTATGTATATTCCATTTCAAAAATTGAATACATTTTCGTTGAGTCTTTTTCAATAGTTTCTCAGTTTCCTTGTTTCTCACACTTCAAACTTCTTGTTGTCATCTGTAGAAATAGTTTTTCTACTAATCCACAGCTTTAACGAACTGTATTGTGCAGACAGTGAGTGCCATGAGTGTTGCAGATACTTTTTTGTATCTACAATGATTACTCACAAATTTATTTTTTTTTGTAGAAGTGGTAGTGGTTGTTTCACTATTAGGCCTCCTTTACGCCACTTAGACCACGGACTGGTTAATTGGGTTTTCGTTTTCGATACACTCGACACGATACCAATGGCGCTCTCAGATGCACACCGACTTGTAATCGAATGGAATATCGGTTGTCTTGTAGCCGCCTCTCGAGTGTAATATCAAAGAGACCAACTTTAACATCATTCGCTGTAAGACGGTGCAGACAGGCAGACCTCAATGTTTTGGCTTATTCATAGAATTCGGACGATTTTTTAACTCGCGTGCATTCGACCCAAACAAATGATTGCAACAGAAGTTTTCCATTCGGAAGTTTGTAGTACGTGCTAAGTGCGGGCAACGCCATTATTGTTTTCATTAGATACAAACACGGTTTCGCATCGAACTATCGGTTTGTGCGAAAGATAGAAAGTATCTTTGTGCAAATATGTGAAAGATAGAAGAAATTATTTCAGTGAAATTGAGGAAGTGTGTATTGAAAAAGAAAATTTTAAATAAATATTAGAATCTTTATTTGGAAGTTTATTAAGTTTAAAAAAAATATCAAAGATAATGGTTATTTCGCCAATATTGGGAGCGGCAGCCAGGTTTGCACCAGCGATTGGTGGTGCTCTCTTTAAAGCAAGTACTGCTTCAAAGGTTGCAGCAACTGCAGGAATTGCTGCAGGCGCTTCGAGTCTTGGTGCGGCTGTAGCGGGAGCCATTAAGACCGCAACTGTAATCGGTCTGGGAAAGCTTACGATTTTGCCATTTTTAATTGCTTCCTTAGCTTACTTCAACTACGACTTATTCGATCCTGAAAATCGCCCCTTCAATGTGGAAACAATCGATAAAGCGTATGATTTTATAATTATCGGTGGAGGTTCTGCGGGCACAGTTTTGGCTTCTAGACTCTCCGAAATACCTCATTGGAAGATTTTACTCCTAGAAGCCGGTGGACATGAAACAGAAATATCAGACGTTCCTTTGCTGTCACTTTATTTGCATAAGAGCAAAATGGATTGGAAATATAGGTGAGTAAAAATTATAAGATGTAACTAAATTTAAGGCTTCATTTCTGTACTACTTGACACTCTCTTTAGTTACTCGTAGGTTGGCATTGCAGTAAAAACATAAACATACTCGATTTTACAACTTGAGTCTAATTTTGTTTATTCAATAACATTCTGGCAACAAAGGTTTTAATGTTTTAATTTTCCGATTTTAAATTGTCTTCTTTGAAGAAAAAAATTATGTATAAATATTTGGAGGGCTGAGACAAAATCATTTTTTTTTTTTGTGTTGATTGCTTGGCATGTTTAAAGCTTTTCTAAGACCCCAGGCAACAAAGTTTTAATAGTTTTAAGAAACAAAAATTATTCCACTTGACCCGTTCTAAAGAATTCATAGTTTTTTATAACTTTAAAAACAACATTCGCAACTTTTATGTTTTGAAAAATTAAAAGAAAAATATTTTTAATGACAAAATATATCGGAATTACTTTTCATTCATACCTTAAAATTATAAGTCAGAAAGTGTCTGCAGGTATTGGACCGGAGCTAGTCAGATATAGACAGATTATAGTTAAAACAAAAAACAGATATAATGTAATAGAGACTGGCAACATTTTTTTAATAATTACATAATTTATTTAAACAAAAATTGAAGTCTTCTTCGAAGGAGGACGCGTTTCAAATTTAAGCACGTGTTGTTATGTCTCGTTTGTATGGATGTATGTGTCTAGCATTTTGTGGCACTTAAGCTGGTAATAGTCACGTCAAGTTTTATGTTTTCATTACAACATGTCTGTTTGTCGCTGGAATATTTGCCGGCTAACAGGTTGGGTTTTTTTTTTATTATTCGAGGCAGATTCATCAGCGATTGAAGAACTTTTAAATTTGGAGGTGAAAGCCAGGTAGATGATGACTTTGCAATTACGAAATACAAAACTATTTTGTTAATTGCTATTTAATTCAGTGCATACATGCCTACATTTGTAGGAGTAGAAAAAGAAAAGAAAAAGAAAATTCAAGTTCGTGGCTCAAGTCTTTTATTTAAAATCAGATTATTTGTAACTTACTGTATCATTAACCTCACACAGGAATATTTCATGGTTTAAATATTCAGTGACGATCTTTTAAATGTTCAGTTGTTTTTCAAAATCGAAAAAAAAATGATTACGTAAGAAATACAAATTCTGTAAGCCACTATTATCTGTAGATGCAAAATAGAAGAAATAAAATGAAACACCCGCTATTCAGACTTTAAGTAATTTAGGTGGTTACACGGTATGAAGGTATAAGAAATTGAATAGAACTATAGGTGTTAAATTTAAGCATAGAATTAAAACATTTCATCAAAATTCTAGGAGCCGTTTCGAAATTTTCGAAATTTTTAGATATTGAGTTTTGAACTTTTATTAAATCAAAAAAAAAATTATTTTGAAAATTTGAATACACAAATTGAGGCATTGAGAGCAGAAGTGGCGTAACCCTCATTTGTTTCAATTTTGACTTTATGATACACAATGGTCAAAAATAAAATTTCTTTCAACGCAGAAGTGACGTTACTTATATTTGCTCATAAATCAATACAAAAATGCTGAAACATTGTTTCTGCACGGAACTTTTCCTAGAGCAGAAATGGTGTAACCCACTTGGGCAAAATAGAAACCGTCCGTTTTGTGCCAATATATTGTTTCTTATAGTCACTATGGTGACTATCTTGTCAATCAAATCGATCACAAAATTCTTATGAGTGGCCAGGCTTACTTGAACCTTGTGACCAAGACTTTGGTCTTATCGAAAAGCAGAAAATGTATTTTAAAGACATTTTTGGCCCTATAAATTGGCAGAGGGTTATAGCAGCGGCAAGAAAGAAGAATCCATTTCAAATTATTGTTATGGATGAATCTATGATGTTTTTGACGAAAAAAATGGAAAAGAATATAACAAATCGGAAAATTAATGTAAATAAAGGGAAGGTGGAATGGCTTAAAATTCAATGGCTACAATTTCTGAAAAAGACACCTTTCAATATTTTTTACAAGCACAGTAATAACGAAGGCGTGCTTTTTGATACTGTGATTTTGAAAAAAAGAACACCTGCACTCATCACAGATCTCAAACTATTGTTTACAAAATGGAATGCCGTAAGTGAAGCAAAAAAGAAAAACTTATTGGAGTTACTTAATTTTATCCCACCGAATTACAACGACTTTTATAAAAAATTGAAAACTGTTTCTATGGACAAAGACGTTGGGCTGGTTGAGTACGTAGATGACGAAGAAGAATGAAAGTACCTATCATAGTAGTGCAAACTTAAACTTAACTTTCTAACTATTTTGTACTTAAAAGCGATAATAATTTTTTTTCTTCATAACCTGTTTTTCAAATTATTGGTGTAACCAACTTTCTTTTTTAAATTTATTCCAGTATCTAAGAAGCAGTAGTGGTGTAACCCACATAAAATCCAGTAATTAATAATTTAAAGAGAAGATTAAGGTCTTAAATATAAGATATCCCCCTAGTTATGTCATAACTGAAGTTTATTAACTATTATTTTAAATAGGAAGCTAATAACAAACATTTCTTTTTCGTTAACTTTTTAAACCGTGATTTTCTCAATAAGTGAATATTGGGGTTACGCCACTTCTTCTCTCAATGCCTCAATTGATCTCTAAAAGTTTAAAGAAAGCAAATCGACTGAGCTGTCTAAAATGTAGTCGAACAGATAGACAGACGGACAGACAAAATTAGGAGACCCAATCTTTTCGTCTTCGCTATCATCGTAATGTCAAGTCTGATAAAAATCTCGACTTCGATTTTTTATACGAATGTATAACTTGCCATATACAGGGTGATTTGCATAATGTGTGACAAAAAGCTAGGGCGTGTAGGTTGGACTTAGACAAGAAAAAAATCGTATGGGAGGGGGGGTCTATTTCCCCCCGTTTAGGCGGGAGGGGCAATTTAAGAAAAAAATCACTTAAAACAGAAAAAAAATTATTAAAAAATAACGGTGATACCTACAGGGTAATGCTATAGCATTTTAAAAAAATTTTTTCATTTTTTTTTTTCAAAATTTTGATTTTGAAAATTAAGTTTTCAAAAACTATTCACTCGAACAACTTTATTTAAAAACAAAATTAAAGAATGTATTTCTGGCTTTTTAAAATGCTGTAGCATTACTCTGTAGGTATCACCGTTATTTTTTAATATTTTTTTTCTGTTTTAAGTGATTTTTTTCTTAAATTGCCCCTCCCGCCTAAACGGGGGAAAATAGACCCCACCCTCCCTTACGATTTTTTTCTTGTCTAAGTCCAACCTACACGCCCTAGCTTTTTGTCACACCTTATGCAAATCACCCTGTATAGTATCTATAAATCGCAAGTATTACTAAGTTTCGGTCTAAAAACTGTTTTTTTTTTTATTTATCTTCTTTTTTGGAGTTATTTGGAATTCCTTTTTCTTGTAGCTGCAGTTGGTCAATTTGGCATTTTGCTTCAGCATATCAAAATAATGTAAATTTTTTAAATTACTTTTAATGTAAGGTTTGTTGATGTTGCTTTCAGTTTTTTTTTTTTTTTTTTTTAGTCTAAAGGACCTTTTTTTAGGAAATCAAAATACAAAAATGTCTGTCATTTTTCAATATCACAGACAAAATTTACCGCTTGAAACGAAGTTCTATATCCCTAAAAACCCCAGACAATATCATTATTCTATTACAAAAATTACCAAAGTTTCATATTTTTTTGTAGTGATTTTATTGGTTACCGGCCGCCATTTTCAAGAAAAATTTTTGATTTTCGTCAAATTTTGCCCCACAAAGACTGCACATTAAACAAACCGTCAAAAAATCTGTCATTGAAATTTGTCCAACTAAATGTCAGTTTGACTCTTAAGTACCATTTGTTTAAATCGTTATTTAAATTATAATATATTTTAGACTAGGATTTTATTTAAAAGTTTTTTATTCAAAGAAAGCGACTGTTTACTCTTATGCTAGCTACACATGCGGAAACCGTTGCAGCAACACAGCCATGTTGAAGCAACCGTTGCACAGTGCGGTATTTTGATCAAAAACCTGGCCATAAATCAAAAAAAAAAATTTTACCTCCCAGGATTAAGCTTGTGTCCGATAACAGGTAGATAACCAGGCTACTCTTAAGTGAAGTCTATCTATAAATTGGTCACCCCCGTTCGCGACACCATCAGTTGCAACTAGTACTAGTTGAGTAAGCACGATTTTTTTTTGCGGTTTTTAAAAAAGTGTATTTTTTGCGCGTTTTTTTTTCAGTCTTAAAAGTGATTTTAGTGAAAAAATTTGATATGGATATCGTTAATCAAGGTATGTATAGTATTTTAAGCAAACATTTATTTGTATATCCATCTTAACTTTTTCATATCGATGAGTTGAAGTAATCACTTAAAAAAATTGCACTTTTTTCGCTGTTTTTTTCAAACATTAGTGTTTTTGAAATAGCGCAACACGCCGCAACATAGTCTATCATACATTTTATTAAACTGCTGGATATGTAGAACAATCTTACATTTCAAGAGTTTGCACAAGTTTGCACCTAAGAAAAAACAGAGGCTTTGAAAAAAACCCTTTAAAACGACCTTTAATAATAGATTTTTATATTATTCCAGATGACTCTAATTCCACCTTAGCTATGACCAGAAAACAGCTTCACGAGTTAGTAAAAGGAAGCTCACAAAGGTGTTTTGACGAAAAACTTGAAGATTTGGATAAAAAACTTATGGATATAACAAATTGTCCCCCAGAGAAAGAAGATGAACTTCTCAACATTATCAAGGCGTTCAAACCAAATTATAAACGAAGATGGCAACTCTGCCACAGAATAGAAAGCCGTTTCTTGGATAAGAATGAAGAGTGGCTTAGCGAAGAAATAATACTACCTATTGGCATACTTCCCGGAAGGTCTAAACGTCGCCCAAGCAAAGAATTCGGGGAATCAAGTGACCGAACAAAACGTCAAAAAACAGTGGAACTTCGAAGGAATGTGTCTGTTGATGAACTGACATACGCAGCACAGATGAGTCAAAGAGCGACGGGAAATAATGATGTAGCCAAAGTGATTCAAACTGTGACAAAAACTCCAACCAGGGCTATGAAGTTCCGAAAAGCAGCTGCGATTGGCAGTAAAGCCCTGAAAACGAAGAAACACACACCTGAAAACGCCTTGAGGATATTCGTCGATGCCAATTTAACTGTAAGTCAATACGAAGTGATTCATCAAGCCAACAAAGATATATATCCGTGCTACACCTACTTGTATAAAGCTAAACAAGAATGTTATCCACCAAAAAGCGTCAGTGAGACAGTTGCCGAAGTGAAGCTCCAAGATTTAGTGGATCACACAATATCGCGATTATGTAAATATTTGGAACCAGAACTCTCACAGTGCTTGGATAACAGGGAAACCGATTTAGAGCTAATATATAAGTGGGGATGCGATGGATCTACTCAAAGCCAATACAAGCAGAAATTTGAAGATGACGACAACAGTGATGCAAATATATTTTTGAGTTCCCTTGTGCCTCTTCGTCTCAAGTCTGGGAGTGAAATTATATGGCAAAATATCCACTCTTCATCACCGAGGTGGTGCCGACCAATACGGATTCGTTATTTGAAAGAAAATAAGGACATAACCAATGAAGAAATCGAATACATTGAAAACCAGGCCCAAAATCTTCAAGCAACATAAGTAAGCGACAACATAAGAATCAACCATGTACTGCTTCCAACAATGGTCGATGGAAAGGTGTGTAATGCAGCTACGAATACTTCATCTACATTACGTTGTTACATATGCGGAAAAACTTCAAAAAGTTTCAACGACTTGTCTTCTACAGAACCAGAGAATCCAGAGACTTTCAGATTTGTGCTATCAATACTACACGCCAGGATTAGGTTTTTCGAATTTCTGGTGCAGCTTTCGTACAAACTTAAAGCGGACGTGCATAAGGGACGCGTTACAGATAAAAGTGACCGGGAAAAAATTCAAGCGGCCAAGAGACAGATACAAAAAGAGTTCCACGACAAATTGGGCTTACTGGTGGACATTCCAAAAGCTGGGTTTGGCAACACCAATGACGGCAACACCTCTCGTAGATTTTTCAATAGCCAAGAAGAAGCAGCTTCCATTACAGGCGTGGATTTATCATTAATTAACAAATTCAAAACTATATTAGAAGTGATATCCTCTGGTTATGAGATAGATCTTAAAAAATTCGAAAAATTCACGATGGGTACTGCTAAACATTATGTTAGCTTATATCCATGGCAGCCTATGTCTCCAACAGTGCATAAGATTTTAATTAATTCTGCTAGTGTCATATCCCATGCATTGTTGCCAATCGGTCAGTTGTCCGAAGAAGCCGCGGAAGCTAGAAATAAGCATTTCCGCCAATACAGAGAAAAATTTTCACGAAAATTCTCCAGGACGGCATGCAACGAGGATGTGATTAACCGGCTTCTATTGACGTCAGACCCTTATCTCAGTAGTTTAAGGACAAAAAGTAAGACCAAGAAACAGTCGTTTTCAAAGGAGGCTCTCGAATTTTTGACTGTTAATAACAATGATGATGACGATGATGATGATTATGATGATGATGATGATGGTAATAATGATGATGATGGTGATGATGATGTTTTTGAAGATGTTTATGATGATGAATAAATAATAAAATATAAACTAGAAAATTCAATTATTCCAGGTCTTTTTTTATTACCTACTTGCATATAAGACAAAAAAGATTAATCTTTTTATTGAGTAATTGACCTGTAATCATAAAATATGCAACTAAAACTAATCCCCTTCTCAAATTTTGGATTAAAACGGTCGCAGGTATTTTAAATTGGCTACCTGCATTAAGAAAATTTCCGGTTGTAAATCCACTCATAAAAAAATCGAAAAAAGAGGTTTTCTGGGAAAAAAGTATCTTTCAGTATTTTTCTAATTTTTTAGAAACTATAATATTTATTGGAATAAGGTTTTTAGTATTTGAATACAAATTTATTAGGCCATTGAAAATTAAAATAAAAAATGTCCTAAAAATTGCAGAACTTTATAAAAAATCAATTAAAAAACTATTTTTTTTTTTTTCTAAATTTCATCTTTAAAACTTAATTTCTCAAAAACTATTTAATGAAACAGCTTGCATCAAAAAACAAAATAAAGAATGAAATATAAGCTTTAAAAAAAGTTATAGCAGAGTATTGTACGTGCTTTCTTTGATTTTTAATAATTTTTTTTCTCTCGGCTAATCGCGAGGTAAGTGGGTAAGCACTTAAGTGGGTTTTACTGTACCCAAAAAATGAAAATTTATCCTTCCAAATAACTTTTTAGTCATTTGGTACCTATTTGATGTGAAAAATGTGCCCAAATATTTTTGGCCAGGTTTTTGATCAAAATACCGCACTGTGCGTTGCTTCGTGTGTAGCTATGTTGCCAATTGATTTTGTGTTGCTGCAACCGTTGCCAGAAATATCAAAAAGTTTTGATATTTTCGGTCGGTTGCTCCAACAGTACTGTGGTTGCGGCAACAGTTGCCACGTGTGTAGTGAACAAACGAAACACGTTGCTACAACACGTTGCTGCAATGGTTGACTCGTGTGAAGCTAGCATTACAGCTAACTTATGACTAGTTTTTATTTTATTGACATTTGTATTTCAAATGTTTGTACTTTGCAAAAAATAATTTGATTCATATTGTTCAAATTGAAACAAGTAGACATGAACAAGTAATTAATGATTAGCAACATAATACTACAACATAAGAATAGAAGATATTATAAATAATAAGGGACCTAAATGCCTATCTCGTGGAACACCAAAATGAACAACTAAACGATCAGGGTGCTCATTTCGAAAATTAACACTATAACATCTATTCTCTAAATAGAAAAACACCCATATGACATATGTTGTTAAAACATAGTCTACTTATTTTCGATCTTCAAAGAAATCGAAACATGAGGAAGTAAAATGAAACAGGTTTATAACAGTTGACTTGTTTTTTACGAAGCCATGCTGGTTGTCTCAAATAATAGATTTACAATTAAAAGACAAGTTATTACAAATTATGGGCTCAAAAATATTGGGAATATCAGAAAGTTTAGCAATAGGGCGGTAGTTTATGGTTTTATTTTTCCAACTTTTTTTATGAACCGGTGAAATAGAGGCACTTTTCCACAAAATGGAACAAGTTGAGCAATAAAGGTTTAATTGAAAAGAATGTGTAGTGAATAGGATAATTTAGACACAGATTAATACATAAGATAGTACACCACCAAGACCAGGACTTAAAAAATCGTCGAGTTCAAGATTATTTATTAAGACAATTATAGATATTAATATACATATATATTTTTTAAATACAATAATAATTAATATGTATTAATATATTTTAGACAAATTTATTTTCGCAAATAATAAACTTAATTGTATTAAGGTATGTAAAACTAAGGTTAGGAAAAAAACATGTTTGCAATTTCTTCAGAATCATGAATTGTGGCATTTTCAATATATACATATACAGTAGATTTCGGTTATAAAAAGAACATTATACAATTTTAAGCACATATCATCAATATTACTATTTAAAAGCACTTGATTCCAGTCAATATTTCACAATAAATTTACAAGTTCATCAAAATTGCATTTCTGAAATGGAAGTTAAGTTTTTCGTTTGAGGTAGGATATTGTACATATTTAAATCTAGGGTTATATCTAAGGATGGGTCCTTATCTAACAATATAACATCGGCGGGGGTTGAAGATGTATCAGTGCATTTTGGTTCCGAGAAAAGGATTAAGTCTTCTACTTTATCGAAGCGCTTAGAAATGCCATTGAATTGACTCAGTCCACAAGAGGCTTAAACTCTAAACCATCGATAATAGTGAACTCATTACCACACGATGGGTTAACAGGAGATGAACTTTTGAAGTCTATTTGTCCATTGCCGTTTAGAAATATTAAAGGGGCCTACGATCAGAAGTTCATCAATTGGTTCCATTTGGTCGTGTATGTTTTCAATTCATGCAGTTCTCGTAAATATTGTTTGTAAAACTTGAAGGTATATTAACAGATATAATTACTATGTCACTCCTGGTTTAGTTTTGATACACATTGGGTATGCAGAAGGCTTTATCTCATTCTCAAATCTCCCTTTTTTGAGCAAATGCTAGCTTTCGTATGCAGAATAATTTTGAGACAAATCTATCAAAAAAAAAGATCTATCTCATTTTATAGAATTTCGTATGCAGGAAATCTCATTCTAATGAGATAAAGCTACCAAAAAGTTAAGCCTGGAAAAGTTATCTCGGGAAGTACAATGGCTGAATACCGTAATAATTTTGATCCCTTTGAACCCACAGGACTCTTTATAGGTTAACCCCATTACATGTTGAAGCATTAAAAAATTATATTTTTCAAACTAATGAGGAGATTCGGGCAAGTTGATTAAGGTGCTAGTACGGTCTAGAATGCCAAAAAAACGCACGATTTTTGGGAATTTTTTTCTCGGAAACCTTATTAGGTAATAACATAATTTTCTTTTTAAATAATGAGTACATGCGTCAAGAGTGCAAAAAAAATGTATTTTTTTTTTAAATTTCGCATTATCATATATTATATAATAAGAGGGCGTAAACGTCGACTCATCAAAAAATACATGGTCCCATGGCGGACAGTTAATCTCAGAATTGGCTAGCCTGAAACAAAAAAAACAAAGTGGTTTATTCAAAGGAAGGTTTCTTACGAGACAATTTACCACAATTTGTTTAAAAAGTTAAAACAAAAAAAAAATATCGAGCTTCGAAAAAAAAAATTTATTTTTTTGGAATTTTTGTTGGCCATTTTTGGGTCGCCATTTTTTTTGTTCATAATTTGTTGGTCAAATTGTGGTAAATTGTCTTGGAAAACATAAAAACAATCAAGTTGCAACAAGTTTTTTGAAAATCGGTTCAGTAAATCCGGAGGTTAACTGTCCGCCATGGGACCATGTATTTTTTGATGAGTCGACGTTTGCGCCCTCTATAATTCGGCCAAAATTCGAAAATTTAAAAAAATAATAATTTTTTTTGTACTCTTGACGCATGTATTCATTATTTAAAAAAAAAATTATGTTATTACCTAATAAGGTTTCCGAGAAAAAAATTCCCAAAAATCGTGCGTTTTTTTTGGCATTCTAGACCGTACTAGTACCTTAAGTAATAAAACAAGAATTATGGTTTTTTTACGATTCGTTGGAGATCTGGTTTCCGAAGTGAAATTGCCGAAGATTTCAGCATCAACCAGAGTTTCGTTTCAAGAGTAATCGTAGAAGTGCAGACAAAATTGTAAATAAAAAATAGGATTGGATTAAGTTTCCAAATTCAATGCAAGAAAAAGACGTTCAAAAATCAATTCGGTTTACAAAATATTCCTTTCCAGCATATATTGACGCAATAGATTATACTCACGTGCGTATAAAATAGCCAATACGCTAAAGTGATGAATAAATAATCTTCTTTTGTGTTCTCAAAAAGTAATTTAAAAATATCTACAGGTTATTATTCCAGAAATGTCCAAGCAACGTCGAATGGAGCAGGACTTTTTACTGGCGTGTACATATGCTGGTCAGGATTAGTGCATGATTCGAGAATACTAAAAAATTCGGAAAGCTATTGGTATTCCCAGTTTTTTTGGAGGGGCTATCACTGTCACTTTCACTTTTGTTTTTAGACTGAGATCATGAAATGAGATAAGTCTTTTCCATACCAAATTGAGATTTGTCTCATTGCAAATGCTCAATCTCACTATCTGGAGCTCATTCTCATGAGACTGAGCAAATGGCTTCTGCATTGACTCTGAGTTAGAAGATTCAACCAAAGAGTATATTAGGGAGTTCTTGAAAGTTAACAGAATTCTGCCAACAACAGAGGTCAAATCGTTTAAGTGGTGTCTGAGAACTTGGTACGTATCGAAGAGTTCTAAAATTGTATTATTCAGCCAAGTTTCTGTCATAACAATGACATTATGAGGAAGATTATTAATATTTGTATATACTCTATCGATTCCTTAAACCATTTGTGCGATTTAACATACTGACTGCCATGACTATCAAATACATAAATGTATGATATGCATTATGGCGAAGTTCTTACAAAATAAAAACCACCAAGATTTCCTAGGTGAACTCGATTCGATCAATTCCGTGATTGTAAAACTTTTATTTTAGAGAAATAAAAATTACTAAAATCAGTAAAAACAAATTTAATATAAAATAAAGTAAGATTTAAAAAAATGCATACTTTTGTACAATTTGTTAAATTGTACAATTTGTTAAATTAAAGAAAAAAATTAAAATTCGATGAAAAGTGCATTTTCTTTTTAAATTAGATTCTTGATTGTACAAGTAAATAAGACTATTTTATTCAGCGACTATAAAATAAAGTTGCAATGACCTCATTAGTCTCGACTTAAGTCGATCATAATTTATTCGCCCTAATTTTGAATTAAAGTAATGATGGAAATATCTGAAAAATGTCCAGGTACTGGCAGAAGGCATTCTTCTTGTTTTTGCTGTAATTTCTTTCACCTCAATACCAACTGCAAGTTACATAATTATCCAGTCAGCCGGAAAAAAAACCAACAACAGAAAAAAAACACATGAGCCAATTGGGCGAATGTTGCAGATACACTTGATACTTGTTTCTTGGCATTTATGCATGCCTCATACAAATCGTCAGACATGTTTGCAGAAGGAATTCATGTTGAATCGAAGCAAACACAGGAAGATTGCTGCATTTTGTATATTTACTACTGATCGACGCGACGTTGTTTCGAATTAAAAAAAAAAAAAAATAATTAATAGTTCGAAATATACTACGAGTATCAAGACATTCATTGTTTTTCGACTTGTTTTGGTTTCACTCTTTCCTTGCATAGTTTATGCCCCGATCACATCAGGATCTGGGTCAACAACTTTTTTTGTTTTTGGAAGTGGCAATTCCATTAAATGTAGGCCAATTGAAAGGAACCTACTTTTCCAGTTTGCAGATCTTCAAGCATACAAGTTGCGTTAGAAAATGAGGCACAAACTGTCCCGTATAAAAAGAGATTGTATCTTTATGGATTGCCTCTTCGTCGCTCGTTCATTAAACACTCAGAAGCCGTCAAGTTGAGTAACAAAAGTTGCACATGGTTGGCGTTTTGATCTATTAAGTGATTTCATTGCTTCGCAGAAGAAATGTCAGCTAACGTAATGATACCTTTGGGAAGAAATCTCGTACTCGTACTTACTTCTTTAATGCTAGAGTGCAGATGTGAGTGTTTTTGTTTTGGAATTCATCCAAATTTCTATTGGAATAATAAATATTGTTTTAGTTGAGTTTTAATTGTTTTTTTTTTTTGGAAAATATTTCCACGACGGGGGAAAAAAAGCCGAATGCGTTGTGTCTCTAAAGTAAAACTCAGTTTCTATGCCTTCAGTGGAATCACACAGATAGTGTGTAATCTACCATTTCGAAACTTAACTTATCTCTTCTGAGAATGGATAGAAACTATCAGTCCCACTGGCCATGACGGTCATAACTATGAACTTGTAGCCAAGCATTAAGGTAAACCCCATGACTAACAGAATATATTTGAACCTGAACTTTATGAACTTTCACATCACCGAATGTCTGAAAATTTTAAATTCACAACTTCGCTTCAATGAACAAACAAAATGTGATATTAAAATACAATGACCTACTTTTATTTTGATCGAAGGCCTTCGGAGGAATCATTAAACCTTTGAAAAGCATTTAAATACAAAAATTAATAAATTAAAAAACAAGCTAATATTGTCTCTATCGCAATATGTTTTGTTGACTGTAATCTGAATACATACATCGATAAGTGATACGTGCCGGTGGTGGTTATAAGAGTGGTCTAAGCCCCAGTTCTTCAGTGCGAGATCATCCCAGTTTTGGCAATAAAGTCGTGTTAATTTTTCAAACATAGTTTTCTGTCAACTTAAATATCGAGTTAACTCACGAATTAAATCACTATATTTTTTAATCAAACTGAAAAAATAAAATGCACGACTGGGTCGCACGAACTTACTCTTATGTAAAAACTAAGAATTTCAAAAACGAATGTTATCACAGAAAAACTGTTTATAAGCACAAAATTCATTTTCTAAATGACTAAAACAGCTCATTTAATAGTAGCTTAAAACAGGATGCTATGTGATTCAAGCAAATATTAGTTTATGCAAGAACAAAAATTATAAGTCGTTGTAAAGGTCTTATATACAATATTTTTAAAATATTTAAAAAAAAAATTGGTACGCTAACTTAAAGTTTTTATAATTATACTAATAAAAAAAAATGTTCAAACAAAAATATTGACCCGTTTTTAAAATATCGAATTTTCCAAAAAAAAAATTTTTAAGTTTTGAATTGCAATGTTTTTCAAACTTCTTAGAAGCTTCTTTCAAAAAAATTTCATTAAAATCCGTTATGCTGATAGTGAGAAATTCAAAACTTGAATAGAACCGTAATGGTAGGTACGGTCAGTATTATCTTAATTTCTATTTTTTTATTAAATTATAGATCGTAAAAATTAATCGAAAGAAAAAAAAATCATATCAAAATTTTAGGACCCGTTTTCGAGAAAAATACCATTTTCGAAAACCATTTTTTAATAATTATATGCCGGGTACTGTTATTTTTAGCTAAAATCAATTTTGTTCCCACATCTTGTAGATTGTATTAAAAAAACTTTTATTTGTGAATTTTACAAAAATTCGATTATGGGATTTTCGAAATATTGAGTTAAAAAAAAAAAAAATTGTTTGAAAATTTCAATACACAATACTATTCAAACTTTTGGGTCGCTTTAGCATACAAAAAAATTATCAAAATCGGCTGTACAGTTTTTGAGGAAATCAAAACCAAAAACAATGGTTCCAAGTTCTTAATTAAATGTTTTATTTGTATATACGTGTATGGGTGATTCTACAAACAATAGAATAAAATGATACAAATTTCGGCACGACATTTTTGGATTCAAAAAGTCGTAAGAGTTGTTCTTGATGATCATTAGAACCTCCTTTGCGTTGTTGAAAGCGGCCAGTTAAAAAATTAAAAATGACGATTTGAAGGACATTTTTTGAAAAGGATGTTCAGGGTACTGAGTTTTTTTTAAGGGAACTGAATAAATCTTTATTTTTTTCTTATTTTCTCTTGGGTACGCATTTAAATATAGAAATTAAATTTAATTACTGTTCATAAACATACAAATTCATGGTAAATAAATATTATTTAGCATTTTATTAAGAGAATATAATATATTATAATTAAATATTTTTTTTTTCTAAGAATCAATTTAAAATAAATTATATTCTTTTTAAAAAATTTAAAAATATTTCGCAATGAAGTTCGAAGTTCAATATAACTAAAAATTTCTCAGGTTTCTGAATAAAATATCATTTGCTCATTTATTAACCAGGGGACTGAGGCCAGGGGACTGAGGTTTTTCATGGTTTTTGCGCAAAAAATGTTTAAAGGTTTTACTTTAAAAAATAAAAATATATATATGTATGTATAATATTACAGTTTTATTAAACCTATACTATACTTCTTACAAATATGACAATCCACGACTTCTTGCACAAATGTCTTTTTCACAATACTAACATAAGAAACAGAATCGATTTGCACCACAATTTTATTGTAAGGAGATTTGGTACTTCAAATTGCCAGTGCTGGAAATTCGATCGATATCCTAGTTATTGATTTTTTCGACTGTTTCAATATGCCAGGGGACTGATACAAAAAGCGGGGGACAAAGTTTAATTAAGTTTTTTGTAATAAAATAAATTACTAAAAAATATTCATCTATTTCTTAGCAAAGATGTGTTATTTTTCGTAACTTTGGTGCAATTTATCTTAGTATGAGACCTGAAATAACAGAACGGTAATATTTTTCTTTGCGAAAACGCATTGGGGACACGTCAGGAACTGAGAATCAGACACTTTGAAGAATTTTTTGAGCAAGATAAAATAAGGGCAACCTAATAATATTGTTAGGCCAGATAGATATCAACAAGATTTAATTTTATAAAAAAAAATCAGATTAAATAATTGAACGGATTTTAAAATATTTCTTGGGCCACCGAAAATTCCATCGTTTGTAGAATCACCCATATACATACATATGTATGTATGTATACAAAAAAAAACTTAAGTATCCTGAAAGTAAAAAACATAAGCATCCAGAAGGATCTACCACCAAATGTGCGTCATAGGCGAGCGAAGCTTCTACGCATAAGAAAGATGCTCCTTGAAAAGGTCCCACGGAAAGGAAAAATTGCTGTTCGCGATGACAGAATGATAATCGAGGACAAAGTTTTTATCTGGGACTCCAAGTTGGTGCTGAAGTGTGGTGAAAATGATGGTCTCCATGTTCTGAAAACAATTTTTGGAGACATTTCTTCTTCAAACTTATTAATGAATGAACTTCTAAATCAAAACAATGTTTCTAATAAATATGTCAAACTCTTCGAGAAATACAGCTGTCAACTCAATTGATAGCCAAGCACACAGGGTAACAACGCATCGCATCAAACAATTTTAAATTTGGGTGCAACCACAAGTGAGAATCTGCAGTCTACCAGAAAAAAAATATAATATAAAAGTTATAATGTGTCAGGATTGAAAAATAAATTGTTATTTGTAAACTTTTTTAATTATATTAAACGATTTGATATTTTTATGCTTTTTGAGACACATTTGTTAGAAAACGAAGAGGAGCAATTTAAGAAAATATTTAGTAATTTCGAATTAAGATGGGTAAACGGAATCAGAACAGCTAACTATGGTCGAGGCAGTGGAGGTGTATTTTATGGTTATCGTGGAAATTTGTGTGAAGTAGATATGAGTCTCAGAAGAGCAGTTAATTCTTACGTGATGGATGTTAAACTTGGGAGTGATACAGTGTGCATAGTCCCTATTTATATAAACTGTAGTAACTGGTAATCCGACTTCGAGAAGCTAAGCGAGAATCTACAAGATGTCAACTCAACGAACTTGATGTTTGTTGGTGACTTTAATGGCAGGATTGGCTTTTTCTGTACACAGTGGCATGTGTATAACATCAATCGAAAATCAAGATACTATATGTGATCGAAAAGGCGAACAAATCTTGGAACTTTTAGATGGATATGACTGTCATGTGTTGAATGGTAGTTGCACAGGAGATTCAGAGCGTGAGCTTACATTTATAAGAGGTCAAGCTAGCTCTATAATAGACTACTGCTTTGTATCTGGATTATAGAACAATATTGTGAGTGATTTCAGAGTAGGAACTCAGAATATTTTCGGATCACATGCGGCATGAAGTTACTTTTGCAACATTGCGAACAGAAGCACCAACCGGGGCAAAAAAATTAAATCTTATCCCGAAAATGCGCTGGAATGAAAGAAATAAGAGCAAGTTCCAAGAAAACATGAGAAAAGAAATTAGAGAACTTCAGGAACTAAACGAACTCGTAGATATATCGGTTCTGACGCAGATCATCAAAAAAGCGAACCCACAAAACCAACAAGCAAAACAAAAAACCAATTACATATAAGCAAAAGTGGTTTGATTCTGAATGCTTAAAAGCTAGAGATCTATCATTCAAATTTTTAAGGCTATTCCGTTCACGAAACTTGCCCGTTTTTAGAAAACTGTACTCCGAGGCAAGTATTGAATTCAAAAGAATATGTGCAGTAAAAAAATCTGCCTTTGAGCAAGAGACAGTATCGATTATTATCAATCGCACCCGTAGCTCTGCCGAATTCTGGAAGGCTGTGAAAACATTAAATGGAACCACGAATATCATTGCTCTGGGATTACAAGCGCAAAATCTAAGCGATCACTTAAAAAAGCTTCTGAACGCAACGATAAGATCACCATTGCTACTATACGCAGCCCCTTTAATCACACATGACTTTCTAGATGCAACGTTTTCAATAAATGAATTAAAAGAAGTTATTGAGAAAGCTAAAGTAAATAAGGCGCCAGGAGATGATCGTATTCCTTTTGAGCACTATAAGCACGCAACTGAAGAATTTTTATTTCTGCTTACTAAAGGATTTAATCGGCTTTTCGAAAATGCTATAGTTCCCGAAAGTTTCAGAAAATCAATAATTTTTCCGCTTTTCAAAAAAGGAAACTACGAGTATGATGAAGCATCAAATTATAGAGGTATCTCTTTCTTAAATACACATGCTAAGCTCTTCGCTGGGCTTATTGAAATGGGTCTCAAGCAAGAGTGTATACTGAGTGCTTTGCTCTTTGTATTGTTTATAAACGACATAACAGATGTGGTCAGAGGCGGAATTGTGTTTGGAGGAACTACCACACCCGAACTTATGCATGCAGACGACATAGTTTTCTTTGCAGAGACGGTTGATGGATTGCAAATGATGATGAATAGGCTAAACGGCTACAGTAATCGCTGGAATCTCGACATAAATCTATCAAAATCCAAGATAATTATATTCAGAGCGGGTGGCGGCAGGAATGCAAGAAACGAAAAGTGGACATTAAATAACGAGGCAGTCGAAACTATTCGAGAGTATAAATATCTGGGAGTTCTACATATTTACTTCGAATCTATATATGAAAAAACATCTAGAACTGAAACTAACGGAGGCAAAACGTGTAATTTCAACTGTGTGGGAACGCTGCTTCAAAAGTGACTGCATTGACCATAGTGCAAAGTACAAACTTTTCCGCTCCACAGCGGCATCGATTTTATTGTATGGAGCTCAGGTTTGGGGTTACTGTTCTTTTGAAGCAATCGAAAAGTTTCTCCGATACTTTATTGAAAGAATCTCCCGGCTTCTGAGAAATACCCCAAACTACATGCTGTATCTGGAAACAGGACTGCCTCCCATGATATTGGAAACTCTTAGCATGCATTTCAACTATATTGTCAAAGTCTTACAAATGAATGATGAAAGAATACCCAAAATCGTACTGAAGTGTTCAATTATGGCGACAGGACTATGGCGACGGAATGGGAAAGTTTGGCAGCTACCTGTAGTATGAATCTGATGGTAACTCAAAATGAACAACCTTCAATGCTGAGAAGAAAGTTTGATATTCTTTTCGAAAAATATGGTAAAATCTTTTACGACAGAAACGCACCTGAGGCCCGTTTTTCGCTTTTTAGATGTTATTATAACCGTTTAAACTTCTGCCTTGGTAATAATACATACCTTCTTAACTCCATGCCATTAAATAAAATAAGCACTATTTTTAAAACGAGAGGAGAATTACTTAAACTTAACTTCATGCCTCATCGCCCAGATTTGCCTTTACTTTGCAGTCTTTGCAATCTGAACATGCGAGAAGACATTCATCATTTTATTGCGATCTGTCCAATCATGAAAGAGTTCAGGGTGAGATATTTTGGAAAAAAAAGCCTTAATGAAGCCGAGCTTACTGCCATACTAAACGGAAATGACGGATGGAATGTCCTATACAATATATATTGTCGCTGCTCTTTGTTATAGGAATTGTGTAACAAATGAAGATTTTTAAGATACAAATCTAGATATTTAGATATTTTTGCTATATTATTATATTTAAACTCAAAAATGTCAGTCTGGTAGACCGCTATAGGCCAAACTATATAGACTTATGTAAGTAAGTTTTTTTTTTCATATTACGAGTATATACATTGAATATGTACAAAATGTTATTAATTATCTAATGAAATAAAGAGTCAACTAAAACTAAAAACTAAACTAATTATACTAATTTTTATATATATTATTATTTTTTTTTTAAGAAAATTAGAAAAATTTCCCGAGGAATCGTTTAAAACCACTGGAGAGGATGAAAATAAAAATCGAAACAAAATTTGATAATTGTTGTCTTTATGTAAAACCGATTCAAGAGCATCCAAACATAAAATAAAATATAAACATAACAATCGTTTTAATGGATGTATGTACAAATGTACATACACATGTATGTATGTATTCAAATTTAAATAAAACATTTTTTGTGCACAAAATTGCTTATGAATTTATGAATTATTTTTCGCAACCAATGTTATCGAAGGTAAAGCAAAATAGCTGAGGTATGTAAATCTATCAGTGGATATACAGTATAACTACGGTGACCATATTTTCAAATTGCAAATAATGAACATAGAAAAAAAGATAAAATTAGTTTTAAACGATTACGTTTTTATTAAAAATATAATTTTTTTTATTTAAAATAAAAAAAAAATAAAGCACAAGGATTCAGTCCATATTAAAATTAAAAATGGAACTCTTTTTGTGTCGTCAATAAACTAAAGGTAATAAATAAATAAATAAATAAATAAATAATTAATTCAATCTTTCATTAAGAAATTAGCATAATACATATATAAGTATTTTGTACATATTATTCACATACATATTTGAATACTTTTGAGAAGAAAAAATTTGTTTAATTAAATCTGGTTTTTGTTTTAAATATTCTCTGAACTCTAAACGGGTCATTTCATGGTTAAATTTGGTTGTCAAAATTGATTTTATAGTTTCAACTTTCATTTGACTTTTTTCATCTGTCCAAATTTTAAAACTGAAAAAAACTCTTTCTGTGACCCAGGAAGGCACAAACCAAACTCTGCAATTTTTAAAATATTTTTTCTTTAAAATGTTTAAAAAATTCTATCCATCTTTTTCCTGCATCTTCTTCTGAATTTTCTTCCCATGTATGTATTTTCTCCAAGGAAACATAATTCTTAACACATGAAAATTCGATACTTCCATCATGCTTATTTCCTGGGACTCAATCCTTAAAATGCTATTTTATAGAAGAGTAGGCTGACAATCTGCAAAAAATAACTAGAGTTCGGAACAAGAATTGTAAAAAAAAAATGTCTTAATATAGTTGGGCACTTTAGTTGCGACAGAAAATAAATTTTCAAGGGCTCAAAAAGTTTCAAAATTTCTTCTATTCCCGGTCGTAAGCCATCGTGTTTTACAAAAACCCATTAGTTTTTTTAAATTCAATGTCTGCAACGTAACATATATTTTTTAAATGTTCAACCCTTACTGTATATGTATATAAAAATAAGAATATATTTTTATAACAATTACTTCAACATCAATTGGTAAACATTCAATTGAGGTTTGAACGCAATTATTTACAATATGTTGTGCAGAGTTTACCCCAATGAGCTCGTTTCCAGTTGTTTCTTGAAGTTTATTAAACACATTGTTTTTGCCCCTCCTTGCCGCTCCGCCAAAATTACAATTGGTGTTATCTGCACAGAGGGCAACTTTTGTTTCAATATAAAATTTTTCCATCAGATCCGATATATACATATTTTGTTAAGATATCAGACGATTCTCCTGGCAGATTGTTTACTTCCAAAATTTTAACTTAAATGCCTTTCTGAGGCATAAAGAAGCGGACAAGTAAGGGCCGTATTTTCGTACTTCCATGATTCTAAGTAACACAATAAGTTGTAACAAAACTGACAGCGATTTTCTTGAGTGTGGTGAGAGCACTATAACACACAATTGATTCACACTTCGTTCTCGCGTACGAATATTTTTCGTCAAAACAGTTTTTTTATTAATTTTGAAGTGCAGTCATTTGAACGAAACTAGTGAATATGTTTAATGGCGTGAAAAGCCCAGGTACCTTCGTTTACGCTGCTTATTTTGACTGCATCGTCTAACGAGTGCTTTCTGAAGAATGATGTTAGATTTTTAGTTGATGCGGCAGCTTGATTTGCACCCTTGTGTTTGGCCGTTTTCAAATGCTGTTCAATGTTCTTTTTTCCATTATTTGCAAGGGAGAATATGGCCATGAACTTATTGCACTTTACATCACCTTCATCAGTTTTTTTTAAGAACTCAAATTCTCGCTGAAGTTCTTCATTGAAAATACTTTAGACGGAATTATAAGTATTCAATCAGTTTTTTTTACATGCCAATTTTTATGAAATTTATGAATGAAAACAATTCACTTGTCGATTTTTAATTTAATATTGACGTTTCGAAATTAAGTATGTTCAATGAATGATTAAGAAATATTTGCAATACATTACCATTTTTGCACTAAGAAACTAAGGCCCGTTCACATGATCACTTTGTTGAAATAATTTTGAGTTGGTTAGCTTTAAGTTTGACTTTTTACAAAATTATATAAAAAAATGAACATATAATGAACAACTTTTGCAATAATGAACATTTTTATGTTTTTGAAAACTAAATAATTCATAATGCACATTTTCTCCAATAATGAACTGTTCATTATAATAATGAACGGATGGTCACCGTAAGTATAACAAACTTGAGACTTATTACAAAAGCATGAGAAAATAATTTTTAAATTAATTGTATGTTAAGTTGAGCATACAAACATTACATGACATAGCATTATATAATTAAAATTTTTTGAGCTATTTGCAAAAATATAAACAAAAGTAAAAAGGTTCAAAAACCTTATGAACATACTAATTAATAGAAAAATAACAATTGACATTGACCGAGACTTTATTGCGTTTGGTACGATATGAGTATCATTAAACTATGATTGTTATATTAGACATAAATTGGTATATTACAATTAAAAGTAGTACGCCTTGGCATAATAGTTAGTGCGTTGGACTGTCACGCAGAGGGTTTTGTGTTCCATTCTCAGCCGGGGCAAAAGAGTTCTCCTCCAAGAGTATCTCTTGTCATGAGAAGTGCTGCTCGTCAGCCGTTCGTAATCGGCAGAAAATTTTAAAACCCTTCCATTTCTCCTAACACGCACACAGAAATGGTTGAGAGTTGTAAGTCACTAGGCCTTTGCACTCTATGAGCCGCGTCCTGGCCTCCAATTTATTTCTTTTATTTTTATTCCAATTAGAAAAATCCTAGGATTCCTGTATCGGTTCATTTATTGCATAGAATCCGGAACAAAGCTTTACAACTGATAGATAGGAAACAGAGCCATCATGAAATCATTGCCATCTCTTGAATACCGTCGAAATGTTTCATTTCTTTCCTTGTTTTATCGCTTCTTCCACAAGCATTGTTCACTCGCAGTAGCCAGTTGCATTCCTCCCCTAAATTAGTTCACCCGAGATATCCATTTCTCTAGGAATGCTCATCAATTCACCCTCGAGCCTAATTTTGGAGGTACCGTCAAATACATATATTCGTTTTTAGTCGCACAACACGATTATTGAATAATTTACCGGGACAGTTTTCCCTTGTCATTTCAATTTGCAAACATTCAAGACCAATGTTCATCGACACCTCCTTTCTTATCTCCCCTCCCCTTAATTTTCCAATCGCTTATGCTATGTTTATGTTGAACATTATAAAGGTGTCAAAACAGAATCTTGAGCGCGTGCGAATGAAAAAAAAAAGAAAAAGATGTTAAAAAAGAAATTAATCCAATAATAAACAAAAGAGCTGAAGCTAAAACTTTATTTTAGTTCTTCAACTTTAAACATACTTTTATTTGTGTGTAGGTGCTTGATGAGCTATGACAAATAAGGCTTACCGGTCACATTGATTTATCATTGTTAAAATTAACAACAAACATAAAAGAATGTTATTACGGAAACGACACTACTTAATCATATGAGTAAATAAAAAAAAACTATTGTAGCGAAGAGCTTAATTTATTTCCAGTATTGTTTTATGACATATACTTACAGCTTCCAAAAAGAAGTAAAGAAGAAAAAGTAGTAAAAGCAACGTCAACTACTTCATAAAAAATCATTGGGAAGCTTTGATGGATTTTTGGAAATATTTGTTTGGTTTGGCAAGGTCGGAACTTGACACGATTAACATTAGTTATCGTCTCAAAATATTTGCTTTATTTTGAGGTAAACATTGGCAATTAGAGTTTGAGCGATTAATAGGCCAGTAAAAGGCGTGTCTAGTACTTGACAATGACTATTACAACACCGGAATTTTGTTTGACTTTTCGTCAGTAAAAAAAAAATTATCTTGTTTATTTCTGTTTTGTTCAAAAGACTGAGACTTAGCTATTAATACAAAAGTTATGAAATTGTTCGATTCATCATAATTTTTATCGAATTATTCAGTTTAAACTTATATACTGCCAGGTAAAAATTTAAAACAAGCATGCATATAACATGGTTAAATTTAAACCTTAAGAAAAATGATGGATAGATGAGGCAATTTGTGCTTGTCAATGAACTACCAACTGCCGCCCGCCGTATGTGTCGGACACATCAACAAGAAGAGGTTACTCTATCTGTGCGTCGTGTAAGTGCAGCGAAAATACAAGTGAATGTGGCATAGACGAGATGCAAAATTATGCCTATGAAGTAATGATATGCATTATGTCTTTGTTGCAATGGTTTCTGGTTTTTCGATTATATTTCTCTAGTTCTTCCATTTCACGGCTCATTTCCTTTTGAGGTCTTGTGCAAATGCACGTCTTTGTGACCTTGGTACTATTAGTACAATGATCTATTGAGTAAACTAAGAAGACAGTGTAGGTCAACCGATGTGAATTTTTGCTTCAGATTTTTAAGAAAGCCGGGATTTATGGGAGATAAGAGGTTTTTGATTTAATAGCAAATACATATTTTTTTTATTTGACCTTAAGACAATTAAAAAAAAAAATTAAATTTTAACATTTAGCTTTGAAACAAAAAAGGAAAGTAGAGGCACAACAGCTTGTAGAGAACCTAAAAACCTAGACCTCTGGCAAGTAAGCCCAACTCACTAATCATTAAACCAAGATGTACTACATCAAGCTTTGAGTTGCTCTAAAGATAAAATGCATGATTAGATGGCACGTACTTGCTTTTATGCAAAAGACTAAGAATTTTAAAAATGAAGGTTTAGAGAAAAATGTTCAGAAGCTACAAATAAATTTTTACAATACATTGTATGTAGGTACTATAGGACAAGTTTTGCATTTGGAAACAAAATCGATCTCGAGATTTTGATCAAAGTTGACATTACGATGATAGAGAATACGAAAATAGTGGATTCGCCAATTCCGCCTGTCTGTCTGTATAGGTACAGACCTAGGCCTACAACCTAAGCCAATGGATATATTTTCTTCAAACTTGGTACTTAAGCTTTTTCGGTGATTCCCTAGAGGAGAAATTCAAAAATTTGTTTAGCTTCACAACTAACGGTTGCGATATAGTCGTTATGCAAAATCTTATCTATGCCGAAACCGGCTATAACGATTTCGATGAAAAAATTTAAAAAATTATTAACGGTATCTGTCATATAATCTTATTGATTTTCGACTTTCTCATCAACGGCTGTTACGATTTTGACCAATATTTTTGTACAGGATCTTCTTTGAGTTTAAAATAATATTATACAGCGTGGGCCATCTAGTGGTTTCTTTTTTAAATCATATCATAGTTTATTTTGACACTGATAGCTGCTTCTACTCGAAATCTTGACAGAAAATCGGTATCATACGTCCGAGGAACAAAGTGAGTCGCTTTACGTTTGAACAACATTAAGAAATATTGTAACCTTATTTCCAAAGTGAGTGCTGTTTAGCCCAAACAGTACGTTCTTTTTAAATGAAGTTTTGACAGAAACAGAGGCTAGTGGACAACACTCATGGTCCGTTCGAACAGACGAGAATGTGGCTGGTGTAGCCCAGAGTATGAGACTCAATTCTCGAACATCAACTCGGCATTGATTTCAACAGCTCAACATGTCACGCACTAGTCTGAGGAGAATTCTGCACAAAGATCTCGGATTATTCGCTTACAAGGTCTAATTGACTCAGCAATTGAAGGCGCACGACCATACGCTTCGTTATCAGTTCGAAGTTGGGGCCTTAGAGCAGCTTGGATTGGATAACGATTTTGGGCAAAAAGTCATCTTTTCTGAAGAGGTGCATTTTCAACTCGGCAACTACGTCAACAAACAAAATTGCCGCATATGGGGCTCAGAAAACCCGTACGTTACTGTCCAGAATCAATGCATCCACAGCAAGTGACAGTCTCGTGCGGATTGAGGAGTGGTAGCATGATTGGATCATTTTTCTTCGAACATGAGGCTGGGAACAACGTTTCGGTGAACGGTGGGCGTTACAGAAAGTGAAGAAATGAATTTGGACGACCTCTGGTTCATGCAGGATGGCGCGCCATGACACCTTTGGTCTTTTTTTTTTTTTGTGGAAACCATCACCAATGTCTTGAAAAATTAGAGTGACAGAATGTGCTACTACTGCGAAGTAAGCCGATGCAGCCACTTGAACGACGTTGTCTTCCATAAATAATGGGGATGTATTTGACCCACTCTTTATAACAGTTTTCAAAAAAAAATATTTTTTGGGCATTTGACAAAAAAAAATCAAAAAACCGTTCTAGGACATTTTCGACCAAAATGTATACATAGGGGTCAATCTTTAGGGTTGATACTCTCAATTCTCCAAGGAATGAAAATACGAATCCCAAGCAAAATCACTTTTGTGATCAAATCAGCACTGGCATGAACGTCACTATCGAGGAAACATAGTGACGAGTTAAAGATTCGAAAAAGTTATTCCAACCGTCGAAGTTGGGTTTCTCGTATTACCAACCGCTCCTAGTGGGATGTTTCTCTTTAACTGAATGAATCGGACCCGAGAAATGGGATGATATTACATAATAGTCCAATGTGACGAATAAAGAGGTATCCGTTATGGTATACTTTTTAGGGTTAGAAGTAAGAAACAAGTCGACAGTGTGGGAGTTTTGTCCAGCAACATCTGGTATTCGAGTGGGCTTAACTACAAGTTGAGTAAGGTGGTGTATCTCAGCAAAGATCTCAACATATCATCCTTCGGTTGTTCTCTGTCGTGATTAGCTGATCAAATGAATAGTGTACATTGTGTTACAAGGAAACAATTCGGTAAATGGAATCACACAGTGCATTAAACTCATTCACAGTTGAATTGCTATCAAGATTTGGACTCCTATAATGGCAACACCAGTCGAAGATTTTTCAATGACCCAACTTTTGCGTATTAGATTTAAGGCATTTATATGTACAACTTATTTACTTTCTTGAAATTATTTTAGAAACCATTTCTTCATGACATAAAATAATACTAAGAATTTTTCTGCGTATTCCTTGATGACTTCTCAACTATGCGTTAACTTATGTTCTTGGCATCCAAAGACCACAACCTTACATAAAATATTGGTCTATGGATCCGTTGTCCAACAAAGCCGGTGGAGCTGACGGCCTCGGTGCCGAACTGTTCAAAGCGGCAGGTGATGATTTGGTTGGGAGTATGCACTAGCTCATCTGCAAAATATGATCGGAAGAAAGCATGCCCGATGAATGGAACCATTGTCTGTCCGAACCTCAAGAAAGGAGACTCTCTGAACTGCGCCAACTACCAAGGCATAAGTCTCCTGAACATCGCGTACAAAATCCTTTCGACACCTACCACCCTTTTATCGATTTAAAAGCCGCGTACGATAGCATCTATAGGAACGAACTATATAGAGCAATGTCTAGTTTTGGCATCCCTGACAAACTTGTCCGTTTGTGCAGAATGACGATGGAGAATGCACGCTGCTCCATCAAGGTCGGAAAAGATCTCACTGATGAATTTGATGTCAAAAAAGGTTTTAGGCAAGGCGATACTCTATCGTGCGACTTCTTCAACATCGTTCTTGAAAGAATAGTGCAAAACTCACGCGTCAACACAAGAGCACAATCTTTCAAAAGCCCATCCAATAACTCAGATACGCCGACGAAATTGACATTATCGGAAGAACAAAGCGTGATGACAGTGGCGCATTTGTGAGCATTGAGACGGAAGCGAAGAAGATGGGTTTAGCTGTAAATGAGTGCCAGACCAAGTATATGCTGTCATCAAGAAAGTGAAACACAACACCGACGCCGACGGCGACGTCTTGGACAGAACGTCATTATAGAGAGCTATAACTTTGGGGTAGTTAAGGACTTTATATACCTATGTGCCGCAATAAATTCAGAAAACAACACCAGCGCTGAAATCAAACGGAGAATAACTCATGCCAATCGCTACTTCTTTGGACTAAGAAGGCAATTGAGTAGTAAAGTCCTCTCTCGAGCAACTAAAGTGCAGAGACATGGACTTTGTCGAAAGTGGATGAGAGCGCTTTAGGATGTTTCGAGAGGAAAATTCTTCGTGTGATCTTTGGTCCCGTCTGTATAGACAGACGGGGAGTGGAGGAGAAGATATAGCCCCGAACTATACGGGCTGTACAGCGAAACTGACCTAATCAAAGGAATCAAAGTCCAACGACTGAGATGGCTGGGTCATGTAGAGCGAATGGACCCGAATTCTCCGGCTCGGAAAGTCTTCGAATCAAACCCCGAGGGACGGCGAAGTAGAGGAAGACCGCACACAAGTGGTAGAGGACCTCAACCAACTTGGCGTGCGAAACTAGAGACAGCTAGCTAGGGATCGAGCTAGCTGGAGAAGCTTGTTAGTTGAGGCCCTGGTTCACCCCGGACTGTAGAGCCACCTTAAGTAAGTAAGTAAGGATCCGTTGTCATAGGAAATGCCCTGCTCCTTATTGGAAAGCTCTCAGAGGAGACTTCTGAGGCTAGAAATAAACATTTTGTCAGTATATCGAACATTTTTTTCAGGAAATTTTCAAGAATATCCTGTAATCTTGACGTATTTAACCTGTTAAAAATAGGCTGCTTCTCACTTCTGATCCTCTTATTTCAAGTATGAGAACACTGCCTTAAAAGAAACTTTCTGAGCCTTTTTAAATGAAAAAAAAATCGATCCTATGAGTCATCAGAAGATGAAGGCAATATTTTACTTGAAGATCCATGGAAATCGTCTTCTCCTTCAAGACACATGTTGAATATCTTCAATTATTTCCTTCTTCTTCGAGAAGTCGTTAATTAGTTGTTATTCTTAATATGACCCGACTTATTTTATCTGTAAAGTAAAGCTCATAGCTTCTCATTGACTTAACTTAGTCATAAATTGGACATTAATATTTTATTCAGTGGTTAAAATATAAAAAGGTGAAACTTTGTACTCAATGTTACGTCGCTTTCGACGCCTTATTCGGTTTTTTGATTTTGATTTAAATTTACAAATAGACCTTCAAAAATTAAAATTTTAAAATTTCATTCAAACCTCAAAAAATCAATGAACACAAAATAATAAACATTATGAAGAAATCGACTATTGATCAGCATTTTGTGTTAGAAAAGCTTCAAAACATTGGCTATCCATTAAAAACCTAATTTTATTTGAATCGTTATAAGAAGGAGTTTACCTTGTTTTTAAAAACTAATAACAAATACCTTCTAGAAGTGTTTTTTGTTTAAATATCCATTTTACATTTGTTGTTATACTATTCCAATATTATCTCTTCTCAGAACACAACCTCAACCAACAGCTTGTCAAGCTATGAAGGACAAGCGATGTTGTTGGACACGTGGCAAGGTAATTGGAGGCAGTTCCGTTCTCAACACTATGCTTTACATTCGTGGCAACCGTCGTGATTTTGATCAATGGGCATCATTTGGAAACGAAGGCTGGGGTTATGAAGATATTCTGCCTTACTTTCGAAAATCTGAAGATCAAAGAAATCCGTACTTGGCTAAAAACAAACGATATCATGGAACAGGTGGGTAACTCGACTATTCTCAATCAATTTTCCTACTAACGCAAGATTATTTTTCGACAGGTGGTCTCTGGACAGTACAGGACACTCCATACAACACCCCAATCGGACCAGCTTTTCTTCAAGCCGGCGAAGAAATGGGATACGATATTGTCGACGTAAATGGAGCTCAACAAACGGGTTTCGCTTTTTATCAATTCAACATGCGACGTGGCTCGAGGGCGTCAACGGCTAAGTCATTTCTTCGACCGGCCAGACTGAGGAAAAATCTTCACGTTGCTTTGTTTTCTCACGTAACGAAAGTCCTCACTAATCCGCAAACAAAGCGTGCCACAGGAGTTCAGTTCATTCGAAATGGTCAACTGCAGCATGTTTACGCCACGAGGGAAGTTATTCTATCGGGTGGAGCTATTGGAACGCCACACATTATGATGCTGTCTGGTCTCGGAGATGCAGATGAACTAAGTAGAGTTGGTATTCCAGTGGTTCATCATCTCCCCGGAGTTGGGCAAAACCTTCAAGATCACATTGCTGTTGGAGGGTTGGCTTTTCTAATTGATCAACCTATTTCCATAGTCATGAAGAGAATGGTTAACGTGAACACAGCCTTACGATATGCAGTTACCGAAGATGGCCCTTTGACCTCAAGCGTGGGCCTAGAAGCTGTTGCTTTTATAAACACCAAATACGCAAATTCGTCGGATGATTGGCCCGACATAAATTTTATGATGACAAGCGCTTCTGTAATGTCCGATGGAGGAACCCAAGTAAAAACTGCTCACGGCCTCACCGACGAATTCTATGAGGAAGTCTTTGGAGAGGTCACAAACAAGGACGTCTTTGGAATTTTCCCCATGCTGCTACGGCCCAAGAGCAGGGGATACATGAAGTTGGCATCGAAGAATCCTCTTCGATATCCACTCCTATACCACAACTACCTCACCCATCCCGATGATGTTAATGTTCTTCGAGAGGGTGTCAAAACCGCTATTGCTGTGGGTGAAACCCTCGCAATGAAACGCTTTGGGGCACGATTTTGGAGCAAAAAGCTGCCCAATTGCAAGCATCTACCTCACTTTACTGACGAATACTGGAACTGTGCCATCCGTCAGTACACCATGACCATCTACCATATGTCGGGTACGGCTAAAATGGGACTACCGTCAGATCCGGGAGCGGTTGTTGACCCCGATCTGAGGGTTTATGGTGTCCCTGGCCTGCGAGTCATTGACGCTAGTATAATGCCGACCATAACGAATGGTAACATCCATGCTCCAGTTGTAATGGTCGCCGAAAAAGGGGCCGATTTAATTAAGGAACTTTGGCTTCAATCATCGCCCTACAAAAGGACGAAAAGGTCCCTAAAAGTCCACGGTAATACAACAATGGAAATTGAACAATTTCACCTGCCTCCCAGAAGATTCGGCACGTAACGAAGATATATCGGATATTTTATATTTTTTATTTACGTTGGTATTTATGTATGTTTTTTATTTTGAGTCAGATGATTAATATTAAGTATTTGTAAATATGTAGCTAAAAGAAATGTGTTAAAGTTTTTATACGATATGATATTTTTTTTAAATATGTTTAAGTTGTTAATAATGAGTCTGTTACTTTATTTATGAATTATGAGAGGGCGAATGTTCGATTTGTTTTTTTAAGTTTAAGCAAATAAAGAATACAAACAAAGATCAACTTTTTTTTAAAAATGTGTTTTTTTTATATTATAAAGATCGACAACTTTTTCGAAAACCTAAAATTTGAGTTCAGAGCTGAAGTATTTTTTATTGATAACTTCAATTTGTAAAATTATGATTTAATTAGGTTCATGGATTCTTTGAACTAATTTTTAATTTCTTCGTATCGAGGCTTACCAATTTGTTGTTGATACCATAAATTTTACACTGTAAACTTTTCGGAGCATTCCAGAAGGATAACATACCTGAAATAAAAAAATAAAAATATTTTAATAGAAATTGGGTTAAGTGTTTTTTTTGTAAAATAATAATCACATATTTGCATCTATTTGAAAATATAAGGCGTTCCTGTTTTTTTTTTTAAGTTCAGAGCAGAGCCCGAGTTGTCAAAAAATACATTGTTTCTTTTATAGTTTAGAGCTTCGAATATGTTTCTTTTTCGCTCGGAACATGTTCTGAGTGTGTTCGAGTGCGCTCTGAGCTCAAAGTAAAATAACTAAGAAGACAGAGTTAAATGCTGAATACAAGCATTTGACAGCTGGAAATTAAAAAAGAAAAATGGTGACAGCTAAGTGTTTACGTGTGTTTCAAAAACAGCACACAGAACGCTTGGTTCAGAGGATGTTCAGAACATATGCGACATGCTTAGAGTAGAGCAGAGCATCAAAAACAAAATAACGGCTGAAAACATCGCCGAGGTCCGTGAAAGTATACAGCAGAACCCGAGTTGATTTCCCGCCAGAACACAAGAACACTGCTTTTCGCAAAACTTCAACTTTTTTGCCTCGGGACTAAGGCCTATACCTGTAAAAGATCGAACTGACCCAGGAGCTCAAAGTACATGACCATAGACACTGCCGTTTGTTAGCTGAGTTAGCTTTGGAGCTTTGGAAAGAGGACCGCAATTTTGTCCGAAAAGTCATCCTTAGCGACGAGACGCATTTTTTGAATGGATGGCTGTGGTAACAAACAAAATTGCCATATATATGGCACGATACCTAACCGTACGACGTTCTTCAGGTAACAATGCATCTTCAAAAAGATACCGCTTGGTATGTATTTTGGGCCAACAAAGTGATTGGTCCGTAGTTTTTCTGAAAACGACGTTCGCGAGGCGGTCACCATCAATGGCGAGCGATATAGAATGATGACAACCAATTTCTTATCGCCCAAATTGAAACATATTGACCTAGACGATATGTGGTTTCTTCCAACTTTGTACTTAATGGACTTCGGAGATTCCCTAAAGGAGAAATTCAAATTTTTTAGCTGCAAGACTAACAGTACCTGCCCTGCAGCCGTAATTAAGTGCTATTGCAACCATGGACTACATGTTGGTCCAAAAGAATTTTAAGAAAAAATGTTATAAACGGTACCTAAAATAGAACGTTTTTTTGATTTTCGACTTTCTCACGATTTCCACCAAATTTTTTTAAAGGACCTCCTTTGAATTTAAAATAATGTTTTATTTAAAAATATTCGAAAAAATGTTTTGTTTTTTTTTTTTGGGTCTTGAAAAGATATTCCAAATTTTCTCTTGAAAAATTAATTAATTTCCTAAAATCCCTATTACTTAATACCTTAAAATTGGCACCCTAAATTTTATTCTTGAAAAACTTTAAAGAAATTTTTCTATATAAAAAAATGTATTTAATAATAAAACGATTTTTTAAATTAGTTTTTGCATAAATTCACACTTTTCTAAAAATCATGTTTTATATAAAAAAAATAATTTTAAATTCCAAAGTACTTTTACAAAAGAGCAAGTACGTGCGATTAGGGGTTTCCTGAAGTCGCAGTTCTATGCGAATAAACCACAATCGACCTATGCCCTAATTGTGAAATTCACACAGGCCATCGCTAACATTCAGCCGGATCTATGCGAAAGTCATTGAAAATTGGACAACTCGGATAGGTGCCACCATGAAAAGCCGAGGTGGATATTTGAACGATGTCATATTCCATACATAATGCCATACATGGACCTTTAAAATAAAGAAAAAATGGTAATACCTTACCCAGCAGCTTGTTTTATCCATTTCAACATCTATAGAAAAACCCTTTAGAAGGTACTGTCCATCAATCTATGCAATAACTTTTTATTAAAGTCTTCATTAACGAATAGAAGATTAAGTTACTCTTAGTGATACTCAAAACAAATTTTGTTGGAATTTGATCGAAAAAAAAATCTTCTCAAACTATCTGTTCCAAAAATGTCTTTAATGATTTTTTAAAAAGATGATACTTTCCGAATGAAGAGAAAGCGGATAAAATCATTCGTATCCATAAGCCAGGGAAAATATAAGCGATAAATGTGCAAGAAAGCTTTGAACACTGTTTAGTAACAAGGCTTGATTCATAAAATTATTTTCTTGAATTTTTCATTATAAATGCATCACTAAAATAATATTTTCTTTTCTGTCAAATCGAACTTTCAAAGACTGTGTCATCAGTTGCTACACCGAAGAAACAATATCATTGCTGGTGTTCCTCACGGATCGGTACTAGGACCAATCTTATATAATACTCGTATGTATGTGATAATTTTTTATCATTAATGTTTGAATATGATTTCAGGCATGTGGCCGCCGCCGCCGCAGCTGGGACATACAGTGAGGTATGTAGGTACTGTGCGACGTATTACGGGATGCGTATTATTGTTTATAGTAAACGTACTGCAAAAACAATCCATGGATTCTCGAAAAAATCGCTCTGATGGAAAATTGTGAACATCATAAGACCTACGTAACGACCGATTTGTTTCTCGAATTGAACCATGTTTTTAAAAATAAATTTGAAGAATTGACAAACTTGGCTTTGGCGTGACTCTATTCATGAATTGCCAAACTAGCCTTAAAACAACCACCGAGAACTTTCAAATCCAATGTCACAGAAAAAAGTATTGCCAATTTCAAACACCGGTTACTTATGATTTTCCAGAACTTAAAAATTATGCAGAAGCTGTTTTTGCAAATGAATATGAATTAAAAAAAAATCACAATCTTCTCTCAAAATTATTAAAAATTTAAAAGATTAAACGCTTCAAAGATATTTTAACAAAAAAAGAAAAATCTGTTTACTGCCCTCTTCAATTGAACAACAAACAAACGAGGCCAAATCAATTGCATATTATCTTGAAGTAAAATTTGACATTCAAATTGATAATTCAAAAGGCCCTCCACAAACTTAACCTAACCATAAAAGCTCTTTGTCCATTACTCCGATTGAGGAAATTTAAGAAAATTATATTTCGACGCGTATCTCTGCTTAACGTTCAATATAACATCCTCTCCCATGTACAACATTCAGCGGTATATTAATCGACAAGTGCCAGCAGTGGCGTAGATAGCTTTTCGCTATGGGGGGGGATAGATCTAGTTCGCTCATTTTTTTTTTTTTTGTTTTTTTTTTTTTTTTATAATCTACCCGCGCTCAAGGGATTAGATTAGATTACCCTTTAAATGTTTCAACACAGCGCGGGCGTGAAGTTAAGAAGAGGAAGAAGGATAGAAAAGTTTTAATAATTAAAAAAAAAACAAGACTTCATTGAATTCATTATGTATGCCATATAAAAATTATATTTTTTAAAGATAATATATTATACGCATTAATTTGATTATGAACTAGAATAAATATTGATATACATACAGTTCTTTGCATAAGTATAACCGCACCTGTAAAAATGCGTTTTGTAGAAAATTAAAATGGGAATGACACTTAACTATTTTTTTTTATTGAATGGCATCACTAATCAAGTAAATTGAGAAGAAAAGAAGTTCCGTTATTTTCTCTTCTGGTGTTTAAAAATTAAAAACTGATTTTTATATATTGCAAAAGTATAACCGCACAATGCAAACCTCTCTGAAGTTTCATTCAGTTATGTGCTTCGAAATGACAAGAAACAATGCCGCGTGGTAAACATTTAAGCGATACGGAAAAAGTCAAAATTCAAGCTTTTCGGTTAACTGGCCTAAGCTTAAGGGCTATTGGTAGGAAAATTTAGAGATCCGATCGTGTCGTCCGAAATTTCTTACAAGATCCAGAATCTTATGAGACGAAAATAAGACCCGGGCATCTGCAGAAGCTGACACGTCGAGATAAGAGGCTTTTAATAAATGCTGCATCCAATTCGGCGCATTCTTTGCCGGACGTTCGGGACCAATTTGGGCTTAGGAATTTCGGTTTCAACGGTTTTTCGGGCCTTAAAAAGAAGTAAAGTGATTGTTCGGTGCAAAATGATGCCAGCTCCAAATTTGACAACAGTCTACAAAAAAAATTAAGAATTTGCCGAGCAAAACATGAAACGGAATTGGGAAACCATAAGTAACATTCCATTAATTTGCACTTAACTCTTGTTATTCCAAATGGCATAATTCAATTAATGTTTTTTTTTTAGATTATTTTAGATTATTTTGAGTGGCGAAAAAAAGTTTAATCTTGATGGGTCAGGTGGTTTTAACGGATATTGGCACGATCTGAGAAAGGAAAAAAGTTTGTTTTCAAGAGGAACTTTGGCGGTGGCAGTTGTAAGCTTTGGGGGGCCTTCTGCGACCGTGGTAAGGTTGCACTTGCCTTCACCTCTGCAAAGATGAACAGTTTAGCTTGCACCCAGGTGCTTCAGGATAATTTGGTAATTTTGGAGTTCGGCATGTCTTCCAGCATGATAATGCCCCAATTCACGTTAGTCGTCAAAGTGTGGGATGGTACGAAACGAATCGAATAACATACATTTTATGGTGTTCCCGGCACGTTCTCCAGATTGTAACCCTATTGAAAATCTTTGGGGAATTTTGACCCGCAAAATTTATGCCCATAATAGGAAATTATACAGTGTTGCTGAGCTGCGAGAGGCGATTGTGGAAGAATGGAACTGTATAGACGATTCCATATTAAATAACCTTGTCAACAGTATGTCAAAAACAATTTTTAGATTGGTCAAAAATAGGGGCAGCAATGTCCTTTACTAATTTAGCCGAAAAAATTTACTTAAAAAAAAAAAAAAACAGTTAAAAATAAAAAAGCGGTTATACTTTTGCAATACAAAAAAAAAATCTGTTTTAATTTTTAACCACCAGAAGAGAAACTAGCGGAACTTTTTTTTCTTCTCAATTTACTTAATTAGTGATGCCATTCAATAAAAAATAGTAGGGTGTCATTCCCATTTTAATTTTTAACAAAACGCATTTTTACAGGTGCGGTTTTACTTATGCAAGGCACTGTAGTAAGTAAAATAATATTAATTTAAAAAAATAAATCACAAAATAAAATCCAGTTTTCTGTTCTTTTTAGATAAAACACTTATAACCTCGTCTGCTAGTATAGGTATTTCGCGATGAATAGCTACTAGCTAGAGCAGCCAAACCATTCAAACGATCCTGCAAATAAGTAAACATCCAAAGCTTATCACACTGTTATTAAAATAGACATATTTTTACGTAATAATCTCACTTCGTTGGTCATGCTTCTTTGTATTGTTTTTATTCTCTTTACTGACTGGAGAAAGTTCTTTCGGGAGTTGACGTTGAAACCGGCAGTGTAGCTAATATCTTTAATAAAATATATATAGCTAGATGGAAGCGCTTTTTCTTGCACGTTTACCTATTATCGATTGGTGAGAGACGTAAAATAAAATTTCAGAGTGCGTTTCTTTAACTTATTTGGTTCATGACTGGTTATGTTGAACAATTATCGATCTCAATGGGGGGGGATATATCCCCCTGATCCCCCCCCTATCTACGCCACTGAGTGCCAGTATGCCTACCGGCTTTGTAGATGGACCATAGGCTTCACTAAAACAAATCCTGGAAAAGATGAACGAATTTCAAGTCGAAACACATCACCTTTTCATCGACTTCAAAGCCTTACATATCGTTCATAGTCAGAAGGTCTATCTCTATATGGCCGAAATCGGGTTCTTGGAAGAACTGAAAAAGCTTTTCCGGAATATCCCACAAACACTCACAGCGTTTCTACAAGGAGATATACGCTCATCATGTGACTTCTTTAATTTCGTTCGGAATATCTACAACAGATCCGTTCAACTAACAGGGTGTGATGACGATACGACATAAGTGTCCGCCCCAAACATACAATTATAGAGCTTGTTAATTTTGAAGCAAACATCCACCAATATTGCTTTAATAATATCCTGTCCACGGTCTAAGGAAAGACTTCAATGCCATCTACCTAGGAGTAAACTTTAAATTCTAGAATGACATGTTATCGGATATCCAGCGAAAATTACCCTGTAAAAGCGCAAGAAAACAAGTCTTCAAAATTAATTTTGTATATACTAATGAAGACTATACGTGGAATATATACCTAATGAACCTAGTTACCAAGGTATAAAAGCCAACATTTATGAGTGCTCATTAGACATATGGGACTCTTCGAACACTCCTAAGTTATAAATTGAACAAATTCAAATACATACTGGGCCTTACCAACAATCAAATTAAGTAACGACTTTAATATTTGAGCGAAATGAAGCATTATTTAATGGACTCTATATATCTGACCGTATATGCTGCATTTTATTTTTTAGGTTCCGTACAATAAATAGTTCATAATTTAGAGTTCACATAAATATTAAGTTCATAACTTTATAGAGCTCTTTAAATAATAGCATATTTCGCTCAAATTTTAAAGTCGTCTCTTAATTTGATTTTTGGTACGGCCCACTGTGTATAACACACAAAATTTTTAAGTTATAAGACTCATTAATTAAAGAGTGTTCAATAATAACTGCCCTTAATAATTAAGGATTCATATTTAATCCAAACTGAATTCGAATTATTTTCTAGGCCAAAGAAAAAACAGTAATGTGATGTAAAAGTTTCGTTCAAACTTCCAAATTCTCAAATATATTTTACATTTCCTTAAAATATGCAATAGAAATGAAGATCAACAAAAATTGTACGCACTTATCAAGAACAGCAACCCGAAACTTTAAACTCACCACCACCACACGCTACAGATATAAATGGAATGTTCGAATTAATTTCAAAGCCAAAGCCCGCCAGCTCACGGAGCAGCGCCAGAACACATTTGAGTGATTTCAGATTGGAGTGAGAATGAAATAATTTATAAGAAGTTACTAGAATTAAAGTTCCAATTTCTATATCGAAATCAATAAAGCGACAAAGGGAGATGACAAATAGAGCTGTTTTCGCCATGACAACTATTACACTAAAAGCAAAGAAAAACGGTGCAAGAAATAAACGGTTCTACGACAGGTACCGTTAATACAAATTTGTTTTGATCAAAATTTAGTTCATGATATAGGCACACAGATTTTTTCTTTTTTTTTATCAAAATCGTTAAAGACGTTTTCGAGATAAATAAGATTTTGCAAAATGGCTGTATGGCAGGCACCGTTAGTTTTGTTTAAAAAAAAAAATTCAATTTCTCCTTTAGGGAATCACCGAACTCCATTTAATACCTAGTTAGAAGAAAATCAATTTAGCGGTAGGTCGAGGTACAGACAGACAGGCGGAATTGCCGGACCCAGTTTTTTCGTGATCTCTATCGTTGTAATGTCAACTCTGGTCAAAATAGCGAGTTCGTATTTTTTTAAATGCAAAATTTGCCCTATATATATCTATATCTATATCTATATCTATATCTATATCTTTATCTATATCTATATCTATATCTATATCTATATCTATATCTATATCTATATCTATATCTATATCTATATCTATATCTATATCTATATCTATATCTATATCTATATCTATATCTATATCTATATCTATATCTATATCTATATCTATATCTTTATCTTTATCTATATCTATATCTTTATCTATATCTATATCTATATCTATATCTATATCTATATCTATATCTATATCTATATCTATATCTATATCTATATCTATATCTATATCTATATCTATATCTATATCTATATCTATATCTATATCTATATCTATATCTATATCTATATCTATATCTATATCTATATCTATATCTATATCTATATCTATATCTATATCTATATCTATATCTATATCTATATCTATATCTATATCTATATCTATATCTATATCTATATCTATATCTATATCTATATCTATATCTATATCTATATCTATATCTATATCTATATCTATATCTATATCTATATCTATATCTATATCTATATCTATATCTATATCTATATCTATATCTATATCTATATCTATATCTATATCTATATCTATATCTATATCTACATATATATCTATACCGCATGTGCGAATTGCGGCGCCCGCCGTGTGGCACGTAGCACCACTTTGTCTAATGCCACATGTCGTCTAGGTTCATATGGTTCAATTTGGGCCATAAGAAATTAATTATCATCGTTCTGTAATGCTCGCCATTGACGGTGACCGTCTCACCAATGTCGTTTTTGAATAAATATGGACCAATGAAGTCGGCTGGCGGCTCAAAGTCCACACCAATCCGTAACTTTTTGAGGATCCATTGTCTCCTGTTTAACCTCGTGTGGGTTGGTTCCGTTCCATATACGACAATTTAGCTTATTGACAAAGGTATTTATTGGGATAAGCTTCAGAACACTCCGAAGTCCAGTCATCGGACAAACGGCTGAGTCATGAACTTTGAGCTTCTGGGTCAGTTGGTTCTTATACGGGCCTAAGCCTAACAAAAAAATCGCCAAGTTAAAGTCTGCGAAAGCCGAGTTCTTGAGCACTACGTGGAATCAACTACCTCGGGTTCTGCTGCGAATTTTCACAATGTGATCGGCCTATCCTCAGTTCCTTTGACGTACGAATGTTGCCACATTGATTACGCAACCGATCGCCCCAATTTTGGCCACAAAATGTTGAAGAGTCGACTGCGAAAGCCCACCACGTCTACGGTAACATTTTGATAATGTTTTATCATTTTGATCTGCTGTTTAATCATGGCACTTGCCGTGATGATTTGGCATCAGTACATCAATAAACAACCGATTTGACAGATGTTACCAAAACAACATGGCCGTCGAATTTTAGTATCTCCAATTTACTCCAAAACCATTTAAAAAATGTTAATGCTGTCATTGTGCTTTAAGTTTGTATTAATTATTTATGAAACGTTTCAATAATTCACAACCGCACTTATAATAAATTTGATCACTAAAATGAATTATTTATGACCGTATTGTTGCTGAATGCATCAAACAGAGTTGTTTATTGAAGCCGCCTACACAAATCGAACTTAAAATAAATAAAATGTATTTCAACTGGCTTCCTCTACATGCCAAGTACTGGTTTAAAAAAAAAAGAAACTTTCGTGACTTGAACTCATTAAAACAAAGCTCTTTCCCTTATATTTGGGGAAAATTCATCTATACAACTTCGGCTATGCCTTTATAAAAGTTTTCATGTCCGATTTCTTTTAATAGATTATAAAGTGTTTGAAAGGAAGGACTTACCAAATTCTTTTTAGAGAAATCACTTCTCATTCAATAAGCGCGGACTCTGACGTACCTCAAGGTAGTCACCTTGGTCCACATATCTTCAAATGCAGTTGCTTTCAATGACTATGTTTCGATAGTATTTTCCTGTAGTGTGCTGACGATATTAAATTACTACCATTATACTAGATATGGTCTCAACGAAACACTGGCTCCTATAAATCATGAACGAATGGAAACCATGATGTTTTGGACATAAGTTATTCAAAGCTTATACGAAAAATAATTGCTTGGACTTCATTGATGTTTCTAATACTTGTCTTAAGAAGTTGTCCATTCATTGCTCGCAGAGTTCGTCTTGTAAAATTATCTACTCGCCAGGGACGAAACGTCCATATATTGAGTGGAATGAGTGCTTCCGTTAAACCATTTGAAAAAATCGTACCAAGCAAGGAATTAAATTCAAAATTCCAAATTGTACCTATTAATATTTTTATTATATTATTTGTATCTATTAATGAATCTTCATTTACTCTGTAAATTACATTCCAACATCATTATGACAACATTATCATCTTTTACTAAAATTACTAAAGGAAATCAAGATCTCTCTGGTTATTACAACTTAAAATGCCACACTGCAAACCAACTGAGCATGCTCAACATCACTCCATTATTTATAATGCTCAATCTCATGAAAGTTCTTGCTAAAATGCTTAACAGCTATGCATTCCTTATTATCGCCTCCATAACTCAATTTCAAAATACCCTTCCACTCCAAGTCAACTGAAAATATACCTACAACATCACTCACCAATATTCACAAAATGCTCAAACAAAAATGATTCTCAAACAATATAGAATGCACAACAGCTGGGCATTCCATTATTTCCAGGGGCGTATTTACCCTAGGGCTAAAAGGGCTACAGCCCGGGGCGGCAACGCTGCTAGGGGCGGCTTGCGCTTGGCCAATTTATAATATTTTCTTTGAAGCGATTGAACTTTCAAAACATACAAGCAAAAGGGCGCAAGCCGCCCCTAGCAATTGACCAATTTATAATATTTCTTGAAGCGATTGAACTTTAAAAACATACAAGCAAAAGGGCGCATGGCGCCCATAACAATTATCTAATTTACAATATTTTTGAAGGATAAACAAAAAATACAAAGATTTAAAAAAATGCGATTTTTTGAGTTTTTCGAGCATGACAATTTTTTCAGTGCCGTGAGTGTCCGGCTGTGAGAGAGTTCACTGTAATATGTCACTCCCTTTTTTTACCATTGACTATTCTTATTCTTATGTCGTTTTTATTTGGCAATCCGGAAGCCTTCCGGAGTCCGGACTCTTCTGAAAGTGTTCACTTGGTAAAAAATGACAGTTCTGAAAAGAAGAGAAATTTGCTTCTGGATTTGAAATCAGAAGCAAAACCAGAAGCACTCACACATTCATAAACTTAAACGTCAACCTCAACAGCTGTGATTTTTTGTATCTAAATTGTGCGAACCAGGGTTGGCCGAATTAACTACACTAGATTTTCTACATGTTCTACGTTTATATACCTGTATTGAGTTGAAATGAGCTTCGTTCGACTCGATCCCAATCGCTCAGCGGTGTCGAGTAGAAATGTGGGTCGAAAATCCGACCCTAATCTAACTCGATCTTTCGATACTGCATACAAACGTAGTATTTAACTACGCGTTGTTTATTGAAGGAAACTACATGCCTAATTTACTACAATTTGTTACGTCTGCTACATAATGTAGTTAATTCATAAAAAATCAATATAATAAAGGAAAAAAAAACGATTTTGCACTTTTATGATCTAATGAAGTTTTGTAAAAAAAAGTTTCATTTACCATAAGGGTGAAGAATTGTAGGAATAACTGAACGTTTAATTTAAAAATTTAAATTTCAAATGCACAACTGACAGTTAATTGCCAGCAATGCTACAATTTGTTACATTTACTACAACTAACTACATTTAACTACATAAACTACGTAGCAGACGTAACAAATGTAGTTATTTCTAAAAAGTGACAATTTGGCCAACCCTGCTTTCAACAAACATTTTTCTTGATTTAGATTATTGACATTGTACGCATTTGATGTTTCACATATACAATCAAACAAAACTTCAGTATCATCAGAAGCAAACAAAAGTGTTCAGTTGGGATTCCGGATCGGAGAGAGATTCCGGATTGCCGTTTATAAACGATTTTTTATAATGAAAATTCATAGTAAACATATTTACAGACATGTACCTATTCTTTGGAACAAATTCCAATGAAACGAAAACATTATCTAAAAAAAAAACACTTCTTGCTATGTAGCTCTACAAAAATGGGCTAGAACGGATCTTAGTTTTTTTTTCTAAGCCATCTACAAAAAGTCCCTTTTTATTAAAAAAAAATGTATAAAAATCCATCAAGCCGGATTCTAGACATAAGACACACAAATTTTTAATCTTTATATACCTAGCAAATCATGCCACAATTTTTTTTAGTTTTGGCTGACTCGTGTCCCTATATACAAATACCCTTCGCTTCGTCAATAGTTTCGAACGACTTAAGAAACAATATAATAGGTGCGTTTTATTATCCACAAATCTATCTGGATCCGGATCTGGATTAAGTTTTAACATGTATTACAAAAACAATTTGGGATCCTGTTTTCTATCGGGATCTATTTCAAAGATCCAAAAATTAGTTATTACACTGGCGAGTAGATGGCTTTTATGATAAGGTAGTGTAAGCTATTGTGTAAAGAAAAAAGACAAGAAATAATTTAAAATTTACAAACCAAAGGATAAAAAGAGACGGGGTTATAACACTGCTGTCACTAAGATCCGTATCGTTTTATTTTCAAGCGAAGATCCAGATCCGGATCCAGATAGATTTGATTTTACTAAAGTTAAAATCGTCGTATATACATATGTAGGTATTATCTTATTTTTTTAGTATCGTGCTTACTTGTCCCAATTGAAGTCCCTTGAGACAGAAATATTGTGTTAATTTTGGGGTTCTATACTTAAGCATTTCAATATTGTATCAAAAAAAATTCAGGGTGTTGATAAAGACGTTGAAATTGAAACTGTGTCCAGGCTCTACGAGGCACTCATATCGTTTGTGAGAGAAAAACGAGAATGCTTTGATGTTTTTGAAGAGATGGGAAAAAGCAAAAAATCTGAAAATTACAAAATGGATCAAAAAAAAATCGTCAAGAAGAAAAAACGAGATGATGAGTGTCGCGAAGGGGAGGTTCTTTTTTGTGGTCGTGAAAATTTCAAAACAAATATATTCCTCCATATTTGCGACCAATTATTGAGTGCGCTGAAAAGAAGAAATTCCTCCTATGAAGCAATAACAAATGGTTTTATTTTTTTATCTAAGCTTGATCACATGAGTGAGAGCAATTCGAAAAAACGCAACCACTCTTCAGAAATTATACCCGGTTGATCTTGGGGAAGATTTTCAAGAAGAGTGTGTCTTACTTAAACATTTTCTGGAGCAAAACAACTCTGAAAATATGAGTTTAAGGCAGCTTAACCTTCATATAAGAGAAAAAAATTGAAGGAAGCATTTTTATATGCTGAGGTTGCTTTAAGAATATACTTGTGCTTTTACAATCGCTCTCTCTATATTTCTTTATTGATATGATAGAGACAGCTATATTCAAATTGACAATCAAAAAATTGACAATCAACTATCACCTTACGCCATTCCACCCCTGATACCTCAAATAACACCAAATCGAATCGAGACTCATTTAAATGATTGAGATTGAAATAGAAAAATCGAGAAACGAGAATCATCTAAATGATTGAGATTGGGATCTTTTAAAATGAAAATTTGTGATTTCGATCATCAATACTTTTCGATGATCGGATCGAAAAAATGGAATCGATCCTGATTGACATAGCTCTACTGCAGTGACGAATTGTAGTGCAGAAAGATCGTTTTCCGTCCTGAAACGAGTAAAAACTTATTTAAGGTCTCGCATTAGCACCTTAATAGTTTAGCTTTATTAAATATAAAAGCTGAACTGACAAAAAATTTAGATAACGAATCTATTGTTAATGAATTTTGTAATGAATATACACACACAAAAAATCGAAAATATCAAATATTACGCATTTGGTCTTTTTTATTATTATTTTCATTGTTCTAAAGGGCGGCAAAATTTATCAGCCCGGGACGCCAAATCCTTAAATACGCCTCTGATTATTTCGCATACTTAACTTAGATCTCAACCCAAAGTCAAAATAATTTTGTCTCGTTTCTTGCCTTTTGCACAATGTGTGAAGAATGAGTTGAGTGAATGCATTACGAGAATTTCCTACAAGAGAGATAGAAAAACAAAAATGTATCTATTGAGTTGCTTATTGTCTCAAACTGATAATGAGTTTAATTTCGTGGTCAAAAGGGGTAGAAGAGTTTTATTTTAACATAATGTGTGTGCAAATTTAGGTGCAATTCATTCATAACTATCAGAAAACAAACAAATATGAATTTAAAAGGTGGTTGTTTTTTAATTATTTTCGTGGCGATTAATACAATGCACCTGTTTTCTGTTTATTTTTTGTTATTATAAAAAAAAGTGGTCAAAAATAGTATTTCTTATATTCATATCTGAGGTTTCTTGACATACCAGCAGAAATATAACTAAAGGTTATTTTCAATTATGAGAATTTTAAATCAAAAAAAACTTCAAGGAATCTTAAGATTTTAATATCCCTTAATAATGGCATGTGTAGAGAGATCATATTCATGTTTTAAGAGAATTAAATATTTTTTTAGAAATAAATGTGACAAGAAAGGTTATCTACTCGTAGCTTAGTTCTTATCAAATCGTACTTAGATAATTTTGCCTTAAAAGAAAAAGGATAAATCTTTGCGCAAGGCATCAAGCTTTTTTTTTAATAAGACTTTACTGTAATATATTATTTATGTATATTATTTTATGTGTATTACCATAAAGTGGAATTTAAAAGGTTGGATCTCAAAGGTCTTTCATTTTTGGTTTTATGTTCAGTGCTTCCGCTATCGAAAAAATCACGCCTCGTGCCTGCTACTCGCTATCACCATGTCAAAGGCTATTACCCTTTTATTAATACGATTTACAAGTTAAGATATGCATAAGTGTGTACTCGTTTTGGTCATCATCATTACAATCAAATCAAATGGCAAGATTCGAATTCAAAATGAAAAAGATAGCAAATCTTTAATTTAAGCTTTTACCTTACGAACAGCTAGTACGTGCGACCCACAGTTGTGCATTTTATTTTAATCGCAATTGTACATATATTCCATTGCATCGAGCGGAAATGCAGTCGTGCTTTCGTCCAAATTTTATATCAACACGGTCGGCATCTGGTCGCTGGCCAACACACAACCCTTTCTTCTTTCTTTTTCCGGTTTAATAAAGTTCATTGATTTTTTTTCTGCTACGCTACGGTGGGTAGAGAGTTGGGTGGTAATTTTATGGCCGATTGCTGGAAAATTTTAAGGCAATTAGTAGAGAAAGTTTTCCTGGCGCCAAATTTAGCCTTTTCACACACCCAACAGGATTAATATATTTGTAGACCTTTGCCTGGCATGTCCCTATTTAGCACTTAGTCATGCAAAGCAATGAAACGTGTTTCGTTGAAGCTTTTTTTTAGAATTATATTTAGATATTTGAATATTCTGGTCACGAACGGTTACATTATCAGAACACCCTCACATAATTTTATAATAATATTAAACACCCTATGATAATGAAGAAAGATACAAAGTATCTTTCCATATACCAAATGTAGCTCACACAATGATTCATAATTTCATTGACGATATCCGATATTATAAACATAAACTTACCAAATGTAATGCTTACACAATAATTCATAATTTATGATTTCATCTCACAGCGAATGATGAAATCCGATATTATAAACATAAACTGCATATCAGCAATTTTATTAAACAAAGAGCAGCATATGATCTTCAATCATACTGCTGAGTAGACAGTAGACAAATATAAAGTATAAAAGGGTTTCTTCGATCACTGAAAAGATCAGTTCTAATTAGTAATTACAACGTATAGCTGAAGATTTCCCCCCACCAGTGGTAAGGGATCTGAAGCTCTTAATAAATTTATATTATTAAAAAACAATCGCTAGTGTTTTATTTAATGGTGGTATTCTCACAAGAGAATACAATATATATTATTTTTTTTATTTACGAAAGGAACCGTAAACAAAACTGGCGCAGTCGGTAGGATCTCGAAAGATCAATGAATCGTACTTATTAAAGTTTTATTCGGGATTTAAAAAATAATCGTCCGTACTAATTGAAATAGTTAAATATCGGTTAAGTGATATAACCAAAAAGGTATAGGACAATAAATTAATAATATTCAGTGAAAAACATAGTGAATACAGATCCGTGAAGGACAATTTCACGAAATCCCATAGAGGGAATGTTGGACTGAAAAAAAAAAAAAAAAATAATATAATATATATTGAATGCAACTAGAGGAAATTAAAACTCAAAAGGGAGCAGAGCACCGCAGAAATACTACACACAAAGTGAAATAAAAAAAAAATAATATATATTCGAGTGAAAATCGAATTTCGAACTAAAATCGAAAAAATACTAATTAGTATCTCACTCCAACTAAAATGAAGAATTAATTAAAAACAAAACTGGGACAGAAGAAAAAGTTTAAACAAAAATATATGTATATAACCTAAATTGAAAAAGTGAAAGAAGGAAGAACAACTTTACGAGGCAGAACTAATCCAAGTCGAAAGCCCCAACGTGTAAAAAGAAGGCAGAACAACTTTACGTGGCAAAAATAATAATCCAAGTCGAAAGCCCCAACGAGATCGAATAATTAAATGAGGAAATATAATCCATATAGGATTCCACCAGCATTAAAACCCGACGAAAAGGAAATCAAATCAACAGATCCAGTAGCAGCAGATCAACGAAACAGTGAACCAGTATTAAGATTAGAAAATCAGGTAAAAATGGCTTCAATCAACCTTGACCCCCTAAAATTATTAAAAAATTTACCAACCTATAATGGGAAGAATTGTAATTTAATTATATTTATTAAAAAAGCAGAATTTGTAATAAATTCATGTAGTTTGTATAACGAAGGTTCACAAGAATTTATAGTGAGTGAAATAAAATCAAAAATAACAGATTTCGCCCTAGAGGTAGTATTAAGGAGTGGCGACCCTAATAATTGGCAAGACATAAAAAATATTCTAGTAAAGAATTTTGGTGAGAAAGAATCTTTTCTAAAATTAAAAGAACTAGCAGATAAAGTTTATTCAAAAAACATTTCTCAACTATATAATACATTCTCAGAAATCCTCTGTAGACTAAATAATAAATATTATTTATCTGAAAATAAACCGGAAGAATACAATCCTTTCAATAATGAAGCGTCATTATTATCTAAATTTTGTGAAAGAATACCCCCGAACGCAAGTTCAATAATAATCAATCATAACATAACAACCCTTAGCGAAGCATTCTATAAATTAGAATCTTGTCATTGGACAAAAGAAGATATTCATAATAGGAACGATAGAAACATTAAAAATAATGAGTACAAAAATAATTTTAATAACAATAATAATTTTAATAATAATTATAAACCTAATAATTTTAATCCAAACTATAGAAACGATAGAAATTACAAAAATGATTTCAAAAATTCTAATTATAGGAATAATAACAAGAGAAATTTTAACAACAATAGTAAACACTTTAATAGAAATAATAACCAAAATCAAAACGAACAGTATTATAGGCAACCGAACAGAAGTGGTAATTTTTCCAATCAAAATCATAATACATTTGTTAGGCAAAGAAATATTCCAGAACCAATGGAAGTGGATCATTTAACCCAAAATACATCAAATTTTCAAATACATGCCTCAGCAGACCATTACCCTGCATAGATGTCCATATTTTAAATAAAAAGCTTAAATTATTAGTAGACACAGGAGCTGCAACTTCTATTTTGAAAGAAAATATATTTCCAAAACATTTTGAAACTAAACTAGATAAACCACATACCATTAAAACACTATTTAGAGAAAATTTAATACGTACAAAAATAATTTTGCCATTACCAAGTGAATTTAATAAAAAAGAATCGACCATGGAATTTTTAATTACTCCAATTACGAATAGTACATTCGACGGAATTTTAGGAAACAATATACTTATACCATTACAAGCCGAATTATCATACTATACCCATACTGTGAAAATTAATAATATAGAAATACCATTACTATCAAAACCCAAGGATGATTATCCTCTAGAAAATTATATTCTAGAGTTATCAAATACACAAATAAACTTATGTAGAATTGATGAAAATGAAAATTTAATAAATAAATTAATTAAACCTTATATGAACGCGGAAGAAAAGAAAGCACTAATTCAAATACTCAAGAATAATAAGAAATTATTTTATAAGGAAGGAGATATTTTAACTAATGTTAAAGAAGTTACTCATAAAATTGAAACGAAAAATAATAAACCAATATATACACGATTGTATAGATACCCAGAAATACACAAAAATGAAGTAGAAAACCAAATAATTGAAATGTTAGATCAAGGTATAATAAAAGAAAGTAGTAGCCCATATAATGCACCTATCTGGGTTGTACCCAAAAAGATAGATAGTTCAGGAATCAAGAAATGGCGTATTGTCATAGATTATAGAAAACTTAACGAAATAACCGTGGAAGACAAGTTTCCTATTCCAAATATTGACGAAATATTCAGTAAATTGGGGAGAGCCCAATATTTTACTACTCTTGACTTAGCGAAAGGCTTTCATCAGATATTGGTGAACCCTGAAGACAGGCATAAAACTGCTTTTTCAACAGCTAATAATCATTACGAATTTAATCGGATGCCATTCGGATTAAAAAATGCCCCCGCTACTTTTCAGCGAATGATAAATCACGTATTAGAAGGACTTGTAGGAAAAATATGTGTTGTCTATTTAGACGACATCCTTATATTTAGCACATCATTAGAAGAACATATTTCTTCAATAAATAAAGTATTTCAGAAACTCAAGGAAAATAATTTAAAAATACAAATAGATAAATGCAAATTTTTTAGCAAAGAAACAGAATACTTAGGTCATGTTATTACTACAAATGGAATAAAGCCAAATCCAGATAAAATAAAAGCTATCGAAAAAATACCCATTCCATGCACAACTAAACAAATAAAATCGTTTTTAGGACTAACAGGTTATTATAGGAAATTTATAAGAGATTATTCAAAAGTAGCAGTGCCTATGACAAAATACCTGAAAAAAGGAACAAAGATAAATATTAAGGACCCAGAATATATTACAGCTTTTGAAGAACTGAAATTACTCATATCTAGTGACCCTGTTTTAAAATATCCCGATTACACTAAAGAATTCGTGTTAACAACAGATGCATCAAATTATGCAATTGGGTCTGTCCTTTCACAATCAAATCATCCATTATGCTATGCATCTCGAACCCTTAACGAACATGAACGTAGATATAGCACTATTGAGAAGGAATTATTAAGTATTGTATGGTCAGTAAAATATTTTCGATCATATCTCTACGGTCGCAAATTTAAAATACGAACCGATCACAGACCTTTAATTTGGTTAAGTAACCTAAAAGAACCAAATTCAAAACTCCAGAGATGGAAAATAAGTTTAAATGAATATGACTTTGATATCGAATATTTAAAAGGAAAAGAAAATCGTGTAGCAGATTACCTTAGTCGACTTGAAATCAATGCAATCAATGCAAATAAAGATACATCGTTAGCCACAAATCATAGTGGTATAGAAGAAAGAAATGATCATATAGGAATTTCAGAATTACCTACAAATATGTTTAAGCATCAAATAGAAGTTATAGAGTCAGAAGATGAAAATAAAAATATAAAATGTATATACCAAGGTGTAAGAAGACTAACTATTAAATCAAAAGATGTAGGCGATTACTTTACTGAAGCATTAAGGGAATTTTTACCCGATCATGGAAAAGTGGCATTATATTGTCCAAGTGATAATTTATTTTGCAAAATTCAGGAAAAATATGTTGAGCTTTACAGCAATCAAAGTAAACTGATATTACTAAGATGCATTACGCTTTTAAAAGATTTAAGTAATACAAATGATGCGTTGAATCTCATTGAAAAGATTCATGAACAATATAATCACCGAGGAATACAAGAAACATATCTTGAAATTAAAAATGAATTCTATTTTCCAAAATTAAGGGAATTAATAAGAAGATACATAAACAATTGTACTGTATGTCAAACAGCGAAACATGATAGAAATCCAGAGAAAATAAAATTTGAAATAAGTAAAACTACACTTAAGCCAAATGAGCTTATACACATGGATATATATATTCCAAGTAAAGATATTTACTTTTTGACAATTATTGACAAATTTACTAAACATTTGACAGCTTTTCCCATAGCTAGTAGAAACGCTCACAAAATAATTGAGCAACTTAAACTTAGAAACTCTATACTAGGCAAACCTGAAGAAATCGTATGCGACAATGAATTTAATAGCCTAGCATTTAAAGAATATTGTAACGAAGAAGGAATTAAGATAAAACTTGTAACTCCAAATCATAAGACAGGAAACTCAGATGTAGAAAGAGTGCATGGTACACTCAATGAACATATAAGAATATACAATGTACAAGAAAAGAAAAAGAACGTATTAAATTTAAAAGAGAAAGTAATAAAAGCAGTTAGTATATATAACTGTACAATCCATTCAACGACATTAAGAAAGCCTATAGATTTTATTCAAAACAAAATTAAGGTAGAAGAGTTAGAAGAAATAGGACGAAAGATTCATAAAGTTAAAGAAGATAATATTAATAAAAGAAATAAAAATAAAATAGATTTTGTTGAACCAGATTTAAATAAAGATTTATACGTAAAAGCAGACGTAGTTAGAACAGCAAAGAAGATAGCTGCAAAATATAAGAAAACAAAAGTAGAAAAAATAAATAACAAATATTATGCTAATCAGAAAAAAAATACATAAAAGCTTTTTCAAAAGAAAATATAAATATCAAAATAGCGATAAATAATTTAATCTCTTTACAGGCAATATGAAAGCCATAAATATTTATTTATTCTTCATCATAACCATGGTAAAATCAGAGTTCTTATTACAAGAAATTCGTAACCAAGCAGGATATATTATAATCAAACAAGAGCCAATTGAATTGATTGAAAGATATGACAAAATACTTCACATTATTAATTTAGAAACTTATAACGAAATAATTAAACAAATTGAATTTTCTATAGAAACAGGCTATAATAATTTTAATGACTTAAGATTAAAAAGACTAATGACAGAAGCATTAGGAGATACAAAATCAAAATTACATAGTATACTTCCTTATTCTAGACAAAAGAGAGGAATAATAAACATAGGAGGTAGTGCACTCCATTTTCTTTTTGGAGTTATGGATAATGATGAAAGATTAGAAATTGAGAATCATTTGAAAATAATAGAAGAAAACAATAAAAATGCTATAACAGAATTAAACAAACAGATAGGGATTAATACACAATTCCAAACAGAGTTAGAAACTATGGCAGACAGAATAAACAAACATCAATACGTGCTTAGAAATTTTATTAATTCAACAGAAGTAAAACAAGAAAATTTAGCTAAAAGTATATTATCTTTACAAATAAATACCGATATAATGTTGTTAAACAATGAAGTTGAGAAATTACAAGACAATATAGTCTTTTCAAGATTAGGAATTCTAGGAAGAAATATTCTTACAAAAGAAGAAAATAAAAGATTTAATATATCCGTACAAAAACTAGAACATATAGAAAGTAGTTTAGTAACTAGAAATAACAATTTAGTTTTTATTTTAAAAATACCAGTATTTACATATAAATATGAAACCATAATTATTTTACCTGTTCCAAATGAACAAGGACTAGAAATCGAAATATCAAAGTATAATTATATAATTTATAACAAAACATTGTATGAAAATAATGCAATTAAATATGTTAAACATTTAAGAAAAAGTCCAATATGTATACAAAATTTATATGAAACAAAATACGAAAATTGTAAGATTAGATCTAATAAAGATCAAGAATTAATAGAAATAGAAGATGGCCTTATATTAACAAAAAATTTAGTAGAAACAAGTCTAAATGACTATTGTAATAATATTGAATATAAAATTACTAAAAATAACCTAATACATTTTAAAGATTGCAATATCAAAATAAATGCAACTTTGTATTCAAATCAAAAAGAAACTTTCAAGCAAAATATTGTAATTCCATTATATAATACACTAAACTTCACAAAAATAAATGTTACTTTAGAAAATATACATATAAATCAAATCGAAAATTTAAAAGAATTACAAGAATTAAAATATCAGAACAATGTAAAACATATTATATCATATACAAGTATAACAATCATAATTGTTGTAATTGCAATATTATTATTATATTGTAAGCGTAAAGAAACCCAAAAAATTAAAATTGAAAATAGAATTATAGATACTCAGGAGAGCATCAAACTTAAGGAGGGAGGGGTTACATTATCAGAACACCCTCACATAATTTTATAATAATATTAAACACCCTATGATAATGAAGAAAGATACAAAGTATCTTTCCATATACCAAATGTAGCTCACACAATGATTCATAATTTCATTGACGATATCCGATATTATAAACATAAACTTACCAAATGTAATGCTTACACAATAATTCATAATTTATGATTTCATCTCACAGCGAATGATGAAATCCGATATTATAAACATAAACTGCATATCAGCAATTTTATTAAACAAAGAGCAGCATATGATCTTCAATCATACTGCTGAGTAGACAGTAGACAAATATAAAGTATAAAAGGGTTTCTTCGATCACTGAAAAGATCAGTTCTAATTAGTAATTACAACGTATAGCTGAAGATTTCCCCCCACCAGTGGTAAGGGATCTGAAGCTCTTAATAAATTTATATTATTAAAAAACAATCGCTAGTGTTTTATTTAATGGTGGTATTCTCACAAGAGAATACAATATATATTATTTTTTTTATTTACGAAAGGAACCGTAAACAAAACTGAACGTCGAAACCTGGAAGGTGTTTTACAATAGTGATAGTAGCAATAGACAACAGTCCCTTAACATATCCCCAATGCTGTTAGTAAATTAAAGAGAGTGAGAATTTAAAAAATGGATGTTATAAGAGAAAAAATTCACATTAAAAATGTTAGATACGGACGGAGGTGAGGCTTTCAGCCACGGAAGTGAGCCTCGGTCAGGGTAGAAGGGTATGTTTTTTTCGTCGTTGGTGGTTATTAGATCTTTATCTAGCTGTTCCATTGCTTCAAGGTACCGCTGCTCATAATATCAATTCTATCAGTGGATTCGGATGGCCCGTCTGATTCGGGTGGCATATTCTGCTGGACTGGATGAGTTATCTGTCGAGTGGTACAATTTGGGCTTCTTTATATAGTATATTGTTGCTGACGTGGTGCATCGTAGTGCATCCATCTGCAGATACGCAAATTCTTCCTGCCGAAGATTATCAGATGAGCTGCTTTTATAGAAGAAGCTGTGTATTTTGTTCGAATCTGTTTTGCTTCGGTGAAAGGCGAAATTTGACATTAGTTTTTTCTGCTAGTTCAGTTTCTCTGGGTAGGGTGATTTTGATGTATAGAAGCAGATCTGCATTTTGTGGCTCCCCTAATTTTTGAGTCACTTGGTCATATGATACAAATCAGTTCCAATTTGACCAAATTGATGTTGAATTAGTAATGCTGGTAGTACTCGTTGAGTCATCTGATGAAGGTTGCCACTTTTTAAGCAGCAAATATCGGTGACATGAACTTGGCATACTTGTGGGAATCAGCAGCAAACAGAAGAGATTGTGTTTACTCTGGCTCTTGTTGATCAAATGTACAAGTATAGATGTTGAAGAGGAATGGTCCATTTTCGAAAACTGTTCATAAATTTTATTTTTGAAACTCTTTTTGTAGTAGGTGATCGAAACAGACCGTTTTAAGGCGCAATAATTTTTAAACTTCTTAGAAGCTTCTCTGTAGAAAATTTCATTAAAATACGTTATCCCAATGTGAGAAATTCACAATTCAAAAAAATGATTCTATGGTCGGTACAGTGTGTAATATCTTAATTTCAATTTTTTTTTATTAAACTATAGATCGTAAGAATTATTGAAAAGAAAAAAATGTTTATCAAAATTCTAGGTCCTGTTTTCCAGAAAAACACGAATTCCGAAAACCATTTTTTAACATAAAACAAAAAATAATTTTTCCTTCTCACATCTTGTAGATTATATTAGGAAAATTTTATTTATCAAGTTAAAAAAAATCGAGTATGCGGTTTTCGAAATATTGAGTTTTGACAAAAGAATTTTGAAATTTTTTAAAGAAATAAGAAAAAAAAATTGAAAATTTGAATAAACAATAATAATCAAGTTTTTGGGGAACTTTATAATATAAAAAAAATAATCAAAATCGGTTGTATCGTTTTTGAGAAATTCAAAAATAAAAAAAAAAATGGTTCTAAAAATAACCATTTTTTGGCAAATTAACCTTTAACTAAATGAAATTTTTTGAATTTTTTTTAAATCTGTGCGAGTTTTTCAGAAAAAAATATTTATAAAATCTGGAAAAAATCGTATGGCAGGTACCGTTGATTTCGGTCTTAAGAAAAACTGAAAAAGAACGTGTGGAGGGTAAATTTAAAAACGATATCTACCAAGTTTAACGAAAATTGGCTAAGCCATTTAGGCTGTAGCTGAAAAAAAGCCTCACTTTTTTCGTCTTCGCTATCGTCGTAATGTGAACTTTGATCAAAATATTGAGTACGATTTTTTTACGAATGTATAACATACATATAAGTCGCAAGTAAAAATTAAAGATATATTCTTTTTAAAGCTTTAACCCTAGAAAGGTAATCTTCGTCGATTAGACGAACATCATTTTTACTTGCGATATAGGTACTATAGGGCAAGTTCTGCATTTGGAAAAAAAATCGAACTCGAGATTTTGATCAAAGTTGACATTACGATGATAGCGAAGACGAAAAAAGTGGGTCCGACAATTCCGTCTGTCTGTCTGTATGTCTGTATGTCTGTATGTCTGTATGTCTGTATGTCTGTATGTCTGTACCTCGAACTACAGCCTAAACTACCGGAGGTATTATCTTCAAACTCGGTAGTTAAGGGTCTTCGGTGATTCCCTAGAGGAAAAATTGAAATTTTTTTTTTAGCTCCAAAACTAAGGGTACCCCCCATACACCCGTAATGCAAAATCTTATTTATCTCGAAAACGGCTCTAACGATTTTGATAAAAAAAATTAGGTGTGATATTATGAACATGGACTATATTTTGGTGAAAAAAAAATTTGGGGGGAAATGTTATTAGGGGTACCTGTCATAGAACGGTTTTTTTGATTTTCGAATTTCTCACCAACGGCTCTAACGATTTTAACCAAAATTTTTATGCAGGAGCTGCTTTGCATTTGAAAAAATATAAACTAAAAAGTTTTTCGAAAAAATAGTTTTTGGATTTTTAAAAAAATAATACATATTTTTTTTTGAAAATTCAATATCTTGAAAACCGATACACGATTAAATTTTTAAATTACGTTATAAAATGTATTTTATTAAATACTAACAATTTGCATATCAATTTTTTTTATAAAAATTTTAAGGAAAATTTAGTACACAAAAAACATGTTTCAGTGTGTCTGTATGTCTGTACCTCTCACTACAGCCTAAACCACTCGACCTATTTCTTTCAATCTCGGTAGTTAAGGGTCTTCGGTAATTCCCTAGAGGAGAAATTGAAATTTTTTTTTTAGCTCCAAAACTAAGGGTACCCCCCATACACCCGCAATGCAAAATCTTATTTATCTCGAAAACGGCTCTAACGATTTTGCTAAAAAAAATTAGGTGTGATATTATGGACATGGACTATATTTTGGAGAAAAAAAAATTTGGGGGGAAATGTTATTAGGGGTACCTGTCATAGAACGGTTTTTTTGATTTTCGAATTTCTCACCAACGGCTCTAACGATTTTAACCAAAATTTTTATGCAGGAGCTGCTTTGCATTTGAAAAAATATAAACTAAAAATTTTTTCGAAAAAATAGTTTTTGGATTTTTAAAAAAATAATACAATTTTTTTTTTGAAAATTCAATATCTTGAAAACCGATACACGATTAAATTTTTAGATTACGCTTAAAAATCTATTTTATTAAATAATAACAATTTACATATAATTTTTTTTTATAAAAATTTTAAGGAAAATTTAGTACACAAAAAACATGTTTCAGTGTGTCTGTATGTCTGTACCTCTCACTACAGCCTAAACCACTAGACCTATTTCTTTCAATCTCGGTAGTTAAGGGTCTTCGGTGATTCCCTAGAGGAGAAATTGAATTTTTTTTTTTAGCTCCAAAACTAAGGGTATCCCCCATACACCCGTAATGCAAAATCTTATTTATCTCGAAAACGGCTCTAACGATTTTGATAAAAAAAATTAAGTGTGATATTATGGACATGGACTACATTTTGGTCAAAAAAAATTTGGGGGCAAAATGTTATTAGGGGTACCTGCCATAGACCCGCTTTTTTGATTTTCGGCTTTCTCATTAACGGCTCTAAGGATTTTAACCCAAAATTCTTAGCAGGAGTCCCCTTAAGTTTAAAATAATATTGTATATAAAAATACAAATATTCGAAAAAATATTTATTGGGTTTAAAAAAAAAAAAAAATTTTAAATCAATATCTTCAAAACCTATGAACGATTATTTTTTGAAATTATTTCCTAAAATCAATATTATTAAATACTTAAAATTCGCATCCCACATTTTTTTAATGAAAAATTTTAGAAAAATTTCTTATATAAAAATTTTATTTAATAATAAAACGATTTTTTAAAGTTTATTTGCATAAATTCATACTTTTCCGGAAACCAGACGGAAATTTTATGCATTTGAACATTATTATCTCATTAAATCCATGTTTTATATTTATAAAATGTATCTTAAATTCCAAAGTACTTTTACATAAGAGCAAGTTCGTGCGATCCAGTCGTGCATTTTATTTCTTTTTAAAATTTCTCATAGATTCTTCATAGATCTTTAAGGAGAATAAACAGTCAAAAATCTTAAAAAAATAAAATGGAAAGTGTGTTTTTATTAAAAGAAAGGTTTGATAAAAATAAATTATTAACATCTACAAGAGTTTGTTAATAACTTTTCGAAAAAATTGCATTTAAATTTTACTTCGTCGATTCGACGAATGATTACCTTTAACGTACTAAAAAATATGATTACCTTTCTAGGGTTAAGGAGCTATAGCATTGAAAAAATTGATTAAACTTAGTTGTACCATTAATAACCATAGTTTGGAATTAAGTTCAATTATTACGCTAGTTTTCATCTGTGGAACAGAAAAAAAAATGTTTTCTAAAATTTTGAAAAAAAAAAGAAATGGTAGAAGCTGAAATTTGCCATGAGTATCATTTTAACTAGGTCAGTAACGGATGGTCAAAAGTCATAAAAATGTTTTCCCAACAACAAGCTTTTGCCAATACAAACAACACAAATCGTTTCATTGTTATCCTTATTGAAAAGTCTTAGGCCACAAACATACTTGTGAGGCTTGTCAAGCTAAGGTTACAAGCTTGAAAACTCATAGACTTACGAGTTTGTTAATTGTAATACCACATAATAAACCTTTCAGTGAAGTATAAAATATTTAATGCTGTAGTAAAGTCTAATATGTGATATACTTGATATGCTCTTCATTTTACCTTTGAATACGCCAAATTATGCAATTTATCTTGAAACAGGACCTCCTAAACTATTTATATATACTCTGAAAACGAATGGCGACTACATTACTTTCTTATAAAGATGCACGTCTGACAAAAAAATACTGTTGTACGAGCTCAGAAACGAGGATAGGTGGTTGTTCAAACATCTAGGAATCGCTTGCGAAGAACTCGTTTCTATGAAAACAAACAATTTAAATTTGGCCAAAGACCAATTCTGTTTATGGCGAGTTTGCTCGAGAATCGGAGATTTCAATTTGCAAACATTCGAATTGGGCATAAAAAAAACTTGCCAAGTAAGCCCATCAAATTTTAGTCAGTAATCACTGGCGCCTTCTGACTTCATTTGTACTGAGGATAGGGAGGGGTCAAAAATCGCCTGAGTTTGTTCCTGTAAAAAGGGTGTAGTGCCAGAACTTGGCTGGGCACTACCGTGCTCTTTGATAAAAAAAAACACGCAGCTTAATATTAATTTGGTTAAGACGAATTACTTTCAATGATGTTTATCATTATCATGAAGAAATATCTCTAATTTCCAAAACCAAATGCGAGCTACTTTATGAAAATGGAAGCCCTTACAACGGGTGTTTCAACCAATTCTGTTCATTGGGTTATTTTAAGGCAAAAGTAAACTGTTTTCACATCTCGTGTTTGCCCCATTTTTCCAAAACTAAAACGATGCAAAAAACAATCATAATCTTGAACGAGTTCAATTGGAAGAACATTTACAAAAATTATATTAAAACTGTCTACCTACAGAATGCTTTTGATAACATAATTTGCATAACTAACTTTCATTATTTTAAATAATGAATATAATGAACATTAAAAAAAATTGCTAACCGCGCTGACCGCAATGCTATAGTTTTAAATTCATTAAATTATAATACAAATCAATTGAGAAATTTGAAACTAATGAACAAAAATTGAACTGAAAAATTTAATTGAATGGAACAATACTAAATTGAATCTAGAAAACACTTTCGCTTTAACGACATATTTACGACAAATGTACGACAATTATTCCAATAATTACATCTTAAAAATTTGGAAATGATAATGCTAACTTGAGAGTTAATAATGCAACCAGAAGTAGCCTTTTATTGACAAGATAAATAGATAGATATATTCTTTATTTTTTCATAATAAAAATTTTACAATATTTGTTGCTTAAGAATTAGGACATGGCAATTCTGCCGTCTGTCTGAAAGAACATTTCAAAATAAAAAATGAAAAGAAAAATATATAAAAAGATAAATAATGAAAAGTTTAAATTTTAGCAGAAAAATAAAAAAAAAACTAACTTTAAACAATTTTGCAGTGATTTGTAACACAAAAAAAGAAGATCAATTTAAAATAAAAAGATTTTACAAACATTTTTCAATTTTAAAATGAGTTGAAATGCAAACGTTTATAAATAAGTTTAAATAATGTTAGGTGGCATTGTGACAGAAAATTTTAAAAAATAATTAATTAAAAGGTTGAATAAGAATTATACTCAAGATTTACAAGAAACAGTTTCGATAGTTAAGAGCTTGATCACAAAACCCATAGAGATTTGTCCACCTTGCCGAACCGTTCAAAATTTCTATCAATTGCATTCTAGAGAGGACACTTTGATGGAAGTAAAGCCTTCTAATTTCCTGCAAAATTGGGCACACTGCTATGAAGTGATAAACATCATCACGCTCGAATCTGTTACAGAAATTACACAAGATTGGTAAGTCTGAGCGATGGGGAACATAATTTAAGCTAAGGATTTTAACTCTTGCTCGAAAAATGGTGCTTATAACCATCACAGAAGTTCAATTTTAAAGTAATTAGCAGCTTGAAGTCGATGATTTAGATCTCTGTATATAAGTCTAGTTGACGATGCCGCCGCACGATTTAGATGTTGAATGTATATTTGTTCATCAACCTTCGATATTACATTTGCAAATAATTCACTCCAGCTATCTAAATTAGATTCTTTAAGGTCTAACCTGAGGCCATGAGAGTTTGCGAGATCACTCCATTCTTTGAATGGTGTCGAATTCGTACGTAAAAGGTTCACCATAACAGTCTTGTGGAGACTAATGCCAGGCTTGTTCATGGTCTTTATCAAAAAATCAGAGTTGGCTTTTAAGTTTCTAATATAAATTGGGGTAATACGTACCTGACTCGATGCGGATAGCATGCGTTGGAGTGAAATTCGGTAAACGAAATAATCGTTTGAAGAAAAACCTTTGAATCAATTCAAATTCTTCGAAATACTTGTAACCAAAAGCTTGGACTCCGTAGCACATACAAGAATTTATAGTGGCTTCAAACACCCGGTATTTTGACCCTAGATCAATATTTTGATTGGCAAAAAGATTTGGCCACATAACGCTTAGTGCAATTTTGGCTTCCTTACACTTACCCTGCACATGATTAGCAAAGCTAACGTTTGAAGACATCAACACTCCCAAATACTTAAATTCTTGTACTATCTCTATACGTTCGCCATCCAAAAACCAGCTTTCCTCTCTTGATCTCCTACATTTCCGAGCTTCAAACACCATAATTTTTGTTTTCATAGCGTTTATTTTCAAATCCCAGGTGTTGCAGTACCTCTGAAGCTTATTTATTTGGAGCTGAAGAGAGGAAGGGTTATCCGCCAACATAACCAGGTCATCCGCGTAGAGTAGCACTTTGATATGAGTGTCGACAATACTGACTCCCCCAGGCAAGCAGTCACTAATGTCGTCGATAAAAAGAGCAAAGAATATTGGGCTCAGGATACATCCCTGTGGGACCCCAGCAGTAGTTTCAAACCAATTCGAAGTTTCGGAGCCATCCTAAACTGCCGCACTTGTTCCATTCAGCAAAGTTTCATACATTGCCAAAAATTTCCTAGAAATACGAATGGAAGCCATTTTGTATATAAGAGCTTGACAATTTAAAGTGTCAAAGGCTGCTTTGAAGTCAACGAAGCAGGCATACAAATTTTTTTTCCTTTGGGTAAATTTATTGGCTATGCTTGACAAGGCAAAGATGTGGTCAGCAGTTGAAAATCCAGCACGAAAACCAGCTTGAAATATGCTCAAACGTTGATTTAACTCTATCCAGTTTGAAAGTCTCATATACAAAATTGTAGCAAATACCTTTATTGACAATAGCAACCAAAAAAATTGTCCGCAAAATTTAAAAATTTCAATTGGTAAAATTGGTAGAATTTCAATACTTTTTAGAACATTTTCATCCTGTACTTTTCTAATATACATTTTGTCTCATACAAGCAGTGCATGTTAAGTATTTTAAGTAATTTCTTTTGATGAAATAAAAGTGAATAGTGGTTTCAAACACCATTCACTTTTATTTCACTATTATTTCTTTTTATAAAATGCGTGCTTTCAAGGTGTTATTACTATCCTTAAAATGATATTATCAAAGTGCGAGCGTTATGAAAATAGGCAAGGTTTTGAAAAGAGCTGCCGATGCACCACACAAGTTTTAAATTTCGGAATATTACAACAGAAAAATAGAGAAGGGTACAGCAATCCACATTCGTGTAGTGCGGCATTTAAAAAAAAAAACTTGTATTTGGCCCACCCTGTACTTCTATCGCCTATCATTTCTAAAACTCTCTTTTGAATTTTGCCTAAAATAGAGTAGAAACAGAAATTTCAACTTTACCTAATAACAAGAATCAACAAAAACGAACCAGATTTGATTAATCAAACAAAAAATACTAAATCTATAACTTTTGCAACCAATTTTTGAAGTCGTGATTACCAAGTACCAACGAATAAAAGACGAAGTTGATGTCAAACCAAAGAATTTCGGATGTTGGATTAAAGATTTTGGAATTCGGAACTTTTGTCATATCGTCCACTACCCCTAAAGTTAAGGGTTCATTTCGCAAAAGCCACTATAAAATAGTGAACCTAACATCCCCTTACTATACCGTCGCCGTAGGCCTTCTGCAGTTTTTTATTGAATTTTGAGACCAGTATCTAATGGTTTTTACTTGCGACTTATAGGTACTATAAGGCAAGTTATGCATTCGTAAAAAAAATCGAACTCGAGATTTTGATCAAAGTTGACATTACGATGATAGCGAAGACGAAAAAAGTGGGTCTGGCAATTCTGTCTGTCTGTCTGTCTGTCTGTCTGTCTGTTCGATTACAGCTAAACGGCTCGGCCGATTTTCTTCAAACTTGGTAGATATGGGTTTTGATTTTTTACCCCCGGATGTTTTTTGATTTGATTTTTTATGACCAAAAATAACGGTACCTGCCATACGATTTTTTTCCGAAATTTTATAAATATTTTTTTTTCTCAAAAACTGTCCCTGCGATTTTCTTAAAAAAAATTCAAAAAATTTAATTTAGTTAAACCTAGATAATGGTCGAAAAAAATTTTCAAAAAAATGAGTGGTTTTGGTACCCCCCTTGGGACCATTTTTTTTGTTTTTGATTTTCTCAAAAACGGTACCACCGATTTTGATCATTTTTTTTATGCTAAAGCTTCCCAGCAGTTTGAATATTATTGTGTATTCAAATTTTCCAAAACAATTTTTTTGGATTTTTAAAAAAAGTTTCAAAATTTTTTTTTGAAAACTCAATATTTCGAAAACCCCATGCTCGATTTTTTCAAAACTTGATAAATAAAAGTTTGGAAAAATAACCTACAAGATGTAAGAAAAATAAATTAATTTTACCTAAAAATAATGGTACCTTCCATACAAATGTTAAAAAATGGTTTTCGAAAATCGTATTTTTCTCGAAAACGGTTCCGAGAATTTCGCTTAAATTTTTTTTCTTTCTATTATTTTTTAATATCTGTAATTTAAAAAAAAAATTTTGAAAACAAGATATTACTGACTGTACCTACCATAGAACGATTTTTTAAAAATTTGAATTTCTCATTATTAGCATAACGGATTTTAATGAAATTTCGTAGAGGGAAGCTTCTAAATAGTTTAAAAAACATTGCATTTCAAAACTTTAAGAAAAATATTTTTTTGAATTTTGAAAAAAAAAATCAATTTTTTGTTTTTTGAAAATTCAATTACTCGAAAACGGCTCAATACTTTTTTTGTAAATTTAATTTTTATTCATACAATAATAAAAACTTCAAATTGGCGTACCAACATTTATTCTTAAAAATGTTTTAAAATTTTCTTATATAAAACCTTATTTTTTAAGAAACCACTACAAAGACTTATAATTTTTGTTCTTGCATAAATCTATATTTGCCTGAATCACATGGCATCCTATTCTTACCTTTAACTTAACATATAACTTAACCTTCTCTAATAACATTCATTTTTGAAATTCTTAGTCTTTTACATAGGAGCAAGTTCGTGCGACCCAGTCGTGCATTTTATTTTTTTAAATATTCATATTGAAACCGCCTTGAATCAATCAAAAATATCACTTTTACCTGTCAAATTTATTAATAAAAACACATGTTAACTTAATTGATGTTTGCAAAACTATATAATTAACACACCCAATTACAGCAAGATACTTTATTTCTTCTACTATCTCCATTGAGTGAAGTTGATTAATCCATTCATCTAAAGCATCATAAGGAAATGCAAATAAAGAAAAATAATAATCGATGACAATAACTTATGTTTGTGAATTCAGAAATTCAACTTTATCAATTGGTTGAGCACACGTTTAGAGTTCATAAAACAAATCATTATGATTTTGTCGGTGTAAGACTCCTATCATTAACAATCAAGTCGACATTATGTTTATCGTATTTTTGAAGCTATTTCAATGTCACGTTTTGAGCAAACGCCTGAATTGACCACTTTTCTTTGCAAATCCGCATTTAGTACAGAAATGCAGGATTGTGTGGTAATACCCAGGGAAGGATTAACAAATTCAGATTCACTAGGAAGAATTTTTTTTTAATATTTTAATATATTTCGCAGCTTGAATTTCTAAGGTCTTTCATATTTGGTAAAAATATACAAGATAAGGTTTAATCGCCATGGTATTATTGGAAGAACATTGAGTTTTAAGGACTGAATCCACATTTGTGTAGTGCGGCTAAAGAAAGAACATCTATTCTTGACAATGCGCCTGAAACTAGGCTCAAGGGTAAACTAATATGCAGTTATCCAAGCCCGAGTATTACGGTGGAATTGTTTAAGAGGAGGAATGTAACTGGCTACTTAACTAGAATACTGTTTATAAAATCAGGGAATTATAGTCCAGTCAAAGCGTCGTGAAAAAGGGCCTAACCTTGCGCGCAGAGGCATGGTCTATTTTTTTTTCATGGATCGATAGATGCTTATGAGAAAAGCTTAAAACCAAATTTGCACCACATGACAACTTTTTTTACCAAAGTTATTGGTAAAAATGTGTTTTGGGTCATTTTTTGGTCATTTGCGAATATCTCGGCTCCACTATCTCGCACAAACAAAAATTAAACATGATTTTATTCCTTATAACATTATCTATTATGTTCTAAAAAAAAAACATTTGTTTAAACAAATGAAAAAAAAGTTATAGTAAGTTAAAATAAATTTTTGTTGTTTAAAAATCACTTTTTCGTGATTATTAAGAAAAAAGCTCATTTAACGATGGAATTTTTATTTTTTATTATTTAAGTTTTTGTAATTCCCTACAATTTCAAAAAAAAATCAGCACTCTAGGATGAACGAAAGCCGAGTAATAAATTAATGAACATAGGTAAGTCAGCGCACCCACGCATTTTATGATTTTATGTTTTAATTAATATCTCAGCCCCAGTACGTTCCAAAGTGAAAATAAAAAACTATATTGCTAATAACAATATTTTCTATCAACTTGCATTTAATTTAATATGTTTGAGAAAAAACATAAAAAGTTACCGTTGGTTTCAACGTTTTTTTTCTTGTTTTTAATACCTTTTTTTCATAGTTATTGACAAAAAAACTGTATATCTCGGTAAATATTTTTTAGTTTTGGATTTTTGTTTTATAGTCCTGCTAATTTTCTTCAAATTAAAAAAAAAATTAGTCCATTACGACAAACGGGAGCCAAGATATTCATGATTTAAAAACTTAGGAAAGCTTACAATTTAGTATCTTAACCTTGTAGCTTGTAATTTTGGTGTCGCCAGCAACAAGATATGATGCTATCCTTCAAACACCCCACACATACTTACACATATTTGTTGCTTCTTGTTGCTGGCGACACCAAAATGACAAGCTACAAGGTTAAAATACTAAATTGTAAGCTTTCCTAAGTTTTTAAATCATGAATATCTTGGCTCCCGTTTGTCGTAATGGACTAATTTTTTTTTTAATTTGAAGAAAATTAGCAGGACTATAAAACAAAAATCCAAAACTGAAAAGTATTTACCGTGAAATACAGTTTTTTTCTCAATAACTATGAAAAAAAGGTATTAAAAACAAGAAAAAAACATTGAAACCAACGGTAACTTTTTATGTTTTTGCTCAAACATATTAAATTAAATGCAAGTTGATAGAAAATATTGTTATTAGCAATATAGTTTTTTATTTTCACTTTGGAACGTACTGGGGCTGAGATATTAATTAAAACATAAAATCATAAAATGCGTGGGTGCGCTGACTTACCCATGTTCAATAATTTATTACTCGGCTTTCGTTCATCGTAGAGTATTGACTTTTTTTTTAAATTGTAGGGAATTACAAGAACTTTAATAATAAAAAATAAAAATTCCATCGTTAAATGAGCTTTTTTCTTAATAATCACGAAAAAGTGATTTTTAATCAACAAAAAATTTGTTTAACTTACTATAACTTTTTTTTCATTTGTTTAAACAAATGTTTTTTTTTAGAACATAATAGATAATGTTATAAGGAATAAAATAATGTTTAATTTTTGTTTGTGCGAGATAGTGGAGCCGAGATATTAGCAAATGACCAAAAAATGACCCAAAACACATTTTTACCAATAACTTTGGTAAAAAAAGTTGTCATGTGGTGCAAATTTGGTTTTAAGCTTTTCTCATAAGCATCTATCGATCCATGAAAAAAAAATAGACCATGCCTCTGCGCGCAAGGTCAAATGACGCTTTGACTGGACTATTATGGGAGGTTTAGGGAATTATTTAAGATTCCCCAACAAGATCCAGAACCAGAATACGGCTATTAACACAGATATTCAGGCGGCTGTTAAGGACATTAATTCTAGTACATCATAATACAAATCGGTCCAGCAATGCCGGAATGAACTTGCTAGCCTCAATATTAACCACAAAGTCACTCTTATCTCCATTCCAGGTCATTTTGGCACTGATGGAAATGAATGGAATCTAGAAGGATTTTGCCCACCTATGAAAAAAAACCATTCATCTGATATGTAAGCCCAGGGAAGACATAGCCAGGATCGTAGCTACCTGTATCGGACACTGGCCAATAGGAGAGCATGCAGCTAGGCAACTAAGCATTCCTCACAACAAACTCACTGTCATAGCTGTGGGGACCACAGGGAAAAGGAAACTACCCTCTATTTCCTAAGCAAATGCCCTGCTCTGGCCGAATTTAGAACACAATCATTAGGAAGGGCATTTTTTGACGACATTGAAGAACTTTCGGAAATGAAGATCAAAGACTTGAACTCTCTTCTCAACGCGACGAAATAGCTCAAGGATGAACTTCGGTTACTTCTGTGCCATGCAATCCGTTTGACTCCTTAGATTCCGAGCTAGCGAACTGAGAGCTTTGCGGAAGTTTACGGTGCGGGGGGCAAATTATCACCCAATCGGATTGACTACTGTTTCAGCAGTCATGTCATGAGTGTTGTGAATGATCCGATTTCAGTATGATTTTGCTAAAACAAACACAATAAGAGACATCAAAACCTACTGGATCTTTTCATATTTTCTAACTTAATCCAAACCGGATGATTCCTTGAGAATGTTCACAATTTCCCGTATCAATCCAATCCACAGTTTCATACGAGTAACGGTATAAAAATGGCGCACTTCAACGCCAATTTGGCCACAGGGACAGACTGCCTGTGGTCGCCATTTCTATCTTGCCAACTTGGCAGCATACCGAGTACTGAACATTTTTCGGCTTCTTCGATGCTCATGACTAGAGCTGGCTCAAGGCAGCATTGAGTCTTTGAAGCATTAAAAATCAATATCAGAGATGTGAATCTCGAAACGATTATGAAAAGTTGAGAGTACTGACGCCAGGGAAATAATTTAATAAATTAAACATATCAGACAAGAGACTATTGATGAAAATAATAAAGAATGTCGGAGACAAAGCGGATACCTGTTGTACATCAGTATTTATTTTATGAATTTAAGATCTGAAATGATCTAACATAACTTGTATTGAGCTTTAAATTCTAATTCTAAAAGCTCGGTTTTATACAAATATCATCAGATCAAAATAAGACCTATTGCTGAAGAAGTCTTCGTTTTTCGAGATATTTTTTAGGGCCCTCGCCTTTAAAAACAATTCGGCCAACTTCAAAAGTGAATATGTAATGTCATTAATAATTGAAACTTCAAATTCAATCAAAAATATAAAAAATATGAAAGAATATTGTTCAATGTTGAAAAAAAAATTAAATAAATAAAATAAAATATAATCAACAATTTTAATTTGTTTTTGAAGATCAGAATGGAAACGAGTGATGTGTAGACTGAGGAGAAGTTAACGAGATCAGATAATTTGTAAGAACAAAATCAGTAATGATTTTTTCAGTTCTGTCCGTTTGCTTTCGGAGCAGCTTCACTCGTTCATAACTTCTCTCGCGATGGGCTGTTCTAACTTGTGAGGATGTCGTAGCTGACGCAGCTGGCTTAACGTTTGCGACGTTACTTGCACTTCGACATGTGGTTCCAATTCATCAGTGGGACGCGTCCCAAATGTATTGCCCGATGGGTTCACAGCCTGTTGAAGACTGAGTAACTCATCCACAGCATTTTCCAAAGGAGACAAAGAACTGCCCACAAGGTCTTTTGCCAGTTGCTACTAGATCTTTCTTGTTGGTCACTTTTGCCAGACCTATAAAGATAATTTTTAATAAAGCATTTCTGGAATAATTTTTCGTTACATTCTTTATGACATTCTTTTCTTTGGAAGTGAGGTGGTCCTTAGGAGTTGAGTTCAATAGGAAACCAATCCCAATATTCTGCTTTTTTTTTTTTTGAAGATCCAAACGATCCCACACCCTTGGCCATGTCGGAGTTCGCTTCCATAAGCTCAAAAAATCTTGTATGTTTACAAATAGATTATACAATTTTTCTTCTTTTCTTCATTTATTTTCACTCATTTAAAAAAAAAATGTGATTTTATTCAAAGTCACCAAGACTTGCAGTTCGACGCATTTTGACAGGAAAAGCCGTTCGCTAATTATAATAGTGCGACATTTGAATTTTCCAAAATTTTTGACACTATTTGATTCGCAAACGTTAATGCCAAATAAAGGGTTTTCCAATAAGGTCTTGACAACTTTTTTTTTAATAAAACGCAAACCATTTGAGATATTTCAAAAATTTTTCTATCGGCTTGAAGTTTCAATCAAGACATTTATGAATGGAACTCGACTTCGTTCATATGGCCACCGCGGGCACGTTTGCAGCGGTCGACTCATTGTACTCAATTTTCGATGACTCGGCCACACATTTCGGACGAAACGGCCGCTATTTCGCGTTCAATGTTAGCTCTGAGCTCTTCCAACGTCGTCGGCTTGTTGGCATAAACCAATGACTTAACGTAGCGCCAAAGAAAATAGTCTAGAAGCGTTAAATCGCACGAACGAAGCGGCCAGTCGATTGGCCCATTTCTTGAGATAACACGTTCACCAAACTTACTCTTCAATAAATCGATTGTAAGGTGTTCTGTGTGGCTTGTGGCACCATTCTGTTGAAACCACATGTCATCCAAGTCCATATCTTCCAATTCGGACCAAAAATAATCGGTAATCATGGCGCGATAACGCTGGCCATTCACAGTAACTTGACGATCGTTATGGTTGCACACTGGGGCAAAACACCACTCAAAGTGGCATTAAATAAACTATCAAATCTACGGACTTGAAATTGTTCACGATTGCTTCTAGAATGATAGTTGACATGTTTAAAAACAAAAATTGACGACACGCCCACAAAAAAAAAACGCCCCTTTTACAAAAATTGAAAAAAAAATGTGAAAACGCTATAAAATGATTCTAAGTTTGAAAAACAGATGTGAAATAAATATTTATTGCTCATAAAAATTTAATTATATAAACAATCAGGAACATATATTTTGTATATTGTAATATTACTAAACATTTAAAAATAAATAATCAAAAATAAAAATGTATTCTTCTTCTTCATCATCACTCGCATTTATGCAACTTTGATTTGGTACTGGCAAACTAATCGCTTTTTGGGGCAGATGTTGGATTTTTTTCTTGGAACTTTTTGAAGACTTGTCAAAACGGGGTCAGATGATAATAGAAAGAAATTAAAAATGTCTGCATTTGTATTTTTTCGGCTATTTTTTCGCGTGTGGTGTTCTCTATATTTTTTGAAGTCTTTATTCCGTGCTTCTTGGGCTTCCTCACTTAGCTGCCCTATAGGCAATAAAGCATTTGATATTATTTCATCTCCCGATCTCCGTGAATGAGATACTTGTGTACTGTAGGAGGCATATAGTACCAAGGATACTTAGCAACGAAATATTTTGCAGTTTGATGAGCAAATCCTCGAAATTTTTCGGAATCAATCTCATGACCACAGGCAACCACTACCATGATAATATGCATTTTTTTAATTAATTCGACATCTAAATTAGTAATATCAGCCGAAGTTTCTGCATTTTCAAAAAATCTCCTGGCTGTATTCCCGTCATTCGAATTTCCGAAGCCTAGTTTTGGCTTGTCAACAATTAAGCCCAAATGCTCCCGAAATCGTTTTTGAATTTCTTTTTTAGTTTCGGCTACAACTTTTATGCTCCTCTTTTCTAGCTTGCCATTGTTTAATTTTTAACTTGTATGATAGGTGAAGGAGGCACTCAAAAAACCGGATCCACCCATGCAACACAGATAAACCAAAATGAAGATTATCAGTTTTTATTGGCCTTTTTATCATTTCATCAATTGAGTTGAAATCTTTTGATGTGGTATTGCAAATAAAACACTTGTGTGTTGAGGAATTTTCAGTGATGGCGTTACAGACCTTACCATCTATCATTGTGAACAGTAAGTTGTGCTTAATGTTGATGGAATTTTTACCAACCATAGCAAGGCTAGGCTGGAGTTCTTTTATTTCACTGTCGAATCTTTGTTTTTCTGCCACGGATTTGGATGCAGATTCCTTTGCAAACTCAATTTTAAGAGGCCTACAGTTCCTAGTTGTACTTGGCCGAGGATTCTGCCAGATTATTTTTTCCTCAGATATCACACGGAGTGGAACAACGCATGTTATAAATACTGATGAGTCATTAGCATCAAGTCCATGAAACGCTTGCTTATACGAACTGTGGCCCGAACTACCATCAAATCCCCACTTGGAGTATAAGCGTATAGTATTTAGTTCTTCAGGCCTTAACCATTACATCTTTTTGAACAGTTAGCAAACGATTAACTGTAAGGTCTAGCAAGCTTTGCCAAGTAGTATGTACAGACATTTCCGATTTATTCATGTTTTGAGGCTCTGGATAGCAACTCTTTTTGCACTCTTGAACTACTTTGTATGAAGGAAATACTTTGGGGGCCTTAGATCGTATGATTTCATACTGAAATCGTGATAAGTTTGCTTAAATTATCATTGATAAGGCTTCTTCCCCAGGCATTGAAGTAGGGTTGCTTAAACATCGATAGTCAGCGCTTTCGATAGTATCGATAGTTTTAAGTTAAAACTATCGATACTATCGATAGTATCGATAGTATTTTTCATTTAAAAAGCCCTAGCCGTTGGTGCGTAACATCCATACGAATACGAATCTGTACCAGTCCATGTAATGTAAGATTAATTGGTATATATAGATTATATCCCTTGTGTTCCATTAGGAAGTAAATTTACCAGCATCAGCCTCATGTAATGTTAATAGTATGTACTTGAAATTCTGGTGCAATCGGAAACCTACGGTAAAATTCTCCACCATCCAGCTCGGGACTTAAAATAACGCACTTTACTTACACTTCACTTTATTTTTTTCTAAGAAAATGACAGATTTCATATGGATTTAGAAAGTTACTAAAAGTTAAAGTAGCCAGTTTTTGATTTTAACTTTAGTAAAATGTTAAGAGATAGTAAAATGATAAAATCGTTCAAAATTAATAAAATTCTTAGTAACTTACCAAAATGGCTTTAACATATTACTAAATCGTTTAAAATTTTGCGCCATTGTTTTTAATAATAACCGTGTTGTGCAGATTTGTAACTTTAAGCTTACTTCTAAATTCAGACCATGGCTAGTCCAGCACAAGTGTTAGTTAATGACAATGGCGGACAATTTTATACAGCCTATTATTAAAGTATTAGTATGATACTATACGTAATAATTTGCTATCTTTTAAGTAGATTGCTAACTCCTTCTTAATTTTAAACATTTTCTAAATAGACTGAAGCAATTTTCTTAATAAATTGCTTCTGAACACACCTAAAACAATGACAATTAGGGCAAAACACTAAGTAAACAGACCTTTTGTAGAGTTTGTATATAGCACGATACTAAAAAGTTAAAATAGGTATTCGATGAATTTAACTTTAATAAAAAGGTAGAGAAAGTACGACTATATTCGATTAAAATTTGGAAAATATTTATTTTAACCCATATTCATACTAAAACTAAAATTTTGCGCCAATGTGTTTTATTACTTATTTTTATCACAATACTTGTTCATTGTTGTGAAATTTAGAGTCAGGTCATTATATTGTCAGCTATTACACGTTGACTGAAGAATCATGACTCTTTTTGAAATTAAATGAGTGAGAAGGTGAGATCCGATCTCCATTCTCACTCACATCTCGTATGAATGCTTATTATGGGTTTCACCACTAATAAATTTGGAAGATGAAAAACAATCGATGGTTTTTTAAAACTATCGATGTAGGCGATAGTTTTTTACTATCGATACTATCGATAGACTATCGATGTTTAAGCAACCCTACATTGAAGTAAGTTCAATTGAGTCCTTCAAAGCTTTTCTACATTTCTTAGCATGATTTGGTATTGTTCTTGCATCATGCACTAACTTTGCAGCATTTAGCTGTCCAGAAGCTCTCAGACCCATTTCTGCTGCGTAAGTCAACTCAACTGTGGACGTGGACTTCCTCAATTGTTCGGTTTTTTGTCGTTTTGATCTTTCTGAAGATTCCTCAAATCCAACCATTGGACGACCACGTTTAGAGTCTATCGAATAATTGAAAGGTATGGGTGTTTTCAGCCATGCATTGTTTGCTTTTAAGAATTTGGCTTCTATTCGACAAGCTTTTTCCCAACGTGATTTAAATTTAATTTAAACGCAGCTATTCTCTCATTAAAATCATTTTTGAGAGCATGGCTGCATCGGGCCCTTTTTTGTATTTCTTCCCTTAAAAATGCAATTTGGCTGTGTAATCCCTTCAGATTTGAACTTTTCATAATATTAAACAGCTCTTCCCTTGATATCGACAAGGTTTTGGAAATTGTTCGGTCTAAGGAGTAATTAAAATTAAATAAATAGAAAAAAGTATATATTTTTCGAGAATGACGTCGCCAACAAGAAAGTCAACTATACGAAAAGTAGCAAAAAGTAGCAAAAAAACTTTACATATTCTAAAACTAGATAAATCACTTATTACAAATAGATACAACACTTAACGGCATCTCACGGTCAACACATTTAAAAAGCTTAGATATTTGACAAAATGCAAAAATTAATACATTTTTTTATACCTTTAACCACATATTATGAGAACTAAATGAAAAATTTATTATATAAATAATAAAATCAACGCACCTGAGCTTACTGATTCCATAGTTATAATTTTTTTTTTTAAATAAAAACTTGAAAGAAGTTACACTTGATTATTTGTTACCACTCAAAACTAAAAAAACATCTCTTACTTCGATGACAAAAATTATAATATTCTCCATTCCGGACGGTTTTGCAAAGATCACGTGATCCCAATTAACTGTTGCATTCTCTTCTCTAATTCTGTATTATATTTACAATGAGAAAAAAAGCACTTTACGTCAAAGCTGAACTTTAAAATTTGATTTAATGCCACGTTTAGTGGTGTTTTGCCCCAGTGTGCGTCGACGAAAAAATATGGCCCAATAACGCTGCCGGCATGCAAACCGCACCAAACAGTTATTTTTTGTGGATGAAGTGGTGATTCATATTTTGCTTATTGACGAGCCAATTGAGCCAAAAATGAGCTTCGTCACTGAAGATGATTTTGCAATGAAATTCATCATCTTGGTGCATCTTCTCCAGAGCCCAATGGGAGAACGTATGTCACTTCAAATGGTCCATCGGCTTGAATTCTTCAGTCAGCTTGATCTTGTATGGGTGTAAACCAACATCCTTACACAAAATACTTAAAATATTTAAGAAATATCGAGCCCTTACAGCCTTACTTCGACTGTATATTTTTAACAATATTTTACTTAAAAGTTGACAATCGCTTTTGAGACTAAGAATCAAAATGTAGTAAGGTATTATGTTAAAAATTTGCATTTTCGCCCTCAAAATCTGATCGCCCTACGTTTTGCCTACTAATGCCGGTAAATCCATCTCGCTCAAAATGGCCAAACACACAAAAACCAGTACCTCAAGTTCAATAATTGAATTAAAAGTCTACATTAAATAATGAAATCGAAAGTAACCATTCCGGTTGTTTGGTTAGGCTGTTTGTACTTCTTGTTAACACCAGCGCAGCGGCTCTCTGGCCGTGGCAGTCAGCTGCATTGATTTTTTTGTATTGAAACGTTTTATCAAGTCCATGAACAATCAATGGTATTCGTGTTAGAGCCATGTTAGTAGGAAGGAGTTTCATGGTATTTTTTTTTTTGTGCAATTTTTTTTTTTTTTTTTGGCCAACGAGTAGACTATAAACACATTTTAAGCTCACTTTTATTGATAATAAAGAAAAGGAGAAACGGCCGCAGGAATTTATCGATATTTTTAAAAGGAAGATTTTTTTTTTATGAAGTTTTTTATTGTTTTCATATTTTTTTTTAATAAAAATGAATTTAATAGGCAAGTAACCAAGCGAAATCATCGAACTTTTAAATTTGAAAGTATCAGTAACGTTTCTTACTACATTAGTGATTTAACTTTCTTGGACAACTAGTTTCGTCTTGCATTAACCAAAGCTTCATAGTATTTGAAACATGAAGACACTGAAAAGGGCCCAAAGGACAACTATTTCCGTCGTTTTGCGTTTTCACATCACCAACATTCAAAAAACTCTTTGACTTTTTACTGCTTCATAAATTGAATTGAATTTTTTTAGCTTTCAGCCTTCGCCTAATAATATGAATGCATTTATAAATATGACGTTTGTTTACATTAGTTATTTACACAATATGATTTAAAATAACCATGAACGAACATACATAACTCGGTGGTTACTTTGAGGCTTGGGCGAAGTCGGAATTTGCTTTTAACTTATACTAATATTCCTCATTTCATTATTATGACATTCTTATATTTGTTCAATAAATACCTCTTTCGGCTTGAGATGGTGCCCCTTGGCGTAATGGTTAGTGCGTTGGAATGTAGTGTAAGACGTCCGGGTTCGATTTCCAGGCGCTGCAGAAATGTCTGTCAGGGGTGTACGAGTACTGCTTTTTGCGAGGAACTGACTAATCTCCCAAAAGTTGTCATGCCAATTGGTCCTCATATTAGCCGTTCGGACTAAACACACAGAGGATGGCTTTTATTTACGTATCAATATGATCTCTTAAGCACTTACATATGAGCCTAAAACGATAGTAGTGCACCACATATTGAACTTCGTATGAAAAATTAGAAAAAAAATATTGAGGCTCCCTCTACGGTCTGGGGTCTGGTTATTGAAATATTTCATTTCAAAGTGATTTTCCCGAATTTCTTTGAATGGCTTGCAGGAGGTTTTTGAAGTCTTTAGCTCCGATTTTTAGAGAACTGTTGGCCAATACAGGTAGAAAGTCTTGAAATTTTTAGTTAGTTCTTGGATTTTTCACCATTTGTTAGCAGTTTATCTCCTAATTTGTCCCATACCTCCTCCAAAATAATCCAACAGACAAAACCAGTTTTTATATTTTTTTATTAATATATGGATGTTATTAGAGAAAAATGTTCAAAATCAAATTGTTAAAACAACTATGATTAATTTGAAGTATAAAAAAGAATGTCATCTCATATCTGGAAAATATACAACTAATTTTTCTAATTAATTTCGTATTTATAAAGTTTTTAAAATCAAAAATTTGGTACTACGAATTTGTGGTTTTGAATATTGTGGAGATAAAAAATTAGTGTTACACAAATCATCATATCGTCACCCCAGTATTGGAGTGCTCTAAACGACAACAACCTAGTTTCGAGAAAATGACATTTGAAGTTTGAAAACCCTTCAATAAATAAGCCATTAATCAAATTTCATAAAATAGTAGCTATTGGATTCTACTTACACCTTAATTTTTGTTTCGATCAATTAAATGTTTTTTTTTAAATCACAAATTGAAAAAAAAATGCACGACTGGGTCGCACGAACTTGTTTTTATATAATAGACTAAGAATTTCAAAAATGAATATTATTAGATAAAAACTGTTCATAAGCGTAAAATTAATTTTTTAAATGACTAAAACAACTTCTTTAGTATTTGGAGGTGAAAATAGGATGCCATGTGATTCAAGCAAATATAGGTTTATGCAAGAACACAAATTATAAGTCGTTGTAGTGTTTTTTTTTTTTTTTTATTAAATAAGCTTTTACATAAAAAAAATTTAAAACATTTTTAAGAAAAAAATTTGGGAGGACAATTTAAATTTACAAAAAAAAATTTTCAGCCATTTTTGAAATATCAAATTTTGCATAAAAAAAAAAAAAAAAAAAATTCTTAAAGTTTTGTAATGCAATGTTTTTTTAAACTTTTTAAAAGCTCCTCTCTAAAAACTTTCATTAAAATCCGTTATGCCGATAATAAGAAATTCAAATTTTTATAAAATCGTTCTATAATAGGTACAGTACAGAAAGAAAAAAATACGATTTTTGAAAACCATATTTTAACATTTGTATGGAGGGTACCGTTATTTTTAGGTAGAATAATTTTTTTTTCTCATATCTTGTAGATTATTTTAAGAAACTTTTATTTATCAAGTTTGAAAAAAATCGAGCATAGTTTTCAAAAAAAAAAAATTGAAAATTTTTTTAAAAATCCAAAAAAAAAAATGAAAATTTGAATACACAATAATATTGAAAGTGTTAGGTAACCTTAACATAAAAAAATGATCAAAATCGGTCGTACCGTTTTTTGAGAAAATCAAACACAAAAAAATGGTTCTAAGGGGGGCCAAAAATAATATTTTTTTGGAAATTTCTTTCCAACTATTACCTAGGTTTAACTAAATGAAATTTTATGAATTGTTTTTTTTTAATGATCTGTGGGACAGTTTTTGAGAAAAAAAAATATTTTAAAATTTCAAAAAAATATTCGTATGGCAGGTACCGTTATTTTTGCTCATGGAAAAAAAAAAACCAGCCGGGAGGGAAAATTAAAACCCATATCTACTAAGTTCTCTAAGAAAATCGGCCGAACCGTTAAGCTGTAGTAGAACAGACAGACAGACAGAATTGCGAGACCCACTTTTTTGGTCTTCGCTATCATCGTAATGTCATATTTGATCGAAATCTCGAGTTCGATTTTTTTTACGAATGCATAACTTGCCTTATAGTACCTATAAGTCGCAAGTATAACTTGTATATGTGGCATAACTTTATTTCTCAAATAATGCTTATTTGTATGGTATGAGACACTTTTTGAAAACATTATAAGGCATTTAAATATGCAACAAGATTGTGTTTCTTAGATGCGTATAGAGCATATTTTCATACAAAATTTAAAAAATACGCATTTTTTTAAACTACTGTCATTTTATTTTCCTTATTTTTTTTTTTTGAGTTAAACTTTATTTTTATAGATAAAATAAGCTAAGGTCTGTTTAAAAAAGGGGTATTTGTGTTCAATTGTACGTATAGGTCACTTAAAACATTTTAGATATTTTAAAAAAGTTCATACAAAATTATAACCTTCTAATATAAAGGCTTATGTGGCAGACCAATACTAACCATTTTTTCACAAAAGTGCGTTTAGATCACTTAGAATACTGATATCTTCAGCAAAAGTAAAGATAGGAGAGATTTAATTACACCAATAAAAAGATCTGCCTTTTATCAATAGGAAATCATTCCTAACTCAAATATGGTGAAAATGCATATGTATCATTCCAATACTGGGGTGAAGATACATACTCGTATATCGAATTTAAAAAGTTACCAATTTCGCAAATATTTAGTCCCCACTGTGGACTGGACCATCCCATGTAATGCTTAGATATGATTAATTGCTGAACATAGGTATATATCCTTGGTATTCCATTGGGAAGTTAACTTACTAACATCAGCATAATTGCGGCTTGTAATTCGGTATTGGATGTCTAAGTTTTCAACCAAGAACCGAACTGTCATCTTGTCAAACCTTTACATGGAGTAAAATTCTCCATCCTCTAGCTCTTCAAAACGATTTGCTCGGGACTTAAAACGTCGCACTTTTCTGCACAAAGCTGAGTCTTCAAAAATATCGAAATTTTCGTCTTCCGAGATCATTTTGTATTTTTTTTTTTATTTTGAAACAATAAGTTTACAAATCATAAAAAAAAACACAATTTAACTTTTTGAAATAAAATTGGCAATTTTTCGAGGAAAATGCCAGATCTTAAATGGATTTAGGAAGTTACTAAAAGTTAAAGTAGCCATTTTGTGATTTTAACTTAATTAAAATTTTAAGAGATAGTAAGTGCAAAAATCGTTTGAAATTAGCAAAATCATCATTTGTCAAGAACGTAAACAATTCATTATCATTTTCGGTTCCAAACGCTCTTCTACCATGACAACTCTAGTTCTTTATATGATGCAAAATGGCAAAATGGCTCATTTTGTTGCTAGCTCTACATTGCCAGACAGTAATATTGCCCCTCCTGTACTTGAGCACTTAAATCATTCAATTGTACAGATATATTTCCGAACTCGTACAGTAACAAGAGCCTTTCAAGTGCCGATGTAAATCTGCTGGTCCGGATGGTACTTTCCCTTTTCTTTTAAAAAGATGTCCTTCTTCGTTTTCAAAAAAAATTCATAGGCTTGTCGATAGCTACTACTATCCTGAAATATTCCTGGAAGATAGAAGATGGCATTTATCCAGCTTGTTGCTAAAAATGGCGACACGTCCTCTCACTTCTCTTACCGACCAATTGCAATTACGACTGTTCATTCCAATCATGAAACCGCTTATCAATCATCAGCTGAGGAATATCTGGAAGACCGAAAGGTTCTCAATGAACTGAAATGCGACTTTCGCAGCTATCGTTCCATTGGTGATATAATGCCATATATCACGTGAAGAGTGAAACAGATCTTTACATTGTTTTGGAGAAAGTAAGATTATTACGTTTGGTATTTCAAAGGCATTGGTTAGACTCTCAGCTCTCTTTTCAAAAATGCGTACGATGAAAGGATCCTTCTTTGTTTTCCTCAAGGCTCCGTTTGGTCTCCGAATCTCTTCCTCATTTGTATAAATGATCTTTTGTCAAAAACTTCCACTTCAATGTTTTGCCACCGACTCTTATTTTAGCTTCTTATACTCGTTTTCATACTTCGAAAGTGGGAAGGTACCGTATAATAAGCTCATCAAACTACGGCCTTAAGAGTATTGTTAAACGGGTTATAGAATGTCGTATCATAATGCTTCAAAAACTCAATGCTGTCTCTTTTCGTTATACACCATATATACACCATATGTCCTTGAATGGCACTTGCATCGAAGAAGTCGAAAAGCTCTCAGTACTCGGTATGTTTGTCAACAACGATCTTCGTTGGAATCCTAACATTCTCGAGACCGCCAAAATGCTGCTAAATGCTTAGGGTTTTCCTCTATGAATGAAAGAAATTTTTCACCCCCTCTTATCAGGCTAGAATTTATGTTGTGCATTCATTAAAAAACTCGAGATTTTTAGTAGACTTGACACTACGATCTTAGAGAAGACGGCAATGGTCTCACAATTCTGTCTGTCTGTTTATTCGACAACAGCCTAAACGGCTCAGCTAATTTTCTTTAATCTTAGTAGATAGAATTTTAAAATTTTCCGTTTTTTTTTTTTATTTTTGAAAATTCGAAATCTCAAAAACTGGTCCACTAATTAATGGCGACACTGAGTTTGGTCATATTATTAAACTGGTGCTTCTCTGGTGGTTTTAATAGTTGAATGTGCTACTGTATTGACATTTAAAACTCCATTTTTTGTACAATAAAACTTAAATGAAATGAAAACGTTAAATATCAACTCGATCAATTATATTTCGTAAGATATGCGTGAGCGACTTTTAGTAGGAACGGTTTTCGGTAAACGTGTAATTCTGGTGTTTAATTTTAGCCAGTTTTTAATTACGTGTGGTAAACAGATAACCTAATACAACTTCTACTTTCCGAATTAGTGCAGTAGTTAAGTTTTTAGTTGAGTTAACACAAACGAGTGTGGTTTCTTACAATAATTCTCTGTATTAATCTTTTCATTAAACTTCCGCATGAATTGTTTATGCAGATCCAGTGGTAGCACGAACAAGTTTATGCAATATGGTGAATTTGAGATTGTAGACACATACGACATCACAATTTATTTCTTTTCTTCTTAATTGGCTTTAAAGGAAACTACTTAAAAGCCTTTCTTTGTATAGGAAATGCCAAGGAAATTTACTCTCTTTGATTTCAGTTTTATTGCGCTAGGATAATAAATATTAAACCAAAGTTTGAAAATTTGTTGGGAAATAAAATGCATGATAAAATTTCGCTGAAATTTTTATATCAAATAGCAATAAAAAACTTAGTCTTATTAATAGCAATTCATAAAGGAGAAAGCTTGACAATACCTTGAAAGAAATCAGTGTAGACTTTGATAATGAAAATAGTCGATATTTTTGAATGGGTTCAGGTTTTTTAATACGTAGTAAGTACGATCATCAAATTTTTACTTACGACATTTAAAAGGTGACAAAAATAAATCACCCTATCAGAAGATGTTATAGTTTTTGGAAATGGTGTAGTTAGTCAATAATATTTGACATTTGGGAACTAGACAGCTGGACACAAGAGTAAAAATGGAAAACCTGTGTCGATTTTTTTTACTTAATATTAGCAGCGTGAATTTCGATTTCCTAATCATGTCGCACCAACTTGGCAATTATTCTGGCGCTTAGCTAATAAACTCCAACAGGCTGGAACCACAGGAGACCATTCCGGCCGAGAATATTACGGCTGTGACTGCCGATGTTGAAGTTGTTGAAAAGAAGTGGTCCAAGATGACTACCTTGAAGAACTCCAGATATTACCTCTATGGTATAATTTCCTACTTCTACACGCACTCTGTCATGAAGGTATGTGGACATCCATCTTAGAAACACTCTATGAATACCAAAAACTTGAGAAACACCTTATCTTTATAATAAGCTGTATGAAAAACTTTAACAAAAATGTGTATATACTATAATCCTGGTAGTCAGGTTCAATTCTTGATATTTTTACAGTAGGAATCTGGCATAAATCCATGTTGTTCAAATATATATTATTATTAAAATACAGGTGATATTTTACTTTAAGTAAAAATAGTTTGGAAATTGCAGACATCTTATATAGATATGACACGATAAGTAGTTATCAAATTTTCTGAACCTGTTTTGTTAACAGGATTTCCATATGAAAATTTTCATTGATGCAGGATGAATTAGTCTAGTAGAAAGGGACTTATTCAAATAATCAGATGTAAGAAAACTAACGAGAATTAACATTGCTTCAGATCAAAAGAATGTCACTGGGACCAGAGTTTAAGCTGGATTTCAATTTTGAGATGCCATTTAGGATGGAAAATTGAACTCCATATTCTCCTCCAGAACACCGGACAGGTTTTTGTTATTAAAAAAAGTGCTAAAAGTCTTTGCATCACAAGAAATGACGATTGTAATTTTAAGTACATATTATTTATGTAAATATTTGTTTAGAAAATCATACTACATTCGAAACTGGCATTAAATCTTTCTGTTAGCTAGGGATTTTTTTTTTAAATGCTTAATTTTACTATATTTTTAATAGACAAAGCAGTTTTAAAAGATTTCCAAGTTTTTTCTTTGGATTAGTCATATTGACTCCTAAAGTACCAGAACAAGTACGGTTGTTAGATCTTGGTTCAAACTTTTCTGTTGCATCACGCATCACGTTGGTTCAAGCCTTCAAAATGCATCCTGAATTAGACGTAAGGATTTTTTCAACTCTTGACCATATCTGAAAAAGTCTACAATCTCGATTTAGTCCCAATTTTTGGGGAGTATCACCAGAAAATTATCGGCGCATTAAAAGTACACGATAAACTCGGCATTCCCAACCAACCAACCTTCAGAAAGTCTTTTGAAACAACTGGCAAAGGTAATGAAATGGCTACCGATCAATGGTAGCCATTAAGCGGCAGTATATAAATTTGTCCCAGCTGATGGTATCGATCAAGCCAAATTGATAAAATCATCTCCAAATGCCAAAGTCGGCTTCAGTAAGGTCATGTCACAGCGATGGATCTTTGTGGATAGGGCTGTTAGTTTACCGTTGGTTAAGAGGAATGTTGAGAAAATTGAGAAAGTATTCATGCAAAACCTTAAACCCGTAGCAAGTGGAAACAGTAACCTTGAAGCCAACGTGTTCTTTGAATATAAGAAAGGATAACTCCGACAGGAAGTCACTGAGAAGGGTTATATCGTAAGCAAATGCCCTGAATTTTCAACGACCCTACCAAAGCTTGAAACTGATGTCACGGTCGAAATGCTCGCTTCCGGGTTATGGAAAGATCTGACCTGTATACAACTTTCAATCTTTGGGTGCTCCGCCAACACGAGGTCACCTGCATCCTCTACTCAAAAATCACACCGAATTCCGTCAGATCTTTCTTGAAATGGGTTTCTCTGAAATGTCCATAAGCAACTGGAACTTTGATGTTCTTTTCGAACCGCAGCAACTTCCGGCTCGTGATGTGCATAACACTTCTTCATTAACTATCCGACAAAGAGCTACAATTTCCTTCAGAAGAACATGCAGCATGTGAAAAAGGTCCATTCCGAGGGCGGTTATGATTCGCCGGGATACGGCTACGATTGAAAGATTGAAGAGGCGCAGAAGAACCTGCTGTGCACCCACACTGCCCGAGTTTCAACAAGTCGAGAGAGTTATTGCTGATGTTGTCCTCACTTTGGGTGATCTGATTGGAACTCTTTAGAAGTTCTTCAGCAAGTTGGGAATCACCAATTGGAATTTGGGCCAGATTATAATCCATACACCGAACTGAGAATGAAGATATACCTACTGTTTTCATCCAGTTTTGACAAGTGTAGCGAGGTCAGCAAACTCTGGAATTTTTCGACCAGAGATGTTACTTCCCAAGGGATTGCCTCAAAACGTGATTGTTATTGCTTTGGGTCTGTCGTTGGACCAACATGCCATGATTTAATATGGCATTAATTATATTCGTTTTCTAGTTGGGGCAATGGTCGATTTGAAGATGGTGAAAGAAAAACCATTTTGTCGGTTGGAGCATTGAATTTTTATTGATGCGACTTTAACCGATCGAAAAAATATCAACAAATTTTTAATAAGTTTCTTTTAAATATAAAATGGTAAGAACGTGGGCTGAGTCAGTTGATGCAATGTTTAGTTATCGAGTGCAATGAAATAAACTTTGTTAAAATAAAAAAAAAACATCAAAAGTTTTTGACACGTTTTTCAAATGTGATGGACCGAATTTAATTGCAAATTGAACTTGTAACTTACTATAAACAAAATCACTTTTTCAAACATTTTGCAATCTCAGCAGTTTTCCCTACTAGTATGATCCGGCAGCTGTCAAAGATACCAATGACATCCTGCTGTCAAAATACTCATCAAAGTTGGCTATTTCATCTGGACGATCATATCCCGTGAGTTGAATTCGATAATTGGGGGTTGGAAATGTTGGCCGGAGATTCGGATTTTGGCCAAAAAAATCATCTTTGCGGACAAGTCCTCACCGACAATGTCCACAAGCGAAATTTCCATAATCTACAAGTGATCGACCAAGCTTTAATGCCTCTACAAGCGTTGATTGTTTCATGCAGCTTATAGCATGGTGACATTATAGGAACTTATTTCTTTCGAAATGAGGAAGGAGACACTGTAACCGTCTATGGGCATAGAGCGATGTTAACCGGATTAATATGGCTAGATATCGACAACATCGATGTATCCACAAGCGCTATATATAAAAGCGACGCAATGCTCGATGTTGTGAAGGTGAAATTTGGCGACTGGGTCACGTCAAGATGAGCGTTTATCAATTGACCGCCGCGATTATTCGACTTGATACCACTCGATTAATTTCTTTGGGGCTACATCAAGTCCTTAGTGTACGGGTACAAGTCAAGTACTTTGGACGAGCTGTTTTTAGCCGATATAATTCCGCGAGTCATCAAAAACTGTTCCGACCGCTTGAAGCACTGCTAGTAAAGTCGAAGCGGTCATTTCAATGATGTGCTGTTCCATACATAATGGCATAAATGGAGTTTGAAAATAAAGCCGGAATCAATTTTATTTCTCACAAACCGTTGTTGTTCTATCTAAATTTTCTTACACTCCTATTACGATTGTCAATTATCAATCGCCAATTGATAAACATGATAATTTGATATTTAGCTACCCAATTGATAAATTTTTTGGTCATTGACGCAAACCATTGTGAATTGGAAGAAAATTGAAATTATCAATGAGTAGTTTATTACATTGAGTTTTGAAACGACAAATTTCAATATTTATCAGTTATCAAATGATGATTGAGAAGGGAGCGTATCGGAATCCCGCTTTTTGAAATCCCGCTTTTCAAAAATCCCGAAAAAAAAGTTTTAAAATTCCGTCTGCTAAAACACTGCTTTTTTAAATTCCGTCTTCTAAAATCCCGCTTGCGATCTATTATAATCCCGCTTTTTAAAATCCCGCCAAATCCCACTAATCCCGTTTTTTAGAATACGTACCTAAAACTTATTGATTTGATGTTGGTTATCTCCCGGATTCTTTAAATGCACCTAGCCCAAATCCTATAGTGTGTCCAAGCAGGGGGGTTGCATACCTCACTACTTACACATCGTAATAAGAAAGGGGATTATAAAAAACGGGATTATAAGAGACGGGATTTTCAAAATCAGGATTTTAAAAAGCGGGATTATAAAAAGCGAGATTTTAAAAAAGCGGGATTATAAAAAGCGGGATAACGTACCCAACCCGATTGATAATCATAATAAGGGTTCTATTGTTATTATCTGGTCACCCTATGTCACCCGGTTGGTAACGCTGCAGTCTTTTTTATGAGGATACTTCGTCTGATCACCTTACCCTGTCTCTTACGAAAATGATAAATAATTGTATTTCCCATCACTCAAGATTTCAAAATGGCGGCAGAATCTACCCATTCCAATCAATTCGACTTTCCTACAAAACTTTATTCAGATGAGCCCCATATGACTCACTTGCCTGCACCCACTAAGTTCATTAGCCCTACCTGACCTATTTCCGCGCGCAAAATTTATGTCAGTAAGAGGAAACGCCCGACCTACGCCAGATGGGAATAATTTTCCATTCTCTCTCTTCTCACATTAATATAAACAGCAAATGCTTCCATATCTATCTCTGTACGCTTAAGTGTCTACATAATGTGACTAACACTTAAGCACGTTGTTCTAAAACACCACAATCCCACCCATCGCTGGCCAACACCCCCTCCAATATAAATGTCTATATGCAATTCCCCATTGTTACCGGGTGACTTTGTTTTAATTTCCTCGCTTTTTCCCCGACCATTGCTTAATGGAAATTCATTGTTTGACACTACTGAAGGAAATGAAGAACTAAATACCCACCGACCGCGCATAAAATGCAGGAGAAGGGTTCAGTTTGGGTATTAGGGTTGGGAAAGATGATAAAGTGTCACAACAAATAAAAATAAAATTGAAAGCTTAGGAAAATGCAAAAACAAAGGGCAAAAGTGAAAAGTGGGTGAAAAAGGTATTTTTTTTGTTTTTTATTTTACTATTTTTCTTCTCTCGTTCGCTTTTTCTTTTTTTGTTCTTTAAGTATAGGTATGTCGCCGATGCATTTGGAGAGGAAGAGACGATATACGAACACGACACCTCTTTGAAAAGGAGGAAGGTTTGAGTCCCCGATTGAAAACTATTCAATGAAAATGTATTCTCGTCGTTGTTTATTCTATAAATGAAGAACTAGCGCAGCAAACAAATGCGATAAAAATATCTCAAGGGTTAGACACGACACTTTTGATTGAACTGCATTTTTATGAAAACAAAAGACTTGTCAAGCAGCACAAGCTATTGAGTCAGAAAGGTTCAGGGTAAATATAGGATTTATAAGTGCTTTTATGATTTCAGACTATTTATACTTCCTATAGTTTTTGATGGAAAAGGACACACACATTTTGGTGCAGCTAGTTCGTCTGATCCTTGATAGACGATTTAAACAGGTGAAATCATTTATTCTAGAATAAACTATTTGTTTTTTGGAGTTCTGTCTTTGTTTTGAGTTTAAGATAATATGCCTATTCAAATGTCAGAATGGGTGATTCTCTGATTCACAATATTCTGATTTGCTGAATTAAATTGAAATTAAATAATCGTCGGTGTAGTTGAAGAATTGATTTTTGAATTTAGGAATGTTCCCGCTCAGTCGCCATCTTTTTTCTTTAAGTTTGATGGCACATGATGATGGCGTGTGAAAGTGACATTAGTCGCGTTTCATTTAAAACAGTCGGCCTTTTCTGTTTTAGCCATTATACTTTGAGAGTGAAATTTTTATTCGAAACAAGTGTGTTACTATAAAAATATGTCAGCACCGGGGTAGTGCCGTGCAAGCGTGTAATGACATTTGCTTTTGATTTTGTATAAATACTTCTTAAATGTTCTCGAAACTTGTTTTTTTCATAAGCATCGAAAAATTTGGATAGTAACTTGGGGGAGAGTACGATAACTTGGCCGCCAAGATTTGATAACGGGTTTTTGTAGGGGGGTCAAAAATAAGCACTTTTTACTATGGGAGGGGGGGGTCTATCTCCCACCGTTTAGGAGGTAGGGGTACTTTTAGAAAAAATGGTTTAAATTGAAAAAAAAAAATATTAAAAAACAACGGCAATACCTACAATAAAGTGCTATACTGCGTTTGAAAGCCAAAAGATTGTTCTATAATCCTGCATTTAAATTTTATTACTCATATCAATAGTTTTTGAGAAATTCGCATTTAAAGTCCAAATTTTGATAAAATAACGTGAAAAAAAAAGTTTAGACCGATTGTTTTCAAAATTTTGAAATGAAATTGTAAATTAACTTATATGTGATCCATGTATCTATCAGTTCCTAATCGAACACAAAAAACCGCATGGTTCTATGTCTTCTAGTTTTTGAGAAAATCGAAAATTACCAAAACTACTTTTTTTGATTTTTGGTGGTGACGGTGATTCCATTTTAAGGATTAATGTTAATAAACATAATGAATCTTTGTTAGTTCAGTACCGCAATTCATTTAGCGTTACCCAGAATGCACCATGAGGAGGTAGAATTGCATCTGGGTCAGTTATTTTGTCAGTTAGTCAGGAGTTAGTCAGTCATAGTTAGTTAAAAAAGGTCAAAATGTATTAAAAAGGTTTTAAGATTAAGATTTTAATAAAGCCATCGTCCGTACTATAACTGTCGAGTTCGTTGAGTTACTCTTTTATCGTGGGAAGCCGAGGATGTTTTGGCGGTGAAACACTTTCTAAATTTTCGCTCTGAAGGGTGGGAGGATCGATGTCTTTTAACTGTAAACCCTCACATATATCACCATCGGTATAACAAGGGTAAACTTTTTTTACATCTGATAAAAACTCTATTATTTGCGAACCCCAGTCGTCCTTATATTTCCTTTCTAGGCAGTATTTTCGATAGAAAAATAGTGCCATGTATTGGTGAACATGGTCAGAAGTTTGTTTTGGTTTTCAAGATCGTTTATTGTATTTTATATTATATGTATTTAGTGGACATTGGATAAATAGAATAAATTTGAATTTTTTTAAATACAGATTCTGTGAATGCAAAAGAAACTTTGCATGCACCCAACCTCGCACCTACCCCAAATCCTATAGTGTGCCCAAGCAGGGGGGTTGCAGGGGGGCAGCATGCCCCCCCATACATACTTTACTGTTTATATATTGTAATGTTGGAAGCTAGCACTGATTTATTTATGTAAGGAAGCAAAAATTATCAAACATTTTGTAGAAAAGTAGTTTTAGTTATTTTCGATTTTCTCAAAAACCAGAAGACATAGAACCATGCGGTTTTTTGTGTTCGATTAAGAACTGATAGATACATGAAACACATATAAGCTAATTTACAATTTCATTTCACAATTTTGAAAACAACCGGTCTAAACTTTTTTTTCACGTTTTTTTTTATCAAAATTTGGACTTTAAATGCGAATTTCTCAAAAACTATTGATATGAGTAATAAAATTTAAATGCAGGATTATAGAACAATCTTCTGGCTTTCAAACGCAGTACAGCACTTTATTGTAGGTGTTGCCGTTGTTTTTTAATATTTTTTTTTTCAATTTAAACCATTTTTTCTAAAAGTGCCCCTACCTCCTAAACGGGGGGAGATAGACCCCCCCCTCCCATAGTAAAAAGTGCTTATTTTTGACCCCTCTACAAAAATCCGTCATCAAATCTTGGCGGCCAAGTTATCGTACTCGTGCCGTAACTTGACTTCTAACGAATTCGATGCGCTGTCCGACTCTATCCAAGGAATTGTTTTTCATTTTTCGCTCATTTAAATCGTGGTTTGGGGCGATTTCAATGTACACAATTCTTCGTGGATGCGCTATTTTTGTCAGACAACACCCGAAGCAAGGTATGCCGAGATTTTTTCTGAGTTAAACATCGAATCGAATTTCTGACGTTGCGTGAACTCTAGACTTGTCAATTACTTCTGACCCTGACAAATACATTATAAATGTATTATCACCCCTAAATACATCAGATTATTGTGTTATATCTGCAAATTTCTCGTGTCGACAAAACCCAAATAGAGACATAATTCCTAAGAGAACCATTTAGCAATGCGACAGAGCCAACTGGGACGGTCTCTAAGATTTCTTCAGCAACTTTAGGAACAGTCCAGATATGCTAACAAATTTAATTCTATTCGAAATGCGAAATTTTATCCCAAATAGTGTAATCTATTACACCGAAAGATTCAAGCTGCAGAGAGGTCATTAGGGTCAGAGAAGTAAGTTTCTGATGTTATAATATCAACCCAAGTGAAGAATTCCGGAATAAATTCACAAAACCTAGAGAGACCCGTAATTATCATATTCGACGAACTAATTTTTTGCATGAACAACAATTAAATGTAGTAAGCGTTCTTGGTCATTTACTCTTCGTGGCTGCGGTATTCTGGCAAGACAACACCCAAAGGAAGGTATGTCAAGATTTTTGATGAGTTAAATGACCTGACTCAGCTTGTTGACGAGCCAACTTGGATTCCTGACGTTGCAGGTCAATCCGCCAAGACTTTAGACTTGTTCCTCACCTCTGACCCTGATATATACACCATAAGTGTATTATCACCTCTAGGCACATCGGATCATTGTGTCATATCTGCCAATTTCTCGTATCATTAATCCCCAGTTAAAACCGAGAGAAAGCCAATGATTGCATCAGTGCAGATATGGTCTATCCAACCTAAAGAGAGCTCATGGTTTGATTCGAGCTGTAAAGAGGCTATGAGGGTTAAAGAATTAAGTTTCCGTAGTTTTAAAGCCAATCCTACTGAGGAAAACTGGAATATGTACAAACAAGCTAGGGAGACCTGTAACGTTCATATCCGATTTCTAAATGACCAAAAATTACCGCATTAAATACTATTGTATATCCTAAAGGTAGTAAAAATTGCTAGTCATTTGTAAAAAACGTACGAAACACTACGAAGTCCGCAGTTCCAAAGCTCGTCTTCAATGACACTTCTGTTGTAAGATCGATAGATAAATCCTATTTGCTTGCAGCACAGTTTCCTGTTAATTCGATGCTACCAGTGAGTGACATGACTCCTCCTGTGCTTGATATTGTAAACGAATTTATGGGACGAACCTTCTTTCGCGCTCGTGCAGTTGCTAGAGTACTAAAAAATCTTGACATTCACAACTTCGCTGGATTGGATAGTATCCCTCCAATTGTTCTGAAGAGGTGTTCTTCAACACTGGCATTGCGTTAGCTTTTCCATCTGTTCTGCTCTTTCCAAATGAATGGAACACAACATTTGTTCAGCCTGTCCCATAAAAAAGGGGAATCCTCCTTCTCTTTAAACTATCGTCCAATTATACTCATGTCCATTGCACTTATGTCCCTTGTCAATTATGTAAATTTTCAGCTTAAGAAATATTTAAAAGAACGAAATCTTATCAATAAAAGGCAGTATGGTTTTCGAGGTAATAGGTCCACTGGTGGTCTGATGATATATCTCACCGAACAGTGGAACAAATCTTTACATAGTTTTGGAAAAGTAAGATTATTGCACTTGATATTTCAAAAGCATTTGATTGAGTTTGGCTTCAAGTTCTCATCAAAAATGCATTTGAAACAACCATGCGAACCACTCAATACAAGTTGTGTTGGACGGTTTTAAGTTTAAAGTTCATAAAACAAATGCTGGTGTGCCACAGGGCTCCATTTTGTATACGACTGTCTTTCTATTATGCATCAATGATCTTTTGTCTGAAACACAGCACTCACAGCTTCTCATATTTGTTTTGAGATGCATGTCTCTTCGATGTATATTTGGAGCGGCAGCGTATGATAAGCTGATTAAATTCTGATACGATAGCATTGGCAAATCGGGAACGATAAACTGCGTAGAATTTAATGCTTCAATGCTCAATGCTGTCTCCTGTCGTTAAAGCGGAACCTATTCTTTATTCTGCTACTCATGAGCAGGACTTGCATTGAGGGAACCGAACACACCTTGTTTGGAATGACCATATATTCGACGGCGCCAAAAACTTCTGCTGCATAGTGCTTAGTTTTTCTTTGACGATGCGATAAAGTTTTCGCCCTTTCTATTGGTCAAAAGGTTCAATATAATTCTCATATTTGGACAGGTGCTCCAATAATCCACCGACTCTCTTGGATTGAATCTAAAAAAAAGAGCTTTAAAAATTAACTATTTAAACTATTCCCTCTCGCTTAAGGGAATGCCCTTAATCCCAAGTTTACCCTTAAGCATAACTTTGGACGTATCTACTATTTAATTCAGAGCTTCTTTCTTAAGTCGCACAAGAATGTAAAATGTTTTACCCGGCTCAATATTCCCCTCCAATTGCGATATTCAGACATTCAAAACCAATGTGCATGGGTATCTCCTTTTAATTCCTTTCCAACTATCCTAAGCACTCGCACTGTGCTACAACTTATTAAGTGTAGTCAAAATCACTTTAGTGCGTGCAAAATATAAAAAGATACAGCGATTTGCATATTGGCTTACAAATACTCGTAGGAATGGTTAGAAAACAAAACAGCTGTATCGCACAATTCAAGATCCTAAAAAATAATAATTCCGAAATGGGGAACGCTCAAATGAACGAGATAGCATTTGTAGATTAAGAAGAAATAACACCTTCATGAGCTTATGTTCTAAACGTTAAGTGAAATTTTTAAAATTTTAAACATCACCTAATGTGACTTTAAATTAAAGTAAATAAAATTATTTTTTAATATTTCATAGTTTGGTACCTTTTAAGGATTTCCTATATATTTCAAAATATCTTGAATCCTTCAATGACAACACTTGCTCTTGCTTGCCCCTTTTATCAACAAACTAGTATTTTTTATAATTATTAGTAGCATAATAGCTACATTGTTCATAATGTTTGTTGCTGTGTATCATTTGTGTATAAAGGTGATAGAAAGACTTCGAAACGTCCAATTTTCCATAATTCTGGCTCAATTTGACAAATGGCATTTATGATGTTTGCTTCCAGGGTAGTGGTGGTTTGTGGTTAATTGAGACAGTCCTGTGACTTAAGAAAAACCCCACAAGAAGAAGTCTAACTTGGTCAAATTGCACCAGATCGGTGGCCAATTTACATTGATTCTGCGTGATATAACCATTCTAAGAAATCGCTCGTGAAAAATGTGCTGTGTGGCATGAAGCGCAATGCCGCAATCTTGTTGAAACTGTCCATATCATCCAATTCTCTCGCCATCTACGGTGATGGTCTGGCCAACTTCGTTCTCAACGAAACAGCTACCGATGATGCCATCAGCTTAAAATCTACGCCAAACAGTGACTTTCTCAGGATGCACTGCAATTTGGTGGATTCTGTTTGGACTGTGGTCGCCCAAAATAGGACAATTTTGTTAAGTGACGAACTTATTCCTGGTCGTTGAATATAATTTTTCGACCGAAATTGGGGTAACAAAAAAAAACTTTCAGAAAACAATTCAATCCTTTACACAGGTTGTTGAACTCTATTGAACTCTATGTTGATTTGGCACGACAGATGTAATAAATGACAGCCAATTTGACATACATATGTAGCTTCATCGCTATTGCTGCAATCACCTAGCAAAGTTCTGAGTTCCCTATTGCAAGTCCCTAAAATATCTATTGTTTATTTGGAAGCTTCAATTTTGGGTTATACGAAACGCTTGTTATATGTTAAACGAGATTTAAATAATTTAAAAATTGATACTCAGGTATGTGTATTGAAGAGAATATGTACTCGTATTTAAGTATCTTTCAAGTGACTCCTATTTTATTAATTTTATCAATTTTTGTGTTTATGCTTAAATTCCAAAAAAAACTGGCGCACCTTTGTTCTGAAATTGAATTCTGTTTGAATGTTCTTATCGGCACGAATACAATAGGTTCATGTCATGAGTGCTTGTAGTGCCTTGAATAATATTGTCATTATTCATCTTCGCTGTAACTTGGAACCATTAAGAATCACAACCCCCTGCTATCTCCTTCTTCCAAACACCACTTGGAAAACCAGTCGGTTAAGAGTTGTTAATCAATAGTTTTCGCTTGAACTTGTAGGCTTATCGCTAGCTATATGGCAGATCTCTTAGACGTGTCAGTAGGGTGGAGGATTATTCTAAATTTCTTTCATTTTATCAATTTATTTTTATTTAAACTGTTTTATATCGAATTCTAAATGTATTTAGTTACTTTTAAGAATTCATTGGTTTCAGAAGTACTAGTATCTACTTCTTGGTTAGTCCATTGGACTCGACAACAAAATTTAGGCCCACTTCATTCCTGTCGACTAAACGCAATGGTTGACAATGCAAGTCACTAAACTTTGGTTCTTCATGAGCTGATTATTTATTTAGTCGCTAATTCATTAATTTTTTTTACACAAATTCGTGAAACAAACTGCAATGAGGCAACTTATCCTCTGACAAAATTATTAATTCTGATCCTTTCTTAATTTATTTCAACTTAAGTTTAAAACGCAACTGCAATGATGCCATTACTGCTGTGTTACGTAAAATGTCAACTAATTTTACTTGTATATTAAAAATTTTGAAATTTAAAACTAGGAGGCATAAAGACCTAATTCAAAACGTCCGAAAAAAAGATCAACAAATATCGCACACAAGCTTCAGAGAAAACTCAAGTTAAGAGCCTTATTTTTTTTTTTTTTTTTTGCAATTGAAAGATCCAATTTTATGAACGGTGAATGTTAGACTTAATAAGATTCATTTTCATAACAAATTACCATAGCTGGGCATTAACTCGTTAATCCGTTAATCGTTAATTAACGAAGTTAAAATTTTGATTAACGGATTAACTTTTAAGTTAACTTTTAAAAATGTTAACGGACACGTTAAATCCGTTAATCCACGTTAAGTCCGTTAATCGTTAATCCAATGCCTATACTATTTACCGCGCGGCGCGAAAAACAGGTTCACACAAGTATGAGACAAGTGCCGTGCGGCGCGTGCCGCGGGTTAAACAAAACCAGCTAAGTACGTATTATATATACAGTGGGTCACAGCTTATTTGACCCACACCTTATATTTACATTTAATCGAGTATGGCTCCTTAACAATAAAAGTTATTTGGAAAGTACAAACACAGAAAGGTTTATTAAGTTTTTAACTTGAACATGAAATTTGAATCAATTAATTTTATTTTAAAACATCATGTTTAACTTAAAAAAAAAAAGAAATAATTACATTTTCTAGTACTACAGCTTATTTGACCCACTGTGTTTAGAGATCGCCTGCCTTAGAAAAAATATCGAGATAACGGTGGTTTTTGCTTCTTTCTCTTATTTGTTCTATATTCAAATAGAATTATCAGTTTTAGTAATTTTTCGCAAAAGCAATACGTGTTACGAAGATGGGAAAACGAACAACAGTTGAACAGCGTGAAATAGTGCTTCATCATCATAAAAATGGACTTTCTCGGCGAAAAATAGCCGAAATTGTTAACATACCAGATGGCACGGTCAAAGCTATTATCCACCGTTTTGTATTCGAGAATCGAATTGAAAATAAAGGAAGAAAACCTCGGAACAAAATATTTAGTGCATCGGATGAACGATATATTGAGCGAAGTGTAAAGCAAAATCCAAAGCTATCGGCACCAAAACTGCCTAGTGAGATGGCGAATACCCATGGAAAACCTTGTTGCCCCGAAACCATTCGCCGGATCCTTAGAGATTATGATTTGCATAGAAGAGTAGCACGCAAGAAACCTTTTATCAAAACAAAAAATCGACTTAGCCGTTTTCACTTTGCAAAGGAGCATATAACAAAGGATTCCACGTTCTGGAAGAGTGTTATATTCGCGGATGAATCCAAATTTAATATATTTGGATCCGACGGGCGGTCTTATGTGTGGCGAAAACCGAATACAGAGCTTCAAGATAAAAACTTAAGAGCAACAGTGAAGCATGGAGGAGGGCATGACATGGTATGGGCCTGCATGTCTGCAGCTGGAGTCGACAAAAAAAACTGGTGGATTCTTATAAAAATCGGCTTAAGGCAGTTATAAAACAAAAGGGAGGACATACCAAATACTAAAATTATGCAAAATGTGTCTTTGTATTAATAAATAATAATAATTTTACTCGATTTTTAAAATGGGTCAATTAAGCTGTGACCCTAAAATATTGATTTTAATTTGTTTTTGTTATTTTGTTTTCTAATTTTAATTAAAAATAAATAAATGAAGTTGTTATGTTTTAGTTAAAAACTTAATTAACATTTCCGCGTTTTTATTTTGTTGATTACATACTTGCTTCGTTGAAGAAATATTCTCTTTTAAAGTTTTGAGTAAAGTGTGGGTCAAATAAGCTGTGATCCACTGTAGATATATAAAATTGTTCGATTTTGACAGAAAAAAAGTTTTTCGAGTTAATCAACTGCGTTTTCGATATTGTTGTTTAACCAGTTGATGAACGAGTTGATACCTTCGTACACTTAACCAAGGAACCAAGGATCACTCGTTCGGGAACACGTTGAACGCACCACGATAAACAAAAAACTCAAACGTCAAACATGAAATAATTTTGACTTCAGTTCGGTACATACATTTATTGTTTGTTTTTATGAGTATGATTTCCTCTAAGAAAAAAAAAAGTGGCTGCCGCATTAATAATATTAGAAAATGAACTACAAAGGAAGAAAAACAGAAACAGCCAAGACGATTCTGGGTAGATGATTTTTTTTTAAGTCACGAAGAAAATTGTTTTTTCAATGAAAAATATGAGAAATTAAACCGGTGCTTAGAGAAAAAAAAAATATAAAAAATGCAATTTTTATCACATGTTAACGGATTAACGATTAACGTTAACTTGCGTTAATTCTTCCAAAATTTAACGCTTTGACGTTTAAAGAAGCTAACTTTTTTAGTAGCGGATTAACGATTAACGAAGTTAACTGTTTGATTAACGGTGCCCAGCTATGCAAATTACAGTATTCCGCAGTTTAAGCAGTCTATCATTGAATTCGTTCACAATTCGTCTTTAAGGAAACCCCAATTTTTTAAATGAGCATTTAATGCAAGTCTTCCTTAAAACTAGCTTCACAATTTTAAATCTTTATTTCAATAACAGAGGTATGCCTTCGTACCACTACGTTCCATAATCCAATGTTACATCATTATGCTGCACTTATCACCTTATTCAATATTGTACGATTTTGAAGAAATTCATTTCTAGATCTATACAAGGTTGATTGCTCCAAAATCACACATCAAAGTTAATTAAAACTCCATAACATATGTACATAGGTATCCCAATACACAATGTGTTCAAATTTAATCAATATAATAAGTCAAATTCCACACTTCAATCTCATAAGCTTGATGTGTCTGATGACGCTACGTCTAACAATGACCGACGTGTTGGCGATCGCGCACTCAAGACAATCATAAGCGCTGACTCTTAAGCCAATACTCATGTCGTCATGTTTCTCATGCGTTTTTACCTCAGAAAAATAAAAGAAAGCTTCACTTTGTATTTATAGCCTGGGAATTAGCGTTGCAATCTTAGCTATTGCAAACCTCAGCAAACTGCTTTGTATATCAAACTGAAGATTCGAAAAAATTTTCTTTGGACCATTTCAAGATTTATGTTTTCAAATAAAGTAATACTCGTCTAGCTATGAATGTACATCAGTTTACCCTTGAGGCTAACTTCGGACGCAATGTCAAATATAGAGGTTCTTTCTTTAGGCACATTGTGGAATACTTTGCCCTTTTCGATTTTATCTCCTCATTGTTATCTACAAAGCTCCTAAAACCAATGTGCATCGACATCGTCTATTAAATTCTCTCCAATTTTTTTCAAACGCTCGCACTGTATTACGCAATAACATTATAATGCCAGTCATAAGCCCTTGAATGTGTCCAAATTATAAAAATAAAATGCACGAACTTGCTCTTATGTAAAATTTAAAAAAAAATATAAATGAATAATATTAGAGAAAAATGTTCATAACCATAAAATTATTTTTAATTTTTACTTAAAAAAATAAGTTTTAAAACATTTTTAAGAAAAAATTTGGAAGGCCAACTTTAAATTGTTATTATTGTTCAAATACAAATTAATTTTAAAAATTTTTTTTTTAAGTTTTGAAATGCAATGTTTTTCAAACATTTAAGAAGCTTCTCTATTATAAAGATTTCATTAATATCAGTTATTTTGATAATGAGAAATTCGAAAAAATGGTTCTATGGTAGGTACAGTCATCAATGTCTTAATTTCATTTTTTGATTGAATTATAGATCTTAAAAATTAATCGAAAGAATTTTTTTTTTAATTGTAGGTGCCATTTTCGAGAAGAATACGATTTGGAAAATTATTTTTTAATATTTGTATGATTGGTAGCCATATTTTAAGATAAAATACAATTTTTTATAACGTCTTGTAGATTGTATTAAGATACTTTTAATTGTCAAGTTTAAATAATCGAGCAAGGGGTTTTCAAAAAATTGCGATTTTAAAATGAAAATTTAATTTTTTTTTTAAATCCAAACAAAAATATTATTTTCAAATATAAATACACAGTATTTTTGGAAACCTTTGGCATACAAAAAATAATTAAAATCGGTTGTGCCGTTTTTGAAAAAAATCAAAAACAAAAAAAAATCTAAGAAAGATTCCATTAATAAGTTCCATTTCTTTGAACATTACCTAGCTTTACTCAAAGAAATTTTCTTTTTAAATCTGTGTAATATTTTTTTCGAAAAAAATTATTTTATAAAAATTCGTATGGCAGGTACCGCTATTTTTATTCTTAAAAAAAGAAATTGTGTGGGGAAATTTAAAATAGTTATCTACCAAGTATAAAAAAAATCAACTGAGCCGTTTAGGCTATGTCAAGTCTGATCCTCCCCCTTTAACTATCGTCCACTTCAACATACGTCCCTTCTTTACAAGGCTATGGAAACGCTGATCAATTTTCAGCTTAAAAAATATATTGAAGAACGAAAGCTTCTTAATGACCGAGAGTTTGGCTTCGGAGCAATAGGTACACTAGTGATCTGATGGTATATCTCACCGAACAGTGGAAGATATTTTGAAGATAGTAAGAATATTGCACTTGATATTTCAAAGCCATTTTAAAGAGTTTGTCGTCAGCCTCTTTTTTCGAAAATGCGTGAATTTGTTATCGATGAATCTCTTCTTCATTGGATTAGAAATTACCTTTCGGACCGTTCACTACAAGCAGTTTTAGACGGTTTCAAATCTGACATCCACAAAATAAACGCTGGTGTGCCCCAGGGCTCCGTTTTGTCTCCGACACTCTTCCTTGTGTTCATAAATGATCTTTTGTCTGAAACTTCTAATCCACTAAATTGATTTGCTGACGACAGTACTCTCAGCTTCTCATATTCGTTTCCAGATCCACATCCTTGCCTTTCGGATGTGGGACTTCCAACGGCAGGGTATGATAAGCTTATTAAATCTGATCTTGACAGCGTTGTCCAATGGGGAATCAAAAACTTTGTAGAATTCAATGCTTCGAAAACTCAATGCTGTTTACTGTCGCTAAAGATTAACCCTCCTCCAATACCATTTTCTTTGAATGGTACTTGCATCGAGGAGACCGAACAGCTTTAAGTTCTAGGTATGTGCATAACAGACCATCTTTTAGGGAGTCTTCCCATTGGAAAATAGTGACAACCAAGTTCACTCTTTATATCGAGATTATTTAAGCATTGTAAGTGATTGGTTATCGAAAACTGCTACTAAAGCCTTTTATAGGGTTCTCTCACGGAAGTATTTGGCAACAAAAACATGAAATTTAAAAATGCCGTTGGAATCATGATTTAATATACTGAACATCTTTATCTATTAAATGCATCTTCACTAGCGCTCAGCAAACTTCAAAATACAACACTACCTATCAGACTATTAGGCAGTAACCTAAGTCTCATTTAAGTACTACAGCTACTAAATCGGCATTTAAATCCGCCCACAACATCTTCATTTTTGCTTCCCATCTCTCAAAAACAAATTCATCTTGTTTACTCTTCATGATTATCGTTTTAATAAAATGTTGCAAACTATCAATTTTATATGCCATAACCCTAACTATTGCAATCGTTGCCATGATCATGTGGTTTGCAGATCTATTAAGTCTGCAAAACTGTGGTAGCGCTCGCGTAAGTTCACCACATTGCAGAGGGAAACGAAGCAAAAGAAAAAGCTTTTATTTTCCTCCCTCCCAATTTTGGATGTGTGTCTCAAAGAAAGGTGTCTATCTGTATCTGAAGCGCCATAGTGAACGCTGCTCTTCCGTCCGTCCAAACGGACCATAGACCGTAACGGTGCAGTAGTATTGCCAAAGTTGGTACTAAGCTATAGCCACTAGTTGGCTTTAAGCATTGAGTTTTATGCCATGGTCTGTCCGTGCGTCGTCTTCGTCACCTATCTGATATAGGTGGTTCGTAGATTGAGTATCGAATCGAAAGTTTAGTACTTCACATAATGTGGCGCGGTGTAAATCGGTTGAAAGTGAAAAAGATATAAATATTTCCAATACAACTAACAAACATTCACACAAAACATGAAATTAAATTTAAATAATTGTGCAACAACAAAATAGATTATCTAAATATTTGTGAAGTTATTTGAAAAAAAAGAAAGAAAAATTATACAAGTTTTATTCTCATGCAAGTGGATTTATGTAATTGTGTCTCGAATAAAAAGTGTAAAAATGAATATTAAGAAACTACCGACGAATTGGAGAATACCAAGGATAACCTTATAAGCTCAAGGGATTCGATCTTTAATTCTTGAAATCCAAGGTAAGTTGTTGTGTTTTTTTCATCATCATCGACGAGTTGCATAGTTTTCATTTTCACTGTAAAGTGTGGGCATTTTTTACTCTAAACCAGATTGATTGGATTAGAAATTTTGTACACGCTTCCAACCAGTTTTGACTCTTATACATAAATTTGTCATTGCATCTGTTGGTGAAGTGACATTGATGGAAAGGCTGAAACCTATATGGTGTTGAAGGAAAAAAAATCGATCTTGCATGACAGAAAATACAAATATAAAACCAAGAGAATGTCTTTGAAATAGGAAATCGAGGGTTGAGACTGTCGCTACCATAAGCTGCATGGACGAAAAAAAAATATTTTAGGTTTAATGCATAGAAGCTGTGTCGCCTTATTTGTCAACTGGCATATACAAAAAATGTCCAATACCAAAAAGTTATACAAAATCATAAATTGTGCGCCAAGCCTTTCCAAATCGTGAGTTTACTCGTCGAGGAGCAAAATGGAGAAATCAGGATTTGTCGGATTGATCTCGTTTGACCGTATTACTCTCAAGCGGATTTGAATCTTTTGCGTTTTAGTTGGTCTTACAAAGTGATTGCTTGTTGGTAGTAGTTATACTTTGTTTTGGTTTTTTATTTACAAATATGTCACAGATATTAATCACATTTAATCGGACCCCACTCGTTGAACTTTGAACAGTGGACCTGTTCCTACATGGCGGAAAGAGGTTTTGGTGATCAAGATATTTCTCTAGCTGATTATTTATCAAGGCTTCCTTGACCTTAGGAAAGAATTTAATTTTTAAAGCTGCTATTTTGTGTCCACTCGGAAAGAGACCAGTAGAAGTGATAAACAATCTTCGCAACCCATTTTTGTATTTCGATATGTTTGAAAACCCTGGAAACCTTATGTTTTTTGAGACAATAAGAGTCACATGAAACCATTAACGATCTCAAGTTCCAAAGAAGTCGTAAAAATTGGTGGAAACATCGAATCAACAGCAAACCGTTTCTTAAGTTAATTGGATTTGTTTGATTAGTTCTTTACAAAATTGCTATTGGAAATGAGCGTTAGAAACGAGGATGAAATTTTTTAAAATTTTTACAAAAACCTTTGGGACATTGAAATGTGTCTGACTTAATTTTTCACCATGTGCAATTCGTTTAGTTGAATGTTACCGTCTTAAATTTTTCCAGCTTGTTTGTACTTATTAAAGTATTCCTCAGTGGGAAGGCATCGGAAACTTAATTTACGATTTAAGTTTAATGATTTTGGTCCAATTTATTACAAAGGTTTTATGTTTTGAAATATGTACGATGCATAGTGACTTGTTGTGGAAATAATAATTGTTGTGAGCGTCACAGTATAAAAAAATATCAAGAGAGTGGTCTGCAACGCTAAGAATTTGAATATAGCAGTCAGCAAGATGAGTAAGTTGTGAGTCAAAATTAAGTTAAATATTTTGTCTATCATAAATCCAAGATATCAACAACGTTCGAACCAGTCAATGTTCACGGTACTCATTCGAAGCTGCGTACATTGTTTGGAAGAAAACAAGATTTTCAACGTCTTGTAACCCAAATGGCTTGGGTTTTCAAACGGTTTACTTTTATCTTCCATTTAAATAGGTATTTTTCTATTGTAGAGGATGCATTTGCAACTTATGACAGACGTTCAACAAATCCTATGTTAAAATATTCGTGTCATCAGCAAACATTGCAATACTTACATTATTTACAAGTTTGGGTAAATCGGAGGCAAAGTTATTAAAGAGGGTCGGACTAGGTACTGTACCTTGAGGGATTCCATATATAATATTTTGTATGGAAGAATTAAAATATTGAACTTTTATTAAAAATTTCCTAGTAGCCTGCTTATAGAACTCAGTAAGCTTATAGACCTACAGCTTTTAAGATAGTATTTTGGTCTCCAGGCTTTGCAATTGGTAATACAAGAGCAGTTTGCTAGCAATCTGGAAAGCACGAGTAGCTCAATTTAAGACAAGCATTGAAAATTGAAGTAAGATACCGTAAGTCTGATATGGTACGATTTGTCATCGACAAGAATAATAGCAAATATCTTGCGGCGGCAATTTTCAATTTCTGAATGCCAAACCGCTATCATCTTACATTATAAGAAGGCATATGTTATTTACGATAAATTCAATGTGATTTCCGAAGCTAATTTTGATCTCATGAAATAACTCCAAGATTTGTTTTATTGAAACTTTTGAGAAAATGATTATTAATCTTATAGTCCAAAACAGTTTGTAGATCAAATGAACTTGCTCCTATGTAATAGACTAAGAATTTCAAAAATGAATGTTATTGGAGAAAAACTGTTCATAAGCATAAAAATTAATTTTTAAACGACTAAAACAACTTCTTTAGTAGTTGGAGGTAAAAATAGAATGCCATGTGATTCAAGCAAATATAGGTTCATGCAAGAACAAAAATTATAAGTCTTTGTAGTGGTTTCTTAAAAAATAAGCTTTTATATACAAAATTTTTAAAACATTTTTAAGAAAAAATTTGGTACGTCAATTTAAAGTTTTTATTATTGTTTGAATACAAATTAAATATTAAATAAAATATTGAGCCTTTTTCGAGATATTGAATTTTCAAAAAAAAAAAAAAAACAATTTTTTTTTTTTCAAAATTCAAAAAAATATTTTTCTTAAAATTTTAAAATGCAATGTTTTTTAAACTTTTAAGAAGCTTCTCTCTAAAAAATTTCATTAAAAGCCGTTATGCCGATAATGAGAAATTCAAAATTTAAAAAAATCGCTCTATGGTAGGTAGTACAATCAGTAATATCTTGTTTTCAAAATTTTTTTTATTAAATTATAGATCTTAAAAATTTAAGTAAAATTCTCGGAACCGTTTTCAAAAAACAATTTGAAATTTTTTTGAAAAATCCAAAACAATTTTTTTTTGAAAATTTGAATACACAATAATATTGAAACTGCTGGGGAGCCTTAACATAAAAAAAAATGACCAAAATGGGTGGCACCGTTTTAGAGAATATCAAAAACAAAAAAGAATGGTTCCGTAGGGGGTACCAAAAATAACCATTTTTTTTGGATTTTTTTTTCAACCATTACCTAGGTTTAACTAAAAGAAATTTTATGATTTTTTTTTTTTAAATCTGTGGGACAGTTTTTGAGACAAAAAAAAATATTTATAAAATTTCGAAAAAAATTCGTATGGCAGGTACCGTTATTTTTGGTCTTTAAAAATCAAATCAAAAAACATCCGGTGGGAAAAAATTAAAACCCATATCTACCAAGATTGAAGAAAATCGGCCGAGCCATTTAGCTGCAATCGAACGGACGACAGAATTGCGAGACCCACTTTTTTGATCTTCGCTTTCATCGTAATGTCAACTTTGATAAAAATCTCGAATTCGATTTTTTTTCCGAATGCATAACTTGCCTTATAGTACCTATAAGTCGCAAGTAAAAATAGTGAAGTTTTGGAGTGTTTAATCTTAAGTGATTTATTTCCCAACAAACGGAACCTGGAACCTTTCTGCAAAAGAACACAATCGGTTGTACTTTTTGCACATCTTAAACATTTTAAGTCATGTGGGAACGTGCGTATTGATATTCCGAGGAAATTAGGTAAATCGGTTATGAATACAAGAAACGACATCTGACCTAAGTGGATTCCCTCGGGAATACCAGATGAAACTTAGGAAAGCTTTGAGATATTCGAATCTATGTCCACGTAAGGACAAAATACCTATCTATCATCACGTTTTTTAGAACAAAATTATTAAAAATGATTAGGTTTGAAGAAGTTGATCTATCGGACAAAAAATCATGTTGGAAAACGAATATCGTTGCGTATCACAAACTATTTTTCGAATAACTTATAGATATTGCAGATACTTCGACGGAGTGGACGATAGTTTGAAATACCTATCCTTGGGCACACTATAGGACTTGGGGTAGGTGCGAGGTTGGGTGTATGCAAAGTTTCTTTAGCATTCAAAGAATCTGGAAAATAACCAACATAAAACAAATAAGTTTTTGTTGTTGGAAATTCATTCCCACTTTATACTTTCGAGTGTGTACTAATTTCCCATAAGAAAGTGGACTTAGTTCTCACTTAATGGGAACAAAGACCACTTTAGTAAAGTGGATTTCGTTCCCATTAAGTGAGAACTAAGTCCCTCAGTGGACTTAGTTCCTGTGGACTTATTTCCCACCTCAAGTGAGAACTTAGTCCCTCAGTGGACTTAGTTAATGGGAACTTATTTCCCTGCACCTCAAACTACACCAATTCGAAAGACACCAATTCGGGTTTATTTTTCCTAAATACATAAGGCACTAATAAAATTTTAGTATTTGCACCCCAGGGTTTCTCCCATTTATAAATATCCTTATACAAGTTTTAAGGGAAGAATTAATTCTTACAAATTCGTGTCGTATATATACAAAATATTTAATCTACCACTTTCTTTCGATTTTATTCCTGAAAACCTTAAAAAGGCATACTTGCAGGCGCTTTAAAAAATATTTTAACTAAAAGATGCTGCTCAAATAGATACAATCCTACAACTAAAGAAGTGTAGACCAGTTTAGGAGTTAAGTAATAAATAAATAATAAATGTTTTTTTAAAGATTCTCGACTTTGGTAATAAAAGAAGTCAACATGATTACAAATGATATTGTTTCTTTAATGCATCGAGTTAGAAGCTCATTGAAACCATAGTTTACCCGATGATAAGATTTATGAAATAGTTTACAGAGGATCGCCCTTTACTTAGGATAAAAGTAAAGGGCAATTTATATGAGAAGTAATAATATCGCCCATAAATCCAATACAAAAATACTGACGGCGAATATCATCTACATCTGGTTTCACAAGGAGGGATTGCAATATTCCAGTTTAGACGGTGAACTACAATTCTCGATATTTTTTCCTAAATCTTTTCAACTCTTAAGCAGTGAGTTTTATAAAAAGGATTCCAAACTACGGAGCAGTATCCGAAGGAAGATCTTGTGTATGCCTAGAATAGTGAGCGAAGGGTTAATGGATCTTTAAATTCATTTGAGTTTCGAACCACAAATCCCAGTATACTGGGCAACAACAAAACCAATGTTGGAGGCGAAACTTAGTTCGGAATTGAATATTACACCAAGGTCTTTTTTTCTCTAAGCTTCAATGAGTTTTGTTTTATCGATTAAATATTCAAAATCAATTGGTCTAAGACTACGGGAGATTGGCATTTGGGGACATTTAAAAATCAGTTAAGCACTCGAGGTCCCTTTAAAGTAAAAGATTATCATCTAACGATTTGATACAAGGGAAAATTTTGGTATTGTACATAGTATATTTTAAATAATATCATAAATAGTAAATGTTCAGATGTTAGTGTAGATCTTAAATTCGTATTAAAGATTATTACTAACCAAAAAATCAAAACTTATATTGGTAATACGAATTCAACTTTCCCGCTAATCATCCAATCTTATGGGTCACAAAAGCATCGATCGATATAGTGTAACTTTTAATAAATTGAACTGGTAATTCGTAAAATAAAGCCGTGGTTGTTTCATTTTTTAAGACAGAACAGATATCATCCGCAAACATTGGGCAGAGAGCAGTTTTGGTAAACGTTGATATGCTATTGATGAACAGAAGGGGTCCCATGTGACTACCTTGAGGAACACCGATAGGATAGCATGCAAACCAGTTAATACTTGAATGGAAGTCGATGGATTCCATATTTTTTATTAAAATAAAATGCTTGACCCTATTGAAAGCCTTCGAAACGTCTGTAAATATAATATCAGTTTGAAAACCATTTTCGAGATTTCTAACGATTTATGTAAAAAAAATATGAAAGATTTGTCAAAGTGGATCCTCCAGCCATTAATCCATGTTAAGATGGCAAATTGATTCCTTAAGAATAAAGGTTAATTTTTGATAGTTTTTTTTTTTTTTTTTCAAAACTCATGGGAATGACAGGCAATTTACTTATAGGATGGTAATTAGAAACATCATCTTTGGAGCCAGATTTATGGATAGGAATAACATGGAAAATTATTTTATAATTAGGAAAAAGGCCATTTTCAAGAGAAACATTGAAAGTAGAATTAATGGCTCTGAAAGCACAACAACACAGTTTTTCAAAACATTTCGTGGAATGTCATCAATGATTTATCATCATTGAGATCACTTAAGGCTGACTCCACGTCTTGGCATCTAAGACTTAAGCAGCCAATTTTCATGAAATTATCACTTATAATCGATGAATAATTGTGAAGAACACATTAAGGTGAATACTCGTATACCGATTGGAAAACATTTTCAAAGAGTTTGCATATAGTATTTATGTTAGAAGATGTTGTCCCCAAATACTGCATGAAATAAGGTACCCATTTGAGCATTTTTTGTTATTTTTGAAATACCAAAAATATTTCCATTTTTGTTTAAGGCAAGATTCAGAACGACACAAATAATCCTTGTAAAAGAATTTATGTAAAAAATCGAATTCATTCTGAAGACATAAATAGTTACTCCGGAGTGCAAAGATCATTCATGGAATTTCGATATGATTTTTATTCTTTTTATTATTTAAGTTAGATAAATGCTTAATCCACCAAGATACTCGTAGCTTAGAATTATTATGGACAATGACTTTAGGACCAACATAAATCATTAGACCGCCATCTCTTGTTTGATAAATTTTTTCATGCTCCACTCTAATAAAATAAAAAAAATACATTTTTCGTAAAAAAGATTTGCCTTCAGGAATATGGTCACCATAAACCTACCTTCATTGCAATGATTTTCGTTTTGAGCAAGACAATTAATTCATGTTAACAACTTTGAGGAGTAGAGTTCTCCAAATCACATTTGCTATTTATTTATCCAAGCAATTCGATTGAATAGAAAGCAAACACTATCACGTGACAGACTCAAATTAATTATTTAGGCCTTATTGAATGCATGGCGTGATAAAACTATTGTTGCAGTATTGTGGCAACAAGAAATATCAATTGGTACCTGATGTATGCACTTTCAATATACACTCAGGTTCTTAATTATTCTTTCGTTGCTGCAAATGATAAATTTATCTCTTGGTTTAAATCGTTTAGAGCCACGCGAGTACCTGCCGTTAAGAAATAAAAATAATTTTTGGACTTGGACTTAAGAGGAACAAAAGGTGCTCCTACACTCAAATGAAGTTTTGCTATTCGTATGGTGTATCATCAATTATTTGTTAGACGGGTTAGAGAATTACATCACGATTCACTGTTGCGCGATACGAAATATTAGCGGTTTGCTGTAGACATTCCATAATTTCCATGTTTTTTTTTTTTTTATTTAATCATCGTCACTCAGAGGTAAGGTCTCTTTAGTCAGAAGCAACGGGAAGTTAGAGTCTTTTGTTTATATGAAAAAAGATTTCATTTGAATAGAGGCCGGTGTAACTGTTGTATGAATTATGGCTAACTTGCTGACGTGATGCTAACAGAAGACTAGCATAATTAATTTAGGGCTGAACACAATAATTAAAGAAAAAAAAACTGCGACATTTTATAGATTTAAATATTTGAATATTTTTTTTTGTATTATAGTTATGAAGAGAATATACTGGAACGTTATTTCCAATAATTGTTTTCTTTTGTTAATATATTCTCTGCAAAAAAAATCGCGAGCTACGTAGGGTTTTGAAAAATTGGTCATTTTTAAACAGACCATAGGTCAAAAATTTCCAGATTCACTGCAAATTTTCCATGAGTATTTATCAAACACCCGTTATTTTATTCACGGAACTCAGTTTATCATCTATAAGTGCTCTATAAATTTGTGTTATTTCTGTGATATTTTTTGTACGTTCGGTAACACGTTAAGGTAACACTTACGTCTGTTGTAGTCAGAGTATTTATAAAGGGACCGAAATACAACTCAAAAATCGGCCGAAACAAGAGAACGCCTAAAGAAAACATCACCTACCTTTGACAGAGAAATGCTTACAAAAGATCTTGGGTGTTAGCTCTTGCACGATAAGCCGACGACAATTTAAGAAACTGGAAAAATATTTTGTGCAGGAACAAACCTAAAAACAAATTTGTTTGGATCTGATGGGCGGATTTAAAGACGGTGAAGCATGGCCGCGGTAACATTAAAATTTGGGGCTGCTGTATTACCCAGCCTTGGCATAATAATAAGTGCGTTGGACTGTCATGCGGAAGGTCTTGGGTTTGATTCTCAGCCGCTGCAAAACAAGTTTTTTCAGAAGTGTACTGCCTGCTGCGAGGAATTGACAAATCCTCTAAGAGTATCTCTTGTCATGAAAAGTGCTACTCATTAGCTTCCTCGATTGTGACGTGGACTCCAGTGCAGATTTCGGAATGCGAAATTTCATCCCGAATAGGGAAAAATCTATCAGACTAAAAGAGTATTCGTGGTTTGATTAGAGCTGTCTTTTTTTATATTTAGGTTAATAGAGTCAAATTTAATGATCATATTTAAAGAATACAATTTCGACATGACCAACAATTAAGGTAAAAAATACTAAAATGTCCCAAAGAGAGTAAACGTTTTTGGTCATTTGAAAAAAAAAAAAAAATTACGAAACACTACTTCGTCTTCAGTTACAGCGCTTGTCTTTAATGACACTCTTTATCAAATAAATAAATTTGGTGGTGCAACAGCTCGGAGTAAACCAGTACCTGTGACTTACAACTCTCAACCATTCCTGTGTGCGTGTAACCAGGGAACGAAGGGGAGCTACAATTTTCTGCCAATTCCGAACGGCTAATGAGCAGCACTTTCCATGACAAGAGACACTCTTTATCAGCTCACGAGAAAAATCTTAACATTTATTTGAAGAAAGTAAGATTATTGCACTTGATATTATTTAAAAAGCATTTGATTGAGTTAGGCAACAAGTTATCTTATAGAAAATTCCTGCATTTGGTATTAATGAATCTCTTCTTTGTTGGATTAGAAACTACCTTGCGAACCACCCAATACAAGTTGAATTGGACGGTTTTAAGTCTGAAGTTCATAAAATTCTCCTCCCGCAGTGCTTAAAAATTGTTGTGATTCCATTTATCATTTTCAACAAGTCCCTCCATGAAGGTATTTTTATTGAAGAATGGAAGCTCTCTTACTTGGTCCCTATTCATAAATCAGGCTCCAAAAACGATGTAGAAAATTACAGGGGTATTTGTAAACTTTCCGCAATTCCCAAATTGTTTGAAAGTATGGTTAAAACTAAGCTTGATTTTCTTACAAGTGAATATTTATCAGAAGTACAGCATGGTTTTGCTTCCGGTCGGTCGTCCATAACCAATCTTACTTATTTTACTTCGTATGTCAATGTCACTAACGCTAATGAACAAAATTTTCAAGTGGACGCAGTGTACACTGACTTTAGTAAAGCCTTTGATTCTGTGAACCACCAAACACTTTTGAATAAACTTGAGATTTTTGGTTTTCATTCTCACTTTCTTCGTTGGTTATCATCATATTTATGTTTAAGAACACAACAAGTCAAGATTGGAGACACTTATTCAAAAGAAATTCAGTGCACATCAGGTGTTCCCCAAGGTAGCCATCTGGGGCCGCTCCTTTTTATAATTTTCATTAATGACATTGTCTCGGTCTTTAAGTATTGTGAATGTTTATTATATGCGGACGATCTCAAACTATTTTTAAAAGTTTCGAGTTCGGAAGATTGTCAACTCATTCAATCCGACATTGATTCCCTATCTGACTGGTGTCAGATAAATGGGCTTAAATTGAATATCAAAAAGTGTAACGCGATTTCCTTTTCCAGAAAATCTCAAAATGTGTTATTCATGTTATGCAATAGAATCTGTGACTTTAGATAGGATTTCAATTGTTAAAGACTTAGGTGTTATACTTGATTCTTCACTTACTTTTAAAAGTCATCTCGATTATTTGGTTCCAAAGGCCAACTCGCTGGTAGGTTTCATAAAACGAAATGGAAAAGACTTTAGAGATCCTTTTGTGTTACTATCCCTTTTTACATCTCTTGTCAGATCACTTTTAGAATACGCAGATGTTATTTGGAGCCCCATTTATAAAGTTCATTCTGATCGGATTGAAAAAGTCCAAAGACGATTTACGAAATATATATTTAAAAAAATGGGCTGGAATTTCAGTCCTAGTTATGAAGCTAGATGCCAATTACTTGGAGTTAAATCATTACAATCAAGAAGGCAAATTCATAGCATAATGCTTGTTAGAGATTTACTATGCTACCATATTAAATGTCCAGCACTTCTTGCACTAGTTCCAATTTATGCTCCCACTAGGTCTATGCGAGCTAGAGTCTTCTTATTCAAAAGAACTCATACGACAAATTATGGTTATAAGAAAACTTTATCAAGATCCATTGCTTATTTTAATGAAGTATCTTCAAATATCGATTACCTTAGTCTTAATCGTAATAAATTTAAAACCGAGATATTATATTTATTCACTTTTTAACTTTGCTCTTGGAGTGCTGATATCTGTTAGCTGTAATATTGCTTGTAGATAAATTTAATAATAAATAAATAAATAAAGGCTGGTGAGCTACAGGGCTCCGCGTTGTGCCCGACACTCTTTCTGATATTCATCAATGATCTTTTGTCTTCTAATTCATGTAACTCTAGTACTGTCGACAGTACTCTCAGCTTCTCAAATTCGTTTCCAGATACACGTCCTTGTTCTTCGGATGTGGATGTAGAACGGCAGCGTATGATAATCTCACTAAATTCTTATCTCGATAGCATTGTCAAATGGGAACACAAAACCGCGTAGAATTTGATGCTTCAAAAACTCAATGCTGTATCCGGCATTTCAAACTGATCACTTGACTCCTTTCAGCCCCAAGCCACTATCCGTTAGCGATACTTGCATCTCGCGGTATTTGCATCACAGACCACCTTGAGTGGAATGACCACATATTTGACGTCGCCAAAAACGATGCAAGAAATTTGCCATCCCCCTCTTTTGAATAAGATCCCAAAAAAGAGTTAAAAGTGATAGGTGTTAGAAGTATAACAGAAACATTTGAATTTCTCGAGCACCGCGGTAATTTTTCTTGTCTTTCATTATGTTACCGTTATTTTCTAGTGAAATAGCCAGTTGTAATCCTCTCCTTAAACAATTCGACTGTAATGCTCGCACTTTAGGGAATCACCAACAGTTAACGCTTGGGCCAACATTTGGATGTACTATTAAATTTTTTCTAAAGTCGTACTACAAGAATGTGGAATGCTTTACAAGGCTAAATATTCTTCCCATTACGATATTCAGACATTCAAAATCAATGTGCATGGGTAAAACAAAATTTAAATCCTCTTGAGCAGGGTGTTCAAATTTTTTAAGGATCGAAATCAAACTCCCTTTATTGCGCCCAAAATATAAAAAAAAGGAGCCAGTATGGAGGGAAATCCCCGAACAATGGTACGCAACGCTCTTGCCAAAAAACGTGCCAAAAACTAATTAAGTCTATTTCCAGAAGATGTGAAGGAATTTTAAAGAACTAAGACCACGTATACTTAAGCTTTAAAGTGACCCATTTACCCACGTTCTTCACAAAGTCGAGTTTTAGATTTGTCCTTGGGAAAGATCTGATTCACTCTTAATTTGTTTGGTCAGGATTCATTTACGATATTTGTGAGCAATAAGGACTTTATTTAAAAAAAAATACATATATGATTACATTATAGTTCAAAGATTTCACTCCTAATATTTTGGCCACTGTGTATGAATTATACATCATGTTATGTTTGAAATGTAGAGTTAATAAAATTAAAATATAAAATTTAGCAATAACACTAAACTAATCAACCGTTTGCTAATGAAGGCCTAAGTCTATTGTAAAAGAAATAAATCTAAAGGAAATTGTCCGTGAATTCGGGCACGATTTTTCATTCTATGTTTTATTTTCGTGTCTTTGCTCGATTAAAAACAAAAAAAAATAGATACACAGAAGTTCAATGCCCGTTCACGGTTCACTATTTATCCATTATCGGAGGTAGTGCACATGCATTTTGTACAATTGTACATACGTATATTTATTATATCTCTTCACAATCGTTTACTTTATTTGAACAAAGGTTTTTCCCTTTCAGTTCTCCCTCCATGAAGTCGAATTTCATGTGAGCTCCTATTTAATAGATGTGTTTTTCCACTTTAGACTTCTGTAATCCGATCCGCAATAGTTCAACGCCAACTTAAAGTTGATTTTATTATTGCATGCGGGGTCTTTCAGTTGCAGTGGTATAACCACACAGGGTACAGATTGTTTTATCACAAGCTTGGCTTCTGCTTCAGTCTATTGCAGATATTTATATGCATATTCTCCTATTGCATACACTTTTGTATCTGAGCCAGTGAAAGTAGTAACAATTCAAGAAGTTACCTAATCCAAATTGACATGGAAAATAATGTTGGAAAAATGCAACAAAAAAAAAAAAGAAGAAACATTGCAGTGCAATGGACACCAGTGAACTATAACTAAGAGTGTGTAGAAGTGAAACGAATTTGAAAGTCAAAATGATCATTATTTCCCGAAGGCATTAAGAGTTAAGACCTTGAAAGTTTTTGTTGAAGAGATAATTTTTATAGCAAATTTGTTGTTGGTTGGTTGTTTGGTTGGTATTGTGGATTTAAGGTATAGGCAGTTGGCAGTTAAACTACAAAAGAAAATTGGTGCAATCAAAGATATAATTTTACTTCAATTAAACAAACATTAAATATGTAAATGGACAACTATTATAATGATTAAACGAAAAAGAAGCTTAAGGCTACCCAGAGCATTTTATTTAAACAAAATGGAATTTGGCAATGTGGATATTATATTTTAAAACCATTACCATTACCATTAAATGCCTCCCAATCCTCTCAACAGACTCTTACAATAGAACTCTTTAATATGCGAAAACGTCAGAGTTAATCGTTTGTTCAATGGCAGCATCTTCGCGATGGATATTCGTATGATCTTCTAAGGCCTTAGTTCTTTGGAGATTGTAGATGATATTTCTCGACTAAGGTACTCGCATGGTGTAAGATCGGGTGACTGAGGTTCCCAGCTTATTTTTCCATATTAAGAGTGGAATTTGTTGAAATTGTGTTCTGTTGTTGAATCATCCATTTTATTCGACAATACAAGTCAGCAGTGGCTGTCTCGCCCTCGTTGAAAAAATAAACGTCATTGGGCAGAAATTTCGCACCACAATTTTGTTGCTGGATAATCCAAACGTTTTTAATGTCGTTCCTTGGAGTTTTTGGTGGCACCATTATCTCATGTTTTGCTTTTTAACATAGTCATCGATATGAAAATAAGATTCGGCAGTAAATATTTTTGTTAATAGTTCATGCTGTTTGAAAACGTTCAAGCATTGTGAATAATTTCTCATCGAACTCGAGCCAAATGGTCTGGTTTTGCTGCTAATATTTATGTACCTGTAAGTTTTTCTTTAAACATTGTTCTTTCTCATCTACACTTCTAAGCCCACTATCACATAAACTGCTGGATCGGCAAATCACTAAATCGTCCAATATGAAAGTGGTTAAATAACGTTAGACTCGCAAGAACTAACGAATCACCGCACTCTAAGTATTGCTCAACTGGCCATTTCTCAGTACGCTTGCTTTGCAACCAATGACTCATTGTTATTTGCAAATTCGTAAGTCACATGCTACGCCCTTAAACCCATTAAAAGACAGAAGGATGCTCCATGGTGGAACAATAATCTGTCAAAACTAAGATCCAAGGTAAGAAAGCTCTTCAATAAAGCAAAGAGTACTGGAGAGTGGCATAACTACTCTGCAGAGTTGACCAAATATAACGGGGAAATAAGGAGAGCTAAGAGGAATAGTTTTGCGAATTTCTGTGAGGACATTTCGTCGACACCTGCAGCAGCAAGATTACACAAGGCTCTAGCCAAAGATAACACATTAACCTCTTTGGCACTTCGTTACGCCGATGCGATGGTAGCTTCACTGAAAACGAGGAGCAAAGGTCAACCCTACTGATAAATACTCATTTTCCAGGCAGCTTACCAATGGTAGGAAATATGATAGAGAGAATACCTCTAAGGCCTAACCGGGAAGACTGGAAGATAGCTTCGACTATCTGTTCAGGCAATAGGATTGAGTGGTCGTTAAGTACTTTTCAACCTTTCAAGTCACCGGGCGTAGATGGCATCTTTCCTGCACTTTTGCAGAAAGGTAAAGAGGAACTGATGCCCTATCTTATTAGATTGCTTCGAAGTAGTATTGCACTTGGGTACATACCAAGTCTATGGAGAAGAGCAAAGGTAATTTTCATCCCCAAAGTGGGGAAAAAAGATACCACACATTCTAAGTCATTCAGGCCAATAAGCTTAACATCCTTCTTACTGAAAACTTTGGAAAAGGTAATTGATAACTTCATTAGATCGGAAGTATTAGTAAACATGCCCCCAAATCACCGTCAGCATGCTTACAGAGCGGGTAGATCCACAGAAACCGATCTGTACGTATCAACTAATACTCGTATTATACAGAGAGCTTTAGATACTAAAGAAACGGCATTATGTACCTTCCTTAATATTGAGGGGGCCTTCGACAACATCCCTCACGAAGCAGTTCATTCGGCTCTAGAAAGGAAGAGAGTTCCTATCACTATAGTCAGATGGACAAGTAAAATGCTTAGTACAAGAACGGCGGAAGCATACGCAGGACTAAACGTCCAGAAAGTCATCACAACAAGAGGCTGTCCGCAGGGAGGGGTATTATCACCCTTGCTGTGGAGTCTTGTAGTTGATGAATTACTAGAAAGTCTAACCTCCCAAGGGATTCGATGTATTGGCTTTGCTGATGACATCGTTATAACGGCACTGGGGAAGTACGAAGAAACTCTTTGTGATATAGTCCAGAGAGGGCTGTCTATAACTAGGAAATGGTGTATATCTGTGGGACTGCAAGCCAAACATCATAAGATGGATGTACACCATGATGGTAAGACCCATTATTACCTATGGGACGATTGCATGGCATAAAAGAACCGAACTAAACACAACTAGGAAATCACTGAACAAATTGCAAAGGCTTGCATGTATATGCATAACAGGAGCAATGAGAACTTGCCCTACAGCAGCGATGGAAACCATCCTTCATCTGACGCCACTACACATGAGATTTGCCAAGGAGGGTACTGGGACGGGTTAAATTATTGGAAACTGGGAAAAAGACTCGATAATCCGGTCCGCAGTAACAAACCTTCTTGACATCCCAAGAGATGGTATGATCAAAAGATATAACTTCGAAAAACATTTCAAAACGGAGTTGAGTTGAAAAAAAGACTGGCTAGGCGAAACAATAAACTACAGTTTTAAAGAAAATCCCATCAAATGGTACACTGATGGATCGAGGACAGCTGAAGGGACTGGTGCTGGAGTTTTTGGGCCTAGAACCAAACTCTCCTTACCGATGGGACAGTCCACTAGCATATTCCAGGCAGAAGTAAATGCCATAGGCATATGTGCTGGAAGAAACCTCGATAGGAAATATAAAAACCAAAACATTGCCATCATGTCAGACAGTCAGGCTGCACTAAAAGCACTAAGCTCCTACGCTATTAGTTTCAAACTTGTTTGGGAATGCGTGATTAAGCTTAACAAACTGGGCAAGAATAACACTGTCACGCTTCATTGGGTACCAGGCCACGTTGGTGTCCAGGGCAACGAAGTGGCAGACTCCTTAGCAAAAATAGGTGCATCGACAGCCCTTACAGGGCCAGAGCCCTACTGCGGAATAGGAGAAAACGTGATCAAAAACAAAATCAAAACAGAAGAGGAGAAAAAAGATCAAAAATCTGGAAAGAACTCCCTAAGCTGAGACAGGCAAAACTCCTACTCGGGGACTACAACCGAGAGCGTTTTCTAACCTGCATTAGCTTAAGTAGGAACAACCTCAGGAAAATCACGGGGCTTCTCACAGGCCACTGTAGGTTGAGAAGACACTTCAACATTCTTGGCCTGGTGAACAAATGTGATGCACTCGTGCATCAAAGGCACAGGTATCTGGGCAAGCAAAATTCCCCGCTGACAAGCATAACTTTCATAAACTCATTTTGAATCCTGATTGTCTGGATATATATGTAGCATCCAAAATTGAGATTCGTGTTTGGGTCAAAATTAAAATTAAATTAGAAGATTCGAAGAAGATCGAAACGACGGTACAGAAAGAATTCTTTAGATAGAATTAACAGTGGTCTCTACAGCTCCAAGAAGCCCGAACTACTTGGCGTTAATTTAACGTGAGCTACACTTCTGACATATTTAGATGACAACAAGACCTCAAAAGTCAAAGGATAATGACCTGCGAATATGTGCCTGGAACTATAGGTGCAACTCAAAAACTTGAATCTGTTCTCACGCGGTAACGTCGATTTTAACATAGTCCAGCGGATACGAATAATAGTATCAGATTTGATGAAAATACAAAATTTCGACATTTATTACAGTTGTGATAAAAAATTGCACATGTGGGAAATCGGCTAGAAAGCAAATTTTAACTCAAAAAGTTATTACCTGAGATGACTCAACCATCTTTCCATGAAACCGTAGAGCATTATGAAGAAATCAGAAAGGAGTCTATGACCTCTTGGAAGAAACCTACGGAGCGTGTTCGGAGCACGATGTCAAAACAAAACTGTGCTCAGGGACTTCAGCTTTAAAGCCGGAAAGTTGGATTTTTGCGGCGTAGATCAACATCCGACAAATAGATTTTACCGTAGCTCCTAATTTGGTGATATGTAACACTAGGTTTTCCAGACTAGGTAAGGTTATGTTAACGTAGAAGGCAGCCAGAGAGCGGAAACACTTAGACCATGAATTGGTCCATTGTGATACCATATTGAATCTTGGAGACTTTCTACCTACTTGTTAAACCAATTGGAGCCCTTTATGAAGCGAACGAGATTGCCTATATTTACATGTATTTGCCAGATCACTTAGTTCATTGTAGTAGAAATCTCCCAGATGGAGTCCACGTCTTTGGGGTAAGTTTGCAAGTAGCGATGGCAATATCTCTATTTGCTTTATCTGGTAATAAAGGTATCATTGTTTCACTTGTAGCGAGTTTTTTTCAAGACTAAGGATCCACAAATCAACCTGCCGTTCACCAGATGGTCGAAAAACCAAAGCAATCGACCATTTGCCGAACGACGATTCTGGCATTTTTTATCTGCGGCAAGACACGGAGCTCGACTGTCGAACAAAAAGAAGTTACGAACTGCCCAGAAGAAGATGTTCGAGTCTACAGAGAGCAACTGAACGAAAAACTGTCCGCTGTGTGCATTTACCCACTATACTCGTAGATCCCAAAAATCAAAGTTTCCAATATCTTTGTGATATCAAAGAGGCAGCCGTAACCACTGTCCCGCCATCCCAGAGAAGGAAAAAATGATGATGAATGCGTTCAACTGAAACAAGTGACAGTGTGCATCTTACATGCGAATATACAGCAGGGCAAAACAAGAGCAGTGAAAGAAGAATATCGAGCAAGTAGAAGAGATGAGACCACGATCCTGCATTACAAAGGACCGAGTATAATCCAAGCAAACTGTCTGGTTTTTTTTTTAAAACCTGAACAGTAAAATTAACCTAGTTGCTGAACCACAGGGAATAAATGTTTGTAAGAGAAATTTCCAGCAACTTTTAAATGGGCATCATGTAGAGGAAGCAATTGGCCTAGAAGACAACCTACCTCCAATCAATAAGGAACCAGTACCATCACCCAGTATAGAAGACAAAAATGATTGCCTATAAAAAAAAGCTTGAGAACATCAAGACCGCTAGATCTGGTTGGAGGTGATGTTTTGGACGGAAACATATCCTATTATTTCCATATGTCGGAGCTACATAAAAGGCAATCATATGACCTGTAAGAACTGTCGGGTCAAATGCCCGCTTAGTGCCGCATATAAGATCCAATGCATCGTGCTGTGTGAACGTCTTAAACCGTTCAGCAACTATCAGTGTCTTCCGCTCCGGCAGTTCGACCATAGTTCAAATGTTCACATTGAGGCAAATGCTGGAAAAGACCAACAAATTTCAAGTCGAGCCTTCCACTCTATTGATCGACTTCAAAGCTGCATATAAGCGCATTAATCGTCAAGAGCTCTATATAACAACAAACAAACAAAAAAACATCTGTTCACCGACTAGAACAAAACGTCACCATTAATAGATTTAATAGATACAAATTTAAAGTAGTTAAGGAGTTCAGTTAGAACTAATACACTTCACGAACTACACCTTTGTGAAGTTTCGGCGACCCGAGGACATCGCTCTTGTACTGTGACCTCGAATCTGTTCATGTTGTCTACTTTGTATAGAACCTGGTTGGAATTTTAATGTTTGTACTCTGGTGTTCTGTGCAATCCAAGGCAATATCTAACACACTGCCTCTCAAACACGCGAATCTTTGCTATTTAAGATGGGACATAGTTTAATCACACCGGGCAACCATAGGCCACCTTCAAACCGGCTGCTGTAAAACAAGCGTTTCGTCAGGTCATAGGCTCCAATAGCCCTGTGTGCCTGCGAAATACATATATTGCTCCAACCAGATCTCAAGGTGCTTTACTACACTTTAAGTCGCCAGTGGAAGTCCATGTGGCCTCGCTATCACTAGTTCGCGCCAGTTCTTAAACCTATCACTTGTGGCTCCATGCAATGCAGCCCTAAGCAAAATTGTTTCAGATTTCTGAAAGTTAATTTTCAACTACCAGTCATCGCAATATCGCTGGATCTTGTCGAAGACACGCAGCAAAAGAATTCTAATGACCCCGACTTTCGGAGCTGTTCTGTATATTATTAGATCGTCGCAAACGCAATTGCCTTAGTCAGACTACCTTACAGATCACTTGTGTAAATGCTGAATAGAAGCGGTGAGTTGACCGCTCCCTGTTGAAGATCATTTTTAATATCGAAGATTCCGTAGAAGATGTCATACAGCATTATGTTATAGTGGTATACTTCTGCCAACTGTGGTCATCTTTAGATAGACCCCTTCTAACCATACGGTGTCGAAAGTCTTCTCCAAATCGACCAGACATGCACCAGTACATTGTCTTTTAGTTTTGTTCCCTCGAATATCAGAGACCAGTTTAGACGTGGCATGAATTATATCATGTCCCGCCTTAAGACCGATCTGGGTATCCGGTATTATATTGTTCTCCTCCGCCCACTTGAATAGAGATCTATCAAAACCGTTTTCGAAATACCTTACTTATATTCGGAAGTAGACTTATCGAACTACATATTCCTGTATCCAGCACGGAATGTTTTTTAATATACTATCAACATACATTAAGTAATAGGTTTAGTTATTTCCATTTATTTTATTTTTGCGGGCCGCATTCCATTTATCTTAAACGCAACAACTACGTGCAAATCTTCGACACACGTATTGCCACTTTAAATAAATTACTCTATACTTTGGTTGTTTGTAAATCATTCAATATTACTTCGGATAATACTTTCATTTAATTCGAATTATTTTAAATGTTTTATTTATGATTTACAGAAATTATACACCATGTACAGTACATAATAAATAAGCCCGCCACACAAATAGCTACCTCATTCCATGCGTCTCCGTGCCGGTGACAAATGTACCTAACGCAATTCGCTAATCATAAGCCCATTGGATCATTTATCACAAAACTATAATAATTCGAGTTATCACGTTCCATTTGACCTGTGTGATAGATGTCAACTCAATCAGAGTGTCACACATCACAAAAACTCACGGGTGAGGTGACAACAAAAACTAACAGTAGTCTTAGGGGCATAGATACATTTAATAAGAAAATTTTAAATCCTATTCACGTGTTTGTCGTGTTAACGTCTTTATTTAAATAAATAACCGATTAAGCCAATAAATAATCCGTTTTTTTACGAACTTGAGCTTTATTTTGTTTTTTTCGGCCCCTCTTTGGTGTTATGCAATTCAAGTTTAAACGCAGTTATATGGACAAGATTATATGTTTTAAAGCATCTAAGGCTTGGCTCCATTGAAAGGCTTGTCCCATTTAAAAATAAATTTTTTTCACACAAGATTATTTTGAATTAACATTTTTGATGCGTATTGTCATCAGTTCATCAAAAATATTGAGCGAGATTGGTGGTTTCGTTTTGTAGCCAACCTAGGACAGTGAAGGTGAATTTACATTTGGCAATAAAAGTTTTAATTTTATTTAAAAATAAGTTCAAACAGGTAACAATAAATTTAACGTGTATATTTTCACATTCGGAAGAGAATTTTAAGACTCGGTCAGTTATACTCTTTTATTTTGTAAGAAAATATCGTCGTCGTTCTATGAAAACTCCCTAAGTCCATTTAAAAAAAAAATGTGATTCAATTCTTATTTAATTCATTTCGGATAAACCATTTGCAAAAATTTTTATTGAACAATGGCTACGCCAAGCCCATTCTACAATTGAAGCCTGAGATCTTGCTATTCTGATAATTTTTGGATTTTTTTATATTAATTTCCAAGTGTAAATGCAAATATCTCAAAAAACAAAAAATGGACTTAGGGAGTTTTCATAGAACGACGACGATATGTGCATTGTTAATTTGGTAAACCTATTAAAATAACTAGACAATCTTTTCAGTTTCGAAAAAAAAAAATGAAAAACAAATCATTATTAAAGAGCTATGGGGTAAGCTTGTTTGGTGTAATAAAAGTTTCAATTACTAAAGACTCAGTTTGGCCTAAATAACTATTTCACTTTAATTTTTTAGCTATAAGTGTAAGAATCTGAAGTGTGTTTTAGAACTGTAGTGTTTGCCTTTAAGGCGAAATTAGCTTCAAATTTGTTTCAAACCTTTTGAGGGCAATGTTATGGAACCATAGTGACTTTATAATTCCGTGTGAGTTTAAACATATTGAAATTGAGTAAATTTATAAAACTTTATTTTTAAATTTGACGGCGCAAAATCGTATCGTCTCCTCCACGTGGTGCCCGCTGGATAGCCGTAAGGTGAACTAACGACGAACGTTGGATCCATCGGATCCAGGGCTGTGACACCTAAGTCATCTTCTCTGGAAGTAAGAGCAAAAGAACAGATATCGCTCTTACGAACCAGTCCTAAAGATCTCATCAGTCATGCGCAGGCCTCACAAGCCGGCCATGAAAGGAAAACCCATTTGTGATGAAAATACAAATACTATCGGATGAAAGCACTGATAATGTTGACGACCCCCCCCCCCCCCAAAGAGTCAAAAAGAAAACAACAGGATTCAATAGTCGCCCTGGTGCCTGCAAGGATGAGGAAGGAAACACCATAGAGGAAACGCAGCCGATGTTGAAAACCTGGAGGGATCATTTTAACCAGCTGCTTAATGGAGATGATGACCAAAATTCGGCCAGCAAGTAGCCACGTCAAGCAAATTTGGTTGATGATCTGGAGTTCCACCCAACCGACCTAAGTGAGATCAAGTTAGCCATCGCCAGGTTAAAAATGAACAAAGCAGCCGGTTCTGATGGTATACAGGCGGAACTTTTTAAGTACGCTGGAGGTGATCTGGTTAGGAATGGTCGGAGGAAAGTATGGCCGACGAGTGGAACCTAAGTACCATCTGCCCGATCCACAAAAAAGGCGACCGCCTTCTCTGCAGCAACTATAGAGGCATTAGGCTTTTAAACATCGCTTAAGATCCTGTCTAGCGTATTACGTGAACGCCTGAAGACATCTACTGATGAACTGATTGGCCCCTATTAGTGTGGTTTCAGGCCTGGAAAGTCTACCATCGACCAGATCTTCACATGCCAAATCCTGGAGAAGACCCAAGAATTTAATATCGACACACACCACCTATTCATCGATTTTAAAGCAGCTTATGACAGCATTAATAGAGAAGAGCTGTACCGTGCCATGTCGAGTTTTGGTATCCCTGCTAAACTGATACGCCTTATCAGGATGACGTTGGAAAATGCCCGTTGCTCCGTCAAAATTGGGAGAGATTCAACCGAAACCTTCGAAACCACCAGAGGACTTCGACAAAGTGATACGCTTTCATGTAGCAGTTTTAATATTGTCCTTGGATGCCAACACCAATGGCACTATCTTTCAAAAGTCCACTCAATATCTTGGATACGCGGATGACTTCGACATAATGGGAAGATCCAAGCGAGCGTACAAAATGGGTCTTGTGATCAATGAGGAGAAGACGAAGTATATGCTGTCATCAAATAAAGCCGATTCCCACCGCAAACTTGTTCAGAAAGTGACTATTGACAGATATAACTTCGAGGTGGTCAGAGAATTTGTCTACCTGGGTACTGCTGTGAACTCTGCAAATGACATCAGTGCTGAAATTAAACGTAGATTAACTCTTGCTAATCGCAGTTTCTTTGCGCTAAGTTAGCAATTGAGGAATAAAGCCCTATCGATAAATACCAAGGAGACGCTGTACAATACTCTGCTCATCCCGGTCTTGCTATAGGATGCAGAAGCATGGAGACGGATGAAAGCTGCCTTGGTGTTTTCGAGAGAAAGGTCCTACGCACAATTTATGGTACGGTTTGTGTCGATAGGCAAAATAACATCTGGCGAAGACGATACAATCATGAATTGTACGAGGTGTACAGCGACGTGTCCCTAGTCAAGAAAATACGTATTCAGCGGTTAAGATGGCTAGGGCATGTAGAGCGAATGAACATCGACGCTCCATCCCGTAAGGTATTCAACGCTACGCCATCTCCGGTGGCGTGATCAAGTTGAGGGAGATTTAAGGCAACTTGGGACTCGAAACTGGAGGCAGCAATCTAGAGATCGAGACTGCTGGCGGGGTCTACTATTTGAGGCCCAGGCGCATCCCGCGCTGTAGCGCCAACTAAAGTAAAGTAAGGTGGAAAAGCTCGTAGGCAACCAGGATCTAGTGAAGTACAACTCTTAACCATTCCCGTGTACGTGTCATCAGGAATGGAGGCGACCTACAATTTTCTAGCGATTCCGAAGGTTAGTGGACAGAACTTTTCTTGACAGAGAGAGGAAGGAATGCATGAAATATATATTGGGGGTATTGCACTGCAATATCCACTATTGTGAATCCACCTAAATCTGGGTGAACTTGCTCATCTTACAATTCTTCCTCCAAATTTATTACACCTTTGGGGCACCTGCAGAGATGATAGATAGCTCTCTTCTAACTACTATCGTCTCAGATAGTTTTTTCTTTGGTGCATGAGTAGGGAACATTTTGGTCTAGTGTTTCCTCATGCATATTGCAGAATCTAAATGATGCACTGCTTACTGCACCAAGTAAACCTAGCGATGTTTCTTCTAACTTTTCAGTGTCCATTGAGAAAACCGGTCATTATTCCTAGGTTGTTTGTTCCTACTCAAGTTTATGCAATTTGTGAAACGTTTCTGGTTGTAATTGCCTATAGTAGCAGTTTCGTCTGCTTTCGCTTTGGGAGTTCTTTCCAGTTTTTGGATCTTGCTATCTCCTCTTCTTGTTTGAAATTGTTTTTGATTACGATTTCTCCTATTCCGCAATAGGGCTAAGGTCTTGTTATAGGGGCTGATGCGCCTATTTTTGCTAAAGACTCTACCTTATTATTTCCCTGAACTCTAACGTGACCAGGTACCCAATAAAGTGTGACACTGTTCTCTTTGCCAAGTTGGTCTAGCCTCTTTATGCATTCCAACACTAATTTAGAGCTGATGGTATAGGAGGTCAGTGCCTTGAGTGCAGGTTGGCTATCTGACAAAAGATACTCTTAGAGAAAGGCCAATATGTATGGAATATGAACTCGTTCATTTGAACGCCGCCGCGGCTTCTTTGGACGGCACAGATGCGAGTGGTCAATTGTTCTCTCGGATAGATCCGTGTGAAATTGAGCGATGATCTGTGTTATGTTCACCTTAAAGCCATTTGTCCGATTTGGCCGATTGTGATTTATTCGTTTAGACCTGCGATTTCAGGAACTCCACAAGAAAAAGTCCAGCGAGTTCAAATCGCATGACCTTAGTGGCCAATTTACGTATGTGAGAGAAAACCTTATATCATGAATGGAGAATGTCAATCGTGGAGTTCGGTGTGTGGCACGTAGCGCTAACTCGTGAGATATCTCCATATGATTCAATTTGGGCCATAAGAAATTAGTTATCATCGCTCTTTAGCACCGGTCATTGACGGCGAGTGCTTCACCAACGTCGTTTTCGAAAAAGCACGGACCAATGACGCGGCTGGCTGTCCCAAAATCCACACCGAACCGTAACATTTTGAAGATGCATTGTCAACTTGTGAACTTCGTGTGGGTAGATACGAGTATCGTCCCATATGCGGCAATTTTGCTTGTTAACACAGATGTACTGCCATTCATCCGGGCCTCTTTGAAACGCTCCAAGGCCCAGACATGGACTTTGAGCTCCTGGGGCATTTTGATAATATACATCGTATGAACCTGTGGATGCAATTGATATGGGAAATTGTGGACATTCTCATGAAGTCATCCAGTTTGGATTGAGTTCCAAAATGAGAAAGGTTTAGCAAGTTATGATGTCTCTTATTGTGTATTTGCTTTTGCATAATCATCCAGAAATTGGATCACCACACTCATCTGATACCATCTTCATTGTGCCAACTAGGCAAATTGTTGACTGGTGCTGAAACAGTAGCCAATCTGATTGAGTGATCATCCGGTCCCCCGAGCTTTAAACTTCCGTCAAACACCACAGTCCGCTATATAAACGGAGGGCACGACACAAAAGTAACCGAAATTCGTCCAAGAGCCATTTCCTCGCGTTTAAAAAAGAGGTCAAGTCTTGCCATCAAAAAATGACCTTCCTAACGATTGTGCTATAAATTTGGCCAGGGCAGGTCATTTACAGAGGAAATGGAGGACTGTTTCCTGTTGTGAGAAATGCTTAGCTCCGCTACATGGTCTCCTATTGGCCAGTGTCTGCCACAGGTAGCGAGATCCAAGGTCCGCACATCAGATCAAGTGATCGGGAATCAGTATAGGTGGGCCCAATCTTTCTAGATATAATACAGTTAGTCAAACTTCTTGAACTACGGTTTGATTCGCTAGGAAAAATTGAGAAAATGTTGCCCTTCATAACTCCGGGTGGAATGTTGACACTTTTTGCAAATGAGTTATGAAGGGCTGACCCTTGCCTGGCGGCCCCGTACGACGACGGGGACCATGAGTGTTGTCCTCTAGCATACCAGTTGCACAAACTTGGGTACAGCAGGCGCGGTGGGTGCTTCATTTCAGCCAAAAATTCTTTTAAAAAAACGCACTGTTTTGGCTACACAGTACTCACTTTGGATATAAGTTTTCAATATTTCCGAACGTTGGCGTTGTTCAAGTGTGAAGCGACTCATTTCGTTCCGCAGAGGTATGCTACTGACTTTCCGTCAAGATTTCGAGCGAGGAAACAGTTGTCATGATTTTCAAGCGAAAGAGTAGTGTTGATCCTTAAACCAAGAGTAATCACAGTGCTCACGAACTTAAGTTGAACTGGTGAGAGATACACCGGTGGTAAAAGTGAGGTAATAATCTGGTTATTATATATATCGCGTCAATTGGGACTTAGATGCGTTGAGGGTTAGGCAGTTGTTAAAGGGCCATTGTCAGATTTCTTGAAGGTACAAATTCATTCTAAAATTTAGATCCTCTTGAAAAAAAAATTGGACAAGAAAAATAAATTTGCACATCACCAGCATACAAGTGATTTGATACATTGGAAAAAACATTTGGTAAATCGTTGATAAAAATAAGATAGGTCCCAAAATAGAGCCTTGTGGAATCCCCACTTCATCAATCATTTAATTAACTTTTACCCTCTTGCACCTATTAGTCAAACAGATTTTAATAAGTTTCAATTTAAAGCAGAGAATTTTATGATTAAATCTGTGAAACTCCTTTGAACAATCTAGCAAGCAGAGAGCAGTCACATTATCCAGGTCATTTGAACTTGTACATCATCAATCACCTCGATTATTGCAGTCTGGTAACTGTGATGAGGACGGAATTCGGATTGAAGTGGGGATTGTAAATTAAACCTATCAAAGTGACTAGAGATCTGAGCCGCTAGAATTTCAAAAACCTTTGACAGAACGAGATAGGATACTAATCGGTAGGAAATCAGAGCAAGAACTTGGGTTAAAGTTTTTCGCAACGGAAATAATTTTAGCTAACTTCCAGCAATCGGGAAATGATGAGGATGTAATACAAAAATTTTTCAGATGAGTTAATGATGGTAAAATATGACACAAAATCATTTTTATGAAGCTTGAAGGCATCTGTAGAATTTATAAGTCAGATTTTCAGTGTTCATCTCTTTTGTTTCTGACACTTGATGAATTACAGAAGTATGTTTTCAATTTTTCAATTTGGAATTTGAGGTTCGCTAATAAGCTTTGGTGATTGATTGGTTCTCCTGAACCTCAATTTGTCATTTTCTTGAACTCAAAAATAGATTTGTGGCTATTTATGAATAACCTTACCTGATGGATATATTCGTCTGAATGTGGCTGATTTAAGAAATAAATATTATTTATGACCTAATTCGTGATTTTCTTAAAAGTCTTAATAACTCATTTTAGATGCAAAACAAGTCCGAACCAATAAAAACTGTAATTCATTTATTTACCAGAAGAAAACACACCTTTTTGCGGTTGTCAAAGGCTTTCAGAATTAAGCCCATTTACAAAGAAAACAAAAAATCAAAATGAACCTTTCACACTAACTTTTACTTCTAATTTTGATTAAAATACCAATAATCCCTTCAATGTAGGTAGACATGAGGCTTATTAGTGTATACATAAAACCGCAAGATACATAAATACATAAATTACGCAACATTTGGCCAAACACACTGTTGTTAACACTCAAAAAAAAAAAACTCTTCCGCATGGATAGATAACTTTACATAAATTCATAGGAAGAAAACAAACTGTTTGCATTGTTTTTTTTGTATGTTTTTATTTTTTTTTTATGAATAAAAAACTGTAAGTTGTAATTAAAATTCATTTGGTGCCTATATATTTTTTTTTTGTATTTTTGTGGTTTTTTTTTTCGCATTAATTTCTCGCATTTGGTTGATTTTTATGTAAAGCATGTTCAGTTTAACCCATTAACTCCCAAGCGTATTGAAAATTGGAAAAATCATATTTTTATGGTATTTTCTCTTTATTGAGGTTAAAATAAGAACATTTATACGAAAAAAGTTTTTGAAAAAAAATTATGTTGTTGGTAATGAAGGTGTACTTTATATAGTACAGTGGGGTCATACATATCATTTTAATTTGAGTTTACATGGATATTTTTAAAACAGTTTTTATTTATACACAATGTTTCATTGCACATTTCACAGCACCATTTTGATCGTAGATGGTACTGTCGAAATCTGAATTGATTTGGTAATTTTTTGGGGAAGTGGTATTATGGACTCTCCGCAATGCTTCGCTTGACAGTTAGTTTAGGTTGTCCTTGTCCTGCATTCAGAGTGTGGAACCTAAGGTAGTGAAGAGTTATTGCTCTGGTGAGTTCGAGTAGATCACCTTTATAATTATTCGTCAGCTTGTGGAGCCTCCAGGCATTGGAAACAGTGGACGAAAACATGGAGGTGAAAATGTTCCACCACCAATTCTTGCCTCGAATTTCATTGGAATAACAGTAAGATTCCAATTAAAATTTTCAAATCCTCGTCATTGAATTAAAAGTTGTGTTGGTTTTTTTGCCCTCCACACAACATAGTTTGATTTACAATAAGTTGTCATACCTCGGTATCAAAAAAAATTTCAAAAATGTCTATTTCGTTCAGGCCGAATAAATCTGAAGTGCAGTTTTGGATTCTACGCAAGAAATGTTCGGTTCTTTGGAACTCGGCTGAGGAAATTGATTTTCTCCATACCGGTGGAGCAATCGACTTCTTCAACTCTGACAATGGGATGTCATCATCGCTGTCGAATACGTCGTCGTCAGCCGCTAAATAAGCTTCCACAAAAACCTCCACCTCACCTGGAATATCTAGTGGTAATTCCGTTGTTATCATATTGTCTTCATCTAAATCCTCTTCGTCCGTCACGTAGTCCACCGGTGGAGGAATCATGACGATATCAGCGTTGACGTTATGTGCATTATTATGCAGTTCTTCCAGAGCAGAGTGAAGATTTTGAAAACGTTTACCATAAAAGTGTTTGACAGGGATAGTTTGAAAATCCATTCTAATCCCTAGAAAAATAATGCATGCATGATCCCATTGTACTTTTAAAAGTACATCAAACTTTGGCATTGCTTACCTCCGTATATATATAAAAAAAATATGAAGGGACTTGTATACTCGTAAGCTTTATGTTTGTTTCAAATAAAAATCAGAGAATAATTTTTAGTATTTTGTCGATTGAAGTTTATATGACCACAAATGTTTTTGAAGGACACAAAACGAGAAATATTTCAGAATGCTTTCTACGAAAAGACAATTGGACAATAACCTATTGTGATCAAAAAATAAAAAAGTATCTAAAAAATTCAAATAATATTGGCTTTTGAGAAAACAAAATCAAAAAGATGATTTTTATTTCATAGCACATTGTTAAATGGCCATTTGTAAAATTCATTTTACTGTACTTTAAAAAGTACAATGGGAGAGAATGGGTTAACATAACATTTCTCGCATCGCTTTCGTTCAGAGCGTTTTATTATAGTGAAACACCAACTAGTAATTAAAGTGCATGAATTGCAAAATCGATTTTTTTTTACAACAAATTATTATTTGCCAAATTGATTGTAAGCCACATTTTTTTTCCTGTACACATGTGTTACTCGGTTTTTCAATTTGTACGAAAATATCAATTGCCAAGTGGAGGGACATAAAAAATAAACATGTCTGTGGTTGTTTAAATCCAATGACATGAAATTTCTGCATTAAGTTAAATCCATTTATTTTTCGTAGCACAATTTCATGGAAGGAATACCTGTGTCCGCCAGTGGTATGGCATCCATATAACCCGATTTTTACCGTCTATCCTTTCCGAATCAAGCAAAGCAACACAACTTCTTACCATATCTCTTTTTCACGAAGGTTTTGAACTTACAATTAGGGTACGTAAAAATCACGAGAATCTTATACGGGTAGGCTACATTTATATTTATTGATCATATTCAAAAATTACGACTCAAATTTTTATGTCCCAAAGTCTTTGTCTAAAATCCCTCTAAGATAATGTAATGAGAAGTCAAAGTTTTATGCTTTTTGAGTAGTAGAGATGATTCTATGGAAATCTTTTTAAAGTTCAGACGCAGTTCATCTCGAACTTTACAAAGTTTTAGATTGTAATTATTCTTCACTTGTCTTGTTCCAACAACAATATTCTAATTCTCCGAGATTTTAATTTACCGCACATACAATGGAAGGAAAAAGAGAGCACGCGAAGCTGTCGATCGAATCTATTGAGGGCTTTGGCAGCAGTGGCGATGTTCGAAAGTTCTACCGAAGGGTGAAGCAATCTACCCAAGGCTACTAGGCCAGAATGGAAGCCTACCGAGACGAGAGTGGAAATATGCTAATTGACGCACAGTCGGTACTAAGGATCTGGAAACAACACTTTTCTAGACTGCTAAATGGCCAAGATGACCAAAATTCCGTTATTAGACAGAATAATCCATTTAACTTGCGACGATGATGGTCAAAATTTCTGTCCACCCGATCTATATGAAGTGCAGTTAGCGACTTAGAGCGTACAAGGCTGCTGGTGCGGATGGCTTGCCCACCGAACTATTCAAAGCAAGGGGAGATGACTTGGTAGGGAATATATACAAACTTATCTCCAAAATATGATTCGATGAAGAATGCTTGATGAATGGAACTTCGTTATAGTGTGCCCCATCCACAAGAAAGGAGATGATCTGACCTGTGCCAACTACAGAGGTATAAGGCTCCTCAACTTCGCATACAGAATTCTGTCATCTTAACTCTGATCGCTTAAATCAGCTTGTCAACGATCTGATCGGTTCCTGTCAATATGGTTCTAAATGTTTCCATTCCGACAGATTTTGAAAAAAAACAGGAGTTTCAAAACGATACACACCACCTCGCTATCGATTTTAAAGTCACATGTGATAGCGTAGACAGAGGCGAATTATACAGATCCATGTCGCAACGTGGCATCCCTGCCAAGCTGGTCCGGTTGTCCAGGATGACGGTGGAGAGATCGTGCTGCTCCGTCAAAGTCGGTAAAAACACCACCGAACCCTTCAATGTCGAGAAAGGTTTAGGGCAAGGCGAAATCGGGTTATGCATCTTTTTCAACATCGTTTTTCAAGCAATTATGGAGGTATAATTTTTCATTGTCCGTTCAACTATTTGCTTATGCAGATGATCCCAATGATGTAGAGATGCTACTTGCACGTTTGCAAGTATTGAATTGTTAATGAGTACAAAACGAAGTGTATACTATCATCGACAATCATCGTGGAATCCGGCAAAACGTCACGTTGGATAGGTACGATTTCAAAGTCGTCAAAGACTTTGTCTAGTCCACCTGGGCTCCACTATTGCCTCCCAAAATGACAATAGTGCAGATATCAAACGAAGAATCACTCTCGCCGATCTCTGTTTTTTCGGGCTAAGAAGACATTTAAGTAGTAAAAGCCATGATACCTTATATAAGACCCTATGGGGCTAAAGCTTGTACCCTGTCAAAGGCAGGTAAGAATCTACTTGGGTGGAATATTTTTCGGGTGATTTTCGGGATGTATCGATTGAGTATAGTGGAGAAGAGTTAACACCGAGCTTTACAGCGCCGTCGACCTGGTCGAAAAGCTGAAAGTACAACGGCTGAGATGACTGGGACACATGGAGTGTATGGACACAGACGAGTCTTCCAATCTAACCCTGATGGTCAATACAGCAGAGAAAACCCCACCTTAGGTGGCGCACACAAGTGAAAAACAACCTCAACCAACTTTGAGTGCGTAACTGAAAGCAGATAGCCAGGCACCGCGAGCTGGCTGGAGGGACTCGTTGGGCATAACCTAACCTTCGTACCATTTTGCATAAATGTTCTTATGAATTAGAAAATTTAAGTGAAAAGGACTGGGTGTACACTGATTTTTCTTAAACATTCGGTCTACCGAGTAAAATTTCACAATTCTCCTAACCCATTCACTGCCCACCTAGGTGTACCGCAGGGAAGTCATGATGTTGTATCACGTATATCGTACGTTCTATCGAGATTCTTATATTTGATGATGATATGAAAATTTTAAAGACAATATTATAAAAAACTAACTATGATCTCACTCTTCTGCAGGCCGGTATTGACAACTTTACTTACTGGTTGGTGTGGTAAAAACGGTCTTTGCCTTAACTATGCAAAATGTTAAACAATTACTATCTAAAGAAAACAACTTGTAAACGCTTTTTTCCGCAGCGCAATCACCCATATTTTCTGAAACTCGTATTAATTACTCGTATTCGACTATAGTCGTATTTTGTTATTCCAGGAGTCGAACATCCGACTTCACTTGTACTAATATTGGGAAACGAAAAACATCGCATACGACTGTTCCTACGACTGTAGTCGAATACGAGTGATAAATACGAGTTTCAGAATATGGGTCAATGTGTGCGGCGTTTAGTGCTTCTATGACTTGAGTGTTCACTTTAGTTCTAGTTTAGAATTAACTGAACACATGAATTACGTCGTTAATAAAGCGAGCTCTATGCTAGAATCTATAAAACTAGGTGCAAGGAAATTTAACGATCCCTATGTTATTCTTTCTTTTAAATTTTTTAATCTACCCTCACATCTTGAGAACCCCTCACAAGTATGAACTCCTTTCTATGAAATTCATAAGATTGTATTGAATCAGCACACCATAAATTCATTCGGTTTGCTGTGAAGAGGGCTCCTTGGGCTGACCCGCACAACCTATGAATGGTGCTTTGTAGCTCCAATCTGAAGAGTAAAAAAAAACTCTGATTATGAAAACAAGGAACATTCTTATTTAGAAAATACTAGACTTCATTCTTGTCTCTTTTCTAAGCTATTGGAAAGCAGACCACACAATACATCCTCTTATTGCAAATTCAGAGGATTAAGGTTTATATATAAGTTTTCAGAGTAAATCTAACTTCAAATTACTAACTCACATCACAATTACTGCTCACATCTATCCGACAAAACATATGTAGCTACATAGAGCTAAGTTGCAGTTCACTCTTTGAAACATTATAGGAGTAAACTTATGTTAATGACCGAACAAAGTACCAAGTGCAGTAAATATAATAATCTGCATCTGCAAATATTTTATTTTTTTTTTGTAATTTCAATACTATAAATGTACATTTTTATATAATCAATTTTTTTCAGGGAGAGCATTCATAAAATAATTCATTATCCTCCTTGAACTTGTCCGTTTTTAGTGCAAATTAAAAAATTTCGAGATGTGAAAGTTTCCATAGAAAAAAGAGATGTCACATTAGCAATCAATCAAAACTATTGACTTTAGATTCTTTTTCGACTCCATTGACAAATGTAAAACTGGCTATAGCAGATGTTTGAGCTTCGGTATTGTAGTTTTTTTTATAGAAATCGGGTGATTTGAAACTAATTCAGACAAAAAATAAAAACAATTTGACTTTATGTTCTTTCTTCAGCTCTTTCATTTTTCTATTTACTGTTCTTGGTCTGTAAATTTCCATGTCGACTTAAAGATCGACTAATGTACGCTTTTGCTTCAAATGAAAATCACCACAATGGTTGCGAAACAATTTTGTATGACGGCTTTTGCCAAAATTAAAAGGCCTGTCAAAGCCCGGGATATTTTGTTTGTTTTTTATATCACGTTACCATAAACTATAGCTTTAACAAAAACTCCTCTTCATTCAGAGCAAAGAATTATTCAATCAAAAATATTTGCTTTTAAAACTCCTTTTCTTTCAAGGCAAAGCAAAGTTTTCAAGGCCGTTCGAAATCTGGGCTAATTTCCACATGTGGATTAGACACCACGATCCAGAAGAAAATGCAATCTTTGTGTATATTTTGCTTTTTTTTTTCGTTGAGCTTTTTCTATTCTATTCTTCTTTTCCGATTGCGAAAATACGTATCTCCGACTAGTACTTTTAATCACCTAAGAAGGTGTTGTCTATGGATGTCCGGATAAAATGGCAAACTAAATATTTTGACAGCTAAATAGCATTGGTAACTTTCTCAAACATAACAACTGGTATATAAGTATGTAAAATTTTTGTGAATGTACATATGAATAATATTATCATATAATAAAACGGCAAACATGTTTCTTGTGGTACACTTTTCGCGGCCCACAAAAACCGAAGGGGCATAAATTACATACTAAAAGAAAGCATTTTTTGCATAGATGTGCAGAATTCCAAAATTATTTAAATATACTACACAAAAATTGTTTAAAACAACAAATAAAAATTGCAAAAATATTCCCTGAAAACAAAAACATTTAGAAATGTCGAAATCATGAATTCTCTGTCTTTTATTGAATGATAATGAATTAAATAAATAAATTGGCACTCGAATTTCGAGAGCTTGGTCGGCTAGTATGATTAAATATGGTACACCATTGAAAATTTTAAACATTAATTTTAAGATGTTTCTAAATGAATAAGTTTGCCAACAAACAAAATGGTCGAATTTGGGACGACAACAAGCCATCAGGGATCCATAAAATCGCAATGTATCCAGAGGAAGTCGCTGTTAGTTGTGTATATTGGGCTGGCGGCACCATCGATTCAGACTTCTTTGAGAACGACGTTGGTCAGGCCGAAGCTATGTGCCAAATAGTCCATATCAAAATGGACATTTTTCACAAGTAATTTCCACACAAGTTTATCCCATGCGGATGCGATTTGAATTCGTCACCGCGATCGTGCGATTCGAACCTATTGGACTTCTTCTTCTGGGGTTTCCTTAAGTCACATGTCTATGCCAATAAACCACAAACCACCACTGCTCTAAAAGCCAACAAAATCAACGTCAATCGTCAAATTCAGCCTGATTGATTCGCCATAGTTATGGAAAATTAGACATTTCGGATGCGCAGCACCCAGCGAGCCCTGGCGGGCATTTAAATTATGTTATATTCCAAACATACATCTTATTCAAGACTACTCGGAATACCGGAGTCAAAAAGTTAAAGTAGGTAATACAAAAAAAAATTCCTTGCGACCTATTTTATTTATCATATTTATCAATGACATACCACAACTGACCAAAACTGACCTGTTGCATGTGTATGCAGATGACGTTCAAATATTTGTCTTCCGATCATTTAATCATTGTTGGAAGTCTTAAAAAGTAGATTAATTGAAGATCTTCAAGCGATTAATGAATGGACATTGTGTATTGGTTAAACGCTAAATCTGATACGTCACGAATAGTTGCAATATTCAAACATAAATTGCATATATCAACAACCTTCCACCTCTTTTTGTATCATGAATTCTTCTTAATACGTAAGTGCTGTTACAAGTTTCGGCCTTAAAATAAATCAATCCCTTTCTGCAAATGATCATATCAACCTTTCTAATGGTCAAACTTCACGTGGTCTCTGGAAATTAAACAATTTTTTATTACTTAAAATTTGTCGACGCTAATCTGAAGTCATTAAGTCATTGTTTCTGCCTATAATTGACTACAGTAATTTACTGTAAGCTGGACTCTCACTTTCAGCACAAATGGCCTTTTGCTTGTAATGATATGGTTAGATACGCATTTATGAATGTTTCTCATACCATCAACTTGTACAGTGACGTACGCTTGAACAAAATGCAAAATGATGCATGTTCTTGTATAAAATTCAAATGAAATCAACGTTAACCTCGGCCTTCGATTTGCAGAGTCGGCCCAAACAAAAACCTTACAACTCCGGCCTTTACTTTTTTTTATTTTGTCAAGATAATTCTTTGTTTATGTTATCAGGCCTTGGCACTCTTTTCCCATAGCAATAAAACACATAAATTCAAATTTCATTAAACGTGGAAATCATACAATCTCTCTGCATACTTACATTTATAGAAAAACGCTTATTTACTTGTCCAAAACGTAAATATGCAAGCAGTCAATCAAATCGTAAGCTCTTGCCAAGTGACAGATTTGCATTCTCCTTGTGATTTTTTTAATAAAAATTTTCAGTTGGGGATTTGGCCTAAACAAGGTTTTCTCTTCTGAGAAGAAGTCACTAACCCAAAACAAATAATTAGCTTTGCACTTTTCTGACAGAAAACTACACCTTTTACTAACGCTGCAATTAATTAGGGGATAAAAATATAACAAGCGAGTCAGCGAACATCTAATTGTATATTTAATCATCCATATCCACATATGTAGCTTCAAATGATTAATTACTGTTTGCACTAATTGATTTCATGTTCAGATTATAACATGTACATCTGTGAGATTGTCATAGACAAGAGCTTTCTGTAATTAATCAAAGCATAAATTAGCCACCGACATTATTAAGATCTAATTTCAGTATTTGAATATTTATTTTTTGTTAAAACAAACCTCTAATTTTAAAACAATTTCTCATTAATTCTGAACAACCTTAATCATTTTATTATTATTATAATAAATTAAAGTTCGACCCTCAACTCTTTCGTTTTCCTTTGGTAGCGAAGTGAATTAGCTTTCGTTTGATCAGTTTGTTTAAATCAAAATATTGGATTACATTTAATTTGTATTATGAAATAAATCGCATTAAAAAAAGGTTTGTCGAGATTGTTGACCTGGCAATTTGAACTCCACAGCCTACATCAAACTTTGATGGAAAGATTAAAGTAATTTTTTTTAAACCGATTTAGAAATAAAGCTGCTCAAACCATATCAATGAATAAATTGCTTAATTTGTTGCAAAATAAGCTGATTAGATTGTAATTAAGGAAATTATTTATAGAAATAAGGCATTTTTGATTTTGAAATTTAATTGGCAAGCTGTCAATGAATAGGTTGTAATAAGTAATAAGACATTAAACTTTACAGATAAAGCATGACAATTATATAAAATGAATCACGGTGTACATTTTTTGTGTTGTTTCATTGATTTCGTGTAAAAAATTCGATTGTATAATCAAAAAAATTATGTGCCAAAAACTTTGTGCGTCCGACTTTACGTCCATCCATCCATACGTTGGCCCACAATTTGACAAAGTTTTAATAAACATAGTATTCCAAAATAAACCTTTTTTCTTTTCTTTTTTTTTCAGATTTCTACACCAACATTTTTGCTCAAAAAAATATGGGACAGGAGATATCGCAACCAAATCAACGACAAAATTGCACAAAATTACCACTCAATAATAACACAAAAACCGACTGTAAGCAAAATTTTCACAAACAGAAGGTCCGCAAGGCCCTTAGCACTCACAGTTCGGCATCAACAGACAGTTCATCTGGCTACCAAACTACATCGACAACTTCGGCTAAAATCAAACCACTTCTCGTTTACGACCAAGTATCACCAGAATCGTCAACTATCAGCAACGCAACTGGAATCTACTATCCTTCATATTACTGTTCGTCATCGGGGCGTTCGTCAGTATCGGTTTCGATAGCATCATCAATACCCTCAAGCAGGGAATCTCACAAATCTCTTCATAAGCAAAAAGACTATCTAGACCATCAATTGTACATAAAGTCCTATTTAGATATTGTCGAAGAAGACGAAAAGGCCAAAGAGCACTTCCAACCGGCCAGGCCTGGCATTCGAAATTATACTCCAAAAATTTTAGCCGAAAAGAAGAATCGTTCGAATAGTAGCAAGGAAGAAGCTTGGATTTGACAATTACTGAAAAATGGCATTTGGTACAATGACCTCGCTGTTGGGAATGATACCGATTCTCGCCCTTGGTATCAATTACTATCGCTACCAAAACTTGGATCCAGAGACCAAAGTCACGGAAACAGAAAACGTAAGTGATTTTTTTTTTCAATTTTCCTAGATGATTGACCTATAAACAACTTTTAATTTTACAGTTAAGGCGCCAGTACGATTTCATTGTAATTGGAGGGGGATCAGCTGGTGCCGTGGTCGCAAATCGTCTGTCCGAAATAAAAAATTGGACAGTTCTCCTACTCGAAGCAGGGGGTGATGAAACTGAGATCTCTGATGTTCCTGCCTTGGCAGGATATCTACAGCTGTCTGATCTCGATTGGAGATATCAAACAACACCATCGGATACGAGACAGTACTGTCAGGCCATGAAGGGCGATAGATGTTTCTGGCCAAGGGGCAAGGTTCTAGGTGGATCGAGTGTTCTCAATGCTATGGTTTATGTGAGAGGAAGCAAGAACGATTACAACCATTGGGAGTCGCTAGGCAATCCAGGTTGGGGTTACGAGGATGTCTTGGGATACTTCTTGAAGTCCGAAGATATCCGAAATCCATATCTAGCGAAAACACCATATCACAAAACCGGAGGTTATCTCACAGTCCAAGAAGCTCCTTGGAGGACGCCGCTCTCCATTGCATTTCTCCAAGCCGGCACGGAAATGGGCTACGATATAAGAGATATAAACGGAGAGAAGCAAACTGGTTTCATGCTGACGCAATCAACTATTCGGCGAGGATCTCGATGTAGCACGGCCAAGGCATTTTTAAGGCCTGTTCGAACGCGCAAAAATTTAGATATTCTACTGCACACTCAAGCTACGAAGATACTTATCAATAAGGACAAACGTGCCGTTGGCGTTGAGTACATAAAAAACGGCCGGACCAATGTTGTTTTTGTGCGGAGAGAAGTCATCTCGTCTGCAGGTGCTTTAAACACTCCACAACTTCTGATGCTGTCGGGAATAGGCCCTGCCGATCATCTGGAAAGCTTCAAGATTCCAGTAATATCCGATCTTCCTGTAGGCAATAACCTTCAGGACCATGTCGGTCTTGGCGGCCTAACTTTCATAGTAGACGCACCTGTTACTGTTACCCGTAATCGATTCCAAAACGTACCGGTTTCTTTGGAATATATTCTTCGAGAACGAGGTCCTATGACTTTTTCCGGTGTTGAAGGAGTGGCATTTGTTAACACAAAATTCCAAGACCCAGCGGTGGATTGGCCCGATGTTCAATTCCACTTTGCACCAAGTTCCATCAACTCCGACGGAGGGGATCAGATAAGGAAAATCCTGAATCTTCGCGATGGATTTTTTAATACTGTTTATAAGCCCCTGATCAAAGCCGAAACATGGACTATTCTTCCCCTACTACTTCGCCCAAAAAGTACAGGCTGGGTTCGACTCAACAGTAAGAACCCCTTCCAACAACCTAAGCTGATACCCAACTATTTTGCACACCAAGAGGACATTGATGTTCTTGTCGAAGGCATCAAGATTGCTATTAATGTCTCAGGCACCCAAGCTTTCCAGAGATTTGGCTCGCGACCTCATCATATACCTCTTCCCGGATGTAAGCACTTTGAATTTATGTCCGATGAGTATTGGGGATGTTGTATAAAACAATTTACGTTTACCATCTATCACCCGGCGGGCACGTGCAAAATGGGACCAAGTTGGGACACATCAGCAGTTGTTGATCCCAGGCTTAGAGTATACGGAGTTCAGGGGCTAAGAGTAGTCGATGCGAGTATTATGCCAACTATTATTAATGGAAATCCTAACGCACCGGTAATAATGATTGGTGAGAAGGCTTCCGATATGATTAAGGAAGATTGGGGCATTCGATTGCATGAAACATAGCTAAGTTGCCAGGCAAAAAAAAATAAATAAAAATCAATTGATAATAATACTCTCGGCTAGTCAAGAAATAATTTCTGTAAATATTATACTTATATGAATGTGAATGTAGTTTAAATCAAATTTGTGTTCTTCTGATATCATTAAGATTTTTGCTTAATTTTTTTTTATATTTATTTTAGAAACTAAAATTAGGGACAAGAAGATTTCTTGCAATAAGAGTTTTTAATTTGTATATATTATCGAAAAGACTATATTGTATTTATTATTTTTATAAAAATATTTAAAAATTGTTGTTTTCTTTTTTTTTCGATTTTATCAATCGACATACAAAGGATAAGTAATTCTGAGAAATTATGAGTAAGTGTGTCACTTGTTCGTTCATAATTTAATACCATCTCCTCTTCGAATATGGGACCTTGAAATGACTATTTAAAACTATATTTCTCAATAAAATATAAAACAAAAGCAGGTTAAATCCAGTTATAATTGTAAGAAAATAGTTTGAAATTCTTTTAATTTTTCATTTCCTATCTACACTATACTTAAATCATTCTAAATTTTTTATATCGCTTTCTTGAACTGCCTTAAATGAAAATCATACAATTTTGTATAAATTAAGAAATAACGTACTCGCTCAAAAGAAGTGGATATGCTAATTAGACACAAATACTACGAGTAACAAAAAATAAGTGTGCTAATGAAAACTTTCGTTTTCATTTAATTTCTATACGCCATGGAGCTTAATTAGAAAGAAAAAGTACGAGCTCCTTTAATATTACGATAGCCGCAGTATTTTATAGTTATTCAATTTTGTTATGCAGGTAATAGTCTATACGGTAAAGATGAAGATATTTCGGGAAGTTATTTTAAATTTTGAGGAGCCCATTTTTCAATTAGTGTGTATAACTTACTAAAAGTACATGAATTTTTATAGTAAACACTGAAACTTCTGTTAGAAATTGAGATTTAAACTATATACTTTATTGAGCAAAGAGATTTATCCAAAGACAGAATTCATCAGAACTTACAGAAAATTAAAGATTTTGATTCTATACACATCTTCAAACCTTACCCACGTGCATTGTAAAAGTGTACACACTTAAAATACAATCTTATTTATATCATGCATGAATAGAATGTCAGCGACTTCAAGACGTCGGTTTAGCAAGGATTTATTAACTTTTGGAAGTAAGTTCTAAAACGAAATGCATAAACTTTCTATTAAAATCTTCTAAGGGAACGGGTGCTATAATATGGTGAGCAAAGCTGACTGGCGTATTCAAGAAGGGTTCTCACAAAAAAAAAGAGATTTTGGAACATAGGGTGTAGAGAATTATTTAGGCCTCTGCTTTATGAAACCAAGTAAAGAAAAAAGATTACTTTAATGAACTGACATTAAGATCTAGGAATTTGTCACACCATGTAAAAAATGAAATTAAGTCACGTTGAAATCCATGTGAATCGGTGACTATATGTATGTTAATATAAAATTGTAAATAACAAACAAAGGTGCATACACTCAAAAAATTTATTAGTAAAATGGCTACGAATGATATTCGTGCATTGTACGAATATTCGTAAGATGTACGAAGTATTTGTACAGTGCTATATCTACGAAAACATTTGTAAAGTTTTACTAATAGTTGTGGTAGTATCCACGAATCTATTCGTTTAATACGCTAATTTTATTCCTAAACAAGAAGTAAACAATTTGTTAGAGTACATTGTACGAATTATTGTGTACTAATAACATTCGTTAATTTCTTGTACGAATGACTTCGTACTTTAATCTTTTGCATTCGTAGTATTTACTAATAAATTCGTACTATTTACTTAGTAAAACTAATATTAGTAGACAGCATTCATTCGTAAGTTGACGGTACGCATTATACGTAGAATAAACTAATAACTTCGTACTTTTATTAAGTGCATTAGTATTATTTACTAATCATGAGTAAAAAAATAATATGTGTTCAGCTCTAAAAATTATATGTATTATATTCGTCGCGCGTTGAAACGTGTTATTGCATAGTGCGTGAATTATTTATAAAGTGCTTCAGTGGTCTAATTATTTAATAATTTTATAAATTCATACGGTGTATTTATAAGATACAAATCTTGAGAACCAGACTAACATCTGCTTTTTTCGAAAAGACTAGGTGAGTACCTATACAGCAGGGGTTCCCAAACTTATTTTGTCTACTGCCCACTTTGAGAATAAATTATTTTTTAGCGCCCCCATTTTTACACCTACTTACAAACCACTATAACTTCAAATTAAATTAATTAATTATTGTGAGCTATATAGCGGAGATTAAACATTCATTCTAAAGGAGACTCTTACCGGCTACACCTGCAACTTTATAGTATTCAGACAGAGTATTTTTTATTCAAAATAAAACAAACATAATCGATTCTTATATAAAAACTAATGTGAAGGATGAATCTGATGCTGTTTAATAAGTTTGTTGATATCAGGTTCCAATTTACTTAAGAACAGCCGCAAGTTTCCACGTTCGGTAACATGCAATCGATTTCTCTTTTTAGTAAGCAGCGTTGCCACAGCACTAAATCCACGTTCACACAAATGTGACGATGGGAATGCTATCAAGAATCGTTGAACGATTGACCACAATCCAGGGTACAATTGCGGGATCGGTTTTTATAGCCAAAATTCTTGATAGCCATTTTCGAACTTGGTTTTTATTTCCTCGTTTTCAATTCTATAAGTTCTTCTTCCAGCTGAGGTGACATTGCTGTGTTGACATTTGAAAACGGATCCGACACCCAGTCTGGTATTTCCAAGTTCAAAATGTCCTGGTATCGTTCGTTGAAGTCAATGTGGAGGTTTTCCAAATGTTAGCAGTAGGCAAGGAAGTCATCGTTACTGCAGGATACTGATAAATTCGGAAAATTGTGAAACTCACGTCTACCCATATTCATTTTGTGCAGAAGCAGTTTGGCTGCGAAAGCAGGAACGACATTTTTTGTTTTAATATATATATCATTCTTTGATGTAATGAGCTTGTTGCGCAATTCTGTATCTTTAGTTTCCAAGAACTCTATTACAGAGTCAAACAGGTTGTAAAATCGAGTCAGACAATTGCCTCTTGATAGCCAACGGTTGAAATCTTCGTCATTAGAAACACAAAGCTGATGAAATAATCTATCATTCAAAGAGCTGCTACGGATTTTATTGACTGCTTTGATGACATATTGCAAGGAAATCTGAAATTTTATTTTTTAAGTACGACATGAAGCCTTTATGGTACCCCGTCATAGCCGGAGCGCCATCCGTAGCAACTGATATAAAATTTTTAAAGGGAATCTCTTTCTCATCACAAAACTTTTCCAATGTATTTTTTGTATCGGTCTCTAAATTTCTAGCAAACAATAGTTCTTCACATATTTTCTCATCTTTAATAAACCTCACGTAAGACAGCAACAATGCTTCATTAGGGGAACAATCGAGCTGAATTGAGAATTGACTAGTCCTCAGATGAGTGCGCAATGATCCTTCAATGTTTTCAGCCATTTCATCAATTCGTCTTTGCACAGAATTATTACTCAAAGGAATTTTTCGGATAATATCTGCGGCCAGTTTATGAAGCACAGTAGTTATTACTTCCTTTATTGCTGGCAAAATTAACTCTTCTCCGATGTTGTGTGGTTTGCCTTTTTGAGCAATTAACAAAGAGGTATTGTACGAAGCTCGAAGTCCGTCGTCATCTTGCTTAGCAGCCGCCGAAAAAAGTTTTGCCATACAGTTGGCTGAGTATTATGCTTTTTCTCTAGGTCTTGAAAATATGCTACATTCTTGTCTTTCTTATCTGGATGCATTTTATTCAAATGATCTTACAGTCTTGAAGGCTTCATTGCTTCATTCGAAAATGTTTTTAGACATAGAAGGCACAAAGGCGACGATGGGTTTGTGGGATTTTCAATGAATTCGAATTTAATATATTCCTCACCTATCTAGGAATACTAATAATTAGGCCTATTCTGCCACATCTGTTATTCTGCTATAGATTTTCTGTTATGAATCATAAAAGATTTCCATCTTAAAAGATCTTTTATAATTGGTATTCAGGGGCTCGAACTTTTATAAAAGTCTGTTATGCAACTTCGAAAACGAAATCTGTTATGAAACTGAACTAAATCTGCTATCATAATCAGCTGTGATTAAATAAAATAATTCATCTGACAAAATTAAAATGGATGACGAACAAAAAAGTAATCTCTTCTCTTACACATTATTGGTGTCCTCTACTCTACTTACATATACATATGTTTATATAATACTCGTATGTGTGTAAATATAATTTCCTTTCATTTGTCTCATTTTAAAAAGATTTCGTTGACGAAATATAAAATATATCGTCGTCGTTCTATGAAACGTCCATTCTTAACAAAAATGTAATTTAATTCTTATTTAATTCATTCCAGATCAGCCATATTTGCAAAATATTGTATTGCACAGTGGATGACGATGATATATCAATTTTTCATTGATATACTCGTATCTGTGTATGTATTGAAATCTTTTATGATAAAAGTCACAGAAGTTTGTCTTTTATTCTTTTATGATTTTTAACAGATTTCATAACAGATTTTGGCATGCTGAATGCCAAAAATGCTATTCGTAAAAGATTTTTTCTATGTTCGAACGTTTGACAGTTCATAAAAGTTTTCTTAGCAGATTTTATAACAGATTTTAGCGTGCTGAATACCAAAATTAAAATTCATAAAAGATTTGTTGACAGCTCAAACATTTGTATGGAAATTTATAGCAGAATAACAGAATAGAAGAATAAAAGATCTCGCCGAATAGGCCTAAATAACTATTAAAATGCGAAAGTGTGTCTGTTGCATTTTCATTTGTTTGTTTGTGTCTACTTTCATTTCGAAACGGAGCGACCGAGTAACATGATTTTTCTTTTATTTATTGAATGAAACAGGACAGATATATAAACTACGCGGAGAGAAATATCGGACCGAGTTTGAGCAATCTCTTAATTATTATTAGTTGATGTTCATAAGTTATAGTCGAGAGTCGAGAGCTCAGTCGGTGTCTAAGAGTCCTCCTAGCTAGATGGAATTACAAATCGCCCCCAAGCCTCTACACAACGCCTCCATTTTTTTTCTGGGTCTCTTACCACCCCCGTTAAGGCCTGCAGCGCCCACAAGGGGGCGTTATCGCCCACTTTGGGAAAGGCTGCTATACAGCATCCAGAAGCAGCAGAGCGTACATATATGTGGGAATTTTTTACTAAAAGAATTTTAATGTAAGTACCATTTTTTTTGGAAGATTTTAAATGTTAAATTTATTTTCAGTGGCCCTTTGAAAATGAGGAGTTTGTAAATATTACTTTAATTGTTAATTATATAAAATGAACTAAAAAACTATTTTCAACTTAAAAAATACATTACCTTTTATTATTATTTCTTATAATGGATATTTTAGGAAATGTCAGAGAACATATTTATTTATGGTAAGTTCTACAATAATGTTCGTACAACATACGAATGAATTACAAGGGCATTCGTAACTATTACAATGATATTCGTACAATATACGAATGGCATTGGTAAATATTACGAGTACAATAACATTCGTACATTGTACCAATGGTATTCGTACAAAATACGTTTGTCTTTCTACGAATACTAATAAAATATTCGTAAAATGTACTAATAAACGTCCATTCTACGAATACTATTCGTGTCTGAAAACCACGAATAAAATTCGTAGAATGCACGAATGAATTAATACTATTTACACACGAGTGTAAAAACAAAAAGCAAAGAAAAGCGTTCTAAAATTAAATTTAACAAAAAAAGAATACGTATACGCCCCAGTGTACCATAGTTACCTTAACTTACGATTCTGATTTGCTTACATTCAACGTGATTTCAATGTTTAGAACAAGCTGCTTGAGCTACGACTTTCAATTTTATTTGATTTACAGATCGTTGTTTAGAATTTTTGGCGCATATATATAAAAATCTAATAATTTTACTCTATTGTTAAATAATTAAAAAAAAAAAGTTTGATAAGATTTTTTAAGAACATAAAATTCATAAATTTGAACTATAAAACTGGTCTAACGAACATTTGATTTTTCCACAAATAAATTTGTAAGGGATGTGGTGGAGGGGACTTAGGTTTGGCTCTCCAGCAACCTAGCTGCAGGGTTGGATTACTAAGAAAAATCAACCAAGAGATGTGAAGGACTGATCAAAGTACCTTCTCAAGGCGAAGCTTTCGCCAAAATCCTGGTGGTGCCAGGTACTAAGGTTACTTCGACTCCCAATAAGGGATCTAGGGAATGTGATTCCAAAAATTCTATGTTGATGACCCTGGGTCTTCCGAAACTGTAAGGGCTACCAGCTCCGAGAATCGATGCTCGCATGTGGCAAAGTCCGATCGAAGAGAAAGTGTAACATTCGAGTACAAAGAATAGAGAGGGAATCATTGCCCAGCCCTGAAAAGGGTCGGCAATTCCAAGAGGGCCGTGCAAAAGTAAAACTCCGTCTCAGAGACTGGAAGCGCTTGAGCTGAACTCAAAAGATTCTTGCCAAGATGGAGGAAAAAATAAAAAGCCAGTCAAACTAAAAGGGGTGTACTCAAACTAAAGACAGGTAATCATGTGAATTAGAGTGCTTCTTCTTCCAATTTGGCTGCAGGCCAGTAATCCTGGAGTGGGACCATGCAAATTTCCAAAGCACTGAAGGGAGTACCATACTGAAACCAGCAGTCAAAAAAGCCCCCACTAACGAACGTCAGTAAGAAGGCAAAAACGTAAAGATATTTCAAAAAAATATATAGTCCAGTCATTTTAGGTTTTATCTGCGGAAAAATTCCTAGTGAGCTGAATTTTTGTATACACCTTTATTACGGCATTGTAATGAAGATATGAAAAATCGACATTGATATCGTGCCGGCTAAAAAAGTTATAAGGGTCAAAAGGTCACAAAAATCAGTTTTTCGCAAATATCTCGCAATCTATTGCTCAGAGGTCAATAAAGGTCATTATAAAAATTGATTGTCGTGAAAATGTCTACAAAAAATGTCTCTTGCATTTTTCTGTAAAATTAACCGTTTTCGGAGTAGAGCGCTGAGAAAGCGAATATATTATGACGATGCACTCGTTTCCACACCACCTTCGAGGTAGAATGCAGGGCGCGTTTATTCACATGGTTTCCCCCGTAGGCATAATCCATGATATGTAATCAGAGGTTATTTTATTTACGAGTGAATAATTTTTTATTTGAATACAGAAAAATTAACTTTAGTATATAATTTTTTTTTATCATTCATTGTCGATATCTTCAGTTTCTGTGTCATTAACAATTGCATAAAACAATCTTCGATATTAAAAATGGTCTTCAGCTGTGAGCGGTTTACTCGCTGATTCTATTCAGCATTTACACCAGCGATCTAATAGGTAGTCTAACTCGAGCAATTGTGTATGCCGTCGACCTAATAGTGTACAGAACAGCTCCCAAAGTCGAGGTCATCAGAATTCTTTTGCACTGTGACTTCAACAAGATTCAGTGATATTGCGATGATATGGAAGTCAGTTTCAGAAATCTGAAACTATTCTGCTTAGGACTCGATACATCAGTGTGTGCGCCACTTGATGATATTTGTTTCGGGGATCTCAAGATAACTCCCATTGCCGCACTTCTGATGGCCTCGTGTAGAGGGGATAGATAGAGGAGAACCTCTATAGCTGCGGTAGGGCAGGTTCTCATTGCTCCTGTAATACAGATACAAGCAAGCCATTAGACTTTTTCTAGAGCTTTCCTAGTTCTTGATAATTCTTGATAATGCAACCGCCCCATATGTAATGATTGGTCTTACCATCATAATGTATAACCAGCTAAGGATGTTCGGTTTGCATCTGCATGACTTGCCTGCAAGTCTCTTGAAAATCATTAGGGCTTTTGTGGCTTTCCCGACTATAGCTTTAAAGTGTTTGATCAGAAGGAGTCTACTATCTGGTAGAATTCCTAGATATTTTACCCCTCTCCGCGTTTCAATCAGCTAGATGAATAGGTTTCATATGTTTCAGAAGTTATTCCTTGTAAATGGTATGATTGTCGTCTTGCAGGGGTTTATTGATAATCCTACAGATATACACCATTTCCGTGTAATTGTTAGTCCTCTTTGGATTACCTACGGCTATGATAGCAACATCATCAGCAAATCCAATGGAGAATATATCTTGGGAGGTAAGCTTTTCTTACAATTCATCCACTACAAAACTCTTCAACAAGGGTGATAATACACCACCCTGAGGACAGCCTCTTGTGACTACTTTTTTTTTACATTTTGTCCTTTTTGTGACAGTATTTTTAGTGCCTAACATTTCCATCTAGTTATGGTGATGGGTACGCATTTCCTAACAAAAGCTGTGCCTACAGCCTCGTGGGATGTGTTGTCGAAGGCTCCCTCTATGTCTAAGAACGCATCTAATATTGTATCTTTTTTGTGAGTGAGTTTCTTTTCCCTTCTTCAAGAAAGCTGGGCATTCACGGGCACGAAATGTCCTGTCTATACTAGTAATACTAGTGCTGTATGTCTGTGTATGTAGTAGATTTTACTAACAACACACTTACAAACACGAATAAAAAGCAATAGAGTTTATGCCTTGATATACGCCGTACGGTATACAATACCGTATGTGAGTGCATTCTAGTCGTTTTCTCTACTTCAAAAACGGTTAATTTTACAGGAAAATGCAAGAGACATTTTATGTAGACAATTTCACGACAAACAATTTTTATAATGACCTTTATTAACCTCTGAGCAATAGATCGCGAGATATTTGCGAAAAACTGACTTTTGTGACCTTTTGACCCTTATAACTTTTTTAGCCGGCACGATATCGATGTCGATTTTGCACATCTTCATTACAATGCCGTAATAAAGGTGTATAAAAAAATTCAGCTCACTAGGAATTTTTCCGCAGATTGGGGTTTAAAATGCCTAAAATGACTGGACTAAAAGTGAACGACTGAATCGAACGAACTTGCTCATATATAAAAGTACTTTGGAATATAAAAATTATGTATAAATAAATATAAAACATAGATTTAATGAGAAAAATTTTCAAATGCATAATTGCCGTTTGATTTCTAAAAAAATATAAATGTATGCAAACAAAGTTTAAAAATATGTTTTTTCTTTAAAATTTTTCACGAAAAAAAAATTGAGATACAAATTAAGATTTTGCATTACGGTTGTATGGGAGGTACCGTTAGTGTTGGAGCTAAAAACAAAAATTCAATTTCTCCTCTAGGGAATCACCGAAGACCCTTAAGTACCGAGTTTTAAGAAAATACCTCTAGTAGTTTAGGCTGTAGATCGAGGTACAGGAATGCAAACATACAGACAGACGGACGGAATTGCCGGACTTACTTTTTTCGTGTTCTCTATCATCGTAATGTCAACTTTGGTCAAAATCTCGAGTTAGATTTTTTTTTCAAATGCAGAACTTGCCCTATAGAACCTGTATCGCAAGTAAAAATATAAGAGGTGTAGATGCAATACATCTTTTCGTATGGAATACGAATATGAGTACTAAGAAAGAATATGAATTCTTAAAAAAAATTGTAGCATAAGACAAACCCCCAAAAATGGTAAAAGAAAAACGATAGGTTATCCCAAAAATATGATTTATGAAGAAGCCGTATCGAAAAGTGACGAGGATATTTGTGATATGTTCAGTTCATTCTTCCAGTCGCATTTTATTGAAGATTTAGATTTTTCGGTAGTATTTATAGGGATAATAATTTTACAGATCTAAGTTATGTAATTTTAACTGAGGGGATGAAGTAAGGGTTGAGTTGTTGAGTTTAGATTCAAGCTGTGCTTGTGATGGTCCTGACAATATTCCACCGACATTTCTAAAAAAAAAAAAAAAAAAAAAAGTGGTCTGAAATAATGTCAATAGCACTTATTTCGATCTTCAATCTTATCTTTGGAAAGTGGGAAATTTTGGGATTCAAGACAAAACATTGCAAATTATCGTCCTACATCTAAATTGCAGGTGATATCGAATATTTTTGAAACAATTGTAAAACGAAGAAATTATAATGAAGTTAAAAACTACATTTGCGTATCCCAACATGCGTTTTTTACGGGTATATTAGAAAAGAAGATCGTTGTCAGGTAGATGTTATATTTATTGGGCCTTACCAATAATCAAATTTAGAGACGACTTTAATATTTGAGTTAAATGAACCAATATGTAATGAGCTCTATATAGTTAGCCATACATGTTGTGAACTTAATATTTAATTGGACTCTAAATTATGAACCATTTATTGTACCGAACTAAAAAAAAAATTAAATGTAACATGTATGGTCAGTTATATAGAGTCCATTAAATAATGGTTAATTTTGCTCAGATTTTAAAGTCGTCTCTAAATTTGTTTATTGGTAAGGCCCATTGACTTTTTAAAGGCCTTTGGCAGGGTTCAACATCAAATATTGATACGAAAATAGCAGATGATGGGTCTGCACTCTTCATTGCTCAAATTTCCTTCGACTTATTTCAATGGACGAAGGAAATACGTTCGTATCGGCAACAAAATTTCAAAGGATATTTTTACCTCAGGGAAGTCACTTGAGTCCTATACTTTGTCTGCTTTTTATAAATGACCTGCCTTTGTACGAGTATATAATAAATTCTGAATGCTTACTTTATGCTAAATACCTCAAGATTTTGAAGTCTTTCAAAACTATTAATGAATGTAGCCTTCATCAGGAGGATCTAAATAAAGTTGTTAATTGATGTAGTATTTAATACTTCTAAATGCAATGCACCCTCGTTTTTCATGTTTCGTACTCCTTTTTTTATATAACTATTCAATCTGAAACTCCGAAATCATTAGAGTTGATTCTAAAAAGAGTTGATTGTCAAAGGCTCCTTCCCTCAGTGCCATAGAAAGTAGCTAGTGTTGTTTTCTTTACATCTAAGGCTCTTTGTACCTTGTTTGTTAGTTCAAACAGGGCGGTCACGTGAGGGAAAGGACTGGGATTTGTCACCTCTGAAACAAGCTGTAGACGAACTGCTAAGTCTGAATCAGACTGTCAATCTATTTGCCAATTGATTTGATGTACAAATATTAGGATATTTCAAATAGTCAAAACATTCAACGAAAACGAGAAGACATGCAATCACATGAATATTTTAGGGAACGAAAGTCTAAAGAATTTCTGAAGAATTCAAATGTCCGGAGAGCGATCATGGTCATTACACATAATAAAACATAATAAGTGGTGCCCAACCACTAATCCGAATTGGTAATTTTGCAATTGTTTGTGGGGTATTTTGAAATCCCGCGTTTATTTCACCCGTCCAAGACTCGAAGACCTCGATGGTATGTTGTTAGATTCATAGGCAAAAATGTCGGCCACGAGCAGTCTTGTTCAGAGTCTTAATTAGCGTTGGAGGGTGCCGGCCGGTTTCATACCATAAATTCGTTTTACTTGTGGATTTAATGGGATATAATAAGGTGCACATGAGCTGCCGTCTGCCTGAAGGTCCCTAGCTCGTAGTCTTAAGATCTATGTTTCAGAGATACTTCGTCGTGTTGGGACAAGATATCAAATCTTTGGTCTTCCGTTCAGATATTTAGATCGCTAAGGTCGCCGAGGAATAACTTTCCGAATAGTTGAGCTCTCATTGTCACTACAGCAGGACATTTACAGAGGAAATAAATAGTCTTTTTCCTGCTGATCCCCACAACTGCGACAATGAGCAATGAAAGGTATGCCCAGCTTAGCTGCAAGTTTCCTATTCGCCAGTATCCAGTGCAAGTTGCAACTATATTGGCAATGTCTTTTCTGAATCTTCATATTATGTTATTTGTTCGGGACTTATTTTATTTACTTTAAAAAAAAATATTTCTAAAATTGTATGAGACGTACCGATATTTTTGGTGTTAAAGAAAATTAGGAAAAAAACTTGTCAGGGAAAAAGTTTATAATTCCCATCTACAAAATTTAAATGTCATCGTCTAGGTTGTAGTCGAAGAGAATTGTGAGACACACTTCTGATCAAAATCTCGAGTTCGGTTTTTTAAAAGAATGCATTACTTTCCATATAATACATATAAAGTGGATGGTGAACAAATGTGGCTTCCGGCCCAGCAGATCAACAACAGACCAAATATTCCCATTTGGGCAAATTCTGGAAAAGACCAAGGAATTTCAAGCCGAGATTCACTATCAATTTATCGACTTCAAAACCACATATGAAAGCATTCATCGTCAGCTCTGTATGGCGGGCGATGGCCGAACCCGGGATCCCGCGAAAACTTATCCAAATGTGTCGCGTGACATTGGAAAATGCGTGGTACAATGGGCAACTAGAAAGCTACTCTTCTGAACTACTCCAAACATGGACAGAGTTTCGGAAAGGATATGCGCTACCATGTGATTTCTTTAGGGCAAAACGTCACTATTGATAACATAAACTTTGAGGTACTCAAGGAGTTTATCTACATCGGAGTTAATATTAACTCCACGAACGACACCTTTGTTGAGATCCGACGAAGAATTATACTAGTAAGCCGCTACTACTTCGGTTTAACAAAACAAAATTGTTAAAAATTCTACAAGATCCTTATACTACGAGACCTGTTTTACGGCTCCGAGTGTTGGACTAAATAAGCAGAAACGGAGGAATGATATTGGACTCTTTCGACAGAAAAATTCTTCGACGGATATTTGGTACCGTGTGCGAAAAGGGCGAATGGAGAAGTAGATATAACCGCGAACTCTCTCAGCTGTACCAAGCTGTACACGTCGACTACATTGGCTAAACCAAATTGAGCGAATGGACGGAAAACAATGCTCCAGCTAAGATCGTCTTCAAATCCCAGCCCCTAGGTTAGCGGCAACAAGGAAGCTTGAACCTTTGCCAGAGCGCTTGGCCTAGATGACTGGAAGCAGCGTGCACGGGTTCGCAGAAGGTGTACAGCGGCCGTGTCTCAGGCAGAAACCCTTCATGGTTCGGGAGCCGGTTAAGTAAGTAGGTACGTTATTGAGGGAACTATCGAAATAATTACTAATGGAATCTCATATGTTGTTGTTAACATAACAAATGTTAGAATACGCATTCCAAAAATTACTTTCTAAGCATATTTCCGTTATATTAAATGTCACTTTCAACCATGTACACATTTAAATGTTGCATATCTTAACGGGGCTGATTTACTAACAGCCTGGCAGTATGCCTCGATAAAAAAATCCACCACTAAATGGCTTTTGTATCGTTCAAGTCATAGAAGCATGTAGTTTGTAACAATACACATCGACAAGAAAATCCATTACTCAAAAATAATTTGCCTGAAAAACTACCACACAACATCTATTTATTGCCACTCAAACAAAAGAAAATAATGGCTTTCATGAATATAACTGCCACAAACTGACTTTTCATTTCCACAAAGCACATTTTTTGTGCACGACAATCTTTTGCAAAAGTATCTTTCAATCTTTGGACTTTATGACGTAATTTATTTTTAGAGCTAGAGTATATTATATGTTTCCTAACAAATGCGTCCGTTTGTTGTCAATCTATTGTTTGCATCTTTCCAACCTTCTGTCCACAAGTTATTCTCATAAATCTTTTGGCTTTTGATGGTACGAGTATCTGTGGAATAGGCTCCAATCCGTAACGAATATCTTTAGGTGGCAAATCGATGATATAAGAATGTCAAATCGGGCCAGAAGAACTTGGGTGACATAAATTCAAGCCCCAAATGTACATTAGTCACCATTATCAGCAACACCCAATTCAGCGAGGCGTGCGGTGCATTTGAAATTTATTTATTTATGATGAAAATTTTTAGTTTGTTATGATTTGTTCATCGAGTTTACGTAGTAATTCAAAACTTCTGTGGCAAGCATTCCAATGGACGCTAACGCGACCCGAGCCGAGCAGAGGTGTAGTATACCTATGTACAGTGAAAGTGTTAGATAATATTTCTATTATTAATTTGTGTTGGATTTTTTTTTTTTTTTTTGCAACTGATTCGTTAAGTCGGTTGGTGGACGTGCGTCCGTCGACATCATCGTGTTTTGGTTGAATTGAATTATTTCTCCAAGAGGTAACTGATCAATAATAATTATTTGCGTATATAGATGATGGAAAACACTCCAAATGTGGTGTTGACTTTATGGCCACCTTGACTTATAGTAATTATTTTGAAATATGCACACGCACATCAACATCGCCACACTTTTGTTAGCCAACTTAATTTGCTGTATTGTCGGGTTTGTCATTGTGACAGCCGCGACATTTTTGTAATTTATAGTTTTATGCCCCTAGAGCAACACATTTGAGATCGAATTGTGTGACAGGTTGATGAGAAATGTTATTCATGTCAAAAGGTAAAAGTTTATCAAGCTTTGCAGATTTTTCAAAATAGTATGGGATTAATTGGAAAATCATACCGAAAGTATGCATTCTTCTGCTAAGTTTGGCATTTGAGTATCTAACTTCTAGAATTTTATTAGAAGATTGACTAAATGGGTTTGGTGTATTCTGAACCAACCGTTTGTCATTTTTACTATAAAGGCAGTCTTGCTACTGGAGTGCGCCATTTTAATACAATAACTCGTATGAATCTGTGGATGGAATTGATATGGAAAATTGTGGAAATTTTCATAGAGTCATCCAGTTTGCATTGAGTTCCAAGTAAGTTTTTATGTCTCTTATTGTGTGTTTACTTTGGCACAATCATCCGGAAACGGATCATTTACCTAACCGGAAACCACACGCATTTGACACCATCTACATCGTGCCAAAGTAAGTAGCTTGTTGAGTGGTGCTGAAACAATAGCCAATCCGAGTGAGTGATGATCCGGCCCTCCCCACCGCAAGCTTCCATCAAAGCCATCAATCCCATAGCTCAGGATCTAAGGACTCAAAACGGAGGGCACGGCACAGAAGTAACCGAAATTCGTTCTAGAGCCATTTCATCGCGTTGAGAAAAAAGATCAGGTATTTGACCTTCATTTTGGAAAGTAAGTCAAGATCGTCAAAAAAATGCCTATCCAAATGATTATGCTCTAAATTTGGCCAGAACAGAGCATTTGCAGAGGCAAGGGAGGACTGTTTCTTTTTCCCGCTGACCGACACAGCTATGACAGTTACATATATAGGTAAGTGTTTTGAGAAATTCCTAGCTTCTTTGCATGCTTTGCTATTGGCCAGTGTCCGCTACAAGTAGCAATGATCCTGGCTATGTCTTCCCTGGGTCTGCATATCAGATCAAGTCTTCGGGATTAATTATATGTGGGCCAAATCTTTCTAGGTTTATTGCAATTAGTTAAACTGGTCCACCTCCGGTTTGATTCGATAAGCAACATTGAAAGAATATTCTCCTTCATATCTCCGAGCCGAATGTTGACTCTTTCCGCAAGTAAATTATGAAATGCTAATGCTAGCCCTGCTAGCTTGTCCGCCCGTTTATTCTCATCAATACCACAATGACCCGGAACCCAGATAAGTGTGATATTGTGGTTAATATTGAGGCTGGCAAGTTCATTCCAGCATAGCTGAACCAATTTGGAGGATGATGTACTAGAATTAATAGCTTTAAGAGCCGCCTGAGTGTCTGTGATAATAGCTGTATTCCGGTTCTGGTTTTGACCATCTTTGATTACTGTGCATGTTTCCCAGATAACTAGTTATTCAGCTTGAAAAACATTATCAAAGGCGGGAAACCTAAAACACCTAGAAATATTCAAAGTCTTAGAAAAGATTCCTGAACCAACGCCACAATCCATCTTTGAGTTATCAGTAAAGATAGTTGGGTCGAAAACTCGTCATGACGTATTATTCCCAGTTCTTTCTTGATGAGAACATAACTTGAAAATCTTTACTGATACTCAATTTAGGGGTGCATTAATCATAAGAATTCGAAAACATTTCTATTGGAATCAACTCCGTAATACTGATGCAGACATAAAGTTTTACAATCCAAGAGTTCGATTGCTTTAGTCTTAATACACTGCAAGACACTAGCACCCATATTAATAAAGATGGTTTAGTGGAGGTTTATCGTTTAGTCCTGGACTAAGTGCGAAATTTCATTAATAAAACAAATTTTCTGTTAAGTGACGTTTACTAATTATGATAAAGTTAAACCACCGAACTAGGTGGTTTAGCGAAGGAATAAAAAATAGAAATGTCCACAGTCAGACACAAGCAATTGACAATCAATTTAGGTAGCCACAGAATATAAAAAAAGAGATTGCTTACTTTTATAGAAGATTTTCTTAAAAGGATTTTTGATAAACGTCATTTTACTATTCCGGGAACATTTTGTTTTTATTAATGAAAATATTTAAGCCAGGACTAAACTCCTATTCTATGGTTTAGTAAGACAGTGGACTATAGAAGGAATAAGCGTTTTTTATTAATATGGGTGCTAATATTTTATATTATTATTTAAAGCATTTTCAACCAAGACCCATTTGCTTATTTAAATTATATTCAAATAATATATGAGTTCAACTTAAGAACTCCTTCTAGTTTTCGTTCTGCGTTGACTTTCACAGGTACAAATAATTAAGTTTTATCGACAAGTTTGCAGCAAATGTGCCTAAATAAATACCTGTTTGAATGCTTTGAATCGGATATTAAAAGTGAGGCCAAGATTAGTACATACCTGAAAAAAAAAGAAAAAAATAGTTATTTTACTAAAACGTTTAATCAAATAATATAGGATTTTTAGAGTTCATAAAATTCTTTCAAATTAAAATTAATTTTAATATAGACGGACGATGCACACTGGGGCAGCTCCATAGAGATCTGTGCGCAAAATGTTACTTTGAAATGTTTGGTAAACAGGAAAAAAACTGATAATTTTCGCAAAATATATTTTATTTGTGATATGAAAAATGCTTTTTTTTTATGCTTTGCACTAAGTTAGCGCAGCGATCAAAGTTGACAAGTTCATTGTGAAATTTGCGATTCGGAAAAAGTAAGCAAAGTACTTCCTATTGTTTTTGTCAATATCTTTGTTATTTGTTGTGCGATTAAAAATATAAAATATGTCAGGGGAAGGTAAAGATGTGTTAATTTTATTTGTTTATTTCAAAAATGAAAAAAAAAAAATATTCTTATTATTAATTAAGGGGTTTGAAGTGCGAGTGTTTTTTTTTTAGACTTTGATAACTTCTTTTTATTTTTCTAATATTTCTTGAATATGGTTGTTGTTCTTTTTTCTGTATAGTAATGCAATAATATTAAAAGTACTACCGAAATAAAAAAAAGACTTACACACCAAAGCAAAGCATAAAACAAAACAAAGTAAAGGGTAAAAATACTTATACCTTACTCAGTTAAAATATTTATGATAGTTTTATAAAGGATTATTTTTTTTTTTTTTTTTCATTTCATAGGAATTAATTTCTTCGTTATTTAGTAATTTAACTTAAGGTTTTTTAAGGTTTAGAAGCACAAAAATATTCGTGTTTAAGAAAACAACTGGTTGAAGTATTTTTCGCCAGTGAAAAGACGACTTTTGATGCCAATTTTTTTGAAGTTTAGACTTTCGTTCAACGTAAGACATTATGTAGCGAAACTCATGTACGCGAGCTTCCACAAGACTTGAAAAATTTTAAACTGGAATTGATGAACTTTTAGTTCAAAAGTTTTATATAATTTTGCAATTCCTTTCAAGTGGTTTAAAGCTCAACTACGAACAATTCAAAAGCTAATGTGAAGATGCAGCCCGATATTTTATTAGACTGTATCCCTGGTACTATATGAGTACAACAGTGCATTAATGTGTATTAATTCACGGCCATTCAATTGCCTCTACTTGCCTCTTACCGATTGGTCAGTTAAGTGAAGAAACTTTAGAATCACGAAACAAAGATTTTAAAATGTTTAGATATTTTTAATTAAATGATGATTTCGTCAGATCCTCTGTTATCAAGTCTCAGAACATTTTTGTTGGTAAAAAAGATTTTCATTCAGATGCTTTTAATATGTTTGATGAGAAGAATATTACTTTTGCAAATGAACGAATAAAATTTTATTAAATATTAAATGTATTATTAAATGTTAATTATGAGGATCATTACAAAATAATTTTTAATTATAAATTTTTGGTCCAAAAATTAAAAATTGTACTAATAGTTTTCATATTTATTTAATTCTTTGTATATTTATTATTAACAACACATTCGTCTTTGAAAAAACTACATTTTCCCTGATAATAAACGTTAAAATAATGATTTTTTTGGTGTAAACACGTAAATGTATCTTTAAACAGCCATCCAAATTTTTCTTTTCATAATAAAAATTAAATTTGAACACATTTTTACACCTATACAAGGCTTTTAAACACAAAAAGCCACTTTAAACTTTTCAAAATAATTTATCGCACAAAACCACTGCTTTTGCCCCACTGTGCGACGGTTCTGTAAAGCTAAGTCAGTGACTTTGAAGTAAAAGAATTATTTTATGATTTTAAAATTCATTTTATTTTTCAACATAGTTTTCTGTAAGAGCTTAAAACTTTGCTTCCAGGTATTTTAACATTAACAACACGGACATCGCTCTCATCAGTGATACCAAATCACCAGACGCAACAACATCGACATGACCGACTTCAAAACCTTTACGAAAGGACAAGGGTCAGGGCCGGTGAAAAAAAAGAATATTTCCCCCAACACCAGCGAAGCCATCATCACAGGCCTGACAACCAGCGAAGCCACTGCTGTTACCATTGAACTTGCAGAAGATGAAAACCTCACCATCATCAGTCACTATTTCAAGTGCAAATTCAGCATGAAAAATATTCACAATGACCTCCAAATTTTCAACGACGCACAGTGCGGTATTTTGGTCGAAAACCTGGCCAAAAATATTTGGGCACATTTTTCATATCAAATAGGTACCAAATGACTTAAAAGTTATTTGGAAGGATAAATTTTCATTTTTTAGGTACAGTAAAACCCACTTAAATGCCCATCCCGATTAGCCGAAAGAAAAAAAATTATTAAAAATCAAAAAAAGCTTGTACAACACTGCGCTATAATTTTTTTTAAAGCTTATATTTTATTCTTTGTTTTGTTTTTTGATTCAAGTTGTTTAATTAAATAGTTTTTGAGAAATTAGGTTTTAAAGTTGAAATTTAGAAAAAAAAATTTTTTCGGTTTTTAATTTATTTTTTTAAAAAACTTTGTTTATCAAGGACATTTTTTTGTCAATATTCAATGACCTGATATATTTTTAGTCAAATACTAAAAACCTCATTCCGATAAATGTCATAGTTTATAAGAAATTAGAAAAAAACTCAAAGATACCCAAGCAAAAAATTCGGTAAATCAAGAAACCGAACATAACGTCGAAAAACAGTAGAACTGCGAAAAAGTGTGTTCGTTGATGAACTGACATTATGTACGTTGCACCGATGAGTCAAAGAGCGGTGGGAAATATTGATAAAAACTAGAAAATTAAATTCATCCAGATCATTTTTCTTATTACTTGCTATAAGTTGCGAAAGGAAAAACAAAAAAGATTAAACTGTTCATTGAATAATTGACATTTAATCATAAAATATACAACTAATCCACATCTCAAATTTTTTGAATTTTGGATTTAGGAGGTCGCAGGTGTTTTAGAACGGACAGAAAATTTAGAATTGGACAGAAAGAAATTCGAAAACCCCAATTAAGAAAATTTCGTGTTGTAAAACCACTCATAAAAAAAAAAAAAATCTTAGAAACTATGATATCTGTCGCTCATTATAAAAGTGGTGTAAATCCATTGTTTTTTAATGGTTTTCTTTGCTTAATGGTATTATATTTGTTAATATCTTTCAATATAAAAGAGAATCTACTCCAAATACGAATTATATTTCCGATAGTTAATGTTTTTTGTTCTTAAAGTGATTTTGGAGTTGAGGTCGCTCAAACTTTCTATTGAATTTAATTCAATCACTCCACTTAAAATTGAAGTAATTTACTTATTTCATATAAATATCTTCGGTGATTTTATTACTTAACTATAAAAATTAAGTAGGTCGCAAATCCATTTAATAAAATAATTAATAAAATCTGTAAAGGTTATAATCTTGGACTTTTTACGAATAATAAAAAATATTAACTAAAAGCGCATTGATTTTGTTTTTTTGTCTATGCATCATTTCGCAAAAACCTTATTATCTCAAAATTCAGTTGTATGGAGATAGTTCACTATTAAATTGAGCGACATATACATATGCCGATGAGTTTAAATCTGGTGTTGTAAGAAGGAAGTTCATAGGGATTTTCCCAAAATAAACCTCTGAGGGCAGACCTCAAAAATAACAGTCGTAATGGAGTTACCAGACCTGGTATTCCAGAATGGGCCGAACAAGTGATACAAAAAAACAAATCAGACTGTTTGAGGACTTTAACAGACAGTAGATCGTTAATTAATAAATTAAAAAGGACAGTTTCCAGATGGGTACCCTGTGGTATTCCAGAATTAACTTTAAAGTTATTCGATTCGCAGCCCTTGAAAAGTACTCATTATGATCTATCAAATATAAAAGATAAAATGATCATTAAATCCACGTTGTATTTATTTAAATAACAAAACTCGATGAGAGAGTTTGTCAAACGCCTTACTGAAATTTGTTAATACGGAATCTACTTTCCTTGGGTTCCTAAATGAGTGAATACAATTTTCAGCCAATTCCAGTAGAAAAAGTTGAGTGCCTTTTTGTAATACCATGTTGATTTGGAACTTTAAATGATTTCACATAAAAACCTAAAGATTTACAAATAATAGTCTCGAAAAATTTTAGGATAACCGATAATCTAGCAATAATGTCTAAAATGTTTTAATTCATCCCTTCTATCTTTATTATATACTATCGTTTAAATTAGATATAAACGTTATAACGTTTTCAGTACTTACACTCACAGTCACAATTATCCGACCACCTGCATTTTTCGTCACCCTGACTTTTTAAGTTCACTATGATTTGTTTTTTGTTTAACGGATATTTTCGCAAGAAACAAAACACTTAAACCCTTATTTCGCCCCATAAAATTGTGTCATAGAAATTTAAGCGTTTTTTAATATTGTTTCAGTTACTTATCCGATGTATCTGGTGTAGTTAGAGCAGTGGTTTTAACTGATGGCGGGTATAGCCAACGTCGCATTGCTCGTACGCTTGGTATATCTAAAACTACGATTGGGATTGCCATCAGACGATTTCAGGAAACTGGCTCATACACGAGGAGGCCAATTCAATGTCGTCATCGATGCACTTCAGCTCAGGATGATCGCTTTCCCGTCAGCAACATACTGCGAAATCAATTTTGCACCGCTACTGAAGCTCGTACACGTTTTTTTTAGAAGACGAATGTTAGTGTGAGTGAACGCACCATCAGAAGAAGGTTGGCACAATTGAATATCAGAGCTTTCCGACCAGCGCGCGCCCCCGAATTGCCCCCACAGCACCTTACAGCAAGACTTCGTTTTGCGTGAGAATATGTTAACTGGACTGCAGAGGAATAGAGGGACGTCCTATTCTCAGACGAAAGCAAGATAGGTGTACGAGGTCCAGTCGAAAAAACGAAAGTTTTGCTCCATGCACGATAACCGAAACAGTGGATTAGCAAGGAGGCATCAGTTATGAAGTTCCCATGGACCTTGTTGTGTTCGATAAAGGCAGTGTGAACGCGTTTTGCAAGACAATGTGATGGCTTTCGCACCATTTATTGTTAACAACTTTCGGGTAATGCATGACAACGCACGCTGCCATACCGCAAATTCTGTAACTAACTTCTGTAACTAACTTCTTCTCAAAAGACGTGTCCGAGCGGGAACAGATGCCCCAACCACTCTAGGAGAGCTTAAAACAGCTACAGTAGGAGGAACGGCACAATATCCCTCAGTCGGATATTCAGGCCATCATTGATGGATTTACAAACAGGCTCGACGAAGTAATTAGAGCCCGCAGCGCAAGCACCCATTATTAAAAATTTTGTTTTCCAATAATTTTATCAAATTTTTAACAACAATAGATAACATCTTTTTTAGTTTTTTTTTTCAAAAAATTTTTTTGTCTTAATTGTTTCATAAAAGTGTTATTCTTTATCAGATTTTTTTTTCTCAAAGCTTGCTTTCAACATTACTCGTACTTACACCCGATGTGGTCTAAACTTTACGGTTTCTTTAAATTTACAGAAATACCAAGTGGTCAGTTAAATGTGCCTATTTGAGTGTATTTTAAAGCTAATGTCAGTCAAGTAAGAGGAAGATTTTAAAAGCTCAAAGTTTGTCAAAATCACAGTTCAAAATATCAAAGTTTAAGGTATTAAACTTGTTAGGATCACGGACGAAAGCAAGAAGTAAGTATTTTCGCAACTATACGAGATTGAAAGAAGATTTCTTCCATAAAATTATCTGGGCTCTCAAGAAGTACAAAAGAACTTCTAACATAATCCGTTTCGGCCTCCGAGGTTTTTTTCTTTTTGTTAAATAAAATTTGTGTTTTTTTTTTTTAACTAAACCTTAGCTTATTTAATTTTTAAAGAACACTAACTAGTGCAGGATATAAGAACCAAGAGAAAACCAATAGCTTGTTCTTTACTACGTATTTATATCGGTTCTAGTTCTAATGAGATACCGAAATACAATTAAATTGTATTCACTCCATAGCTAACGTCTTTACACTGAACTTTAAGTATGCGCCATGTTGAATGTAATTATTCCACCATCAACTTCAAGTCTAACACAACACTTCCATTTTATACATTTATTTCACTCAATTTATAACAACTACTATATCTGAACAGCTTACACGTCAATCTGTCACCATTATCGAAATAAATGTCTCCATTCAGTCTGCTTACTTTGCTTTAACACCATAACTTTGCACCGTGCGGTGGTGCGGTGGCAATGTGCTCTGTACAAAATTTTGCGGCACTATGAAACTTCCTTACAACACAATGCATTGTCAAGGCTTATTAACTCGGAGGATAGTCAGCAAACAAAAAAATCGTTTCATGACAACTAGAGCTAACACTTAATGTCCCAAGACGATAAAAAAAATGCAAAAACTTGTAGCGTGCTGATTTATTGAACTACCATTCATTGTGACAAAGATGCAAATGTTTTTAGTCTCTTTGGCAGGTCGTCGAGACTTGTCGACGGCGACGCCATCATAGTTGTTTCAAACACTTGAGGAAGTTGAATTTAGTTTCGTCTGCGTTGGTATTTTTTTCATTTTCGATTAATCTGAATTTGAATGGATCGTTTCATGGATCGGAAAATGGTCTGAAAATGTCAAAAGATTGAAAGCGCAGCGCTGCTGAATGGTAATAATTTGTGAAACATCAATGAGACTGCGGTTTGGACTGACGCAACAAAGCTGACCAGTGTTGTTATAAATTGTCAGTTAAGACGATGGACACTTTAAAAAATACTAAGATTATGAAGGTTTATTAAATGCAAAAATGACGTTTATCAATTTTTCACTTACATGTTGAGAGTTTATAGAGTACCAAATGCAGTTCAAAAATTCGGAAGCTTTGTTGGTAAAATTTAAAGAATTTTGAATTTTCTTCAGAATTTATTTTTCTTTTGTATTTTTATTTTATATAACAACACTGAATTACATTGTACTGGCATTCTATTGTAGGTGGATTTTGGTTGGGTAACTATCTAACGTGGATTGGGAAAACCAAGCAGTACAGAGAGCAATCAGTTGAGGAAGTCATTTTTAATCTGTTGAGAAGCAAGGGCATAGGGTAATTGCCGATTCCCTCATGTATTGAATTATTGCAGGAAAGAAAGTTTGATGGAAAATTGCATAAAATTCATCCTTTGTTAACGATGTGTAGAGTGTAGGATTTGAAGACATACATACAGTTATTTTTTTGTAGTCGATTATCTTTAGGAGGATTTGTATTTCAAGCATACATCATCAATTATGATGGATAAAGAAGAAAAATGGTTTTGAAAAATCCGCTGAGTGGTTTATCATTTTATGCTTTATGTACGAGTACATTCTTTTAACATTTGAAAATAAATCGATATAATCAAAATAAGTTTCAAGGAATCATATAATAAAACGACAAACATGTTTTTGTGGTACACTTTACGCGGCCCACAAAAACCGAAGGGGCCAAAATTATTTAAATATACTACACAGAAATTGTTTAAAACAACAAATACAAATTGCAAAAAAAATGCCCGGACATCTGTTGCTGAATAGAGCATACATTTAAACTATACTGTCATACAGTTACTGTCATACATTAAATATATAATTATCTGTGGTTTAAGTTTAGTAAAAGTTAGAACCATTTTAACTTTTGCTTTTGTTGTTGTTTGGAAAAATACAGCACATTTAGTTCACTTTTCACTAGTTTGTAGTTGAATGTAGTTAGGTCTTAGAGTATTAACTACATCTATCGGGCAATTTCCGTGTTAGGCTAGGCGCGCACATTCAATTTTAGTTGCACAACTGTTTCGTTGCTTATAGAAAACAGATGAACTATTTGGTTGAATGTCCGCGCAGGTGCATATGATTATATGTTACACAAAATAGCGAACTCTTTTTGGGCAATCGTTTAGTTTGTGTCAAAACACAAACTTCTTAGTTGCTCGAACCAAGCAGTTGTGAATCTAAAAATTGAATGTGCGCGCCTAGCCTTAGTGTTTTCAAAAAGTGAAATTTAGAACCAGTTCAACTTTAACTTTTTGTGTTTTTCGAGATGGAAGATAGAAATTTGAAATGAGTTGGAAAAAGAGAGCATGTAGTTCTAGCTTTATTCTATGCGTTACTGTTTTCAAATCTTCCCTGAAAATAAAATATCCCCCTGGTTTGACAAGAATGCGTTAACAAACAAACAAAATATCAAATTCGAATTAGACCTGAGTAAATCGTTCATTTCAAATGATTGAATCGTTCAACAATCGATTACGAAAATGATCCGCTCATTTCAACCAACCGATCATTCGATCATTTTCATTTCACTGAAATGATTCAATACTGTTCCTATTCGATTTTAATTTCGATTTCGATGATAAGATTGACTTATGGTTTTGATAGTTCTCACAAAATAATCTATTATTGTAAGCCATAAATTGCTAAATGACATCGAATGATGGCTACTTTGTACATGGATTAAAAAGTGTCAAAACAGTTTTCGGCTGACATTTTGTACGATATACACTTTGTACGTCATAACTGAATTCGTCCTCTATTCGTCAAGTCATAAACTGTCAAATTCTATTAAAGGATGGCTAAGATTTCGATGGATTAAAAAACGTCTATAAATATCCAAAGAAAAAGTATTTTATTTTTTGCTCCGGAAAAGAGCAATTTTAGGGATTTCGGCTGACATTTTGTACGAAATACACTTTGTACGTCATAACTGAATTCGTCCTCTATTCGTCAAGTTATAAACTGTCAAATTCCATCAAAGGATGGCTACGATGTCGATGGATTAAGAAACGTCCAAAAATCCACATTAAACATACCGAATTCTGATACATCAAATAACCCAACAATCGTTTTTGCGGAAATGTGTATAGATCTGAAATTTTGTTTACCATTAACTGTTTTCCTTTGGACCCCAGGATTGAGTGCTTAGTAGGTACTTCTCATTGCATTCAACAATTTAAAAAAATCATGAATTCTCTGTCTTTTATTGAATGATAATGAATTAAATAAATAAATTGGCACTGGAATTTCGAGAGCTGGGTCGGCTAGTTATTGATAAATCGAAATAAGACGCCTTTATAAATATCAATGGGCCTATTTTAAATTGTTAACAAAATGGCAAATCAGAAGAAAGTTCGAAAGAATAACCTTTTCTCTGGTATAAGGCGATAAGTCCAGTAAGAATAAATTTTAACAATTGATTTATATTGGTAATAAGTTCTAATTTTATTGAACTTAGAACATCACTCAAGCTTCCACTAACCGATAGCAATTAACAGGGTTCAATGGTCATGGAAACATCCATAAAGCTGTTTGTTTTGAAAAAAAAAAAAATAACTTGTAGCTGAAGAAGTTAGCTTGGGCCTCGTTTTGGCCCGTTTGCGATAATGAACTTAAGCAATAAAGTTCAACATTAACAATGCTTAACTGTTTCCTTTGATTTAATTGTCCCACATGTAAGTATTTAATTTCAGCAAATCCGACTTAGTTTTATTGCAAAAACTTTTGCTGAAACTTTTTATGGGTAAATTCGGTTAATGGCCGGTATGTACCTAGAGTCAGAGAGACTAAATGTAGGTCTCTCCTTTCGTCTTCCTAATCACTGTAGTCTGTTCCAAACGTAACGAAAGGAAGTCTAATCTTGGAAAAAATAGTGATATACGCATCATCTCAGATAACCAAGCCGCTAATAAATCTCTAGACTTTGTTGTATCTACAAACTCCATAAGATCCTTTAACTGCCGATAATCACACACGCAGCGGGCATAGCAATTCAACATTCACCTATGTTGGGTGCCGGATATTCCAGGAAAATGTACACCTGATGAACTTGGAACAACACTATCTAATTTGCCATATAGAGCAAATAGAGCTGGATCTGCGGCACTCTACGTCTTTGTTACCTCCAAACAGATTACACATCGGCTCCGTAATAGGTGTCAAAAGTGGACACTGTCTAATAGGGAAACATGCAACGAGGCTCAAAGTATAGGTAGGTTAATAGAAATGGCAACCACCGACAGTCTAGCCCAGTGCACCATTTTAATACCCAAACTCAAACCTGTGGGATGGCATTGATATGTGAAATTGTGGACATTCTCAGAGTCATTCAGTTTGGATTTAGTTCAAAAATATGGATGTAGTATATTGTGTTTGATTTTGCACAAATCATCCTGAAATTGGACCCCTAACTCAGCCGAACCACCACGCTCATCCGACACCATCTACATTGTGACAAGCCAGACAGCTTGTTGACTGATACTGAAAAAGTAGCCAATCCGATTAAGTGATCATCCGGCCCTCCGCACCGTAAGCTTCCGTCAAAGCCCTTCCCTAAGTCCGCTAGCCCTCGAGCTAGGAATCAAACGGAGGGTACGGCACAGAAGTAACCGAAGTTCGTCCTAGAGCTTTTTCGTCGCTTTAAGAAAAGGGATCAAATCTTTGATCTTTATTTCCGAAAGTCGTCATGTCGTCAAAAAATGCTCTTCCTAATGATTGTGCTCTAAGTTTTTACAGAGGAAGTGGAAGACTATTTCCTTTTTCCGTTGGTCCCCAAAGTTATGACAGTGAGTGTTGTGAACAACACCTAGTTTCGCTGTATGTTTAGAGTATTCTTAGGGTAGTCGCGCACTTGCAACTGTGATCGAAATAAAATAGTTTAATCCCCAGTTTATAGAGTACCGCGCACTGGCAACTCTTTACTCACGCTCACACTCTTTTCTCTCTTGCGCTTATTGAAAACAGCTCAACTATTGTGAATTAATTTTAGGCAACCGTTTAGTTTGTGTCAAACACAAACTTTTTAGTTGCTCGAATCGAGCTGCTCTAAGTGCGCGGTGTATCATATAAGCCCATATGTTTCATTTTAGCAAGTAAACAGTTGCAAAACTAAAAATTGAATGTGCGCGCCTGGCCTTAAACGATTTCTGCACATTTTGTATGGACGACTAAGAGGTAAAATCGACTTCTCATCTTCTATATACATAACCTGCTGTATCTTAAAGACACAGGCTCCATCTTGATAGATCTATTATAATGATCCTAGCGAACTGGAAAATATAGACATTACTTCGTAAAGAGCTCTTACAGGTTTACTGGTTCAACTAGTAGGGAGAAACTCTACTAGATTAATGTTGTATGGACCAACTTATGGTGTTTATGTGTCAAGTATTCATGCTGACAGCCGCGATAACCCAACTTAACCTATAGGAATAATTATAAGAAGAAAATTCAAAGTATAATTTCGGTAGCCAATTCATCTGCTTGCCGGTAAAACAATTTAAACAAACCGTTTTCGAAGTATTTAAACCTAAGAACGGTCATCTTATTTTTTAGAACATTAAGGGTTATTATTCGTCTATTCGACGAAATGATATGCAAGTGCAATTTATAAAAAAAAAGTGTTTGTTAAATCCTCGTTAATTCAATATACAATTTATTTGCCCGTCATCAGAAGCGGAGGAGCAATTAAAGATATTTTCAATTGTGTTGATGTTTATGGTATTTGAGTAAATGAAACATGGTTCATTGTCGATATTCCTGATTCAATCCGCAGTTTATCTAATTACAACCTTATTGGGAATGATGGATGTCCTACGTCTGTTGGTGGAGAGGTTACAATATATTGTTCCCTTAAATGTAAGGATTTTCAATAAGTCACCTGGAAATGGTGCTGAATTCATTATATTATAGTTTTTGAGCGAAATTTAAAATGTAGTAGTGCGTAGTGTATACAATTATTGTAATAGAAGTACATCACCTGCTCCGTTTTTCTCCACTTTAGAGCCATTTTTAATCTCACATGAGCACATTATTGTGTGTGGTGACTTCAATGCTGATCTTAAAAAGGTTTTTTTTTTTTTTTTTTTTTTTTTTTTTATAATCTACCCGCGCTCAAGGGATTATGATTACCCTTTAAATGTTTCAACACAGCGCGGGCGTGAAGTTACGGACTTCATGCTGCTAACCCCATAAGATATGCACCATATTGTTTGCCAAGTTTACTAGATTTAATGATTGTTTCTGACACAACTAACGTCCTTCTTAACCGCTAAATCTGAAGCTATTGGCGAACATGGTATTCCTCTGAGATTTATTAAACTCATCTTCCCCTTTGTTGTTCACTTACACACTTATACAATCACTGCATTGCGTCTCGACTTTTCCAAACTTGTGGAAACCAGCTAGGATAATTTCAATCCCAAGAAAATCTATACCTACCGAGCCTTCTGATTAACCGGGAAATATGTATCTAACCTTGAATTGTCAAAAGTTTTGGAGAAAATCCTTACACCGCAAATTATTGATCAATTTTATCCCCTCATCAATCCGGTTTCAGAACGAACCACTCTTGTTCTCCTGCCATGGTTTAAGTTTTCGCGGATATAAGACTGCAATATGACCAAAATAATTTGACCATATTATGTCTATTGGACTTCTCCAAGGCCTTTGACAAAGTCAACCATGAAATAATTTGTGAAAAACTCAAGTGCCATTTTGGATTTTCGGATCTGGCTGTTTCCTTTATTAAGAGTTATCTAAATAAATAAATTTGGTGGTGCAACAGCTCGAAGTGAACCAGGACCTAGTGACTTATGTACAACTCTCAACCATTCCTGTGTTCGTGTAACCAGGAACGGAGGGGACCTACAATTTTCTGCCGATTCCGAACATCTAAAAAGCAGCACTTTCCATGGCAAGAGATCCTCTTGGAGGATTTATCATCCTCGCAAGAGGCAGTACAAGCCTGAAAAAAACTTTCTTGCACTGGCTGAGAACCGAACTCGAGACCTTCCGCATGACAGTCCAACGCACTAACCATTATGCCAAGGGGTAAGAGTTATCTATCAAATAGAATTCATCGTGTCGTAGTTCAGGATAAGTTGTCACAGCTTGGCTGTCTAAAACTCTGAGTTCGTCAGAGCTCGATTTTGGCCCCAATTCTTTTCCGTATTTTTATAAATTACATGTCCTCTAGGGGATTTCTGATTTTGGGAGTATATGGTTCCCTCTTGTGATCAGCGTTTTATTTTTTTAATAATCAACGGCATAGGCTTTGAAGAAAGCATCGCTTCCCATCGATCAGCGAAATCAAGCATCATTGTGCGTGGTTAGTATTTGGACGGGGGACCCTTCAAAGTTATTCGATCTATTTCCTTTAACCGGACAATTTTCATAACCGGACAAAAATTAGGGGACTATGAGTGTTCGCTCATCAGAGCTTTCACAGTATTTTAAAACCACATGATCGATTTTTTAAATTTGACAATATTTTTTTAGTTTTTGGGCGCTCTAGAGGAATATGCAGGCTTATTGCGAGAGGATTTAAAAAGAGATATCTATGCATATTGGTTTTGAATGTCTGAATATCGCAATAGGAAGGGCCGGGTCGAAGGCTTTCCACATTCGTGTAGTACGACTTTAGAAAGAATCTCTGAATTTAACGGAGCTGAGCTCAAGCCTAATCTGATGAAAATTCCCTGAACGCGAGTATTACGGTTGAATTCTTTTAGGGGAGAAATGCTACTGACTGTAAAAATAACGATCAAACAATGAAAAACAAGAACCATTGCACCAGTTCTCGAGAGATTCAAAATTAATGGTTTTTTAGCAAACCTTATTTTTCTCAAAAACAGCTCCTAGAACTTATGATGGTCATAAAACTATTTCTTTTGCATTTTTACTTTCTCATTTATCAGTAAACGGATTTTGGTTATTTTTTAATACAAAAGTATCTAAAAAATTTAAAAAACATTGCATATCAAAAAAAAAAAATATTTTAAATTGAGAAGAAAGAAAGGAGATTGGTTTTAGAGGACGGCTCAAAAACATACAACCTACCACTGACCACGGTGTCCTCCTTCTATCGAAATCGAATCCATTAGCACCATCAAGGAGTATAGGGACATAAATTGGTAATGAAGTCAGTGTTGTACGCACAACCCGCAGGAGTTCAGAGCTTTAATCTCCCAGGAAGAGTCGGCAGGAAAGTTTGGGGTGTAACAACACAAGGGGCCTTACCAACAATCAAATTAAGAGACGACTTTAATATTTGAGCGAAATGAAGCATTATTTAATGGACTCTATATAACTGACCATATACGAGTATGCTGCATTTTATTTTTTAGGTTCCATACAGTAAATGGTTCATAATTTAGAGTTCACATAAATATTAAGTTCATAACATGTATGACAAACTTTATAGAGCTCTTTAAATAATGGCCCATTTCACTCAAATATTAAAGTCGTCTCTGAATTTGATTGTTGGTACGGCCCGAGGTGCAGAAAAGAATTTTCCTTAAGTCATAAAAATTGAAGCGGCCCTGAAGGAGTAAGGAAGTGGCTTAATATCCTGTAAACCGATGAAATAAAAATAAATTTGTTCTCTTCGGATTCTGGGCGTAATGTCAAATGTCAGGCGATTAAAAGGAAAATATTTCGATCCTCGTTGTACCCAAAAAACAAAAAAAAAAAAAAAAAAAAAAAAAAAAAAAAAAAGATCAAACACGGAGGAGGAAATATTATGGTGTGGGGCTGTTTTTCTGGTATGGTGTCGGTCCTATATTCCGTGTCAGTAAAAACTTGACCGAATATAGGGATATTTTGGGAGATGTCCTGCTCCCATTTGCTGAGAAAAATATGCCCCTCGTCAAGACAATGATCCAAAACATACGGCGGCTCTTGTGAAGGATTGGTTTCAAGAGAACCAAATGTCTGTTGTCCCATGACCCAGTCAATCCACAGATCTCAATCCTATTGAGAACTTGTGGAATGATCTGAAACGAAAATAAGGAGGCCAATATTCTACAAATGGGAACCTATTGGAGGAAGCAGTTTAGAGTAGAGTGGTATTCTATACCTCAGGAAACATGTCAAAAATTGGTAGACAATGCTACGCCAACTACAAAAAGTTTTGGATAGTATTGAAGGATATTCAGGTTATAAGAGTAAGTAAGGCAAAAATTCAGATAAAACACAGAAAAATACTAATAAAAACGATAATTCAAAAACGATATACAAAAAAAGTTTGATACCTTAGTTATCGAAATCTAGATTAGCTTTTCAAATGGATAAAAACGAGGAACAAAAATTCTGCCTTCTCATCAGTGATGAAAGAAAAGGACAAGATTTATCCCATTCCGAAGTGCCTTAGATGCTATAAGAAGTTTACAAGAAAATATTTACTTTATGCTGGTCCCGTGTGGCAACGCGAAAGCCTTAAAATGAGACACCCTTTGTATCCGGAATGTCTACTAGCAACTTCATTTAACCAACACAAAAATCACCTGCGTCATTGAAAAGTAATGAGTTCCTCTTATTTCATCAACTTCTTGGTAGCCTTCAAGAAACTGCATCTTTCTTAAAAGGAACGACGCGACGGGGAAAATCACTTAAATGGCCATGAAATTTTAAGTTGGTTAAGATACCAGATTTATCACGTCCGCAAATAGTCACCGTCAGATGGCGGGAGATAACTCAAATGACGTTCAAAAGGAGAAAAGAAAAAAAAAACAAGCTTCGAGCAAGGTAAACCACTAAAAATTCCATTATACAAACTGCACTGTACCCAAGCCAACCCAACAATCATTGGACAACATCTGTTGCAAGAATGTTTACCATATCGATTTTATTTGATTGGACAACTTGGGGCTTCGATTTCTTATACTGAGCACACAGTACGTCACTTGAGATAGTTTAGCAAATAATTTGGCCTTTGAAAAGATTACCTTCATTCTGAACTATAAATTCAAAAGTCATCGTCTCCGAATTGGTATCGAAATTTTCCCTAAATGCGGAAGGGAGCACTGAACTACCAAAAGATCCGGAGCACATTTTGATGACCTACTTATCCCGGGCTGAATAACCGGTCTTTCTGGTGGTCGAACACAATATTCATAATGTTGCATAAGTGAGCCAATAAGACGCGGGGCAAATGCTGTTGGCACTTCAATTATAACTTTTATTTTTGACGGAATGATTGCGTCATAATAGTGATGATGGCGAAGTTTGGCTCTTTCATTCGGTCCGATGGCTAAGAAGAAAAGCAAATCAACACACAGAGGTCGGTCTTTTGCGTTTAGGATTTGCATAAAGCTTCGATAATGGCGGCTAATGGTTACATTCATTGTAAGGCGTAAGGCTACTTACCTTTCATATTGCTAATTCAATATGAAAATGATACGCGAATCAGAAAGGCATAAGTTTATTTCGTTTAAGTGATTTGGGCGCGAATGTTTTGAATATCAATTTTGTTGGGATTTTGTTAACTTTTTGATGTTTTTATTATTTTGTTTACTTTTTTTTCCAATTGTGTAAGTGATTTTATTATATTGCGCGAATAAATAAACTTAATGACAAATATTAAGCGTACGAACATTTGGAAATTTATAGCTGCCGTGATTGTGGTCAACGAGCATTTTTGGCAGTTGATAAGCAATCAATTAATCGCAGAAGTTTAATATTATTTCCGTAAAGTAAGACACATGGTTTTGAGTTTTTGGAAATCTTAAATGTTCGTTGAGCTAAGGAATAGATTTTATTCTTTTTCATTGATAACATTCAATGATTGAATTTTAAAAATTAAGTCGGGTAGTTTGTTGAATTTTGGGACAAGAAATATTTCCACTTCAAAAACGGAAATTAATTGAATTTAAAGCACTTAGGCTTCCATTATCGTTTGAGAACAAAAAAGCTGCCAAACAGATGAATTTGGTATTATAATAATCGAACGAATCATTCGATTCGCGAACTATAATAAAACCCATATTGATCTCAAGACGCTCCATTCAGCGGAACTGCCTTTTACTATTCACAATTTTGGACACAATATGGTACGAAATTTCAAAATTTAAAAAATTAGGAATACAAATTTGACCAAATTTCTGACTTCGGCAGTTTACTTTTAAATTTTTAAATATTTTTCCATATTTTAACTTAAATTACATTTATTAACTTCCCATAGGGAGTTATTTATTTTGAAATAAATCAATAAATCAAATCTCAAAACCAAAACGTGTACCGAATTTCATTAATTGTCATCAAAAACTGCCTTGGGAATATATTTTTTCTGCTGTGCAGTGGTTCAAGTTGTATGGATACAATCTTGATGACATTTTAAGAAACTTTCACTGTAACGTTCACTTTCGAAAAGATTTTATCTAATCATCACAGTTGATGAAAATAAAAGTTGAGGTTTTCAGAAAAGTATTCGCCTGAAAACACGCTGCTTCCAGTCATCTAAGCCAAGTTCTCCGGCATCGACGATGACTTGCTCTGTAAACCAGAGGTTCAGTCTTCTTTGTGGCTGCGAACCAAGAACCTGCGAACCTACATTCAACATTCGCGCTCTTCCAAAACAGTCCCAAATATTCGTCGAAGAATTTTCTATTTGAAAGAGTTCAGAAACAGGTCTGCCTTTGTGCTTATAATCCAACGCTTGGCGAAGTAAAGCAGGATTGGTGGTGTAAAGGTTTCGTAGAGCCTGAACTTCACCCTTCGCGTGAGAAGTTGCGAACCAATTTGTTTCGCCAAACCGAGGTAGGAATAGTTTACTAAGCGATTCTTCGTTGGCTTTCCACTAGGGTGTCATTCGTGGAATAAATTTTGAAAAAATAAATAGGCCATAACGGCTCGTACAGATCCTAAGCCTAGAACACTCAACCATTTCCGTGCGCGTTTTACCAACAATTTTCTACCGATTCCGAACGGCTTATGGTCAGCATTTTTCATGGTAAGTGATACTCTTAGAGAATTTATCAGTTCCTCGCAAGACGGAGTACAGCAGTACACCCCTGAAAAATAGTTTTCCGGCGGCTGAGAATCGAGCCCAAGACCCTCTGCATGACAGTCCAACGCACTTACTATAGTGCCATTATGTTCCAAGGTAAACAAAAACTCTTTAACAATAGTGACGCTTTGTGCTCGTGAGTAGACAGATTTTTGTTGTATTTTTATCATGACAAATTTCGTCTGATCTTCAATCACCATGAAGAAGTTAGGAAAGGCCGATGATGTTGATATCGTTCGATTTTTTTTTTTTTTTAATAAAGTGCCCTTGGTTATAAGGCTTTCCATGCGGACCTTCTGCTATAGACCGCGATTGATGAAATCAAATGGTAGCCCCATCTCCTTGCCGAAATCCGTTGCATGTTTAAAATAATTCAAAAGGTCTATACCTTAGTTGCACATTTTTCAATTTCTTGCGATAGAATTCGATCAGTTTTCCCCGATCCCGAATTCGACATATAGAGTTTCTGAAGATAAATGAGTTTTAAGTCGATAAAAAGATGGTGAATCTCGACTCGTTGGTATTTTCCAGAATTTCTTTCAATGTTAAGATTTGGTTTATGGCTGATTTGCCCCGCTGGAAACTGCACTGGTAGTTGATTTGTAATAATTTGTACACACAAAATGTTATCACACTCCCACTTCTTGGGGGCGATCTTTACAAAAGTGTTGCTTTTTTAGATCAATTTCAAATACGGATTGCTATAAACACATGTTAAGAACAAAACATTTGTGCGAAAAAAATGAAAAAAAAAAATATTCCATAAAATTTGTTTGCCATTGGAGACAATCATTTCAATATGGGTAGCTATACAATGCAGTATAGCTGGATCGCACGAACTTGCTCTTATGTAAAAGTACTTCGGAATTTAAAATACATTTTATATACATACATAAAAAATGGACTTAATACGATAAAAATGTTCAAATGCATGAAATTGCCGTCGGATTCCCAGAAAAGTATGAATTTATGAAAACAAAGCCCAAAAACGTTTTATTATTAAAAAAATTGTTTGTATAAGAAATTTCCCTAAAATTTTTCCAGAACAAAATTTGGGATGCCAATTTTAAGTACTCGTATTTAATAGTATAGATTTTAGGAAATAATTTCAAAAATCAATCGTTCACATGTTTTGAATTGATTTTCCAAAAAAAAAAAAAAAATGGATTTTTTTTTTGTCAAAACCCAAAAAATATTTATTATATAGGGGTACCGTTAATTTTATAGCTAAGAAAACAATCGATTTCCCCTCTATGGAATCACCCAAGACGCTTAAGTACCGAGATTGAAGAAAATAGCTCTAGTGGTTTAGGCTGTAGGAAGAGGTAACGACATACGACACACTGAAACATGTTTTTTTAGTACTAAATTTTTCTTAAATTTTTTATAAAAAAATTGATTCGCAAATTGTTGGTATTTAATGATATACATTTTAAAACGTAATTTATTGAATTTTCGAAAAAAAAATGTAAGTATTATTTTTTTTTAAATCCAAAAACAATTTTTTCGAAAAATTGTTTTCATTATATTTTTTAAAATGCAAAGGATCTCCTGCATACAAATTTTGGTTAAAATCGTTAGAGCCGTTGATGAGAATGTCGTAAATAAAAAAGAAACTATGACAAGTACCGTTAATAACACTTTTCCGAATTTTTTTTTTGACCAAAATGTAGTCCATATTAGCACACCTAATTTTTTTTATTAAAATCGGTGGAGCCGTTTTCGAGATAAATAAGATTATGCATTACGAGTGTATGGTACCGTTAGTTTTGGAGCTACAAAAAAGAATTTAAATTTCCCCTCTACGGAATCACCGAAGACCCTTAAGTACCCAGTTTGAAGAAAATAGCTCCAGTGGCTTAGGCTGTAGATCGAGGTACAGACATACAGACAGACAGACGGAATTGATGGACCCACTTTATTCGTCTTCGCTATCATACCTACATATATCGCAAGTAAAAATTAATCTTATGCGTATGAATAGTTTTTACCTAATAAGACAAAAAAAAATCCTGATCCTATGACTTTATAGTAATGCAATGTCAAAACATCCTAAATATTTAGCATTCGATTAACCGGTTTTAGTCCGCTTTTGAGTCACTGTTAGCCGCCTGTCAGTCGTTGAAAACTCCCTAGTTATTCAACCACACAAATGAGGTGGTGTCTTTTTGTGGTCCAATTATTCCAACATTACAAAAGGTTTCAAATGTTTATCTGATGCTAAAGTAAAAATTGATAAAAATAGTGCTTGAGAGAGTATTACGAGTAAGTAAGTTGTATATAATTCAAACATTGAAGAGCTGGGGCCAAACTACCGCATCAGTTTTCGATTAATACGTGACTGAATTATGTGAGTTTGGCATTACCGCTTACGTCATCGAGCAATCGATTACCCTAATGTGACATTTTCATTCGATCACTGATGGGACTCACTCACTCGGTCACTGAAGCGGTAATTTGGCCCCTGTTAATTTTGTTGTTTTCTTGATAAAGAAAATTTTATCGAAAATTACAAGTTACAAAATCTCATTTTTGCGATTATCACTGAACAAAACAATGAACTTCCTTATAACTCTTCCTTCCTACTGCACCCTCATAATAACTGAGAAAAATTTGCTATGTGGTTTGTGTGCACCTCTAAACAGGATGCACACCACCACCGAGCTAAATAAAAACCATCATTATACCCCACGTGCAACAAGGTCTAACCTTAATGTACGGAAAATTGCTTTTGTTATTCGAATTTTGAACCACCACCTCAATTAGTTTTACCAATTTCATTCAAACCGTGGAGGTTAACTGCAGTTTAATCAGAAAAAAAGTTATAGCTTGGCGTAATAGGTTTTGAGGCGGAAATTACTTTAAGTGAAAAGGTACTGTCAATTTGACGAAACGAATTAAGTATTTTTTTCTTTGCTTTAAAGACACGAATACTGGAGGGACAAGATGAACCATTGGAGTTAAGCTCAGTTCACATTTTGTTTTGCGATATTTTATAAAGCACTAGAACACCAACTAACATCGATAAAAGCTCACATAATCGGGAATACCTTTTTTTAAAGGACTTCAGACTTAGCGATTTTATGGGAATAGTTGCTAATAGTTGTCATCCCACGGAATACTACACAGGGCCAAACGGTTAAGCCAGGGCTGTACAGCTTCAATACATTTAATATGGCTGATTTTAAGTGGGGACCAAACTTGCGAAATGAGTAGGACAAATAATAAATAAAGGTATTTGGCAATATATGGGTCGGAGAACTCTTTTGACCACCGTTTAATAAAGCTAACCATCTAGTTGCGTTTACTGATAGTATTGTCAATATGCCAACAAAAGTTAGATCCGTATCTTATTGCGAGACAATTTTATCGTCTGTATCTATAAATAGATAGACCACAATCAAGAATCTGAGCAACATCGTTTATACCTAAAATGAATAACATTGGACTTAAATGGCTGCCTTGTGGTACTCCAGAATGTGTGTTGAAAGGGAAGTAAAGTGATGATCTCCAAAGAGACTACAAATCTTCTATTAGTTAAGTTTGGATGTTCATCTTTTAATTACTGAAATGGGTTTGAATTCAAGTTAATTGTAGAAGACAATAGTAAAGTTTAGTTGAATACTTTTTTTCTTAAAGTAAGGTAGGTAGGTCGAAATGGGGACCACTGGCAGTCTAACCATCTGGCCCAATCGGGGCTAAAGTGCGCCATAACTCGTTTGAACTTGTGAATGGAATTGATATGGGGAATGGTGGAAATTCTCACGGAGCCATCCAGTTATTGAGTTCAAAAATAAAAAAGGATCTTGAGGGTTTTTATGTCCCTTATTATTTGTTTGCTTTTGCATAATCATCCGGAACTTGGATCACTCTCTCAACCGGACCAACACACTCATCCGACACCATCTAGCATCTACACTGTGCGGAGCTAGACAGCTTGTTGACTGCTGCTGAAAAAGTAGCTAATCCGATTTAGTCATCACCCGGCCCCTGCGCCAAAAACCTTGGTCAAAGCCCTCAGTTCGCTAGCTCGCGGTTTACAAAAATGAAAAAAAAAAAAATAGCACAGGAGTAATCGAAGATCATCCTAGAGCCATTTCGTTGCATTGAAAAAAGAGATCAAGACGTTTATCTACGTTTCCGAAAAATCGTCAATGTCGTCAAAAATGCCATTTCTGATGATTTTGCTCTAAATTTGGCTAATGCAAGGCATTTCCAGAGGAAGTGGAGGACTGTTCCCTTTTCCCACTGGTCCCCACAGCTATGATAGTGAGTGTTGTGAGGAATGCCCAGCTTCGCTGCATGCTCTCCTATTCCGTTTGAAAGAAGCAACGATCCTGGCTATGTCTTACCTGGGCCTACACGTCGGCGAGTTTTATCCTACGGGTTGATTCGCTAAGAAAAATTGAGAAAATATTGCCCTTAACAACTCCGAACGGAATGTTGACTCTTTCCGCAAGTGAGTTATGAAGGGCTGATCCTTGCCTAACCAGTTCGTCCGCCCGAAATGACCCGAAACCCACATTAGAGTTACGGTGAGGTTAATATTGAAGCTAGCAAGTTCGTTCGGGCATTGCTGGATCGATTTGGAGAATGATGTACTAGAATTAATGGCTTTAACCGCCTCCTGACTATCTATGATAAACGCCGTATTCCGGTCTTGGGTTTGGATCTTTTGTTTGAGTACCTTCCATGCTTCCCTGAAAGCCAGAAATTCAGCTTGAAAATCACTAGGAAAGTCGGGAAGCCTAAAAGACATGATATATTCAGAGTCTAAGAAAAGATTTCAACCCACACTCCGTCCTTGAGCCATCAGTAAAGATAGTTGTGTCGAAGTCTTTTGTCACGACATCATCATACCAACCTTTCTGGATGGTGAATTTACCTAAAAATCTTTAAAGATGCTCAATTAAGGGGTGCATCAGTCAGTAGGGGGCGAAAACATTTCTATTGGAATGAATCAACTTCGTAATATTGTTGTGACCATAAGGTAAAATGCTTATCATATAATTAAAGTATTATAAAGCAATTCACATTTGTGTAGTACGGTTAAAGACAAAATATCTGTGAATAGAAAAACAGTACGTTGCAAGTTGAGATTACAGAGGAAGAAAATTTTTTTGGGAACAGGCTTTCCAGTAGTAGATAAAAAAGCTTACGCAATATTTTTGTCAGCCATCATGGAAGAAGAAGAAGAACAGCTCTTCCAACCGGGGATGCTATTTGGGTAAACAGGTATTGGTAACTAGGAGAATGCGTAGCAAAAGTTTTTCTCGGTTGAAATTTTATTTCTCTCTAGAAATTTAGTTTGAGAATAGTCTGAACTCGGCCATTAAGGCTCGGCAAGTTTTGGAAAGGCAACCAACAACCCTTTGAATCTGTTAGTGTGAATAATGTGAGAATCAAGCTTTATTGTAATTCAACACAGGACAATTTTCTGTGAAAAGGTAAACGTTTCCAGGAAGCCGATGTCCCGTGACCGATGATGTGTTGTTCACTGGAACGGTCGAGGGAGGAAGTTCTAGTTTTTATCTAGGGAAGTTCAGTTTTGTGGGAGCTGGGAGGAACCAAGCGAAAAGAAGTTATATTCTTAAAAAGTTAAAAAATCGAGAAAAAATAGAAGCAAGAATATTGAGATAGATAGGAATGATCGAGAAGATAGAAGAGTAGAAATCTAGAAAAAAATTATGAGTGATCGTTTTATTTCTTTGCATTTTATCGAGTTATTAGACGGTTTTAATGTCGTAATTGCCAAGTAAACAGAGAAATTATGGTTTATATGTTGTGTTTTTAACTATTCCTAAACTAGATTCATTTGGAATATCTAGCCATATCGAGGCGCATCTTCACTTTCGCTTCGATCAACGCTATATATCCCATTCACTTCGATTATAAGCCACACAGGAAGCGCAGATTTTCTTTCCACCCTAAGCAAAAAATAGTGACAAATGTGCTATTGTTAAATAAATGCTAAATTATCTTAAATTATCTTTTGCACAACTGGAATGTGTGTGTCAATAGCTTTGCATCATGTTTTCAACTTCATCGATCTTAAATCAGACCGTAATAACATTTTTAACACAAGTTCTTTTGTTGACGTTGGGAACCTCAGTTTATCTGTAAATGACGTTTTGCAAATATTGTCATGTCTTGAAAATAACTATTCGCTTTGACCAGATAATATTCCACCGATTCTTTTAAAAACTTGTTGTAACAACATTGTAGCTGCACTTTGTTTTATATTCAACCTGTTTTAAGTCAAGGTGTTTTTCTTAGCTACTTAAGATACTTGGAAATACTCCATGACTACTACCTTCCATAAACCTGGGTCAAAAGGATTCGTTGAAAACTAAAGACCCATTTCAAAGTTGCATTTAATCCCTAAAGTTTTCGAAGCTTTTGTGAAAAATAAGTTATACAGCTATTCATAATCATATTTCTGAACATTAACATGGTTTTTTGAGAGGAAGATCTACAACTACTAAGTTGGCAATATTTTCTAACTACTGTCTAACCTATATGGATACACATTCGCAAGTAGACACTATATACACTGATTTTTCGAAGTCACTTGACCGCGTTCAACATTGTGTCCTTCTGAATAAAAAGTTCTTAAGTACGTAGAAAGCAAATTGTAAAAATTGGTAGTGTGTTTTCTAAAGAAATATTTAACTTTTCAGGTGTTCCTCAAGGAAGTCATCTTGGACCGCTGCTTTTTATTATTTTTTTATATTATTCTAAGTGTCTTTTATTTGCTGATGATTTAAAAATGTTCACCAGCATAAACTCAATTCATGATGCAAGGTTCAGTCTAATTTAAACAAAATTATCGATTGGTACAAGCTTAATGAGCTGGGCTTCAACAATAAAAAATTTAGCGTACTCGTAGTTTCATTTTCCAGAAACCAAAATCCCTGGTGTTTTGATTATAAACTCAAAAACGATATTTTCCAGAGATTTGATAGCGACAGATCTAGGGATTATATTTGACTCCAAAATGAATTGTACTTGTCATATAGATCATGCTTTTTCAAAAGCAAACTAAATGTTGGGTATTATTTCGAATCATTCCACATTTTCATATATTTTATACAGATGACAAATTTTGATGGACTTCCGTGGCTTCCCTTTTCTCACTGATTTGAGCTTTCCTCTCTTATAAATAGATTCTGGTTGTACTTCATCAGCAACGCATTATGTTCAACTTCCTCAAAACCTTGAGTTAATTTTCCCATATTTTTATATATGTGTGTCTATAAGTGGGTTCCAAGGGTTCATACAAAAACTATATTATCCAATCATAATTAACATCCAAATGTGAACGTTTAACAAACAGCGAACGAAAAGTTAAGCAATGTAAACAAAACTACCAACCAATCCATCAGTCTGTTATTTGCTCGACTGAATGCACCTCTACGTGAAACATTACACGACTTCTCATTCTCCCAAAAATAAAAACGGAACAGCAAACAAACAAACCAAATCCACTGAACTCGATCTAGCCTATAACCCAACTCAAACCAAACCTAAATCATCTATTCCAAGCTGAATCCGAAAAATTGCACAAAACCATGACGACATGTTGAAATAAGAAAAAAACCATTTCAGCGGTTCCCCGATATGTTTATTAAACGAATTTGCGCAAACCGCCATGCTTGTGCGCCAGCTGAAGACAGTTTTATCGCACCTAAAGCCCCCTCTGCTCTCCGACAGAGAGATATAATATCTTGACTAACCGGGAACGCAAACAACAAACCAACACTCCAAAGAAACGAATGTTTACTTTTTCGGATCTATGACGACACAACAAATTTAGCATAGCACTGTTTTTCCAAGACGCCTAAGATACTCCGCACGAGCAGCCCTCAACGAGGTCTTAGCTTTATACGTAACTATTGATGAAAACAACTTCTTCAATGTATGTGTGGTAAATGGTAACTTTTGCTGCATGCAACTTTATCATCTCTTGCCGTTTAGTTTAGTTTGAATCGAACACGACGCGGCGGTGGCGGTGGACTACATCCATTACGAGATCAGTACCTAGTGGAAGTTTAAAAATTGTATCTAAAAAGTGATTTTGTGTATCTTTTATATTATTTAACCGAATATTGTGCAGTTTTTGGATAAATTTGCATTTAAAATACTTAAAGGTATTGTGAGATAACGAGTGAATGGCAAATTGAGTGATGAAATAAGTGATGATAACCGATTTTGTCCTACAGAAGAAACCTGATCTAGCAATTATCAATAAGGAGAGTATTTCGAGCACATTACTGAAGGATTTAAGCCAAATCTGATCGTATGAAAATGTGAGTCAAAACCTGTGTAAAAGATGTATAAATATTTTACTCCAAGCTCAATCTCTGCATCCCACTTGCATAGATTTTCTTGGTATTTGCAAGTGGAAAAACTAGTTATGTCTGATAGATAGGTTTGTGGGTCAGAAGGAAGCAAAGAAATTGTGAAAACAACATCGATGACACTAACAAAACAGTGAGTAGATTGACGCATTGCATTTGGCAAGCGGGATGGGTAGCACTGCGTTATTACCCAATTAGGGATGGTATGTGATTAATGCAGCTCATGAACAATTCGTTTAATTGGTTTTGGTCATATCTGAGGAAATATTGATGCAATATGGAATTTGCAAGCGAGTTTTATAATCGAAAAATTGCATATCGAATGGGAAATTTGCATATGATTTCGTATCAGTCAGTGGTTTCATCATGGAATTCGTTGGAAGACCAAAGGGGTTAAAGTGGATATTTTAAAAATTATTTCTTTCAAAAATATAAGCTTCATGAGTCTTCTCGAAAGTCTCAAGACCAGGCCATTTGATAGTTCTGTGTGAATGTTCTTCCTGTGATAATAGGCTTGTTTTTTTGCAAGTCCACAAGGAATTGTAGAAAAAAACGTCATCGGGACTAAGCGATTTACATGCAAAAACAACAACTACTTAAGTCTATACAGACTAAGCTAAGTCCAGATAATTTTCGAGACTTAATCTAAGGCCCGATAAAAACCGTGATGCCAAAATAATATCTTTATGTTATCGATAATTTGTTCAGAGAAGTCAAAAGTGACGTTTTTGGATGCTGGTTGATGCTAGTCGGCAATACAGCTGACAAATGCCATAGCGTACACAGTGCTTACAGCTATTTTGGAAGGAAGTTCCTAAGTCCCGATGTCGTTTTTTTCTACAATTCTATATGGACTTGCGAAAAAAGAACACGTCTAATATCATAAGTCTTCTAAAAAGGCTTGATGTTTTTTTTCGTCAGTTTTTTATTCGAAGAAATGTCCAAACTATAACCCAAGAACATAAGCGGAATTGACGTTGAAGGAAAGGAAGAACCAAAAAAGGACACATTTTCCTATGACCTGAAGTTTGCCCACCTTCCTGACCAAGGAACTTTTGATGTATTTAAACCCAAACATGCTTATGAAAAAATCCTATCTGAGATACAAAAACTTCTTAACTTTTAGATAAATAGTGATTGCAAACTAGTGATCTGAAACCGATCTTGATATGGAGGAAAATTGTGATTGTCAACCCAAGGAAGTCTTCTGAGGGCATGACAGAAGAATCGACGCTGAATTGCTACAATTCTCTTAATATGAACGATCTCATTAGGCGACCATACTTAGGTAGCATATTCAAACAGAGGTCGAACAAAAGTTGTATAGAAAGATTTCGTAACGAATGGTTCTGAAAACTCATTTTAGCAACGCTTGACGAAACCTAAAGCTAAATTAGCCCTAGCCAAAATGTTGTAATAATATGATGTGAAGTTGAGCTCATTATCACAGATAACTCCTAGATCCCGAATAGTGGTTACTCTGGAAACAATGCTTTCATTAATGTTAGTCTCGGGGTAGGGCGCGAACATGTTTACTGGAATATGTGATTGCTTGGCATTTGCGAACATTAAGTTCTAAATTGTACTTTTGGCACCATTCAGAAAAAATGTTCAAATCCTTCTGCAAAGCTAAGAAATCAGTAGGTGAAGAAATAACTCATATATAGATAGTTCATATGTAGATACGAGTAGTTCCAAATGTTCAATCACAAATTCGGCGTCATTGATCGTCGCGATTAAAATAATCGGTCCAAGGTGGCTGCCTTCTGGAACGCCAACTATCCCAGTAAAAGGATTTGACATTGAAGATCTAAACAATACCTGATTTATTTACGGTCTAATAAGTACGATGCCGTCCATTGAATGAAACCTGGAGGAAATCCAAGAGTCGTAGATTTACCTTTAGAAAACCCATGTTTTTTGGCGGAAAATATTGGTTTTGCAATGAGAGTAAACAGTGTCGAAGACGATTCTTTTGAAAAGTTTTGGAATGCACTATAATTTGGCGATTGGCCTTTATTTAGACATATCTGCTTTCTGTGAATAGAAATGATAAAAAGAGTCCTTCTACATTGAAGGAAAAATCCCTTGCGAAAGAGATTTTTGGAAATTGGATACAAATTTCTTTAAAACAATTGGTTGCAAACCATATGGTCCCGAAGAGAAACTATCTTTAAGGTTGTTAATTTTGTGAATCACATCTTCGACATTAATGCTAATAGATACCAATGAAGTTTTTGGTTCGAGTTATTCAGATATGAAAAGTACTTAATATCTGGTTTGAAATTATCATCTCAAAAAGAATGAAAGAAAGTCTTCTGAATTTGAGGAAATATTTGATATGGGCGTACCTAGTTATACAAATCATTAGAAGAATTTCTCATCACCTTCTTCTTTTTTGCTTTTCTCTGGAATTCAATTACTAATTACTTGGCAAAATTGTATTATGAAAGTTGTCCTGAGATTTGAAAACCCTTATGAGGATGTTGGTCAATTGTTTTCAGGCGATAGGAAAGCCGGTGTTTTCATTTAATTTTTATTACCGCCCAGCTTTTAATGCGCATCGTCAGAAATGATGAAAATCGTTAGCCAACTCAAGCTGTTCTAAGGCTCAAACTGAGAAGCCATAACGAAGCGGATGGTCGTGCGTCTTCAATTGCTGAGAATAATCCCAGATCTTTGTGCAGAATTCTCCTCAGGTCTGTGCGTGAAATATTGAGTTATTGAGATCGATGCCCAGTTGATGTTCGTGAATTGAGTCTCACCCTATCGGCTACAGCAGCCACATTATTGTCTGTGCGCACCGTACGACGACGCACGGGGACCATGATGACCAAACTTGCGTACAGCAGGCGTGGTAGGTGCTTCATTTCGGCCAAAACTACTGTTCAAAAAAGCACTGTTTGGCCTACACAGCACTCACTTTGGAAATAAGTTTTCAATATTCCCCAATGCGGAGATATGATACTGACTTTCTGTCGAGATTGCGAGGGGGAAACAGCTGTCAGTGTCAAAATAACATATGATTTGAAAGAAACCACTAGATGGCCCTGCCTGTATAGTGCCTACAGTGAAAGACGAAGGAGGATCACTAATGGTTTGGTGATGTTTTGGAGAAAGAGAGATATACAAAAATTATAGAAGAAAATGTAATATCTTTAGGTCGTGCTTTAATCGGTAGGATTTTCCAACAGACAATCAATTATTTAACGATTGCTTTAGTTTTACGCGATACCGGCCCAGGGTACAATTTGGCTCGGTTCAAGTGATGAACCACTTATGGCCAGTTCATCAGCCATTTCATTTCCAAAAATGTCACGGTGTCCCGGGACCCATCTAAGAGTGACTGAATTTGTTTCGCCGAAGAATCCTTATTCACTATAGCAACGAGCAACCAGTCTTGACTTCGTGACAATTGTCGAAATAGCTCTAATTGCCACCTGGCTATCTATGAAGATATCAATGTTCTTGTCCGTCAGTTCACATGTGGAAATTTTGAGGGGTCGTAAACTGCAAGCACTTCCGCTTGGAGAACACTGCAAAAGTTTGGGAAGTTTAATAATCCATCTACGGGTGGGTTATCTGATAAGATGCTTGACTCTACCCCGGCTTCCGTTTTGGAACCGTCTGTGAAGATCGATACATGATTCGCGTTTATGAACCGCTTTTCCATCCATATTTCCCTTGTTGGAATATTTGTTAGTGTGCCTGGGTTAAAATCTATGTATGTTGAAATATTTATAGGCAGTTTGAACGCCTATGCCAGTGAAGTTTAATTTTGGTAAGGGCAATACCCCTATTTATAATACAAGCTAATTCTTAATCTACCTTACATATAGCTCTTTAATCTAGGATTGGAGTGAATTGGAAGGATGATTAAGACGGAGTTTCAGGCAGAGAAAACTGAAGGTTGAATTCGAAACAGTTAATGATACAATTAATCCTCCAAAGCAAGCGAGTAATATGTTCGTTGGAGACATAAGATGTACGGTGGGTACGCAGATAAAAAAGACGAGGATTTCTTATGTTAATGGAATTAGTTTTGAAAGAGATGGAATGGAAGATATTTGTACAGTCAACAGACCCTGAAAGAAGACGATGAATGAAGAGCATGTCGCTTATTGTTCTTCGTTCTTGCAGCGTATTAAAGTCAAATAACAGAAGTCGGTCTCGATACGGAGTGATATTCCAAGACAGACCACGAAGTGCGAAACGTAGGAAACGACGTTGAACGATCTCGATTCTGGATGTAGGAATTTGTTGATAACGGGAACATACTTGACAGGCTTATTCAAGAAGGGGGTGAACAAAGTTTATATATAAATATCGGGTCACGTAGTGGTCTTTGGACCAACGTTTCACAAAGCCTAGTGTATAGCTTGCTTTGAGTATAATCTCGTCAATATGTGTAAGAAAGTTGAGCTCTCTATTACATTAAACACCAAGGTCGGGAATTGACTCAGCGGTGGATAAGGGCTGATAATGGAGAAGGTATCGACGTAGAGTAGATTGAATGCGTTTTGGTGAAAAAGTGATTGAATGACATTTGGAAATATTTAGCTTTAAGCAATTTTTCAGGCACGAGACATGGTAACTGTTGAGATCAAGTAGCAGAACAGTGGAATCATGCGTGGAAGAAATGGTCTTGAAAAACTTTGTATCGTCGACGTAGAGTTAAATATGGGAATGTTTAATGACCATTTCAATGTCGTTAATAGTAAGAATAACGAGGAGGCCCTAACTGGCTGCCTTGTGGGAACCCGAAAGTAGCTGGGAAATCATCAAAGAAGCAAGATCTCAATCAAACTTTGTAGTAACGGGTTTTCAGGTAAGAAACAACCCATCTTAAGATAATACTCCTAGGTTCAATCCCAAGGGTGGGCAGTGTGATGTGCTTTTTGCTTTCCAGCCGAGGTTTTGCTCGCCGGTCTCGACAGGGACGTTCTGAAGAAAACACGAAACTTCAGAGTAAAAGGTCTTCAAACCTTATTACAAAATCTTTATTGAAAATAACTCTTAAATCTATAACACACAATATTCTGCTACTAATACTTCACTTAATTCTGGTAATTGAATGATTCACGGCATCAACTCATCGGGGTTCTGGTCTTGCTGTTGTCAGTTGTACTGGTGGCTGATGATTCATATCTGGTACAACGCCCCTGGTGACACTAATCAGTAGGTACAAAACGCGCTGGTGGCACTAATCAGCAGGTACAAAACGCCCCTGGTGGCACTAGAACAGCAGGCTAAACGCTCTGGTAGATCAACAGGTAACTACAAATCGCTCCTGGTGGCAATTAGGACATTAAACTTCGAACTAAGACCCCTTACCACAGGTGGGGGGAAGCCTTAATAAGAAATAGCTGGACAATCTCACCTACCTTTTCTTTACACGAAACCTCTTACCACTGGTGGGGGGAAGCCTCGCAAAAGCAAGAAAAGCTAAAGTGACCAATTCGTCTCCACTTGTCTACGACTGGATTTCGAATGATTGATGCAATCAATTGTACTGGGCCGTCTGACTGTGTGTATGATCGAAAGGGTGCCTTGCCTTCACCCAAGTAGATCCTCATGATGACTTTTCAGTAAACACTGAATGTGAACTATATAAGTGGGGAACAGAAAATATTAATGTTGTTGATTTTCCTGTGACGTCATGTGTCCATGGTGCTTGTGAATCGAATTTGACGAAGTACAATTCTCGGTATTAATACGAAAGTAATATAGAGTAGGGTTGCATGGAACGCTTCGTTATAACAGTTTGAATAGAATAAGCTAATGAGACATTTTGTCAAAGGCCTTACTGAAATCGGTTGAGATAAAGTCGACTTCATTTCCGTTTTCTAAGACTGAGAGGCTAAAGAATACCAATTCAGCAAGGTTAGTCGTTGTGGACCTATCCGTGACAAAGCCTTGTTGTCTAGGAGAAATTGCCCCTTTTCCAATTTGTACACTCTTTAAGTCGTAGAGCAATTTTAGCCGCCTACTACTTCGTCAATAGATCGAGTGGGGCAAGTGAGAGGAAAGTTTCTAGAGCTGCGATTGGCGTGGTTCTCATGGCACTCTGCATTTCTTTGATGTTCTATTTCCAGTTCAGTTTACGATCGATAACTAAACCAAGATATTCAGCCGTGCCAGTTGTATGGTGCACAGTCCATTTATGCCGGGTTAATTTATATTTGGAATGTTTCCTTTTTTTTTGAAAACAGAACCAATTCCGTCTTAAGAGGATTGACAGTAAGTCCGCGGCTACTGGCCCAATTACTTAGCTTTTCAAGGGCTGTTTGTAGGAGCTCGCACAGGGTGATGGAGACAAATGCCACAACATACATATCTCTCTTTTATTTGAAAACAATAAAAAAATAAGTTATCAAGCCGAAAAGTTCTCTATCCGTGTGTCAGCTAACTTGTGTGTTAAATGCTCTGACAGATAGCCAGTAAAGTAATATAAATAATCACTGTTTACAGTGGCACCTGCGACCAACTTAAATCAATAAAACAAAAGCATTTACGTAAATAGTTGATAATAACAAACTTCCTTGAAGAAATGTGTAGACCGTTTCATATTACCATCAATTTTGATTTCCTCGATTAAGCTTGATAATAACTCTCCCTCGATGTTAAATAACCAAAAATTAAAAACATACATAATAATATAAAATTTAAATACCTAAACAAACATTTTGCAACATTTTCATTCGATATAACCAATGAAGAAATAAGTAGGCCACATCGTATGCATAGTAAATTTCAAATGCCAACATATTTTGGCGCCATTTAAATACTTATCTTCCGCACGTCGCGTCCGTCGCTTCGTTCGGAATCGGCATGAATAAGATGCCGGTTCCCAGATTCGCATTCGATTGAAGACAATGACAGATTGCATCCTATTGTGCGTTCCTACAACCCATTATTACACAATCCATCCAATTGAAACCGCATAGTTTTTTTAACTAAGCTTGCGTGTGCCTCCAACCAACTCTGAGCTCCAATTATACCCACAGAGCTGTTCTTTAGTCTTTTAAGTATTGCATGAGATTTGTAATCACGTTACGTATTCATTATAAGAGTTAAAAAAAAAAGAAAAAAACGTAATAGTGAGTGAAAATAATTGAACGAATGTGGCGAGTGCATTCAATCAAAGACAACAGATACTTTGTACTTAACAACCATGACGACACCTTGCATTGGAGTTCGAGACAACTACTCAAAAGGGTATCACATTTCTACGTCACACGTCACACGAATATTAAATAAATATCAAAAAGTTGTTTCGGGTTAAAGGGTCTGAATTTGTTACCAAACAAAACCAAACAGATCAAGCCGGCTTGTTGACCCACTTCTCGATACAAAAAAGAAAAACATCCAATACCATTGAACTCGCAATTAACAACTTTCAAGTTGTTAATGGAGCGACCTTTACGAGTGTGTTCGTATAAAAACGAACGCATAATGTCGTGCAATGCGGACAATCTGGTGTCAAGTTTTGAGATCTCCCGGGGCAATTTATTACAACATAATGAACATGCCATCATCTCCGTACAAGGTCGGTTGTTGAGTTTTTGGCTATTGGTCCATAAAAGTAAAAAGGGGGGCAAGACAATACAATTGAGGAAGAATTTAGGAGGTCTGTAATATTATTTTAGAAATATAATTATTCACATTTTTCTATCAAATTTTAAGACCTTGAGTCGTTCCGTGAAAAGGTGTCACTAAATTGTTCTGACTTCTTGAAGTAGCGAATGTGCGGGTGCCCTGAGAATACTATCAAAAATTTAATATTTAAGTTCTCGTTCTCTGTAAGTTCCTAAAACGTAATCATCAAGCAGAAAATTACACCGAATTATAGTTCACCTTGTCCGTGACTCTTCAAAGTGAGTCTGGTGAGTGATGGGTTTTATTCACCTTCAATTGAAGATACTAAACAAATTGGGAAAATAACTCTCATTTTTGCAATTACTTTTTCAAAGTTATATTGGTGAATAAGTGATTGCTTACTCATATTATAATTTGGCTATCAAGGTGCGATCAAATGTAGAGACATCTTTCAAGGTTGGTCAGTGACTTTTTTGATTGCTTTACAAAGTTCAAAACGATCAGCTAGGTTAAGTAGGCGAGAGGTTATTTGAGGGCCTTAGAGAATCATTCAAAACAACATCAGACGTTTTTTTTGTTTAGTTTTTAATTTTAGCGCACTAAAGGGATCATTACTCTTAAAACGTTTGAGCACATGGGCGGGCGTTTAGGAAAGTTGGAGAGGATTTAAATGGTGATACACGACACGGGGGTATATTGGATTTGCAATAAGATAAGATAGATAGATAGAATAATAAATAAGAGGAGGAGTGCAACTCCAGAACAGTGTTAATGAAAATAAATAAATAATAAATTTAGTGGTTCAACAGCTCGAAGAGAACCAGGGCCTAGTGACTTACAACTCTCAAACAAGTATTGTGTGTGTTCCCAGAAAATAAAGGGGACCTTCAATTTAGGCCGCTTCCGAAAGGCTTATGAGCAGCACTTTTCATGACAAGAGATACCCTTAGAAAATTTGTCGAAATTGATCATTTGGATTGCCTGCCATACATGGGTGGATTCGCTTATTTAAATGTCTCTATAGCATGTTTATATGCTTCCGGTTAAAGAATAGCGATTTTTTCGATAAAAAGTTTTTCTCGAATAACTTAAAAACTTATAAGGATTTTTACACTTGGTTTGAGCTTGGTAAGAAAATTGAATATTTAGTAAAAACGTATCGCTTATAAAAGCAAAATTTTGAAATCAACTAAAAAATAAAAAACTGCGTTTTTTTTCAAAATTTTAACTTTAAAACTTTATTTTTCAAAAACTATACACTTTAACAACTTGAATGAAAAAGCAAATTAAAGAATCTAGTATTAGCTTTCCAAAAACTTATAGCGGATCACTGTATTCAAGATAACACTTATAATTTCATATTTTATTTCAAAAAATCTGGAAAAATAAGCAATTTTCCAAAAAAAATTAACATAACCCCTAAAATTAAGAATTTTCCAAATTTTAACTTTAGGCAATTAACATTAATTTTATGGAGGAAAAACAATTAAAATATTATTGCTCTTAATTCATACTACAAGTTTTTTTGAACTTTTTTTTAAATATTTATTTCGAGAAATCGTTCACAATTTAATTTGAATGTCATTTATATTGAATACCTATTGTTCTAGTAAATATACGTACAAACGAAATGTCTTTTGCTTTTTCATGGTATTTTACTAAAAAATCTATTACTTTTAAGGCATCAAAGCTTAACTTCACCTTTCAGATTCATTTTTTCTGCAAAGGAAGCGTAGTGCTTTCTGTACTTTGACGTAAAGCTTGGGTTTTACACCTGTTTTGTCGCTCACTAAAGTTTTCAAACTGTTCATTAGTGTTTTTTAGCGGTTTATGTGGGTGTTTCTTTTATAAAGGTTAATGTGTTGAATTCCGTTTCAAGCCACATTTTATACCATTTTAAAATTAGAATTTTGTGTAGCTGCATTCTGCAAATGTATTTTCCAGGTTCAAACAAAACTTCCGAAAAAAATCAAACAAGTCTAATTTTTTTCCATAGAATTTAGTGTCGCTCTTTGGATAACAATATTTACTAGCCGACCCAGCCCTCGAAATTCGGGTGCCAATTTATTTATTTAATTCATTATCATTCAATAAAAAACAAAGAATTCATGATTTTTTTAAATTGTTGAAATCAATGAGAAGTACCTACTAAGCACTTAATCCTGGAGTCCAAAGATAAACAGTTAATGGTAAACAAAATTTCAGATCTATACACATTTCAGACACATTGCAGATTTTTGACACGTTGCAGATTGGTTGTTGATGTTGTAGGCCGCAAAAACAATTGTTGGGTTGACGTTGAACTGATGTTATTTGATGTATCAGAATCCAGTATGTTTAATGTGGATTTTTGGACGTTTCTAAATCTATCGACATCGTAGCCATCCTTTGATGGAATTTGACAGTTTATGGCTTGACGAATAGAGGACGAATTCAGTTATGACGTACAAAGTGTATATCGTACAAAATGTCAGCCGAACTGTTTTGACACTTTTTAATCCATGTACAAAGTAGCCATCATTCGATGTCATTTGACAATTTATGGCTTACAATAATAGAGTATTTTGTGAGAACTATCAAAACCATAAGTCAATCTTATCATCGAAATCGAATAGGAACAGTATTGAATCATTTCAGTGAAATGAAAATGATCGAATGATCGGTTGGTTGAAATGATCGGATCATTTTCGTAATCGATTGTTGAACGATTCAATCATTTGAAATGAACGATTTACTCAGGTCTAATTCGAATTTGATATTTTGTTTGTTTGTTAACGCATTCTTGTCAAACCAGGGGGATATTTTATTTTCAGGGAAGATTTGAAAACTGTAATTCATAGAATAAAGCTAGAACTACATGCTCTCTTTTTCCAACTCATTTCAAATTTCTATCTTCCATCTCGAAAAACACAAAAAGCAAAAGTTGAAATGGTTCTAAATTTCACTTTTTCACTTTTTGAAAACACTAAGGCTAGGCGCGCACATTCAATTTTTAGTTTCGCAACTGCTTGGTTCGAACAACTAAAAAGTTTGTGTTTTGACACAAACTAAACGATTGCCCAAAAAGAGTTCGCTATTTTGTGTAACATATAATTATATGCATCTGCGCGGACATTTTACCAAATAGTTCATCTGTTTTCTCTAAGCAACCAAACAGATGTGCAACTAAAAATTGAATGTGCGCGCCTAGCCTAACACAGAAATTGCCCGATAGATGTAGTTAATACTTTAAGAATTAACTACATTCAAGTTCAAAGAGTGAAAAGCGAACAAATGTGCTTATTTTTTCAAACAACAACAAAAAAGCAAAAGTTAAAATGGTTTTAACTTTTACTAAACTTTAACTGTATGACAGTAGGTATAGTGTAAATGTATGCTCTATTCAGCAACAGATGTCGGTAGTCGATTTGACATTTCTAATTGTTTTTGTTTTCCGGGCATATTTTTGCAATTTTTAACTTCCCATAGGGAGTTACTGTAATCGGTTCGATTTGTCAAATTGGAATTTTTGACATTTCTCGACGTTTCAAGGTCCCTAGAGGCTATATCAATCATTTTTAGAGAGATGTCTGTGTGTGTGTGTGTGTGTACGTACGTTCGTACGTTCGTACGTTCTGGTACCATTTTTCGTCGTCGATATCTCAAGAACGAGTAAAGATATCGACTTCAAATAAATTTTGTTTAATAGATAATAACTTCGAAAGAGGCTTAAAGGGCGTTTATTAAAATTCAGTGAGTAGTTTTTTCAGTATAACGGTTTAAAAAAAAAAGTAAAAATTTTGGTTAGTTTCAAATATCTCACGAAAAAATAATGCTATTGATTTCAAATAAAATTTACTGTACTCATTATAAGGTCATACAGATTTGGTATGAATTTGGAAAAAAATGAGCATACCGTTATTTTTTTTAAATAAAAAAAAACTGAAAAAAAATTTCATAACCCAGGTATTCTAAGAACGGAAAACAATTTGAAACTCAAAATAATTTTATTTTTCGAAAAATAATGTGTTTGACAACTGGTGAAAATTTCAAAAAAAAAATCAGTTTACAGTTTTTTTACAAAAAATAAAAAACTATATAAAATTCTATTGAAAATTGGTAAAAATTGTTTTTCGACTCAAATTTCTCGAGAACTAGTAGTGATTTTGACTTCTAATTTAGTTTTTTTTATACATAGTATAATTTTGTACAATTGGTAAAATGTTGACAAATATTGAATTAATAGTTTTTTTTTTAAACAAATGGGAAGTTATCAGTGTGGGTCACACCCAGCCTCTTTTTTTATTTAAGCATTTTCAGCTCTAGGGGAGATTTTTAAAAACCCTACAAGGAGCGGGGTCGGATCCAATTTTTTGAAAATATGACTCCTAATAAGTACAAATTTCAAATAAGACTACCCAAAAACCGAGCATTTTTGAGCATTTTTTTTTTAATCATCTTAAAACCTGAAATTAGGCTTTTTTAAAAATAATGTAATGTAAAAATATTCACAAAAACATAAAAAAGGGTCTAAGAAAAACAAATTACAAAAATGCGTCAAATTTCCATTTTTGTTTTGGTTTTAAAAATACTGAATCTTTGAGTCCCTATTATTTGAAAATTAAAGATTGTACATAAAAAAACTGTTTTATATAAATATGTATAAAAGAGGCGACAATTTTCTATGCATATCAAACAAAAAATATTTCCAAGGATGAAAAAAAACATCACCCAATGTCCGGAATTTTGTACTAGACGTGCCACTGTGCGGCGGATATTTTTTTTTTCTATCGATAAATTTTTATGATCTTTAATTTGATAAAAAAAATTTAAAATTAAGATATTACAGCTTGTACCTATCTATCATAGAACCATTTTTTCTAATTTCGAATTTCTCACTATCGACTAAAAATTGCATTTCAAAACTTAAAAAAAAAATGTTTTGAATTTTTTGAAAAAAAAAAATTTTTTTTTTATGAAAATTCAATATCTCAAAAACGGCTCAATATTTTTTTGGGAATTTAATTTTCATTCGTACAGTAATAAAAACTTAAAGAATGTTTTAAAAATTTTTTATATAAAAGCTTGTTTTTTTAAAGAAGCCACTACAAGCTACAACGACTTATAATTTTTGTTGTTGCATAAATTCATATTTGCATAGCATTCTGTTTTTATGTCTTACTACTAAAAGAATTTAAAAAATTAATTTTATCCATATGAAGTTTTCTCTAATAACATTCGTTTTTAAAAATCTTACTGTATTACATAGGAGCAAGTTCGTGCGACCCAGTAGTGCATTTTATTTTTTAAATAATGGAGAAACTTATCTGCAGATCCTTAGAGACCTTTTGCCTAATTTGTTGCAGAACGTATCCAGAGAACGTGGCCAGAGCAAGTATTTTAACTAACCATTTCAGCGTATTAAAACACAGGAGTAAGAAATTCGTTTGATGACCATTGGTCCCATGGAATAACAACACAGATCTTAGGTAGGTAGGTAGAGATGGTAGTCGCCAGCCCTGGGCCCGCGACTCAATTAGCGCTAGGGTGCGCCGTTTTGATACTATTTACTCGTGTTAACCTAATAAGGATTTAGTACGGAAGAATATGGCTTTTATATACTTTAGCGGAGCATTGCTAAATCCATTTTGTCGCATTCAGAAAGATAATCAGATCTTTGATTTTCTTCTCCGAAAGTTCGCTGGGGTCATCGAGGAAGGCTTTCCCAAAGGAAGTCATCCTGTAATTTGCTAAGGCGGGGCAATCGCAAAGAAAATGAACCACAGTTTCTTTTTCTTGTGGATCTCCACAACTACAGCAGTGTGGGTTGTAGGGGATGCCTAGCTTTCTTGCGAGTTCACCTATGGGCCAGTGCCCGCTGCATATTGCTGTGATCCTGGCTATGTGGCGCCTGGGTCTGCATATACAGGGCCGCCGCTACCATATGTGCAAAATGTGCGCCGCACAAGGGCGCCAACGTCTAGGGGCGGAAAATTCACAGATCGATCTACATAACTCAACCTATAAAGTTTTCCTTAAGCTTTTGGAACTTGTTTACATTTGACCGTTCACTACGTAGTTCCCACACACAATCTACTACAAATCTTTATTCATATTTTGTTTGTGACTGTCGCCTCTCACACCAAATAACCTCTTCGATTGCAGTCATAGTCTAAACTGCTTAACGCCATGTCGCCATAGATTGACACTTGCGAAATATATCTCAACGCAACCTTCATCTCAGACTTATAAACTCGAAAAGGATTTTTATTTTTTTTAGATTTACAGCCCATGTATTTCCCATAAAATAAAACGAAAACAGTGTCTCGAAAACATTAATTTTACTTATTACTAGTATTTTTGTATGAATGGATAACAATATTCTGATTGCAATGATATAGCTAAATATCTTAAATCTAAGTTGGTAACTTAAGAACAAAATTAATCGAAGATGATTTAAAACATTGTAAACAAATGTAAACAAACCACCTTTACAACGAAAAAAAAAACAACGACAGGGTCGTAGGTAAAAGGAAAAAAAAGTTTTGTGTCTCTAAATATTTATGTTTCTTTTTAAACAAGGATTTACGAATAGTTTTTAATTAATTTTAGAATTGAATTGATAAATAACTTAAGCTAAGTGTACACGATTGGTAGATCTTACAATATTGTAAGACCTTACAATGTCTGACAATTATCTACCAATGAGCTGACAATTAAGTTGTGTGTGTACACGGTTGGTAGAAAATCTACCAATCCCTTACAATTAATTGTCAGAAGTTGGCTGACAATTCATTTTCAGATAGCCCGTTTAATACCTACCAATTAATTGTAAGAGATTGGTAGATTTTCTACCAACCGTGTACACACACAATTAATTGTCAGTTTTTGTTGGTTATTCAAACTGACAATTAAACCTTGGCTGCAAATTTTCTGACAATGAAAAAATTGTATGATGCTAAAAAACGAACATCTTACAATTTCTTCATTGTCAGAAACGTCAGATAACGATAAAAATTGGCAGGCCTGACAATAAATTGTGTGTGTACACGATTATCAAATACCTTACAATTTACCGTCTTACAATTAATTGTCAGATACATTTTCTGACAATTAATTGGAAGATTACACGATTGTCAGCTAGCGTACACATGATTGTCAGGTTTCTTACAATTAATTGTCAGACAATGATCTAACAATTAATTGTCAGACAAATTTTCTGACAATTAATTGTAAGACTACACGATTGTAAGACATTGTAAGAATGTTTTTCACTGACAGATCTGACAATATTGTAAGATCTACCAATCGTGTACACTTAGCTTTAAATGTCAACGGATTGAACAAAATCAGGGGCCAAATTACCGCTTCAGTGACCGAGTGAGTAAGTCCCTTCAGTGATCGAATGAAAATGTCAAATTTGTGTAATGACGTCAGCGGTAATGTCAAACTCACATAATTCATTCACGTATTACTCGAAAACTGATGCAGTAATTTGGCCCCAGAATAACCGAGAAATTTAACGTTTCTTTGATCTATCGAATTTGAGCTTACAATTGACATTCAGAGTTCAGACTCTATTTATATCAAAACATAGTTCCCACACAAGCCACAAAATGTCAAATTTCATCAAAGCATACCTAAGATGTCAAGGAAATATATATAATACTTCCAGATCCGGAAGTAAATGATTAAGTGTTTCAAAAAGAAAGTGAAAACAAAAACTTTTCAAAATATCAAAAATTACTTTGTCTTCTTTCTGTCTAGCTATAAACTATTGGTTTTTACCAAAGGATTGATTTGACATACATAAATTAAAAACTGTGCTAGGAACTCGAATATTTGCATTTTATATGAAAATGGTTTCGTTGAAGAAAATTATTCGCAATCGCCAATTTTTTTGTCTCCTTTTAAAATAAAATGCACGACTGGGTCGCACGAACTTGCTCTTATGTAAAAGACTAAGAATTTCAAAAATGAATGCTATTAGAGAAAAACTGTTCATAAACATAAAGTTCATATATTTAATGACTAAAACAACATTTTTAGTGGTAGCTGGTGCAGTCAGTAATATATTGATTTCAATTTTTTTTTGTTTAATTATAGAACGTGAAAATTTATCAAAATTCTCGGAGACGTTTTCGAGAAAAATGATTTTCGAAAACTTTTATTTATCAAGTTTAAAAAAAATCAAGCATGGGGTTTTCGAAATATTGAGTTTCGAAAAAAAAAGTTTTGAAAATTTTAATGCACAGGAATATTTTAAATTTTGGGGCGCTTTAGCATAAAACAAATTATCAAAATCAGTTGTACCGATTCTTTAAATTTTTTGATTTTGTTTAAATCTGTTGGACATTGTTTTAAAAATAAAATTTATAAAATTTCGAAAAAAATCGTATTGCAGGTACAGTTATTTTTGGTGTTAAAAAAAAAGAAAAAAAATAAACGTGTGGGGACAAAATTTCGAGACCCACTTTTTTCGTCTTCGCTATCATCGTAATATCAACTTTGATCAAAATCTCGAGTTTGATTTTTTTACAAATGCATTACTTGCATTATATTGCCTATGAGTCTCAAACAAAAAGAGAAAATACTCTTAAAAGGATGCAAAAACTGTACATATACGACCCAAACTCAAAATAGTTGGTCTATTCATTTATTAACACATTAATTCTTCATATATCCTAAATTTAGTGGCAGTCAGCTTTTGTTCATTTAAAAAATGTTGTCAATTTAATAAAGTAGTTTCACTGAGAGTAAATTAGACCTAACAAAACAAAATTTGAGAGAGCAAATAGCAACAATATTCCTTTCATCTCAGACAAAGATAAGAGCATAAAAGTTGGTCTACTCTTTTTTGGGTGCAAAATAGTTGATCTAAGACTATTTAAACATAGTTTCAGTTAACCGTTATTAAAAAAATGAGAAGCACTGGTTTTATTAATGATTATTGTATGATTTTGTACAAGCTAGCGAGAGTTTCATGTCAATCCTGGCGCGTGGCGTTGCATTATCAGGAGACCTAAGGGAATCAATGATTAAAGCGTTTGAAACAGGATTGTCTAGCTACGAAATCCCTGAAAATTTTAATTTACCGCTCTCGTCAGTGCAGAACATAATAACAAAGTTTAAAAATTCTGGAAATGTGGATATATGCAACAGAACAAGACATCCACTAACAGCAAAACCTCGCGATTGCCAAATTTTTAAAGAAAATCGACGATATTTATCTGCTTCAATAACGGTACAGTGGAGAGAACAAATTCAAAAAAGTGTTTCGGTGGACAGTTGTAAGCAGATGATGAAAAAAATGGGATACAAATTTTATAAGGTTTATTTTAAAATATTTAAGTTTTGCATAAATTACGACAACTTAAATCATTAAAAACGCAGGCAAAAGAAATATCACTACTGACACCTAAGCAAAAGAAAAGGCGCATTGAGTGGGCCAAACAACTTAAAAATTTGGACTTTTAGTCAATGGCGGTCCGTTAATTGGAGTGATCAGTACAGATTGGAAGTTTGTGTTGGTGATGAACGAGGACCAGTGATAAAAAATGCTAAAGAAGCCTTTCACAACTCACAAGGACTGCCTTAAACAAACCGTAAAGCTCCCCGTATCTCTAATGGTATGGAGGTGCATGTCGGGATGTGGTATGAGTAATTTGCATTTTGTAATTGGGATAGCTAATGCTGTCAAGTACCGCAACATTTTGGAACAGGAGCTGCCTCCGTCAATACTACGTCTTCAATATAGCAATGCGGAGTATATTTTCCAACAGAATGGTGCTTCTTGTCATACGGCTAGGTCAACAATGGTATGGTTAACTGCTGAAGCAAATCTTTATTGGAATGAACTTCCAGCAGCCCTAATCTTTCACCAATCGAAACTGTTTGGCACACGATGAAGCAAAAATTGCGAAAGGAACCGCGTCGGACTCTTCAAGATTTAAGATCCACAATTACAAATAATTGGGAATCTTTTGGTGCCGAAGAGTATCAACAATTAGTTGACACTATGCCAAGGTGCATTAGAAGCAGTGATTAAGGCCAAAGGTTGCTTAACAATGCGGTAAAATCAACATAAAGAATCATAGACCAACTATTTTGCATCTAAGAAATGTGTATAAATCGTTATTTAGTTTTGTAAAGAGACTCCATATCAATATTTTATTAAGCCACTTTCTTTTTTTGTCCACTTTTCCTATTTAAAATGAATAGGACTTTATATGTATATCAAAAAATAGTTTTTGTTTCGAAATAGGTTAAGAATGAACACATATTTGCATTCTATCCTCGGTAAACCAACTATTTTGAGTTTGGGCTCGTATGCTATAATGACTACGTTCATTGTATAAGAATTTGGTGTACCTCGGAACGCGACAACAACAATGCGCATTTGCTTAAATTTTTCAACTGCGAAATGGAGAATAAATAAAACTTTCACTTATTCAACGTAAATACCCCCGTGCTCCCGAAACATGGGGCGGCAATTTAAGGTTCTTGCACAAGGGCGCACGAACAGCCAGCGGCGGCACTGTGCATATAAGATCGTTAGAACGTGAGTTGTTGTAAGTAAGCCATATCTTTCTTGATAAGACACAGTTTGTGAGACTGCTCCACCTAAGGTTGGATTCATTGAGAAAAATTGAGAAGATTTTTCTCTTCATAGCACCAAGAGGAATATTTACGTTTTCCGCTAGTGAACTATGTAAGGCCGAGCCTTGCCGAGCTAAAGCGTCAGCCTGTTCATTACCCTCTATGTGACTGTGACCTGGAACCCAAATGAGAATGACCTGGAGGTCAATGTTCAGACTCGCCAGTTCGTCTCGACATTGCTGGACAAGTACTGAGGTAGATGTAGATGATTTAATGGCCTTAATGGCCGCCTGGCTATCTGAGCCGATAGCTGTATTTCTGAATTGGTTTTGGTTAGATTGGAGCAACTTGCATGCCTCCTTGATTGCTAGTATTTCAGCTTGAAATACACTCGCAAAGTCTGGTAGTCTGAAGGACTTGGAGATGTTAAAGGACTCGGAAAAAATTCCTGAACCAACACCGCACTCCATCTTAGATCCATCAGTGAAGATTATCGAATCGAAATCCTTTGTAACAACATTATTTTTCCAATCCTCTCTGGTTGGAAAAATGGCTTTGAAATCCCCGCTTGGGCCAAGAGGAGGTACGCAGTAGTCGGTGTTCGATAAGAAAATATCCGGAGGAATCAATTTTGTTATGTTTCCATGACCATAGTGCTTGGAGAACCAGCAATTAGATTCTTTAAGTCTTACAGCACTGCATGCCGCTAGGTATTTTATATGAAGGTCGAGTGGTAAAAGGTTCAGGATAACGCTCAGGGCATCTGTTGGGCATGATCTGAGAGCCCCTGCAGTGCCGACGCTAGCCGTTCTTTGAATCCTTTTAAGTTTTCCAACGTTATATTGCTTGCTAAGTGCAGGTCACCAAACAACCGATCCGTAAGACAAAATCTGCCGTACCACTGCAGTGTACGTCCACAAAATCATCTTCGACTGAAGGCCCCACTTCTTGCCAAAAGTTTTTCTGCAGGCATAGAAAGCAATGCAGGCTTTCTTAACCCGTTCTTCAATATTTACCTTCCAATTCAATTTGGGGTCGAGAATAACTCCAAGGTATTTAGCTTTGGAAGATAAGGAAAGAGTTTGACCGTTAAGTCGAGGTAGGGTGAATGTAGGTATTTTAGTCCTGGTAGTAAGGAGCATCAGTTCCGTCTTACTCTGATTAACTCCTAGTCCACTACTAGTAGCCCAGTTGCTAACTCTTTTCAGAGCCAATTCAGTGATTTCACTAATCACAGTGGTAAACTTACCTGATACCAATAAAACCAGATCGTCAGCATACGCTACAGTTTTCACACCACTACCTCTGAGCTTGATTCCTAACGTTTCTTGGATCCTTCTGTCACTGAGCATAGAGACAATCCATTTAGATATGAAGCTTTCTACACTAAAGTGAGCAAGTGATTCGCGAATGGATTCAGATCTTACTCTATCAGTTTCGTATTCATGGAGATTCATGAAAAACTATGTAAACGAAGGGATCATTAGAGCAATTTAAGCAACGAATTGGATTGACAACGAAAATTGATTTTATTTTTCAAGTTTTGAATTTGAAAACTCACCATTCAACAACTTAATTGAAAAATAAAATAAAAGCTAGCAAAAGATTTTTTTTTAATATTTTTTTTTTTAATTTTAAATTATTGTTTTAGAATATCTACTGCTTCTTCTGCCTAAACGAAATGGAATAGAATATTGCCATCTTCCATACGATTTTTTCTTGTCTGGACTTAACCTACACGTTCTAGCTTTTTGTCACATCTCATGCGCATCACCCTGTATGTATAATTAAAGTCGACAGAATTTTCCAAGAAGCAAGAATGTCTATTATACCCCTAATAATTCTAACAATAACTAATAGCTTTACATTCAAAACATTATCTACGTAGGAGGTCATAAGATTTGTAAGAAGTTTAAAATGCAGGAAGGTAGCAAAGTTTATTGTTAAAAGAATATATGAATATAAAAACTTCAACAAAATCCCTAATGTCACTTGCATTCTTTTAAAAGTTCAAGAAACTCCTTTGGTTGGCTGCGTATTCTGTAGTAATTATGCCTGCTTTAAAATGCAAGCCTGAAGTCATTCTTTTCTTACACACTCTTTCTATAGACTTGTTTTTTTAACGTCATCGTCTTTCTTTCTATTTTTTTTTTACTTAAACTCTTTGTTGCAACTGAAAGTCCATTGTCGTCATCTTAAAAATATTTTCTAAGAACATAAACTCCCCTGAGCATTTTATCTTGGTTGTTTTATTTCCTTGAAGTGAAGAAGAGCTCTCTCGGAAATAAAATGAAGAAACACTTAAAAACAAAAGTAGGTTAATCTCCGTACAATTCCACTTGATACATCAGATGAAAGTAAATTGCATTCTCAACGCAACTTGGCAAACCAGTTAGCTATAATTTTCCAAAAATAGATGATTTGCCGGTTGATGCCCACTTAAACTCGTATCGCTGCAGACGAAGATACTGTGGAATGTGCCATAAATAAGTGGGGAAATTCCTGACAAAATCTGTGCTAACCTGCGATGTCTACGTCGAGATATCAATAAAACTAACAATGTATTTCTAGTTCTTCGAGCTTAAAAGGTTTCTGTTTTCATATTTAGTCATATTGCGAAGGTTCAATAGCAGGGTCTTTCGTTTAAATTCATGAGACTTTTTATTTATAATAAAGGTGCACTTAACGTGTTGTTTGAAACGGAAAAATAATTTAAATTTACCCGAGATAAAATATCGACCGAGCCAATAATGAAAGAAAAAACAATGTTGTGTTTATACAGGGTGTCCGGTAAATTGTGCGCCATACTTTCGGATGTGGTCATATTGTAAGAAAAAAATTGTTCTACAAAAAGTCTGATTTTTAACACTTTTTGACGATTTAAAAAAAAGGCTAACTCTGGTGTAACCTGACCCATATTAAGGTCAATTTCCCTGTCAGTACTAATGGTAGGGACCTCATTTTGGACTGTTTTTTTTAGTAGAAATACTAACCTTTAAAACTACGCTTAAATTGAGCTGATATGTTTTTAGGGTTGCCAGATATTCAATTTTAAATAGTGTTCAATTTTCCTTGCCCGAGCAAAATTTTGACTTTGAGGTCAATTGTTTTCAATAAAGTTTTCTTATTTTTACCTGATGAACAAAATAATAATAAGAAAAAACTCATTAACAAGTGCACCCAAAAACCCATACATTTTATGATACTTGGGAAAATCCAAAACAGGTAAACTTAAAAAAACAATTATTTTTTGCCCTGAGCAGGGTTGCGAATTTTTGAATTAAAAAATCCTTAAGCCATAAGTCTATAGATGACTTGTGAATTAAAAAAATTTAATTCATAAGATATTTGGTGACTTATGAATTAAAAAAAAATTAATTAACAACCCCAAAGTGACTTATGAATTAAAAAAAATTTAAATCCTAAGCTACTAAGTGACTTATGAATTAAAAAAAATTTAATTCACCACCTACCAAGTGACTTATGAATTAAAAAAAATTAACTCATCAGGGAGTAAGTGACTTATGAATTAAAAAAAATTTAAGTCATGAGCAACAAAGTGACTTATGAATTAAAAAAAATTTAATTCACCACCTACTAAGTGACTTGTGAATTAAAAAAAATCAAGTCATCACGGAGTAAGTGACTTATGAATTAAAAAAAATTTAATTCACAAGTCAGTTAGTGACTTGTGAATTAAAAAAAAATTAATTCATAAGTTAGTTGGTAGATTGGAAATTTTTAAGCTTGTTTTGACTACATAATTATTTAATTATTAACGAAAGCTTTCAAATCTAGTTTTTAAATCATAAGATTATCACGCTAGCTTATAAATTATCCATTTCATAATTTTTCTAATCAGCATTTATCCATTAACTTATGAATTAAATTTTTTTTAATTCATAAGTCACTAAGTTGGTTTTGAATTAATTTTTTTTAATTCATAAGTCACTTACTTGCTGATGATTTGAATTTTTTTAATTCATAAGTCACTTACTTGCTCATGACTTGAATTTTTTTAATTCCTAAGTCACTTAGTAGCTTGGGAATTAAATTTTTTTAATTCATAAGTCACTTAGTAGGTTCTGAATTAATTTTTTTTAATTCATAAGTCACTAAGAAGCTTAAGATTTAATTTTTTTTAATTCACAAGTCACCAACTGACTTGTGAATTAAATTTTTTTTAATTCATAAGTCAGTTCGTAGCTGCTGAATTATATTTTTTTTAATTCATAAGTCACTCACTAGCTTGTGAATTAAAGCCAAGCTTAAGCTAACAAGTGACTTAAGCTTTTGCAACCCTGGCCCTGAGGCGTAAAGGGTTCGAATAAAACAATAATTTGTGGTTTTAAGTAATTTTTTTTTATGTACATACAAATACAGTCATAATAAGTGCTCAAAGTGCCCTTCTGCGTTTTGAATGCATGCTAGAGCCCGTTTTTGGATTTCATTTTGAATGTTTATTCTTGATAACTCTTGCCTTACATTTAGTGATCCTTCGGAAAAACGTTGTTCTAATTCAGTTAAAGTTGTTATATTTCAGATGAGTAAACAATTTCTTTCATTCGTCCCCATACAAAAAAAAATCCAGTACTGTGAGATCGGGAGATCTTGCAGGCCAGTGAATTGGTCCATTTCTGCCTATCCATCAATCACCGTATTCTTCATACAGCCAATCTTTAACTTCACGACCATAGTGGGCCGGAGCACCATCTTGTTGGAAATATGATGAAGCTAGTTTAAGCAGTGGAACATCCTCTAATAGGTCTGGTAGATTTCTTACTTACTTAAGATGGCGCTACATTCCGGGGTGGACCACGGCCTCAACCAACAAGTTTCTCCAGCTAGCTCGGTCCCTGGCCAGCTGTCTCCAGTTTCGCACGCCAAGTTGGTTGAGGTAGTCTACCACTTGTGTGCGGTCTTCCTATACTTCGCCGTCCCTCGGGGTTTGATTCGAAGACTTTCCGAGCCGGAGCATTCGGGTCCATTCGCTCTACATGACCCAGCCATCTCAGCCGCTGGACTTCTATACGTTCGACTAGGTCAGTTTCGCTGTACAGCCCGTTAAATCTTCTCCTCCACTCCCCGTCTATGCAGGCGGCACCAAAGATCACGAAGAATTTTCCTCTCGAAACAGCCTAAGGCACTCTAATCCACTTCCGACAAAGTCCATGTCTATGCACCATAGACAAGGACCGGGATGATGAGGATCTTATAGAGGGACACTTTAGTGGCTCGAGAGAGGACTTTGCTACTCAATTGCCTTCTTATTCCACGCTGGTGCTGTTTTCTGAGTTTATAGCGGCCCCTAGGTATATGAAGTCCTTCACTACCTCAAAATTATAGCTGTCTATTATGACGTTCTGTCCAAGACGTCGGTGTTGTGTGTCCTTTCTTGATGACAGCATGTACTTGGTCTTGCCCTCATTTACAGCTAAACCCATCTTCGCTTGCGTCTAAATGTTCACAAAAGCGCCACAGACACGCTTTGTTCTTCCAATAATGTCAATGTCGTCGGCGTATCCGAGTAATTGGACGGACTTTTGAAAGATTGTGCCTCTTGTATTGACGCGTGAGTTTTGCACTATTCTTTCAAAAACTATGTTGAAGAAGTCGCACGATAGAGCATCGCCTTGCCTAAAACCTTTTTTGGCATCGGTGAGATCTTTTCCGACCTTGATGGAGCAGCGTGCATTCTCCATCGTCATCCTGCACAAGCGGACAAGTTTGTCAGGAATGCCAAAACTAGACATTGCTCTATATACATACATAGCTCGTTGCAATAGATGCTATCGTCCGCGGCTTTGAAATCGATGAAAAGGTGGTATGTGTATATTTGTAGCTCCTGGGTTTTTTCCAAGATCTGCCGTAATGTGAATATTTGATCGATGGTTGTTGACGAAAGGCTTCAGACGTTCACATAATACGGCAGAAAGGATCTTGTACGCAATGTTTAGGAGACTTATGCCTCTGTAGTTGGCGCAGTTCAGAGGGTCTCCTTTCTTGAGGATCGGACAGAGAATACTAAGGTTCCATTCATCGGGCATGCTTTCTTCCGACCATAATTTGCAGATGAGCTGGTGCATACTCCCAACCAAGTCATCGCCTGGCGCTTTGAACAGTTCGGCAGCAAGGCCGTCAGCTCGAGCGGCTTTCGGGTAGATTATCTTGCAAAAACACCAGATTGTTAGAAGAATCAAGTCGGGGTAGTAATTTGAAAGGCCCGATTGATCTTTGCCGTCTTGAATTTGGATTGCTCGAAGTCCATGTGTGGAGATTATGGAAATTCGTAATACCATCTCTTGTGAATTGAGATTCCAAAGAATTCTGTTTATAAACTGGTTGTCATCCAAGTTTCTCTCTAGCAACCAGTTACAAAATTCGAGAGTCTTTTCAAAATCATCGGGAAGCAGTTCTTGTACAGATTTATAATTACATAGATACATATTTTCTCCATGCAGTATACTGGAAATTCTGTGTTTGGAAACATTAAACTGTAGAGCCAAGCGTCTGATGCTGATGGAAGGATCGATTTCAACAGCTGCCAGTATTCTTTCATCGACCGAAACTCTTCTTGTGCTTGCAACTCCCGCGTTAGGTCTTGCAGTTGAAACTGATCCAGTTTCTCGAAGCCTTCGAAAGGTATTTCCAAAAACATTTCGAGAAGGAAGTCGTCTGTTAGGATAAAGTTCCTGGTATCTTCGTTGTGCCCTTCTTGAATTTCCATTGCACAACCTATAAACGAATAAAATGTCTTTCTTCTCTCGTAAATGAAGGCATCTCAAAAAGCGCTCTTATCCAACTTTTATCGTGACTTAACTTGATAATCTGATGAATGAATTTGTTTTTCAATTCTTTTATAGCACTTATTTAGTTAATTTACCGACCGAAGAGGTAAGGTAATTAGGGTTTTGACAGCAAGTCAAGTAGGCATAAGTTGAAAATCAGACTTTACTGTAGAACATTTTTTTTCTTAGAATATGACCAAGAATCACATCCCAACGTATGGCACACGAATTACCGGACACCCTGTATGTAGGCACATCTACGAGGCAAGTTATGCATTCGTAAAAAAATTAAACTCGAGATTTTGATTAGACTCGACTTTGAAAAGAAGACCAAAAAGTGGGTCTAGCAATTCCGTCTGTCTGTTTGTTTGACTACAGCTTAAGCGACTCAAAAAATTCATTTAGTAAAATCTAGCTAACGGTTAAAATATTCATCCAAAAATGTCCCTCGTCGCTAAAACTGATTTTTCGACTAGAATGAGAATCCTCTTAAAAATGCTCCGAAGCCCAAACAGCGAACAAACGTTGTCTATGATCATACTTTGAGCTCCTTAGGTCAGTTAGATCCTATACGGATAAGGCCCAACGCAAAATTCGCCAAGTTCAAGTCTGCGAAAGGCTGAACTTTTGTGCACGGCGAGGAATCAACTGCATCGGGTTCTGCTGTACACATTCACAGAGGGTTGGGTACGATATCCCGCTTTTTATAATCCCGTTTTTTTTTTTAAATTCCGTTTTTATAATCCCGTTTTTTATAATCCTGTTTCTTGTTATAATTACGCTTTTTTAAAATACCACTTTTTATAATCCCGCTTTTTTAAAATCCCGTCTCTCATAATCCCGTTTTTTATAATCCCATTTCTTATTACGACGTATAAACAGTGAGGTATATAATGGGAGGCATGCTGCCTCCCTGCAACCCCCTGCAACCCCCCTGCTTGACACACTATAAGTATGATTTGGGGTAGGTGCGAGGTTGGGTGTATGCAGTTTCTTTAGAATTCAAAGAATCTGGAAAACAACCAACATAAAATCAATAAGTTTTAGCTACGTATTCTAAAAAACGGGATAAGCGGTATAAAACGGGATTTTAAAAATCGGGATTATAATAGAACGAGATTTTAAATAAACGGGATTTTAAAAAGCGGTATTTAAAAAGAACGGTTTTATAGAGGACGGTGTTTTAAAACTTTTTTGCGGCATTTTTGAAAAACGGGATTATAAAAAGCGGGACTCCGTTACGCTCCCATTCAACCACTCACAGACCGTGGCAATTTCTCGGCCGATCTTGCGTTCCTTAGACGTACGAATGTTGGCAGATTTATTACCGAACTGGTCATCTCAAATTGGCCACAACACGTTGAAGAGACTGTAAGGGGCCACCGCACCTACCGTTAAATAGGTACAACGCGAGCAACGGTTGCACTAACGAACACTCATTTTGATAATAAAAAGTTTTATCATTTGGGTGTGCTGTTCAATCGTGTAACTTGCCATGGTGATTTGGCATCAGTTACTGAATAATAAACAATAGATTTGACAGATGTCACCAAAACAACATGGCAACAACCACAGGCTTCCAAAATTTAATCGCGCCAATTGCTTAAGATGAATGAAACTACTCTAACGATTTTTTTAAAATTTGTTATTATTAACTCAGATATATTTGTTCAAGAAATAACTTTCTGAACTACAACTCTTTTATGAATTCTTTTTTTCGTAATAAAATGACAAGCACCCGCTCATTGGATTGTGTCCATCCCCCATCCCCCACACACCATAACCATTCACCATCTTTTTGAACGAGAGGTTTTGCAATTTTGCAATGTTTGCGTAATTTCTTTTAAATTGTTAGTAATATATGCTTCCACTGAAAAATATTTTTAATGTTAATCAAATTTAAATTAACATATTGCCATTACACTCAATAGAAAACTAGAATGCAATGAAAATTTTTTGTATAAGTCTAGTAAATCTTAACCACTTTAACTTAATTCATTCACTGTCTAAAAGTATGCAATTCTTTTGACAAAGTAATTTCTCAGAGTCTAACTCCGAAATCGTTGTTTCGCCACACAAACTACTGTCTACTTTTTGGCTGAAATTAACGTTTTCAAAATCGTTAATATTTCTTTTATTTTTTTGTCTCATAATCGCTTACCTAATTGAATTTCATTATTCCTTTTCCTTTTTTACTATCTACATCTACAGACACACACAAATGTACAAACATTAGTGTTATCGATGATATATTTATTAATTATTGCTCTCAAAGGTCACGAACGAACATTCAATTAACTAATTAAATTGTTTTTTTTTTTTAGATAATGGGTCACGTGCCATGTTCTCGATCAGAAATGTTTCAGGAGGCGAAAAAAAACTTTTATTGTCATTATTATTATAAAGAGAGCCAACAGCGAATTTTTGGCCCAGAGGTATAACCAAATATGAGTATGAGTGTTTATGAAGCATGCGTCATGATATTCAATAGTATGGCAGGTTCTTTTCGCCAATTTATTTTGGTGGTTGCCAAACATTTTTTTCGAAATGTGCGGGTTTTCCGAGACCCAGACTCGGTAATTTTGTTTGTTAACGTAGCCGCCGAGATGAAAATGCGCCCAGTCAGAAAAGATTATTTTTCGCCCAAGATCGTTGTCCAATTCAAGCTGCTCTAAGGCCCAAACTGTGAAGCGATAACGAAGCGGATTAAATTGCTGAGTCAATTGCACTTTCTTAGCGAATAATCCGAGATCTTTTCCTCAGGCTAGTGCGTGAAATGTTGAGTTGTTGAGATCGATGGAGAGTTGATGTTCTTGAATTGAGTCTCACACTTTCGGCTACGGCAGCTACATTCTCGTCTGTGCGCACAGTACGACGACGAGGACCATGATTGACGATCGGTCTCTCTATATTTTCTTATACAGGGTACGTTTTATGTGCCAGGTCTTATTTGGTTGCCATTTTTGTGTGAATGAAATTTGTCAATTTACATTTGACATTTGACAGTCGTGGAGATTGGTCGATAACAATTAATTATGGAGTATCTAACGCAGCAACAGCTTGTTTTACAGATAGCCATAGATGGCCGCCATTTTTTTTGCAAAAATTATTATGAGTGACGAAGCACATTTCAACTTGACTGGCTTTGTTGATAGACAGAATAGCCCCTATTGGGGCACTGAAAACTCTCGATTAATACACCAAAGACAATTATACCCTCGTATAGTAACTATATCGTGCGCCATTTGGGCAGTTTGCAGTTTCTTCGGCTCGAATTAGATCAATAAGGCCTGCAGAACATCTACGAGGGCAGTCCGATAAGTACTTAGCCTACAAAAGAAAAACAAAATTTTTGGAAAAGTGGCGATTTATTTCTCAACATAGTCTTTTTTTAGCTCGATGCACTTGATGCAGCGATGCTCCAACTTTTTTAACCCATCCGAAAAATAGGTTTTCTCGAGGTCTGCAAAGTAGGCCCCCGTGGCGGCGATGATCTCCTCATTGGACTGAAAATTCTGCCGGCAAGTGATTTTTTCAAGTTTGCAACCAAAAAAAAGTCGCACGGGTCCAAATCTGGAGAATACGGTGGATGTAGTGAAATACGCCCAGCTTCAAACACTGCTCTGAAGTTGTCTCACGGTCTCACCGTTGCGCTTGGTGTTCGGAGTGAGCAAACGCGGCACCCATCGCGCCGACAGCTTTCTTATACCCAAAATTTCATGGAGGATATGACCCACGTGGTCTTTTGAGACGACTACTGTTCCAGCTATCTCAAGCACCTTCAATAAGGCGGTCTGCCAATACGACATCATGGATTTCTGACACGTTATCTTCCGTGTTCCGTTATAAGCCGATGTGCGACCACGTTGAAACTCCTTATACCAATTTTCGACAGTCGCTATCACCATGTATCCAAGCGGTCTTTGATTTCGCTGGCCGATTTCTCTTCCAAAAACAAGAATCGAATCACCGAACGATATTGCTCTTTTTCCATTTTTCTAAAATTCTTGCCTGGCTTCCACACGTGGTCAAAACAAAACTATGAGTCCGATTCGGCTAAAAGTAGCCGTCTAAGAGAATATACTAGACAATAGTCTAGTGCGATTCTGGCACCATCGGGCGGTGAGGCTAAGTACTTATCAGACCGCCCTCGTATTTCCAACGAGACGATTCAAATTTCGGAAAATTTTTTTCTCAACAGAATAATGCAATACAAATGGTTATATCGACTGACCCCCACGAACTCTTGATTTGAAGTTTCGCGATTTCGTCTTAGGGGGGCACTTGAAGGAAAAGGTTTACATCAACAAATCAACCACAACTCCAATGCTTAAGGACACCATTAGAAAGGAAATTTATTTATTTATTTCGTGAATTAAGTTACATAGCTTTATAAAGATTATATACATATAAATACTATTATAAAATAAGAACACGCATTATATTGAGCTTTCAATTTTTTCTTTAAAAACAAAATTCTTTATTTTTAATGAGTCAAACTTTGAATGCATTTCGGGTAGTTTACCACCCATCATCAGCAACACGACTAAATATAAATTGTCTTTGTCTATATTTTTACATTAGCAATCAATATATAGATATCACCATCGTGACCGTATTCATCAACGGCATCGGCAGCAGCAGCAGCAACAATAGCAACAACATCATCATCGGCTTCGGCAGCAGTAACAGCAGCAATAGCAACAACATCATCATAGAGAACGAAGGTAAAGCGCAGGCGTTAACTGGTGAAAGATCATTTTTTTTTTGTTTTTTTTGCACAAGCAGTGTGAGACCAACAAGCATTTGGAGTGTGTAATGTCAACGTAGAGAGAACAAATCAGACTGTATGTTGCCTTTGTCCAAGTTCAAAGCGGTGTTTTCTTTGTATATATACATACTTTCATATGCATCTAGTTTTCTTTCGTCTTTAACGCACTTTACAAGTTTTATCTCACTTGTAGATACTGGCAAGTGTTGTTGCTCCAGTACATGTGATGCGAATGCAGATTTTTTTGGTTCGTTGTTAGTAACATATTGTTTGTGTTCGCCGTATCTCTTTCTAATTGAACGTTTGGTTTGCCCATAATATTTTCTGTTGCAAACTCCACAAGAGATCTGGTAAATCCCAGCTTTGTCCAATGAATTTGTTTTATCCTTTGGTGTAATAAGGTGATTTTTCAATTTGAAAGGGTTGGTAAACACAATTTTCATATCATGTCTACGAAAGATTGTTTTTAGACCATTTGTTATGTTTGGTGCGAAAGTAATTGAAACACGCTTAAGATCAGTTTTTTTGTCTATTTTTCTGTTTTGGTCAAACAGTGTTGATTGGTTTATGTTTTTCTGTTTTTGTGCATGTTTCTGAATTATGTTAGAGATGATTTTTTCGCTGTAACCATTTATTTTAGCTGCTTTTAGTATGTATTTGTACTCTTTGATATAGTTTGGCAATGGTAGAGGTAAACTCACCAAACGATGAGCGAGTGAGTGAAAAGCTGCTAATTTGTGTTGGATTGGTGCATATGAATCGCTAGGGATATATCGGAGGGTGCTTGTTGGTTTGTGGTGAACGGCAATTTCGATTTTGTTTTTGTTCCTTTTTAAATTAAGGTCCAAAAAGTTCAGATTATTTTCACTCTCAACTTCACAAGTAAAATTGATTTCTGAATATTCTTCATTTAACATCTTCAGCGTTGTGTTAAGATCACTCTTTTTTATCACTGCAAAGATGTCGTCTACATAACGATGCCAAATTCTTGGTAACATATTCCTCGATTTCAGATCCGTTTCAAATTTTGACATAAAAACTTCTGCTATTAATGGGGACAATGGATTTCCCATGCTAGTGCCAGAATCTATCTTGAAAAAACGGTCCCTGAACACAAAATAGTTGGTATCCATACACATTTCCGCTGCTCGCATGTAGATATTTAGTTCGTTGTCCATTATGTTTTGGTTTGACAAATGGGTTCTTAGCGCTGAGAGTGCTTCTTTTATTGGGATGGACTTCCAGTAGACGATGCTGTGGTTAATATTTCAAACGTAGACTTATCAACTGATGAATTAAACCTTCTGAATAAGGGCTTAAATTACGGTATACAACCCAAAATAACACCGATGAGGGATGTAGTTGCTGATGTTGAGACAAGTTTGAAATATAAATTTCAAACCACTAAAAATGAAATTCGAGACCGTACAAAAGTGTGCATTGAAAGAGACAAAAACAAATCGAAAAGAAGACAACAATCAAGGGAATCTGAAATAATTAAAAACTTGAAAAAGAAAGACATTTTTGTGATGAAAGCAGACAAAGGTAACAAGATTGTTGTTATGAACACCTCCGAATACGAGAGAAGAGTTTGAAAACTTATTAAAGAAAACAATTATAAAGAAGTTAAAAAATCCCCACTTAACAAAATGACCATATCAGCTAATAATGTTCGCAAGGAAATCAGTAGTGTTTTTGGGGAACGTTTTAAGTGGCGTCTCCTCGTTTCAAATCCAGAAGTGCCAAAATTGTACTGTCTTCCAAAGATACACAAGCCAGGTGATAACATGAGACAAATTGTTGCTCTTTTATTAGCACCATGCACAAAAATTGCACGATGGTTAGTTGGTGAAATAAAAAAGTTTCCACCGTTCGAAAGCTGCGCAGTGAAAAATTCAATTGAATTTGCCCATTTAATGAATCAAATTTCATTGGACGATGATGAGATTTTAGTATCGTTTGACGTTGAAGCGCTTTTTCCGTCCATCCCAATAAAAGAAGCACTCTCAGCGCTAAGAACCCATTTGTCAAACCAAAACATAATGGACAACGAACTAAATATCTACATGCGAGCAGCGGAAATGTGTATGGATACCAACTATTTTGTGTTCAGGGACCGTTTTTTCAAGATAGATTCTGGCACTAGCATGGGAAATCCATTGTCCCCATTAATAGCAGAAGTTTTTATGTCAAAATTTGAAACGGATCTGAAATCGAGGAATATGTTACCAAGAATTTGGCATCGTTATGTAGACGACATCTTTGCAGTGATAAAAAAGAGTGATCTTAACACAACGCTGAAGATGTTAAATGAAGAATATTCAGAAATCAATTTTACTTGTGAAGTTGAGAGTGAAAATAATCTGAACTTTTTGGACCTTAATTTAAAAAGGAACAAAAACAAAATCGAAATTGCCGTTCACCACAAACCAACAAGCACCCTCCGATATATCCCTAGCGATTCATATGCACCAATCCAACACAAATTAGCAGCTTTTCACTCACTCGCTCATCGTTTGGTGAGTTTACCTCTACCATTGCCAAACTATATCAAAGAGTACAAATACATACTAAAAGCAGCTAAAATAAATGGTTACAGCGAAAAAATCATCTCTAACATAATTCAGAAACATGCACAAAAACAGAAAAACATAAACCAATCAACACTGTTTGACCAAAACAGAAAAATAGACAAAAAAACTGATCTTAAGCGTGTTTCAATTACTTTCGCACCAAACATAACAAATGGTCTAAAAACAATCTTTCGTAGACATGATATGAAAATTGTGTTTACCAACCCTTTCAAATTGAAAAATCACCTTATTACACCAAAGGATAAAACAAATTCATTGGACAAAGCTGGGATTTACCAGATCTCTTGTGGAGTTTGCAACAGAAAATATTATGGGCAAACCAAACGTTCAATTAGAAAGAGATACGGCGAACACAAACAATATGTTACTAACAACGAACCAAAAAAATCTGCATTCGCATCACATGTACTGGAGCAACAACACTTGCCAGTATCTACAAGTGAGATAAAACTTGTAAAGTGCGTTAAAGACGAAAGAAAACTAGATGCATATGAAAGTATGTATATATACAAAGAAAACACCGCTTTGAACTTGGACAAAGGCAACATACAGTCTGATTTGTTCTCTCTACGTTGACATTACACACTCCAAATGCTTGTTGGTCTCACACTGCTTGTGCAAAAAAAACAAAAAAAAAAATGATCTTTCACCAGTTAACGCCTGCGCTTTACCTTCGTTCTCTATGATGATGTTGTTGCTATTGCTGCTGTTACTGCTGCCGAAGCCGATGATGATGTTGTTGCTATTGTTGCTGCTGCTGCTGCCGATGCCGTTGATGAATACGGTCACGATGGTGATATCTATATATTGATTGCTAATGTAAAAATATAGACAAAGACAATTTATATTTAGTCGTGTTGCTGATGATGGGTGGTAAACTACCCGAAATGCATTCAAAGTTTGACTCATTAAAAATAAAGAATTTTGTTTTTAAAGAAAAAATTGAAAGCTCAATATAATGCGTGTTCTTATTTTATAATAGTATTTAAATGTTTAAGAGTTTTCGTGTATCGTTTCAATTGTTTTATTAAATTATATACATAATTTAAACTAAGGAATAAGTATTATATCACTACTATGTTACTATGTTAGGGATCATATAGGAAATTTCCATCTCTAGGTCGCAAAAAACGAGAAGGTGCATAAATGTAGTACATTGAAAGTAGCATCGAACGGTCAATATTTGAATTGAGGGTATCAAAAGCGAAAAGAGCAGAATATAGTTTCCTTCTGAGTACTAGAAGTTTTAAATCAATAAAAGCACACCCGATCTTCTAAAGCGGAAGATTTGCATTTCTAAATGTTTTTCGCCAAGCAAACTTAGTAAACCTTTTCTGAACTTTTTCAATACGCTACAATACTCTAGCAGAGGTCTAACAATGGATAAATACAGAGTATTTTAAGGGTGTAAGGATCTTCAAAATACTTTGAGTTTCTTATTATGAAACCCAACATCGAATTTGCTCTGGAGATAACTTGGTCAATTTGAAGCGAAAAATTCATTTTAGAATCAAACATAACTCCAAGGTCCTTTTGACTCCTTAATCTTTGTAGGTATCAGTGGCGTGGCGTGGATAATTTTGCATGGGAAGACGTTATAAAATTTTGTTACCAGTAAAAATGAAAAAATAATCTTAGAACCTTAAAAAGAACATTTCTAGTAGGGATATGGTATCTACAAATACATTCCACATTGACTTAGCAAAAAATGTGTAGCTATATTTTTTTATACTTCAAGACATTAATATTTCAATCAACAATGAGCTTGAAACAAAATAAAAAAGGACCTCCTTTTAGACACCACCCCTTTCGTCGGACATAACTGCGGCACCTTCCTAGGAATTTTCTATTAATATTTCCTTGCAATCATATGTCTCAAGAATATTAAATACATATATGATGGGACCACTCATCTGCATTAAGACTCGCCCTAACGTCAAAAAATACAAGATATCTTTCTTGTATTCCATTCTCTGACAAGAACCGAAATATGGCACTCAGTTGTCCCCTATGAGCTATGACTCAAATCATGATGTTTCGTCGATCATAATCGACACGAACCGGGCTTCTATGATTTCTGTTTTAATTTCAGATTTAATAACAGCCGCGATACTATGTATCAAGAGGGATTTACATGTATTCATGAAACACGCACATCTGGGATCGAAATCCCTGGTGTGTAAAGGAAAAAAGGATAAAATATAAACTATCAACTATCCTTACTAAAATTATTTGGTATCTCCGATAGGTAATCTGTTAAACAGCAATCTACATTTATCAAAGACTTTTCCAAGACAAAATCTAAAACTGCACTAAAATTAAGAAGCCAATTTTTTTTTATCAATATAGTGGATAATAAAAGGAATTAAATCTTCACTTTAACATCTAACTTTTCACTTTTTTTAATTAAGTTCAAATTGGCTTTTCAAAACACTAGATTTATTTTAAGTGCAACACAGTCTTTTATTGAATGCCAATTGAATCTAAAATTAAATTCCTATTAAAAAAAACGCAAATGCCTTTTATTTGACCAGAAGTGTTCTTCAGCGATATGCTAAATTTACACTGCTGACAAATTGCCATATATTCTACCATGATTTATTTCATAATGTAAAATTATGACAGTAAATTTGCAAAAATATCAATCGTGCATTTTCCATTAGCATGCAAATCAACATCAAATTCAAAATCAAGAATCAACAATACACACATTCCATACTTATATTTATATGACATATTAAAGAAAAAAAAACAAATAAGTCGAAGAACCTCGTCTTTCCGTCTTATTTCTTACACAAGATTGAAAAAAGGCGAGCACCTGAACTCCTGCAATGTTGTATTATCTTCCTACTGAAATGCAATGCTAATTGCTAAAGGGCGAATAAAATACAAATAATTCCAACTCCTACTGGTATACATCGAAAATTTTATAAGACGGAATGTAGCGTCTTATTTTTTGCGGATGTTGAACAAAGAGGATCCGAAACACAATGCTTGGGGAAGAAAGGGATATAGAACAAATAAATAAGACGGTGATTGAAAAGTTTATGTCAGAGTATTTTTGTGACTCTCTTGGTTAATGTTGGTTGTGGATTGTGGAATGTGTTTGTATAAAGTATAAGATACGAACGAGAAGCAGAATGGAAAACTTAAACTTATTCGATGTTTATTTGGTAGATTGTGTTATTTGTGGATTTTCTAAAAGGGAAGACGATAGGAATCGTGTTATATGGACGCCACGCCACTGGTAGGTATTGACCATCATTTTTATAATAAAAACAAATAGGATTTAGTATTCTTGTATAAGTTAACATTTATTATTATTGAAATATAATTCATTTATAGTAAACCAGTAAACTATATTATTAAGATAATTTTTAATTTTACATGCATCTAGTGGAGATTTAATGCAACTAAGAATCTTGAGGTCATCGGCATAGAATAGATACTTTTAACAAGAATTTTACCTTGGAAAATCATTTATGAAAAGAATGAAAAGGAGCGGCCCAAGATGACTGCCCTAAGGTACACCGGAATTTTTTTTTGATTTCATTTGACAGCACATTACCAATTTTGACATATTTTTTTCGTTCAACTAAATAACTATGAATCCATTTAAGAAGTGTGGACTAGAAAATTGTGTTGTACCCGGTCGAAAGCTTTCGAAAGATCAGTATAAATAACGTCAAATTGATAACGGTTTTCTAAACTAAGAAGAAAGTAATTAGTGAATTAAGACAAATTAGTTGTTGTCGATCGTCTACTCATAAACCAATGTTAGTTTTCAGAAATATGATTTTGAATGAAATTGTAAAGTTTCTTTTTTACCATTGCTTCAAATATTTTTTACAAATATTAGCTTGGTCTGTAATTTTCAAAGAAGATTTTGATCCAGACTTGTGCACAGGAGTTATCAAGGAATGTTTCCTGCAAGTATCCAAAAATACACCTTGTCTTAAAGACAAATTGAATATATAACAGAGAGGAGCAGCTAGATATAATTTACAGTTCTTTGAAATAAGCGGTGGTCTATTATCCGGTGCTACAGAAAAACTGTTATCAGGAAATGATAGTGCTGACAATACATCATCAATAGATAAATACACACAGCCAGCCTCAATACTAGAATTACCTCTCGGCTAAAATGCTTGACATAATTTTAGCTTGGCTAAATTTTGGAGAGAATTTTGTATGGGAGATATAATTTAGCGCGATCTGCGTACTAGGCTTAACTCAATCAGCCTTATTGTGAGTTTCACCCGAACAACATTCCACCCGGAAAATTTTACATTTCACTTTTCGCCTAATGTGAGTTTCACCCGAAAAATTATTTGTGTTCGAAAAATTTCCCTTATTGTGAACAATTGACAGCCATAATTTTCACTTATTATTATTAGGCGAACGAGAGCACAATAAGGCGGAAAATGTAAGTTGTACGTTTATTTTTTTAAGAAAAGAAAATTTAAAATTCATGTTTTTTGTTATAATGCAGGAGCAAAACAATAAAAAAAAAAGTCCAAAGCGATATTGCCAAGGGCTTCACTTCAAGCAACTCTGGAGAAAGTGGCCGAGTTTTGGAAGAAGCTTACATTGGAGTTAAATAGTGCAGGGCCGCATGTAAAGAGTGAGTTTGAATGGAAAAAAAGTAAGAATAAGGCTAAAAGAGGATTGTGCCAAACCAACATCGTAGTCTTTGCCAACTCCTTTTTCGTCTTTGCGCTCCGGTGAGAGGCACCTACTTGATCGACAATTTAAATTGTAAACAAAATGTTAAAGACCAAATAATCTATCAATAAAATATAATTTATGAAGTTGTATTTCATTTAAAAATTATTGAGAAAAAAACACCGACCTGGAACATAAAACGCACCCATTAGATATGATAGAGACGGGTATAGTCGAACGACAACCAAAAATTCAATAACCTTAGCTGATTGTACCTATGGAACAATCTGGATTCTAATACGTCTGACCCATCGGATATTTGTATCAACGGGATAGATGCCTTTATTTAAAGGTAGACGGTCAATACACTTTATTGAGGCTTACTTTTACAAAAGGGATTTTTAATACATTAGCAACAAACAACAAAACACAAACACGGATTGTTTTACCACTCAAATTTTCTGCAAACTATGGTCCCAGTGTATTTAATAACCATACGACTGATTCATAACAAACAAAATTTTCGAGCCGACGCCATCCAGTTGCGCACCCCAAGGCTTCGGGCGTCCTGGTCTACGCCATCTCTCCAGCGCAAGCATGGTCTACCACGCTGTCGTCTACCATAGAATGTACCACAAAGAACTTTCCGAGCAGGTTCCTCTTCGCTCATGCGAGCTAGGTGCCCTGCCCACCGGAGTCTACCGAGCTTAATTTTTGTCACGATATCTGCTTCTAGGTAGATTGCGTACAATTCATGATTGTACCGTCTCCGGAATCGTCCTTCCTCACATATGGGGCCAACAATTCTCCTTAAGACTTTTCTCTCGAACGCAGCTAAGAGGTCGGAGTGCCTTTTGCTAAGCACCCAAGTCTCGGATCCATATGTGAGTACTGGCAGGACCATGGTCCTGTACAGCAGCAGTTTTGAAGTTATGGTGAGATTTCTGGATTTGAAAAGCTTTGACAGACTATAGTAGGCTCTGTTGGATTTGAGAAGCCGCCCGCGTATTTCTTCTTCTATATTGTTATCGGCTGCTACTATTGACCCAAGGTATTTAAAGGATTGCACCACTTCAAATTCGTGCTCCGCAACCTTGATTGTTTAACCAACTGTTCCTCTCGCATTCGACGCCACCATGTACTTTGTTTTACCTTCACTAATGTGCAGCCCCAGATTTTGTGCCGCCTGCTCGATCTGGATGAAGGAATCGTGTACAGTTTGTTCGGTTCTTCCGATGATGTCGATGTCGTCTGCGTAAGCCAGTAACTGGCTGGACCTGTTGACGATGGTCCCTCTTGTTGCCGTGCCAGAGTCACGGATTGCTTTCTCCAACGCCAGGTTGAACAGGAGGCAGGCCAAACCGTCCCCTTGTCGGAGTCATTAAAGATGTTGATTGGTCTGGATAGCAATCCGGCTATTTTTACTTGGCTTGTTACGTTGGTCATGGTCAACCTACATAGTCGTGTCAATTTATTTGGGATGCCGAATTCTCACATGGCTTTGTAAAGTTCTACCCTGGCTATGCTATCATAGGCGGCCTTAAAGTTTATAAACAGATGGTATGTTGGAATGTTAAATTCTAGACATTTTTCCATCGCCTGCCTAAGGGTAAATATCTGATCAGTTATTGATTTGCCTGGAATGAAACCACACTGATATTGTCCGATAACGGTTTTAGCGTATGGGGTTATCCGGTCTTGTAGGATAGAGGAGAGTATCTTATAGGCGGTACTCAACAACGTGATACCTCTATAATTGCTGCACGTTGTGACATCTCCCTTCTTATGTATGGGGCATATTATGCCTTTTCGCCAGTCTTCTGGCATTTCTTCCTGCTCCCATACGTGCACTATAATATCATGAATTGCTTGACGTAAGGCTGGCCCGCCGTGATGAAATAATTCGGCTGGTATGCCATTCAAAATCAACATCGGCCCTTAAAATTTAACCACCCTTTATATTGTATATGTTGTAGAATATCGACGAGATTCTTTGAGCTTGCTCCGTGATTTTATTACATTTTATTACTCATATTTTTCAGAAAAATCTCTAAGGTTTTTGTAAAATTAACTAGTTTTTGTTTGCTACAGTCTCTACTATCATTTTGGAAAAAAAAAAATCCATCAATCTCTTAAAATTTCAGTGGATTACTTTCCTGTTCGATCAAAAAGTCGCAGTCAGCCCCACGAATATACACTTTTCCCAAACACAATTATATATTACATGATTCAAAAATGTAAATAATTTTATCAGACTGGTAAACAATGATGGAGCATTTTGTACATTTTAAAATTGATTAGTTTCGGATTAAAGTGACTACTCAAACTACTTGTTGTTAATGAAATGTTTTTAAGCAAATGACAGGCAATTATTTTCTTTGAACCTTTTCAACTCTAGCTTGAATAATAAAAAAAAGAAGATTAATATACAAAAGTTTGACAACCTTTCCTGTCGTTGAAAATAGTAAACTATACATAAGTTGAATGCAACTCACATAATCGAGTTTGTAAGTTTCGGTTTCCTTCAACCTTGAACTTGCCACAGTTTACAATTTCCCAGAATAGTATTTTAATTTTAAATGCAAGAAATTGTGGAAACAGATATCCTACACATCAAAAGGTTCAAGCCATAAATGGTTGGACATGATTGGCGTTCCATACTAGCATGGTTAACAAAAGCTTTTGACAAAAAAAAAATACTTATACAGCTAAAGCTTCGTCACCCGAATGCCTTAACGTTGGTCAATGTCAATGTCAATCTCAATGGAGGGGCTTTAGTGAATAATTTGTAGTCTTTTTTTTCGGTGGCAATAAACGCTCGCTCGATGATGTCTGGGCCTTTTCGATCTGGCCTTGCAATCGGAAGGTAACAAATCGAATCAAACGGAAGAGGAAGCTAGTTTCTTAACTCTGTTGAATAAGAGTGGAATTTATTGATTTGATCATGAACGTTCGTTCGTTGTTTAAGGTAAAGTTTCGTGTTATGTATTAAAGATAGCTGGCATTCTATGGTTCTCTACACAATACATATTTAAATATTGTTGCTCCACTTCAAGGCATTTTATAGTTTTATTATTTAACTATGTATTATAAATATAGACACAGTCAAGCTAGTTTGTATGGTTTTGAGCGAAACAACAAAAAGCATTCACAACTTTTCATTGTTTCTTCAGAATATGAAATCCTTTCGTGTTCAATTTTTACTTAGTGTTTTAAGTGATTAAATCCATTTTTGCATAGTTTACAACAAAAAAAAAATAAAAAAAAAATGAAACAAAATTTAGAAAAATGTTATAAGTTTAAACTTCTATTTATACGAAAAAAAATCAAAGAATGAATGATGACAATGAATCCAAAAATAGCTTTCAATTAAAACAAATGAGTAAAAATTTGATCGCTCGAGGTTTGATATTTTTAGCAATTTTTGAAATAATCTACAATGATATACATTAAAATAGACGTAGCTGGTTTTTACTACTTTAAGATTTATAAGGCAAATACATTTATACAAAAAAAAATTTAAATTTGAAGTTCTAATCAAATCTGACACAAAGAAGTGGATTTCGAAATTCTATTTTCTCATATATATGTACCTAGGCCTATTTATGAAATCGTTGTAGGGGTTTAAAAAAAATATGTTTTTATATACAATTTTAATACGTTGAGTATTAAAGGTAATTGCAGGACTTATTTTGCTTAACGCAACACGAGGTCACAAACAGAAGTTTCAATCTGCACCCTTTGCAACATTTTGTGGGAACCTGTCCGATTTTAAGGAATATTTGTCGAGAGACATCAGAAGGTGATCTGAGCGGATTTTTTCAATGGAGTCAAATATTTAAAAATGGCACTGAATTATCGCCAACAACTCATAAATGAATTCAACATTTACAATTTACAACAACTCATAAATGAAATAAATGAATTCAACAGTTAGTAAATGTAACACTAAATAATTGTAATTTTCCGTATTAGTTACTTATAAAATACAATCAAGGGTAGTATTACTAAAAGATTTTTTGATTGCGACAGACAACAAAAGTCATTGTTAAATTTTTTTTTGTTTTAAGAAATAATAAAAATACATTTATAACTTTATAACTTTTTTATAGAAAATTGTAAAAATCAACAAAATTTAAATTTTAATTGTCAAGTTTCAAAAAGTATCGCGCAAGTATAAAACGAAATTGAAAATTTTTGTAAAAATCCAAACAAGTTTTTTGAAAAATTTTACATACAAAATTGATCAAGATAAATTCCTCGTTTTTTTTTGAGAAAATCGAAAATAAAATAAAATGTAAGACTGGATCGTACGAACTTGCTCTTATGTAAAAGACTAAGAATTAAAAGAAAAGAACGTTATTAGAGAAAAACAGTTAATAAGAATAAAATTCATTTTTTAAATGACTAAAACAACTTTTTTAGTATAGTTGGAACTAAAAACAGGATGCCATGTGGTTCAAGCAAATATTGGTTTATGCTCGAACAAAAATTATGAGTAGTTGAAGTGGTTTCTTAAAAAAATAAGCTTTTATATATACAAACTTTTTAAAACATTTTTAAGAAAAAATTTTGGCACGCCAACTTAAAGTTCTTATTATGGAAGGAATAAAAATTAAATTAAAAAAAAATATCGAGTTGTTTGATATCGAATTGTGTGAAAAAAATAGTTTTTTTTTTAATTCAAAAAATATTTTTTTTCAGTCTTCAAATGCAATGTTTTTTAAAAATTTTAGAAGTTTCTCTCTAAGAAATTTAATTAAAATCCGTTATGCCAATAATTCGAAATTCAAGATTCGTATTAAAATTGAATTTTTTTTTATTAAATTATAAATCGTAGAAATTAATCGAAAGACAAAAAATTTTATCAAAATTCCCGTAGCCGTTTGCGAGAAAAATACGATTTTCGAAAACCATTTTTTAACATTTGTACGAAGGGTACCGTTATTTTTAGGTAAAATAATTTTAATTTTTTTACATCTCGTAGAATATATTAAGAAACTTTTATTTATCTAGTTTAAAAAGAATCGAGCATGGGGTATTCGAAATATTGAGTTTTGAAAACACAATAATGTTCAAACCAATAATAACCTTTCTTTTTTGTAAAAAAATTTCAACCATTACCTACATAGCTTTAACTAAATGATTTTTGAAGTAAAACTTCTTTTCCGGCGTTGGGGGTGAAAAAATTTCTATGCAGCTGTCAGTGACATGTCAAACCGTCACACCATCCGTCAAAGACAGCGACATGTTTTTAGCATGTGCAAAGTAAAACATGAAGTTGGATACGATTTAGAATTTACATATTTCAAATGGCTGCATTCAAAGATAAACATAAAACTATAGGTTCAGACGCGCAATGGCTATGCAACCGAATAATTATTGACAAGCATATTGCAATCCAAATAAATTTTACCAACACCTAACCCTCGCATACAGAGTACTGGCCAAAAAGTTGGGTATATCCACTACCATTTGTATTCTTGCTGTCATAGACGGCATGCCATATGACCATCAGGTTGCCTGAAAGTTTTGAAATTATATACGCCACCGACATTTGTTTTGGTATTTATAAATTTGAACGTCACCCGACTAATCAAATACTTTAATAATTAATTTTACAAGAGTGCCGCTGTCAGTGTACTTGCTTTCCAAGTTGCCTGGATACTGAATTAATGCCAGATGACTACTAAGTTGCTCGGGTTTGTACGGTTTAATAAGAAATGCTTGTGTACATTACAAGATTACAACATGCTTGCCAATACTTGCACGTGCAGGCCTAGGGTAATACAAACAAAGCGAGGCAACTTGCTTGTCAAGTGGCATGGGAGTTTTGTACTTTTCTTATCGATTTCATTTAAGGCTAGGCGCGCACATTCAATTTTTTGAAGTAAAACTTCTTTTCCGGCGTTGGTGGTAAAAAAATTTCTATGCAGCTGTCAGTGACATGTCAAAACGTCACCTTATCCGTCAAAGACAGCGACATGTTTTTAGAATACAAAATGTTTGTTTGTAGGTTATAATCTTACAGAAGCTTTGCTTGAGGAAAAAGAAGTTTTACTTCAACCGCGCGTACGTCAGTACACACAATCTTTTTTTTTAATCTGTGGGTCAGTTTTTGAGAAAAAATAAATATTTATAAATTTTCAAAAAAAAAAAATCGTATGGCAGGCACCGTTATTTTTGCTCTTAAAAAAAAAATAAAATAAAAAAACATGTGGTGGGAAAAATTCAAAAACGAAAAGTTTAACGAAAATCGGCCGAGCCGTTTAGGGTGTTGACCAGTTCGTTAATTTTGCATAACATGCCTTATAGTTATAGTACCTATAAGTCACAAGTAAAAGGGAGGTCTCTTTATCTCTTAGGTGTTTCTACTCTAAACAAAAAGGGAGCAGTTGCATAAAATAACTTCGAATAATGAATACCATAAAAATTTAATAAAACTTTCAAAAGCTTTTAATTTGATAAAAAATACCTACTTTCTTCTTAGGACTATAGAAAAAGTACTGTCAGTTATTATGAGAAAAATACGATTTTCGAAAAGCATTTTTTTTATTAAAAAAAACTATTAATTGTGAAGTTTTAAAAAATGGGAATTTCGTTTTCGAAATATGTATTAACTTTTCGAAAAGAAAAAAAAAAAAATAGTTTTAAATTTGATTATTTTTAATGGTATACTAAGCACGTTTTTAAAACGCATAAAAAACACACAATAATTAAACGTAGCAACATATATTTAAAGCATAACGATGTAACCATTTCAAATGTTAAGAGCTGTATCAAGCTCTTGATGATATGTCTATCATCACCAGGGGTGTAAATTCCGCAGTATCAGCCGTATCAATATTAAGGATCCCCCGAGATACCGAGATGTGTGAATGAAAAATTTCAAGGCGATAAATACGAAACACAACGTCAATTATTTAAAATGTACTTACTACCAATTTTGTCTACATTTGCATATGTATGTCATATGAATCTATCTACATATTATGTACAACCTACCAACCAACGGTACCTTACGTAACTGGAACCTGCAACCCGTTTGTTTCTTAAAAGGGAGGTTTACATGGAACAACATACTTGACAACATGCTGCAACAATTATCAATTCTTAATCATACAGGGTGTCCCAAAATTCAACGTCGAAACGAAAACGGGTGATAGGGTAGGTGGTGAAAGTTATCAGAAAAATAATTTAAAAAATCGTAGCCATGTATTTTGTGAGTTATATGCATTCGAAAAAAAAAGTGAAAAAATGGTCACCCTATGACGGTCTTTCAAGTGCCGTGGTTACAAATCTTAACTTGTCTCAAATTTTGTTGCTGTTATAACCCTCTACGAACAATTGGCATCAAAAATTTAAACACACCTACATTAGTTTTAAAGAAAATATCAATTTTTTGTCCAAGTAAGTACTCAAAATTTTTACATGACCCTAATTCAATGGAATGTAGTGTAAATAAAAATGTGCTAAGAAATTTTGGCAAGTTACCTTAAAAGTTGGCGTGTTCTATTCTCATTTCAAAATGGTATAACATTTTTGGAGATATTTCAAAAATGTTTTTTTTTCAAGTAACCCCGTCTTAAGATAAATCTTTTTAATTCATTAAAAAAAAAACTTTGAATGCACTCTAGACTTCCTCGTGTCTAAGTTTAATATCGAGGGGGTGAACAGTAATTTATAAGTAACTACTACCAGGGGCCTATTGCACCAACTACAAATTACAAGTACAAATTTGTGATTAAAAAAAATTACATATGAAAAAAAACTCGATTTTTTACAAATTTGTTAAAAAAAATGCTTGTAATCACAATTTTGTAAGATGGTGCAATAGGCCCCAGGTCCAGAGTACCGCGGGCTATCAGATAGTGATTCATTTCTATTATTTGATTTGAGTTTTAAATGAAATTCAATTTTTTAACAAAAATTACATCAAAAGTTTATTTAGGTTAGCTATAACAAATGTTCAAATTGTTTGCCTCCAACGGCAATGCAAGATCTTCTTAAAAAAGATCGGCTTACAAGACGGGTGAATCTCCATGAGTTGATGTCTGCAACAGCCTCCTTGATTTTTTGGCGCAGCTCGGCTTAGTTTTTCTACATGCCACTCGTGCATTCATCGGACCACAGAATTTTTTCCAAGATTCAAAACCGATCTACTCAAAACCGATCCAAAATTATTTTTCTGATAACTGTCACCACCTACCCTATCACCCGTTTTCGTTTCGACGTAGAATTTTGGGACACCCTGTATAAACGCGAAAACAACTGCTTAACCAACTTATTGCATCGATTTTAATTGTTTTTCAAAACTTGCCCAACCATCCAACCTGGGTAAACAGATGCTCGACAGCTTCGTGTTTTTTTTTTCATTTGGTAAATTGTGTCGCTCAGATAAAAAGTAGTACGGAATAAAATTTTTTGAAACTTTACGTAGCACTCCTAATACTGAGAACGATGCGTATTATAAATTTCAGACCAAAATAGCTACGCCCAGTTGTCAAAAGACTTAGGGTAGCGGAGAGCCGTTCACTTGTAGAAAAAGAATTCCTAATTCTCATGGCAATGGCAGCATACTTAAAAGGTTTGAGTATTCCGATGAAGACTTAATTTTTATTTATGGTTTTTGAATATTACAACAACAACTTGAATGAACTACCACCCAGTGTGTTTTTATTTGGCTGGAGTTATAGCTATTTCACGGGTGCCAAGCCGATCATCAGACACTACTAAAATGGTGCTTAGCCTTTATACTTTCAAGTTTATTCGAAAAACTTTTTGGCCTTGACTGAGATTTGAACCCAGACCTAGCGTCAGAAGTCAATGCCCTACGCATCACGCTACCGAAACTACATGATCAGGTCCATCCCAATTTAGGTTTCATTGTTTATCAATTGTCTCCCGAGGACTAGCATTTTTATTAGTCACCCAAGTTTGTTGTTGTAATTTCGGGTTTTCTTTTTTCTCGGTGAAATAGCTATAACTTCAGCCAAATAAAAACCCACTTGGTGGTAGTTCATTCAAGTTGTTGTTGTAATATTCAAAAACCATAAATATATAAAGAAGCCTTGCAGGCACAACTGCACGCACATATGTATGTAACCATACAAAAACTCCTCCGACGTAACCTTTAGTTCGTTCATCGAATTTTTCTTCTGTCATCGTTATCTATATTTCAACGCTCAGATCTTAAAAACATAAACTGCCAAAATAAAACAAAAATTATATCAAAAGAGATTGATTTGTCTGTCCAATACAAAATTACATTAGAACTACTCCATGAACACAGCCATTTGACAGATCAAAGGAAACTGACAGACAGCGGAGGAGCGGAAAAAAGCAAAAGAATTGTTGACGAACCTGTTTTAAACGACAAAAGTGAAGAACGACAAGAACAAACAACTGAACTGACAAGGTCCACACGAGTGCGACGCGTCCAGTTATTCGTTATCAAAGCAAAGTTTAGTACGGAAGACTGTTTTAAATGTATGAGTTACTATTGTGAATTATTTAATGAATTTCTACTCATGCAGTTGTGAATTAATCATAAGATATTAACTGTCATAATTGAGATGAAATTTAAGTTATTCTTTTGGACATTATTCTATAGCGTAATATTTTTGTTCTATCCTTGAAATTAGGTAAATTCCCTGCAGTTTGGAAGAAAGCATTTTTAAAGCCAGTATTTAAAAAGGGAGATAAAGCCAATATTACCAACTATGGACCAATCTCCAAACTTTCTTGCATTCCGAAGTTGTTCGAACAAGTTGTTTGTGACAGTTTGACATTTATATGTAAAACTATTTTATCTGCAACCAACAACATGGTTTTATGCAAAAGCGTTCCACTGTTACTAATCTTGTTGTCTTTTTGAATAAATGTTTAAACTCTCTAGAAAGTTGTCAAGAAGTTGATTGTGTATACACTGACTTCTCGAAAGCTTTTGATCAACTGTCTCATGAGATTATCAAGTTTAAACTTCACTCATACGGATTTCCACCACCTTTCATCAAGTGGATATCTTCATATCTTGAAGATAGGTTATATCAAGTCAAATTCAGAAATTCATACTCAAGAGAATTTATTGCCAAATCAGGTGTTCCGCAGGGAAGCCATCTGGGACCACTACTCTTTACATTGGCTATTAATGATGCTCCTCTGTGTGTTCACAATAGCGAAATTCTAATCTTTGCAGATGATATGAAGATTTATAAAAATATAGTATCTTCAAATGATCGGGCTCTACTACAAGATGATATTAACCTTGCCTTGTGGTGTGAAAAGAACAGTCTGAACCTCAACCCGACAAAATGTCAAACTATGACTTTTTCTAAAAAACGTTCTCCTTCCTCACATGAATATGTCATCTCACGGCACATTTTAACTCGTGTTATGACTGTAAGGGACCTTGGAGTTCTTTTTACACCCAATTTAGATTTTTCTGCTCATATTAATAAAATCGTGAATAAGGCCAATTCAATGTTAGGGTTTATTAAGCGCTGGTCTAAAGAATTTATTTTAATTATCGGGGAGGAGGTTATAATCTTCGAGGCCTCGATATGATTAAGGTCTTAACCAGGCACGAGGCGTGATTTTTTCGATAGCGGAAGCATTGAACATAAAACCAAAAATGAAAGACCTTTGAGATCCAACCTTTTAAATTCCACTTTATGGTAATACACATAAAATAATATACATATGTAAATAATATATTACAGTAAAGTCTTATTAAAAAAAAAAGCTTGATGCCTTGCGCAAAGATTTATCCTTTTTCTTTTAAGGCAAATTTATCTAAGTACGATTTGATAAGAACTAAGCTACGAGTAGATAACCTTTCTTGTCCACACTTATTTCTAAAAAAATATTTAATTCTCTTACTACATGAATATGATCTCTCTACAGATGCCATTATTAAGGGATATTAAAAATCTTAAGATTCCTTGGAGTTTTTTTTGATTTAAAATTCTCATAATTGAAAATAACCTTTAGTTATATTTCTGCTGGAATGTCAAGAAATCTCAGATATGAATACCTATAAGAAATACTATTTTTGACCACTTTTTTATAATAACAAAAAATAAACTGAAAACAGGTGGATTGTATTTATCGCCACGAAAATAATTAAAAAACTACCACCTTTTAAATTCATATTTGATTGTTTTCTGATAGTTATGAATGAATTACACCTAAATTTGCACACACATTATGTTAAAATAAAACTCTGCTACCCCTTTTGTCCACGAAATTAAACTCATTATCAGTTTGAGACAATAAGCAACTCAATAGATACATTTTTGTTTTTCTATCTCTCTTTTAGGAAATTCACGTAATGCATTCACTCAACTCATTCTTCACACATTGTGCAAAAGGCAAGAAACGAGACAAAATTATTTTGACTTTGGGTTGAGATCTAAGTTAAGTATGCGAAATAATGGAATGCCCAGCTGTTGTGCATTCTATATTGTTTGAGAATCATTTTTGTTTGAGCATTTTGTGAATATTGGTGAGTGATGTTGTAGGTATATTTTCAGTTGACTTGGAGTGGAAGGGTATTTTGAAATTGAGTTATGGAGGCGATAATAAGGAATGCATAGCTGTTAAGCATTTTAGCAAGAACTTTCATGAGATTGAGCATTATAAATAATGGAGTGATGTTGAGCATTCTCAGGTGGTTTGCAGTGTGGCATTTTAAGTTGTAATAACCAGAGAGATCTTGATTTCCTTTAGTAATTTTAGTAAAAGATGATAATGTTGTCATAATGATGTTGGAATGTAATTTACAGAGTAAATGAAGATTCATTAATAGATACAAATAATATAATAAAAATATTAATACAATTTGGAATTTTGAATTTAATTCCTTGCTAGGTACGATTTTTTCAAATGGTTTAACGGAAGCACTCATTCCACTCAATATATGGACGCTTCGTCCCTGGTCTTAACACATAGGACCAACTATGGCATGCATGAGTCCTTGACACGTAGGGGTAGACTTGTGAATTGGAATTCAAATATTTTTGATTTTAATATAAATAAAAGTAAATTAAAAAACCTACTCAAAACCAGTGGTCCATGCTCCTAAATGTTCTTTGTTTCATGTTATGTTAATGTTTTGTTCTTACGTAATATTATTTGTTTATTTTTCATGTTTTCTTGTGTCAGTGTTAATTGTAATAGAGTTTGCCTACTAACAACTAACACTGAACTAAATGATGAGCCGGTGGTATAACACAGTTCTCTGTGTTGGCAAACCATTGGTCGAAAGACGGAGCTTGCTATAAGCTTTCTTCGACCAATTCTGATAGTGTTAAAAATAGCGTGGTTCCTCTTTCCATATACCTTTTTGGAATTAGACAAACATTCAACACGTGCTAACTTCATAAGACTCTCTGACACCTACAGATGTCAAAGGTCTGTTTACTTAGTTTTTAACACGAACTGTCATTGTTTTAACTGTGTTTTTAAGAAATTTATTAATAAAAAAAAATTACCTTAGCACGAAACTAGTAAAGAACTGTTTAAAATTAAGAAAAAGTTAACTGCTTAAAAGTTAGCAAAATGTTAAGTACTATCATATCTAACACAAGGCTGTTGAAAATTTTACGCCATAGATTTTTAAAATTTCAAAAAACATTTTCCTTAACAGATTTCAGCTGTAAGCAAAGTATGACATTTCAATTCTTAATTAAAAAAAATTAAAACGGTTTAAAAACCTGCTTTTAAGTGTCGAGTGTTCTATACTAAAAAACTAGATTTGAAAAACATTTACTGACGCATTTCTTCGTCTTCTTGATGTTAGCAACACAAAGTTAAATGCTAGATATGGATGTTGAACTCTGGTCCATAATTTGAGAGCTTCTTAAATAAAGTGCAATGTAGCCTTAGAAATTAATCAGTGCCCTGCGCTGAGATATAAAGTTTTCCAGTTATCAAATAATTACCTACTATAAGTTTTGCGCGATTGGTCATTAAAACTATCTCGTTAAACGCATCCATGCCTCCACGTGTAAAATTTTATTACAGTAATTTAAATAAAATTACATACAAAGCAATGTTAAATGGGGTGACTGTTGTTAATGTATGAATTACTATTGTGAATTATTTAAGAATTATTTAAGAGATATTAACTGTCATAATTGAGATGAAATTTAAGTTTTTCTTTTATACACTATTTATTCTACAGCGTGGTTCTTCGTTTCATATACCTTTTTGGGGTTTGGCAAATATTCAACACGTGCTAACTTCATATGACTCTCTAATACCTTCAGATGTCAAAGAGGTCTGTTTATTACTTAGTTTTTAGCATGAACTGTCATTGTTTTAACTGTGTTCTTAAGAAATTTATTAATAAAAAAAAATTACCTTAGCACGAAACTAGTAAGGAAATGTTTAAAATTAAGAAAAAGTTAACTGCTTAAAAGTTAGCAAAATGTTAAGTACTATCATATCTAACACTAGGCTGTTGAAAATTTTACGCCATAGATTTTTAAAATTTCAAAAAACATTTTCCTTAACAGATTAACATAACGATATAACATTTGCTCTTATTTTCGATTTAAAAACCTGCTTTTAAGTGTCGAGTGTTCTATACTAAAAAACTAGATTTGAAAAACATTTACTGACGCATTTCTTCGTCTTCTTAATGTGAGCAACACAACGTTAAAGTTAAATGCTAGATATGGATGGTGAACTCTTGCCCATAATTTGAGAGCTTTTTAAATAAAGTGCAATATAGCCTTAGAAATTAATCAGTGCCCTGCGCTGAGATATATATAGTTTTCCAGTTATCAAATAATTACCTACTATAAGTTTTGCGTGATTGGTCATTAAAACTATCTCGTTAAACGCATCCATGCCTCCACGTGTAAAATTTTATTACAGTAATTTAAATAAAATTACATACCTGAAAAGAAAAAAAAATACGATTTCTGGTTAAAAACAGATAAATAATTTTATTTTTTTATTTTTGTTTATTATTTTCAGGTTTCAACAAATAAATAACCTTAAAGGGATTGCACACTAATTACTCAACCAACTTATAATGTGTCATCGAATAAATCCCCAAAGATTAAAGGGTTCAAGCACATTAATTCACTGACGTACTTGTTCAAGACTTAACAACACCAGCGCAGCGGCAAAACTTTTGAGGGTTAAAAATGGTTTTGAACCTCCTACTAATAACTACTGTGATAAAGTCTACATTTGGAGTGGTGACGACTGGGCTATGGCTTATACCCCTGATGTTAGCCGCCATTACATTTTACCGCTATGATAGTATAGATCCGGAGTCACGGCCAATCGACCAAAGCCGACTTTATATGGAATATGATTTTATTGTAATTGGAGGGGGATCAGCAGGAGCCGTTATTGCCAACCGGTTGTCTGAGATTTCGTCGTGGAACATTCTCCTCCTAGAAGCCGGCCCCGATGAAAACGAAATTTCTGATGTCCCGTCACTTTCAGCCTATTTACAACTGAGCCGGCTAGATTGGCAGTACAAAACGGAACCAAGCAAGAAGGCATGTCTTGGTATGGTAAACAACCGCTGCAACTGGCCAAGAGGGAAAGTTCTGGGTGGGTCTAGTGTGTTGAATTACATGTTGTATGTTCGAGGCAACCGACTTGACTATGACCACTGGGAGTCTCTGGGAAATCCCGGCTGGGGGTATGACGATGTCTTGCAATACTTTAAGAAATCTGAAGACAATCGAAATCCATACCTGGCCAACAATGCTTACCACGGGAAAGGAGGTCTATTGACTGTGCAAGAATCGCCGTGGCATTCACCACTAGTGGCAGCATTTGTTGAAGCTGGCAACGAGATTGGCTATGAAAACCGAGACATAAACGGAGAAAAGCAGACGGGTTTTATGATAGCTCAAGGAACAATTCGTCGTGGAAGTAGGTGCAGCACAGCAAAAGCATTCCTACGACCAGTTAGGCTGAGAAAGAACTTGCACGTGTCCCTCAATTCCCAGGTAAATAAGATCCACATTGTCCCAGACACCATGCGAGCTTCGACGGTTGAATTTACCAAAAATGGACGAATATATCGAATAAGGGCCAGGAAGGACATAATTCTCTCAGCTGGTGCAATCAACAGCCCGCAAATTCTCATGCTTTCTGGACTTGGCCCAAAGGAGCACCTCGAAGACATCGGAATACCAGTTCTTAAGGATTTGCCGGTTGGTGATAATCTTCAAGATCACGTCGGAATGGGTGGTATGTCATTCTTAGTCGACAAACCAGTTGCCATTATACAGGACCGCTTCAACCCAACCTCCATAACTCTTCAATATGTCCTTCGAGAGCGAGGTCCTATGACTACTCTGGGCGGAGTAGAAGGATTAGCTTTTGTGCATACTATTTACTCCAATCGGTCTATCGATTGGCCAGACATTCAATTCCACATGGCGCCGGCATCCATCAACTCGGACAATGGAGCTCGAGTAAGGAAAGTGCTCGGTCTCAAAGACTCGCTCTATGATGAAGTCTATCATCCAATAGCTAACAAAGACACCTGGACAATTATGCCGCTTCTGTTGCGGCCCCGATCACGCGGATGGGTTCGTTTGCGTTCAAGCAATCCCGATCACTATCCACTCATCAATGCAAACTACTTCGATGACCCATTCGACGTAAAAACTCTCGTCGAAGGAGCAAAGATCGCACTCAGAGTTTCCGAAGCCAAGGTCTTCAAACAATTCGGTTCGAGACTACATCGAATACCCCTGCCTAATTGTAAGCACTTAAAATTTCTCTCCGATGAGTATCTAGAGTGTCATATTCGGACGATTTCAATGACAATCTATCATCCCTGTGGAACTGCCAAAATGGGTCCGGCCTGGGATCAAGAAGCCGTTGTTGATCCACGACTTCGGGTCTATGGAGTTAGAGGTCTTCGTGTTATCGACGCTAGTATAATGCCCACCATCAGCAGTGGCAATACAAATGCTCCAGTCATCATGATCGCCGAAAAGGGAGCCGATCTTATTAAAGAAGATTGGCTTACCAATCCCGAATACAAAAATGCTGATTCTTATCAGAGCTAGTGAAGCGAAACGAAGAACGAATGTGCCATTGGTTGGTGACAGGAATATGTTCCTCAATACTGAATGAATGATTACTAATTTTTTTTTTTATGTATTTGGAGAATGAATGAAATCGAAAAAAAGTCATATATATTTTTGTTAAATAGTTTTAAAAATTTTATTTATTTTTTTTTGTTTCTTATCTATGTATATTTTTAGAGTAATTAAATAATTTAAAATTAAAAATGGAAAAGAAAAATAGAATATTTTGTTTTGCATGAATTGATCGAAATGTGGAACTTATATGTAAGTAAAGGGTGATCACTTGATCAGTCGAGGTATTTTTTTTGTTTTTTTTTTTTTTTAAGTTTTTTTTTACAGATGGTGCGTGAGTCGTGTCAAGTTGCCATGTGTTTATTATTACATTTATCTAGCTGTAGCTGTAGCTGTCAGTGTATCCCAAAATAGGCGCCGTTCTCAACAACTTGACCGAATATGGAACAAAATTGGTGAATCTTGGTTTGAAAGCAAACAAAATTCAGCTGACGCAAGAATTGAAGCCGGCTGATCTTCCGTTGCGTCATTGTTTCAGTGAATGGCCTCTCGAGAGACTATTTGGAGCATACTCTTTTAGTCCGTTAGAAGCTTTGTTACTATCGAGGAAGCAAATTGTCCACTTAAAGTTGCGAGGAAAATGTTTGGATCGTTCCAATTGGATTTCTCAAGTTGTCAAATGGTAAACTGTGTTGGTGGAATAATTTGTGCATATGATGCACTGTTCCAATGTGCCTAAAGCGGCAAATACACACGATACTTGTGTGCGCACCGGTGTGCCTATACAAGTGTGGCATTCCACCACACACTGCACACCGAATCGTGCACACTTTAGTTGTACAAAAGGTTTCTAATCGGAAAGATGTTACCATGATTACCATTTAACCAGATATTAAAATTCTACACTCCTCACAGCACACCGATTCGGCTGCAACTGAATAGTAAATATGCGCGCACATCCCCAATCCCCATACACATCACACCGATCGAGACACCGACACCAAAAATTAAAAACACCGGTGTCGGTGTACGGTGGGCTGGTGTGCACAACGATTTTCGGTTTTTTTATAATTCACACACGCTTAAGGGTGGGTTTATTATTTATAAGGTTTATTACCCTTATAAAGTTAAACATAAAAAACATAAACATAGCCCGAGCGATGGGGAAATTAGAGAAAGGAGGTGTTGATGAAAATTGGTCTTAAACGAAATTGCACATTGAAATGACACGGAAAAACCGTACCGGGAAAATTATTCCGTAATCGTGCTGTGCGTACAAAATTATGGTCGTTGGTGAACTGATAAGCATTCCTTGCGAAACGATTTTAACGGGAAGGGTGCGAAATGTCGACTGGACAAATATAAATTTCATCGACTGTTAAAATGTCGACTGAAGTTTGATTGACAAAAAAAAAGTCGACAGTTTAAAATCTCGACTATTAAAATGTCGACTGAAAACTTGTCGGTGAAAATGTCGACTTTTATCCAAAATTGAGTTAAATAAAACAAGAATGCTATCTTTTAATATGTTAACTAAATTTTATTATTAATTCAAATATATAAACTTTGCATACACCCAACCTCGCACCCACCCCAAATCCTATAGTGTGCCCAAGCAGGGGGGTTGCATGCTGCCCCCCCTAACATAGCTCACTGTTTACGCGTCGACATTTTTTGAGTCGACATTTTTAAAATCGAATTTTTGATAGTCGACATTTTGATCATTCGACATTTTTATCAATCGACTTTTTGAAAATCGACATTTTGAAGATCGATTTTTTTAAATCGACATTTTAAAAATCGGTTAATCCTCCCCAACCCGAGTTTCACTGGTTAACTGTTTGAGATGATTGGAACTGGATTCCATAATAGTTCTGTTTTCCATCAGTTTTAACGCTCTGTTCTGGATTATATTCAATAACTGAAGAGAAGTTTGGACTATTCCTGTCCCAGACATCGAGTCGAGTTTTGGACTTATAAACCCTTCAAAAATTGTGGCCCGATCAGAAGGGGTGACAAACTTATAACAGCGATATAGAAATCCAAAGCATTTAGCAGAGTTTTTGGCGGTCTCGAGAATGTGGTCATTCCAACGAAGATCGTCGTTGACATACATACCGAGAGCTTTTTGTCTTCTTCGATGCAAGTGCTTTTCAAGAACAATGGCATATGTGGTAAATTTAGCGTCAACGTCAAAAGAAAGCATTGAGTTTTCGAAGCATTATACTCCACACGATTGTTTGTACCACTTTTAACAATGCTGTAAAGATCGGAGTTTAATGAGCTTATCCTACGATATTATTGCAGTTCCACTTCTGAAGGAGCTGAACGTGAATTTGAGAACGAGTATGAGAAGCTGAGAGTAGAGTCGTCGGCAAAACAATGAAGTGGATTAGAAGTTTCAGACAAGAAGTCATTTCCAAAATAAGGAAGAGAATCAGAGACAAAACGGAACCCTGCGGAACACCAGCATCTTTTTTTTTTGGGAAAAGCAGCATTGAAACCGTTCAATATAACGTGTATTGAACGATCCAGAAGCTAATTTCGAATCCAAAAAATTAGGACTTCATTGATACCAAAGGCATGCATTTTCGATGAGAGGACTTGATGCCAAACTCTATGTTTTTCAATGAGGGCAGGAAGATGTTGAAATGGAATAAAAAAAAAACCAGCTTTGTGTGAGGTATTAACAAAAATTCGTTGAAAGGCCCATGAATGTCATTATGTATGGAATATAACATCGTTTAAATTCCCGCATCGGCTTCCTACGGTGACACGGATAGGAATGGTCCAATTTTCAATGACTTTTCCGCATAGATTCGGCTGAATTTAAGAGACGGTGATACACTTAAAGGTCATCCATCGGTCAATTGTGATTTATTCGAATAGGCCTGCGGTTTCAGAAAACCCTACAAGAAAAAGTCTAGCGGGGTCAAACCGTATGACTTTGGTGAAAAATTCACGTCACCTCTGCGAGAGCCATCCTTAACCTCGAATCGTTGAAGTAGAATGTCAATCATGGCGGCTGTTGTGTGGCATTTGGCGCCGTTCTTTTGGAACCACATGTCATCTTGTCCATATGGTTTTGTAGCGCTCGCCGTTGACGGTGACCGCTTCACCAACGTCGTTTTCGACACAGTAAGGACCAATGACGCAGCCGGCTCAAAATCCACACCAAATGGTCAGGTTTTGAGGATGCATTGTCATCTCTGGTGAACCTCGTGTTGGTGTTAGGGTTGTCCCATATACGGCAATTTTGCTTGTTAACACAGCCAGTCATCGAGCAAAAGACGTTGTCTATGGTCATTAACTTTGAGCTCCTGGGTCATTTGGGTCTTGTACTGGTGTAGGCTCGAGTCCGTATGCGAAATTCGCCAAGTTGAAGTCTGCTCGAGGCCAAGTTTTGGTACTCGGTTTCTGCCGTGCACTTGCATTCCTTTGACGTACGAATAATCGCTGATTGATTACAGAACCGGTCGTCTCAAATCTCACCACGAAACATTGAAGAGTCAAAAGTAAGGTGCTACCCCGTCGACCGTAAAATGGGCACAACGTTTGCACTGGCGAACATTCATTTTGATAACAAAAAAAAATTTATCAGTTGGGCGTGCTGCTCAATCGTGTAACTTGCCACTGTGATTTGGCATCACTAACTGAATAATAAACAACAGATTTGACAGATGTCACCAAAACAACATGGCCGCCAAAATCTACCCGCGCAAATTGAAAAACCCTTTAGATGAGCGTTGGAACGGAAGATGATGATGATTTTTTTTTTAAATTTTTGACAAATGACCAGAAACATGTATTGCCTTTGGGACATTGCAGGATTAAACTTTCGGTCATGTCAGACATTTTGAGACTTTTACAAACGAATTTTAAGTCGACAAAAACACTAAACGCAAGAACCTCGTATTGGGGGCTATCGTAAATAAAATTTTCCTCGGAATTTTTCACAACTTTCAAAATTGTCAACTTGAATAATGTCGAAAGTTTATCTTAGGTTATTGATATTCTGAATTAAGTTTCATAGGGACTTTGGTTTTCATTTCAAAAGGCTAGCCGCCAGCTTACAATGAACAGTGTAACAGTATTGCCGTTTCTAGTTTTCAAAGATGGGAAAAATTCCAAGGGAAATTTTATTCACGATAGCCTTTATGGGGTAAGCTGGCAACTGGCCTTTTAAAATGAGAGCCAAGGTCCCCATGAAACTTAACTGTCCATATCAATAAATTCCATGGGAAACTTTCGACATTTTTCAAATTGACATTTTTGAAAGATGGGAAAAATTCCGAGGGAGATTTTATTGAGTTCACTTTTTGTTTCAACGATAAAATTGTCTACTTTTGTTGTGAGTTGTGTCACATTATTGTTAATTGAAGTTTTAAAGCCAATCTCATCTATTATAAGGCCTATCATTTCACTAAAAAAATATTTTGTATATTTTTGGCTAAGTCAAGCATTTCTGGGCATTTTAGTCATAAATTAAATGAACTCATATGAACTACTTTTGAATAATTTTAATTGAGTTTGAATATAAATTTCAAGACAATTTATAAATTTAGTATAAAAAAACCGCAGCAGCACGTGCTACTCACTTGGCATTTGACAGTTGTAAAAAAAAATAAAATTATCAATGTATCAAAATTGCCTGCAAACTACTTCATTTACGATTTTAATTACAACGAACGTTTGTAGTTTTTTTTTTATTAAAATATATGGTAACATCTTAATTGCAATGCTAATCGATAATTGCATAAAATCAAGCAAAATAATAAATAAGCTTGAATCAATCTTCGGTATCTAGTTATTACTGAGGAGCCACTTGAAGTTGTCATTACGATTTAATTTAATTGAACATTGGTTATAACTTATCAAGCCGCTCCTCTTGATGAGAAGTGATTTTTTTTACAATCCAGTAAAAAAAAACCATAAACAGATTAACGATTGATAAGGATTACAGTCAAGTGCATATATAATTTATTGGCAAATTTTATTGTGATTGCGTGTTGTTTTTGTAAAAACACGAATTATTAAAATTATCAGGTAGATATATCAAAAAGTTGAAGATCATAAATTGAATCTTTTGTTAACCACGTAGATAAATTACCGACAATTAGATGCAGGGTATTTGTGATTATTTGCATGTGAATATTAGACGGTGATTATTACATGATGCGATTGGTGTGGAATTGTGATAGGAATCTTGATTAAAATTGCTGAATAAATTAAAAAAAAAAAACTTTTTCTAAAACCTGACAGTACTCAAGAACCTAACACTTATTTTTAACAGTGAACTCATTTTTCCAATGTATTTGTGGGGAAATAAAACATGAAACTTATAGAGTGGATGGCCAAAGGAAATCTGTGAAAAAAGTTATCACAACCGGGACGCAGAGGTTTGTCGTTGAAAGACAGAAAAACCACATCTGCAGGTCAAAATAACATCTTGTGAAAAGCGTGGACGGCTCGCTACTTCTATCGACTGAGGATCAGCTCGGGATATGGAAAGAGCACTGTGCGACGGTATTAAGCCATAAAGACGACAACGCGATTCATCTAAACCCAAATGACCTAACTGGAGTATCAAATTCCCGAATTCGCACTGGTCACCCAAATAATACAGATGTTGCGCTGCGATAAAAGTCCTTTAAAAGAATAAGCCGGTTGGCATTCACGCAATTTCCGCCCTATTTTCCAAACTGCGTCTAATATATCGGCAGAGCTTTTGAACTCCATTATAGCTTGTGCTTGAAAATAAGTTGTTCCCAAAGAAGTGGAAGCAAGAGATGATTGAAACAATTCCAAAGCCAAAACTGGCGTGGATTATGCGATCTACCGACAGTGGCCAAACAGCTTAAATATTCCTGGACAGTCTTCAAGAACGCCTCCAATTGAGTATCAATGTCGAACAAGCTGATGTTCGCTCTGGATCCTCCTGCATCAACCACATTAAAACCTTGTGGATCATTTTAGAGCGTCGAGTTTAAAAACTCACCGCTTTTATTAAGGCTTCACACGAAGATGCGAGCTGGTAAGCTATCAGAATTTTGTCCAGAATGGAGTTTGCGAGGGTTTCATTTTTTCACCGCTTCTTTTCCATGAAATAATTAGTGACGTTATCAACTCAGCATTGTCAGTCGGAAGCGGAGAATCCAATGGACCATTTCTTTTTAACTGAATCATTTTAACTACATTATACGTACATGATTCTCGGTCTACACCGGATAAGCTAGAAATTGGAAGCTGAAGTAAGCGGAGTGGACCAAAGTCATAGCCCTTTGAAACTCTTCGGCTCAACTAAACATTGCCAGACAAAAGGTCGAGGAAGCAGAACTTTAGTTATTTGGGAAGCATCATCTCTTCTGAAGGCGGTACCGAACCTAATGTAAGCAGTAGAATCGGAAAGCCAAAAGCTGTTTCAATACTGTTATATAGACGTAGTACTTAGAAGCTTCAATTGCTAGAAAGCTGCAATCATTTGTCAACAGATGTTTGTGTTTAATTGCGAATCTTCATGGACAAAGCCAATCAGAAATGCAGAGCTCCACAATAGAACAAAGCAAGAGCTAAGCGACATCGCTGCACGCACACAGGCACGCTATGGAGGTAGATCCGCTTATCCAGTCAATAAGAAGAATCAAACCGTCCAGTTCAGCAGAAAAGTTGGAGAGCAGAAGAGTTGCAGAAAACTGCATTAAACGGCAGATATTGTTGAACTTCTATGCTCCGTTAGGGGTTCTAGGAACTAAGTAGTAGCTTTTTATATAAAACTTATAGTAATCTCATGAAGACGAAAAATATTCACTTTTTTACTACTTGTTTTATATCTTATCCTACTCTCCACTGTAAAATCGTGCGCTAATTTCAGCACCACCACCAGGCTAGAGTTCGCAATACAAAATCACGCTCCATGAAAATACTATAGGTTATATATACAAAGGTAGTCTTAAGAGACAAAGTGGGGGGAAATGAATGTTTATTATGTGCAAATAATTTAGATATATTAATATGGAACCATCTTTTTTATAATTAATTTTTATCAATTTTGATTTAGAAAAGGTAAAAAATACAAACAAAACGGGCGTGTAAATCGGTAAGTTTGAAAATATCAAAATGGGTCTCAGAAACATACGTGCAAAGTTTCGAGATCCTGAAATTACACCAACTCCACTCTGTGGACATTTTTGAACTTAAAAAAAAAAGAAGTCAATTCTTATATTATGGTGCTTATTTTGACATTCTCTTTCGTTCGAAAGTGAGTCGAATTCGTTGAAACTTAATTTTGAGACTCGGCGATTAGAATGTTTATCGAACAAATCGAAAGTTCACCCAATCCATAGAAAGTTCATTCATTTGCTAAAGCTAGTTCAATTTTGACATTCGAAAGAATAGAATTAAATGTCATTTTTGTGTCGTTTGAATTTTTCCGTCGAGTAAGCAACAAAACATGTAAGTTTTTAATTATTTCATGGAAAATAAATTACTTTTATTAATTTTTTTGTTGTTTTATGTTTAAAGGTCGCATTCCAACTGGACAAACCGCGAACAAAAGGAAAAGTTAATCAAAATAATGGAAGAAAACCCGGAGGTAGCAAATAGTCCAATCAAATTAGTATTTTATATCTACAAAAAATACTGCGTCGAATTTTTTTTTTGTTTCTTAAAGAGTACCTATTGGAGAGTGTAAATCCAAAAAGTTCGAACAAAAAACGCCCGTGCGTTGTCCGCCATTTTGAAAAAGGCTTTGGAAAGCTTGAACTCGATTTTCTCGGCTCCTATCATATATAGAGCTGTATTTTTTTTTTAGGTTTGTACGTTAAAACATCTTCTTTAACTTTTGTTCAGAAAAAATTTGAAACCTCTTTCCAAAAAAAAGTTATCGATGAAAAACTGTCGAGATTTTGAAGTAAAAAATGGTTTTTAACGTTTATCTCGCCTCATGTTCATCTGATCAAAAAAATACTTAAGTTGTTTTTTATAGATCACTTTATTTCCTACATTTTGGTATATTTAAATTTTATATGCGACAAAAACTGTAGGAAATATAACCTGTCAAAATGGCCAATATCCTGCGAAAATTAAAAAAAAAAGAAATTTACTCACGTTTGAAAATTTTCAAATTTGATTATGTTCATTATGAAATTAAAAGAAACAGTTCAAACTCTTTTCCACAACACCACCGAGGTAGAGTTACGGCGCATTTTTTTTAATATGGGGTCTCCAGGAGGTATAATGCAGATCCAACGATGTTGATAACAACGTTTTGGGAGCCGCCGCACAGTGCGTCGAGTCAATAGAAAGTAAGGAAAAAAATCAAAGCTCAGATTAAGTTTTTTTTTTTTTATGTTTATGATTTATTAAAACAAAAAATAAAGTTTACACAAAGTAATAAAGTAAAAATATAGTTTTCAAATTTGTTTGTAAGCTTAGGGAATATAAAAGAAAAGATTTTTCAACACTTGAATTTAAAATTAAAAAATAAAACTTAAAATAAAATATTCTTAATCATCACAAGAACAATCATGTTCTTCACTAAAAATAAGGAAGTTTTTTATATTTGCATCAAAATGTCTTTGTTTGCGCACAATTTTTCTTTGTAATGAAACGAGGGGATCAGATATTAACAACAAATAATTTATAACATCTTGTATGTTGTTCGACCTCGAGGACTTTCTTGCATGACAGAGCCTAGTGCGTGTATTATAATAATCATGTTTAGTTAGACTAATTTTTTGATTTTTTTTCCATTGATCGACGCACTGTGCGCCGAAGAAAAAGTTTGTATTGCGTTGTTCAATGGGAAGGAAAATGAGTCACTGGATTCTTTGCGATATAGCGACTTTGTTAAAACGTCAAAAAAAACTAAGTTTAATTTAATTTACTGGAAGATGAAGACGCATGTGAAGACTTTTCCTCACCTGAAAACATTGAAGAAACTACCATTCACGATCCCAGCACAAACAAAGTTAATATGGAGGGCTCACAGCTGTACCGAACCAAGTCATTTTAAAGAAATCCAAAACTAACGCCTGGATTTCCGCAAAATTGACCTCTATTTAGAGCTGTAATGAACTACATAGTTCATTTAGAGCTACATAGTTCTATTTAGAGCTGTAATGAACTATACATAGTTCATTACAGCTCTAAATAGAAGTCAATTTTGCGGAAATTTTGACGTTGGTTTTGGATTTTTTTTAAAATGACTTGGTTCGGTACAGCTGTTAGCCCTCCATATGATCATTGATATCCGCACGCCTAGCCCCAAAAAAAAAAAAGGAGATAAGAACGACATGAAAAAACTATGCCACATTGAGCTTTTGATTTTTGATTTTTGATTGGCTTAAATAGAAACGAAAACGATTGAATCGTGGATTATACCTCCTGGGGACACCACATTCAAAAAAATGCGCCGTAACTCTACCTCGGTGGTAGTGTGGAAAAGAGTTTGAACTGTTTTTTTTTAAATTCCATAATGAACATAATCAAATTTGAAAATTTTCAAACGTGAGTAAATTTCTTTTTTTTTAATTTTCGCAGGATATTGGCCATTTTGACAGGTTATATTTCCTACAGTTTTTGTCGCACATAAAATTTAAATATACCAAAATGTAGGAAATAAAGTGATCTATAAAAAACAACTTAAGTATTTTTTTGATCAGATGAACATGAGGCGAGATAAACGTTAAAAACCATTTTTTACTTCAAAATCTCGACAGTTTTTCGTCGATAACTTTTTTTTTTAAAGAGGTTTCAAATTTTTTTCTGAACAAAAGTTAAAGAAGATGTTTTAACGTACAAACCTAAAAAAAAATACAGCTCTATATATGATAGGAGCCGAGAAAATCGAGTTCAAGCTTTCCAAAGCCTTTTTCAAAATGGCGGACAACGCACGGGCGTTTTTTGTTCGAACTTTTTGGATTTACACTCTCCAATAGGTACTCTTTAAGAAACAAAAAAAAAATTCGACGCAGTATTTTTTGTAGATATTTCGAATTAATTAATTTAATTTGACTGGACTAAAAGGGTTTTTTTACCACCCGCGTTGATACGGAAAGCATCCACTATCCCTCTCCTCTGCACTTCTTCAACACCATCTTCATTTATAAACAACACAAATGCCATAGTTTTATTTTTTATTTATTATTTTATGTTTTTATCACAGAAATTTAAATTATTAAACAATAAACAAAACAATCACAAATAAACAAAGATTTCACTTTTTGGTTTTGACATTTCACAAACACTTCTCTTTTGTTTTTGATATTTTAGTGTGACCAAGTGTATACGAAAAAAAATAAAAATTTAGAACGCGTCATGAACAACTTATCTTTTTTAAGAATAGTTTCAAAACAGCTGAGTTGACACAAAAAATGTAATGAATATGAAGTTCTTTATGGTTAAACTTTACTTTATAATGAAAAAGTGTATTATTTATTTTGTTTCTTGATTCTTTATACAACATCTATAAAATGTTTAGAAACAAAAAAACTGTAAAACGGTCATACTAATTCAAATAGAAATATAGTAAATGTCAAACAGCTGATAATGAAAATGAATCTTTTTTGAAGTTCATTTTATGCTATCTTTCGGAAATGAATGTTATTCGTTCGAATCTCAAAATTAAGAAAGTTCATTCGAAGGAATAGAATCATTCTAACGAATAGACTATTCATGAGAATGTCAAAATAAGCATGTATATTTATAGAACCTTGGATATTTATAATACGTTTGCATTCAACTTACGTCAATCTTTCGTTGATATCCCCGTTGACGTTGATATAGATAAGTGCTTCATTCTTTCACATGCATTCAACAACAAAACGAAAAGTGAAGTTCAGCAACAGAGTGAACAGAAAGTGAATTAAAATTGTTGAAATGTTGAGATATTAGATGGCGCTTGGTTAAATTGTAGAAAAATGTGAAATGTGACGTACTAAGGCAATGATTTGACATTGAATGTCATTGAATTTATCATGTAAAATAGAAAAAAAAGAGCTAATATAAAAGTGTAAGTTTCACCCAAACTTGCCTTATATATAAATTATGAACTACAAATTCTTACACTATTGTGTCCATACTTCATGATGATTACCCATTTGGACCAGGTAAAGATAGATGAAGATACTTTTCCTCCAAAAATTTTGGAAAAAAAAATTAATCAATATTTCTTTATGACATCAGTTTTTGAAAAAAGTATCCAATCTGATATGCTTTTACAGGCCCATCTCTAGACTACTTTTTACTCCCAAGTTTCTTTCTTATAATGATCACTTGCATTCTTTATTACCTTTAAAATTAATCCTAACAGGGTAAATCCATAAACTTTCAGTGCCAAATCTGGTGTTCACCAAGATAGTCACTTACGGACCACTTCTATTCATCTTACCTAGCAATATCTCCGTATATTGCTTTTGTTTGATATACTCTATACGTTATAATATAATTCGTACATATTTTGCGGATGATATGAAAAGCTTTAACAATGAACTCTTAGTTATATTCATTATTAATTATTACAGCACACATTAAGTCGTGTTCACACCTAAGGGTTCATTTCACTTCTAATCTTGATTTTACGGAGCATATCAATTTAATTTGTCAACAAGACAAACTCTATGTTTGGGTTTGTTAAGCAAAGGTGTAAAGAATTACAAGATACCCAATTAAACATTGCGTTTTAAACAACTGTTTTGTGCGTCATTATCTTGAATACGCATCACATGTATCGACACTATTTTAAGAGGTTAGAAACAGTACACTGTACTAAATGATGAGCCTGAACAGAACTCAATTGTGTTCTTTGATCGCCAAAGATCTGATATTGTAAGGAAGAAACCAACTTTTTGTTTAACTTCAAAAGTATTCTAGGTTAGGTAAGGTTTACTTGGCTGTCATCAGGAGAGCCAACACACCTAGACCACATTGTGATACCAAATCGAATCTTGAAGACTTTCTTCCTAGTCGTTAAACCAATTGGAGCTCCTTAGGAAGCGACTGATATTGCCTATACATATCTATATTTGCCAGATCACTAAGATTATTGTAGTAGAAATCTCCCAAATGGATTCTACTTCTTTAAGATAAAGCACGACATCGATTCCTACCTCTCTTCGGCCATGCAGCTTCTGCAGAAACCGTTAGAATAAAATCCAAGCCGCATTGCGTGCAATGTTCTGTTATCACACCCATTACAGTGTCCCGTTATGAACCCGGTGTGCAATCTGCTTAAAGATATTAAACTTCAGAGCCAGTATTGGCCAAATCTGTTTTGACACCAAGCAGGTGGTGGTGATATTGGTCCTCCTAAGGTTTGTTCTCTGTATAGATTCTTGCTTTAGCATCAGTTTACACGTAGCGATCGGTATACCTAAGTATATTTGCCTTATCTGCAAACAAAGGTATACTTATTTGACTTTTGGCGAGATCGTCAGCTTTACAATTTCCTGAATTGTCCATGCCGCACGGCACCCAGCAGAGGTGAATGTTAAACTGCAGCAACTTTTCCATCAGAGACAATCGACAGATAAAGGCTGTTATTGAGTTGATATACACAGAATCTATATGAAGGTTTTTATAATACAAACTCTATATACTACTGGAATAAATCAGCCAAATAGAAGACTTAGCACTATAGACAAAATCAACAGATTTATTGGCTGCTTATTTGTCCGAGAAAATGCGGCTCTTTATTTTATATCACGTTTTCTTTAAACTAAGATAGGAATTCCTTAACACGCTTCAGTAATTGGGAAGACGAAAAGAGAGACTGGAATTTAATTTGTCAGAGTATCCATCGGTGTAAAAGTGAATTTAAATTATCTTCCAGGAATACCATGTCCTCCCAGATTTCTCTAAAATGGATTGGTTACCTGAAAGTTTTTATCAAATTGAAACTGAGCGATCGTGTACTTGGATGCTACTTGGAAGTTATCCGAATGAATTCAGAATGATGTATAGCAAATAAGTAATGCGGGGTTGGAGTTCCCATTTATTCCCAATGGGTTTTTTGCATAAGAATAGTGTCACTGTGGCCTCTTTAACTCTTTCTTGAGTGTTAGATTTCCAACTAAACTTCTTATATGGGTCTTACCAAGTATTTTGCTTCATCGGAGAATGTTCGTGGTGTACCTTCAATGGGGGGTCTATATAGGGAATTTTATATTTCCTAGGGAAGAGAGGGAGATATGGACGGAAAACAGGGCTCGAAACGCAAATCATGTATCAGGTAGGGTCAGGCGTCTTCTCAGACAACTCACCCATAAATAGATCATGAAAGCTCCCAAGTTTTTGCAGTGTTTTCCAAGCGGAAGTGCATGCAGTTTGCGAGCCGCAAAATATCTTTCCACATGTGCACTAACGAACTAGAACATTGATATCGCCATAGAAATCCAGGCGATAATCAAGGCCATTTCTCAATTGTCACGAAGTCAAAACTGGTTGTTCGTTGCCATAGTGAATTAAGATTGCTCGGCGAAGCAAATTCGATGGGTCCCAGGACACCTTGACATTTATGGAAATGAAATAGCTGATGAGCTGACCAGAAGCGCTTCATCACTTGAAGAGAGCCAAATTGTACGCTGTGTACTTATGCCACTCGAACAGGAAAACTATAGAATTCACCAAAGTTTCCTTAAGACCGTAAATGACAGATAGTCAACAATTGACATCTGTCGGCTTTCAAGGAATCTTTGGTCAAATACTCAAAAAAGATATCAATTCTATGGTGTTTGGCAGAAACATGATAACTTCGGGTAACAACTCAATGGGAATCCACATGAGCCGAGTGGGCATCAGCTTCAGCACATCTGAGTTATGCAGGGTGTGTTAAGAGGAAGGACTCATTTCACTTCCTTTGTGAATGCTCCAGGCCAGACAGGACTAGAAAAGCTGCCATCGGAGAATACTTTTTCGACGAACTGGGCGACGACGTCTCATTTTTGCCACTAGATGGTCAGGATGGTTCATACCTAATACGTCAACTAAAATCCTTCCTTTGAACCAACAGAAAGAGAACAAGATCTGTTTTATGAGGGAAAACAACCAGTCCACACCGATCGGCCCAGTTTATTATTTATTAGCTTGTTTAAAGCATATCGTAAGGGATATTTTAGGGTATAAGAATGCTTTCCTGATACGGCAATAGCAATGTCATCCGCATAGGCAATCACTTTTTGACTTTTTCGCTTCCAGATATCTCGACATCTCATACGCTACCAAGTTGCAAAGAAGGGGAGATAGGGCACCGCCTTGTGGCGTCCCTCTTCTGACAAATCTTCTTGCAGAAAACCCGCCCAGCTTTGAATTAATAATCCTGCTAGATAGCATTTGATTCAATCAATCAATTCTCCAAGCAAGCCTTCTACTTTCACAGATGAAAAAGTTTTCTAAGAATAAGGGGTTTAGCAATTGGCTTTTTTTTTTTGTTTATTTCTACAATTTCCTACATTTTTCATCGGATATTATTTTAGGAAAAAATTTGAATTTTAATTTTTTTTTTATATTATTAAAAAGAATAGCAGCTTATGAATCAGTTTTATGGGATTCGACATTCATACATATCTTGACATAGATTATGTTGTAGAATATGATAAATATGTAGATATGACAGCTGTCAATAAATTCGTCTTCAACAAGAGTGATTTCAAGTTCCCAAATCAAGCTAATTAAATCATTTTTATAAAATGTACATAAATCGATTGACAATAAATTTCAAGGGCTCATACACCTCCAACAGTTCAATGACCACCCATTGAAGCTTAAACAAACATTATAAATCTTGATTGATTCAAATTTGTAAAATGAAATTCCAATGAACAGCATTATGACAATTATTGTCTTACGTCTTTTCCATAAGTCAATGTCAAAAAAGTTAAATAGCACAAACTCAAGCGTAAACTTTTTACTAATTTCGTTACTGATCTCAGTGATTATAAAATAATCGTGAGTTATTAAAAAATCCATTTCAAGTTATTAGAGAAGAAAATTATCAAACAAATTGTAAGACTGTTATAGGCTGCGAAATAGTGTTGCAATAATGCCAAATAAATTACTCGTTAAATGCTTAATGCCAATTAAAATGGGAGGTGAACTCTTAAGGAACATGATTTAGAAATTGTTAAACTCACAACAATTTAATTAGGATACATTTTGTTGACCAAAGGTTTATGACAGACTTGTAGTCACCTGTTAGAGTCATAGAGTTCCGGTCATTGAACCTTATATTATTGTTGAATGAGATAGTCAAAAAACATTTGAAGTCAACATTCATTTCATATCCTGACAGGATCTTCGAACTTAAAATAGGGACTGTATACATTTTTCTCCAAATAAGAATCGATTGTGTAAATTTAGATCCCAAAAACACAACACTTCGGGCCGAACTATTATTCATTAAATCATAATATCAGTAGTTGCTGATCAATTTTTTTTTGACAACGAAGTCAACCATCCAGAAACAGTGTCATTTTATGTTTCTAGCTGCAACTATCCACACCTTGGCCTAGTGGAAAAGACTAATGACTCATTAGACACTATAGGTTTGGTCTTTAGTTGTATTTTTAGTGTGTTCTTCAAGAATACATATCTGAAAGATTTATTTTAAAGATTAAGAATTCGAGTTCTGCGTTTTAATAAATTCATTTGAATTCTCGTACTCAAGCTAAAGAAGTTGTTATGCGATTAGTTGAGTCAAGATACATAGCTCGACTCAAAACACTCAAAACAAGATTAAAGACCTCTTCAATAAAGCCTTGGATTTTATTTGAGTTGAAAATCAAGCTTTTTTTTTATTTCCGGTGTAGACGCAGCGTTATATTTGAATGCCGATTGATCTAAGTTGATTTTGGTGTTTCAAAATGAATGATTAAGGTTGAATAATTAATTGCTGTTCAATGAAGGTTCTTGACATTTCATTAGGTAGTTATACTCGTAAGATGAAAAATCTATCTTTTTTTTCAAATTAATATTATTCATAAGCCATGTAGAAACTCCGTCTAAGGGCGAGTCTAGCCTTGTTTTGGTGTATGTTTTGGTCAGTCTGTGGAGTACTCCATACACTTTCCCAATGGCTATGTAAATATGCGTCAGCAAGGGCAAAGGTGCCCGGATTCCCCATCGGCATACAGGCCTCTCTTCATACTAGACACCGCGGGTAAGCTCTTGGAAAAGCTGCTTAAACCACGTCTGATAGCGGCGGTACAAGTGTCAGGTGATTTTTCAGAGAGGCAGTACAGTTTCAGGAGAGGCCGCTCTACGATTGGAGCCATTAAAGAAGTAGTGAAGGCCGCCGCCCAAATCGCCCAACAGGGAAACCACTAGTCTAGAAAGATCGTCTTGCTGGCAAACTTGGACGTACGGAATGCCTACACACTAGATGTACTCGAAAGGAGATTAAACATTCCAGTATATATCCTGCGGATGGGGAAGATCAATCTCAGAGAGTTGATCTACGATCTAGAAGGCCCGCGAAGAAAGAAAATAACATTAGGAGCAGCGCAGGGATCGATCTTAGGACCAGACCTCTGGAACATTTCCTATGATTACACTCTCCGCATGGAGATACCTGAAGACACCTCTCTTGCCGGGTAGGCAGACGATCATAGCAAGAGACACCGAGGAGCTTTACGTGACCTGGTTCTGACACCGACCGAACGGTGTCAGAACCAGCCGTCCTTGTAGTCGCAGGAGTGACTCCCATCGATCTCTTAGCGGCAGAGGAAGATGGACAGCGAGGCTGATCAGGAACGTGGCTGAGTGGAACGATCGGAAACACGGTGAGCTTAATTACTACGTCATCCAGTTACTCACAGGACACGGTTATTTCGATGTCTTCCTCCACAAGATCGGAAAAACAAAAAGTTCAGCCTGTCAGTAAGGGGATTCACAAGAAGACGATGCAAAACATACTTTCTACGCGTGCAAATGATCGGAATCCCTCCGTCAAGATTTGCAAAGAAGTAGTGGTGCCATCAGCCCAGAGAACATAGTCTAGAAGATGCTACATAGCTATGAAAACTGGCAAAGCATTTGTAGCTAAACAGAGTATTCTCAGAAGATAAAAAGAGAAGAAAAAAAAATGATCGGGAAACAGTTGATAAGGCCAGTTTATCCCGCAAGGGAAACATGACAACCCCACTTGAAGTAATGCAAAGAGCGGTCCCGGGGGGTAGGTCAGACGCCATAATAAGAGTTTTAGAGAAGTTTTAGTCGGTATGTAGAGTCCGACACACGGAAATGGTCAATGCTTCCTTACGGTGCATCGAGCATTTCCGCTCGGTTTCCCTTTAGGTAAAAAAAAATTTAAATATGCGTTTCCCATATTAGTGTCCAATTAAATATAATTCCTAAATTCTCTCGACATATTCTATTGTAGCACCATCTAGTTTGATTTGTGGCAAATGAGAAGGGCTAGGAAGTTTCATAGAGATAATAAAACACTTAGACTTGGAAGGGTTTAGAAAAAGTCTGTTACTCTTAGCGAAATTTGAAATGTTTTGTAGGTAGAGAACAACTTTTATACATTTGAACATTATCACCATACATTTGAAACAGTTTTAGGAAGGTCATTGATATAGAGGAAAAATAGAAGGGGACCGCGAATCGAGCTTTGTGGGTGGCCTCTTGTTGTAGAGAGAAAGTTTGATAGATTTCCATTCTACATAACAGCGTATTTCCGACCTTGGAGTTAAGAATTAACCAGTTGAACTGCTGAGTTTGAAAGTTTGTACAACATTGATAATTTTTCACAAAGACTAAAATGATCAACCGTGACTATAAAAAGGCTATTGAAAAGTCTAAAAGCACCAAGAATGTTATATTTCTGTTGTCTGAAGCTAGAAGCATGTCTTCAATAATATTAATGAGAGCTGTTGATCCACTGTGCTTTTCCACACAGTTTAGGTGATAGAATATTATTCCTGCGAAGATACAAATTTATTTGTTTTTCAATAATTTTTTTTTCCAAAAACCTTTGACAGCAAAGGTCTAAAATCTTTACTACCAGGACCTTTCTCATTTGATATTTTTGTAAACTGCCACTGGTCAGGAAAAACGCTAGTTGCCTTAAAGAAAATTGGATACATTATTAGTTTTTTTTTTTTTTTTTTTTTTAATTGGATACATTTCATCAATACCCATACCATAACACTTGACCTGATCGACAAAAAAAACTTTCTACAACGTCAACCGTTGTGAAATAGAACGCATTTATATCATCGTTTTGAAAGCGTTGTGATGAAGTTATTTGAAAACAAGGAAATGGTAGCTCGACAAAATTTGTTAAATTCGTCCACATTAATATTATTGGGGAAACCAGGTTTTTTTTTTTTTTTTTTTTTTGCAATACCAATCTCACCAAGATTATTTCATAAAAAGAGATTCAATTTTCCAGAAAGCATTGTTGTTTTCGCGGCTCGGACTTTGTTTATCACTGTGTTACGTAACCTTCATTAATTTTGTCGAAATACCTTGAATCTATTGCTTTTCCAGTTACTGCAACAACAATTTCGTAGATGCCTTAACTGACGAATTTCCGGAGTGTAAACCAAGGCCTATGATTATGTTTTCGTGTACGTTTATGCACAGGAAAGTAATTAATTGAATAACAACTTGCGTCAGATCTTCTTTAAGTCAATTAATAATGTCGTACAGCTATACTTTTGGGCGAAAACCAGATTGGAGAATGTATCAGAATATTGGCCTTTTTTAAATATATAAGACCTTTTCTAAGACTTTAGAAACAAAACGGAAGTATGAAGATTAGATGAAATTCTTTGCCATTCAAATTTTTTTGGAAGGGTAGAATCTTGGTTTGCTTTTAAAACCTTAGAAATACTCCAGTTGTTAGTACCGTGTTTAAAAGATATGTCTTGGTGAAAATAATCTTCAGCAACTGCCTGAACAACAGTTATTTCCCTCCAGCCTGGAAAACCGCAAAAGTTGTCCCCGTCCCGAAGAAGAACAACCGCGCAAATGTGGAAGGATATCGGTCAATTCCGTTGTTCAGCTGTATAAGTAAGACACTGGAGGCGTTGATACTGAAGAAACTTAACGATTTCTGCGGAGAAAGAGATGTCATACCGGAGATCCAGTATGGCTTTCGAAATAAACACTCTACGCTACATCCACTACTGGGACTCTATTCTGTTGTTACAGTCGGACTCGATGAAAAAGAAACCACTGTAGCGTACTTGCTGGACATAGAAAAAGCTTTCGACAGCGTTTGAATAAAAGGATTACTATTCAAACTCTCGGAGCTTGGACTTCCTAATCACGTGGTAAGAATAATCAAAAATTTTAATATTAAAAATAATCTTAATCTGTTGTTAGTGAAAATCTAACAAAAACAGATTATACAATCGATTCGAACTGCATTTGACTTAAAACATTTCAACAACGGCGCAGTACGATTAATTACAGAAATATCAAAAAAAAAAAAAAAAAAAAAAAAAAAACATTGAGAAGCAGAAGATTTTTTTTATAAAATTCTCTATTTTCTCCAAGTGAAGATGTAGTGGTAATTTTGAATTGTTTTTTCAACTGAATGACATCCCCTTATAACAATATCAACTCCATAGTTTTGGAATTTGAAACGATAAATTAAGGCGATTTTTTTAAAAACTTAAATTATACAACGAAAATTCGATATATGTATATTTTTTTAGAACTGACTTTTTAGACCCAAGAATAAAATGATAGGAACACATTTCTTTGTAATTTCACTAGCAATTCTTCAAATTATACTTCTTTAAAGAACTCATCGGAATCCAGAACTTAGTCGCCACATCGAAAAACCTTTTCTCCCCATCCATTAATAAAGATGGATGTGTTTAAAAATGAGGATTTATTCAAGCAAGCGAAATACATACATATGTATATATTGTATGTTCTATTTAACGGGTGATTTTTTTGAGGTTAGGATTTTCATGCATTAGTATTTGACAGATCACGCGGGATTTCAGACATGGTGTCAAAGAGAAAGATGCTCAGTATGCTTTGACATTTCATCATGAATAGACTTACTAACGAGCAACGCTTGCAAATCATTGAATTTTATTACCAAAATCAGTGTTCGGTTCGAAATGTGTTTCGCGCTTTACGTCCGATTTATGGTCTACATAATCGACCAAGTGAGCAAACAATTAATGCGATTGTGACCAAGTTTCGCACTCAGTTTACTTTATTGGACATAAAACCAACCACCCGAATGCGTACAGTGCGTACAGAAGAGAATATTGCGTCTGTTTCTGAGAGTGTTGCTGAAGACCGTGAAATGTCGATTCGTCGCCGTTCGCAGCAATTGGGTTTGTGTTATTCGACCACATGGAAGATTTTACGCAAAGATCTTGGTGTAAAACCGTATAAAATACAGCTCGTGCAAGAACTGAAGCCGAACGATCTGCCTCAACGTCGAATTTTCAGTGAATGGGCCCTAGAAAAGTTGGCAGAAAATCCGCTTTTTTATCGACAAATTTTGTTCAGCGATGAGGCTCATTTCTGGTTGAATGGCTACGTAAATAAGCAAAATTGCCGCATTTGGAGTGAAGAGCAACCAGAAGCCGTTCAAGAACTGCCCATGCATCCCGAAAAATGCACTGTTTGGTGTGGTTTGTACGCTGGTGGAATCATTGAACCGTATTTTTTCAAAGATGCTGTTGGACGCAACGTTACGGTGAATGGCGATCGCTATCGTTCAATGCTAACAAACTTTTTGTTGCCAAAAATGGAAGAACTGAACTTGGTTGACATGTGGTTTCAACAAGATGGCGCTACATGCCACACAGCTCGCGATTCTATGGCCATTTTGAGGGAAAACTTCGGAGAACAATTCATCTCAAGGAATGGACCGGTAAGTTGGCCACCAAGATCATGCGATTTGACGCCTTTAGACTATTTTTTGTGGGGCTACGTCAAGTTTAAAGTCTACACAAATAAGCCAGCAACTATTCCAGCTTTGGAAGACAACATTTCCGAAGAAATTCGGGCTATTCCGGCCGAAATGCTCGAAAAAGTTACCCAAAATTGGACTTTCCGAATGGACCACCTAAGACGCAGCCGCGGTCAACATTTAAATGAAATTATCTTCAAAAAATAAATGTCATGGACCAATCTAACGTTTCAAATAAAGAATCGATGAGATTTTGCAAATTTTATGCGTTTTTTTTTTTAAAAAAAGTTCTCAAGCTCTTAAAAAATCACCCGTTATAAGCCCTCAAAGTGCAAAAATAATTTTAAGTCGCGAAGCATATTTTCAACAACAATATATGTGTTTTTCCAAAGTTCTTTTAAATTAATTCTGTAACTTCTTATATCATTTTATTGGTCTATTTTTGACTATCTAAAATAAAATAAAATGCACGACTGGGTCGCACGAACTTGCTCCTATGTAATAGACTAGGAATTTTAAAAACGAAAGTTATTAGAGAAAACTGTTCATATGGATAAAATTTATTTTTTAAATTCTTTTAGTAGTAAGACATAAAAACAGAATGGGCAAGAGTACGATAACTTAGGCGCCAAGAAATTATAACGGTTTTTTTTAGAACAGTTCAATACAAGCATTTTTTACTATGGGAGGGGGATCTATCTCCCCCCGTTTGGGCGGGAGGGGCAATTTTATAAAAAAAGGTACTAAAATGGAAACAAAAATATTAAAAAATAACGGTAATACTTACAATAATTATTATACCTTGTAAAGCCAATACTCTGATCTATTAGATAATTTTTAAATCAAGTAGAATCTATGCACAGTTTTTGAAAAAAACGAGTTTTAAACTAAAATTTTGGTGAAAAAAAAAAACATAAAAAAAAGTTTAAAGTTTAATTTTTCAAAACTGCAAAGTTATATATCATTATTTTTCCTAAAATTCGTTGCTCTAATATATTTTTATTCAAAAACTGAAAATTAGATGATTTTATGTCGTCTAGTTTTTGAGAAAATTGAAAATAACTAAAACTACTTTTTTATGGGATATTTGCTTTTTTTGCTTGCTTACGCACTACGGCGTATAAACAGTGAGATATGTATGGGGGGGCATGCTGCCCCCCTGCAACCCCCTGCCTGGGCACACTATAGGATTTGGGGTAGGTGCGAGGTTGGGTGTATGCAAGGTTTCTTTTGCATTTACAGAATCTGGATTTAAGGAAACTTTGAATTTACCCTATGGTCTATATCCAATGTCTACTAAATATACTTATGTATGTACGTAGCCCAAAGTTGCACATTTAAAATGTTCAGACATGAAAATTTAATACATTATGAAAAATTCACATTACCTAGGTACGAATGCAGCAAATTTATATAATTCCTTAATTAATATGTATGTTTATTGTTTGTGTCTAACATTTTTAATGCTAATATGGTACAGGTTATTGTTTACCAAGGTCATTCGTTATTCAACCTTTGTAAGAGTGAAGTATTTTTTTCTTTGAATAAAGAATGGCGACTAAGCATCCACTACTTCATCCTAAATTAAATAACTTTTCAATATTTCAAAAAAAAAATATTTCAAAAGCATCGCGTTCTTAGAAGAAATTCGTCTAATTCCAACTAAAGCGTCAACTCCCCTCAACTCCAACTCAAAAAGGTGACAAAAATTGTAAGAATACAATATTATTATTATTATTTATTCATCAACCAGAGCATATTATACTCTTACAGACTAAGATACAAAAGTAAATATATAGTTACAAATTTGTAGGTGGGTATATAAAATTCAAATTACATTTAAATGATATACATAGTTAATCTTTTATTTTAATAAATAACGTTACTTAAATTTTGCTGAAAACTAATGATTTAAAAGTTTCTCTGGTGCAATCCATATAAAAGTTAATCTCAAAGCAATAAACCCATCTATCGGCACATTTTTCCATGGGCCTCAATATTGGCTAGAGATTCGGGAGGTGCTTGCTATAATTATCTCTTTTGTGATCAAAATGCCTGTAAACACGGTTTTAATACATTGAACATTGAAAAATTGACTTGACTATTTTTAAGTAACACCTGACTTACTCACAAACTGACTGACTGAGACTCGAAATGCCATGCAATTCTACCTCCTCTGGTGCATTCTTGGTAACCCTAAATGATTTGCTGTACTTTGCCTACAAATGAACCACATTAACATTAATCCTCAAAATGAAATCACCGTAGTTAAATACCAAAAATCAAAAATTTCATAAAAAGTAGTTTTAGTAATTTTTGATTTTCTCAAAAACTAGAAGGGACAAAACCATTCGGTTTTTTGTGTTCGATTCAGAATTACCATTGACCACAAAAAGACAATTAAGCACTTCATTTTACAATTTTGTAAAAAAATTGGTCTAAACTTTTTTTTTCATTTTTTTTAACAAAATTTTGAGTTTGCATGCAAATTTTTCAAAAACTATTGACATAAATAATTTAATTTAAATTTACGATTATAGAACAGACTTCTGGCTTTCAAAACCGGTATAGTATTTTATTGTAAGTGTTGCCGTTGTTTTTTAATATTTTTTTTTCAATTTAAGTCATTTTTTCTAAAATCGCCCCTACCTCCTAAACGGGGCGAGATAGACCCCCCCCTCCCATAGTAAAAAACGCTTGTATTTGACCCTTCTACAAAAATCCGTTATCAATTTTTGGCGCCTAAGTTATCGTACTCTCCCCACAGAATGCTATGCAAATTATGCTACAACAAAAATTATAAGTCGTTGTAGTAGTTTTTGTTGTAGTAGTTTTTTTTTAAATAAGCTTTTATAATATAAATTTTTTAAAACATTTTTAAGAAAAAAAAAATTTTGGTACGCCACCTTGAAGTTTTATTTGTGTACGAATAAAAATTAAATTTCCAAACAAAATATTGAGCCATTTTTTTAAAGCTTTGAAATGCAATGTTTTTAAACTTTTAAGAAGCATCTTTATAAAAAAAATTCATTAAAATCCGTTATGTTGGAAGTGAGAAATTCAAAACTAGACAAAATAGTTCTTTAGTACTTCCATAGCATAAGCTGTAATATCTTAATTTCAATTTTTTTTATTAAATTAAAGACGATAAAAATTAATTGAAAGAAAAAAAAAATTTTATCAAATTTTTAGGTGCCGTTTTCGAGAAAAATACGATTTTTGAAAACCATTTTTTAACATTTGTATGGTGGGTATCTTTACTCTTAGGTAAAATAAATTTTTTTTTCTCACATCTTGTAGATTATATTGAGAAGCTTTTATTTATCAAGTTTAAAAAAAATCTAGAATGGGGTTTTCGAAATATAGTTTTGAAAAAAAAAATTGAAACTTTTCTTAAAAGTAAAAAAAAAAAATAATTTTTGAAAATTTGAATACACAAATCTGTTCATTGCTGGGGAGCTTTAGCATAAAAAAATTATCAAAATCGGTGGTACCGTTTTTGAGAAAATTCAAACACAAACAAAAATGGTTCCCTCAATAACCATTTTCGGATTTTTTTGTTCAACTATTATCTAGCTTTTTAAATCTGTCGAACAGTTTTTGAGAAACAAAAAATATTTATAAAATTTCGAATGGCAGGTACCGTTAGTTTTGGTCTTAAAAAAAAGAAGAAGAAAAAAGTGTGGGGGGGGGGGTGTTAGGCAAATTTAAAGTGATATCTACCAAGTTTAAAGAAAATCGGCCGAGCCGTTTAGGCTGTAGTCGAACCGACAGATAGACAGACAGACAGACAGACAGAATTGCGAGACCCACTTTTTTGGTCTTCGCTATCATCGTAATGTCAACTTTGATCAAAATCTCGAGTTCGATTTTTTTTCGAATGCATAACTTGCCCTGTAGTACCTATAAGTCGCAAGTAAAAAAAAGTTGCCTGAAACATTGGTACTAAGAAAAAAATGTTTTCTTTTTTTTTAACTTTTTGATTTTTTTTTTTTTTATAATCGGCGCACACTCAAGGGGTTTGTATACCCTTAATATGTCAGAGACACAGTGTGAGCATTAAAAAAAAAGGGAAGGGTTAGAAAGGAGGTGTCGGTGTACATTGGTTTTGAATTCTTGAACATTGCAATGACTGGGAAAGACAGAGCGTGGCAAAGAATTCCACATTCGCGTAGTACGGCTGAAGAACGAATCTCTGTACTTCACAGTACGGCCGAAGTTGGGCTCAAGGGTAAACTGATGGGCATTCCTAGAAGTGCGAGTATTACGGTTAAATTGTTTAAGGGGAGGAATGCAGCTGGCTATTTCACTAGAGCATAGTCCGTTAAAATTACGGTAAAAAAGCGTGAGGCAAGAAACATTACGACGATGTTCGAGTGACGTAAATGAGTCAATGATGTTATTATCACCAATCATTTTAAAAGCTCTTCTTTGAGTACTGTCCAAGAGACTTAAATAAGTTACTGGAGCACCAGCCCATAGATGGGAGTTATACTCAAGTTTTGGACATATATAGGTTTTATAGATTGTAGCCAGATTAGAAGGAGAGAAAAATTTCGTGCACCGTCTCAGAAAACCCAAACATCTTGCGGCATTTTTGGCAACATCGCGTATGTGAGTGTTCCACAAGAGGTGGTTCGTGATGCACATACCGAGAATATCGAGATGTTCAGTTTCGTTGATGCAAGTGCCACTCACAGATAGTGGCAAGGGGGGTATATCTCGATTTAACGATATAAGACAGCATTAAATTCGACACGGTTTCTCATTCCAAATTGCACAATGCTGTTTAGGTCGTAATTTAATGTGCTTATCATATTTTGTCGTTGCAGTTCTACATCCGAAGAGGAGGGATTTGAGTCTGAAAACGAATATGAAAAGCTGAGAGTACTATCGTCAGCGAAACAATTAATTGGATTAGAAGTTGTAGACAGGAGATCATTAATAAAAATGAGGAAGAGGGTTGGGGACAAAACGGAGCCCTGGGGCACACCAGCATTTATATTGTGGGTTTCAGACTTGAATCCGTCTAGTACAACTTGTATTGAACGGTTCGAAAGAAAATTTCTAATCCAAAGAAGTAGGGATTCATCGATCCCGAAAGCGCGCATTTTCGATAAAAGAGCAAGATGCCAGACTTTATCAAATGCCTTTGGAATATCAAGTGCAATAATCTTACTTTCTCCGAAACAATTTAAAGATTTGTTACACTTTTCGGTTAGATAAACCATCAAATCACCTGTGGACCTATTGCTACGAAAGCCATACTGCCGGTCATTAAGAAGCTTTCGTTCCTCAAGATATTTCTTAAGCTGATAATTAATCAGCGTTTCCATGACCTTAGAAAGAAGGGACGTTAGTGCGATCGGTCGATATAATTAGAGGGAGAAGAAGATTCGCCTTTTTTGGGAATCGGCTGAACAAATGCTGTTTTCCATCTACTCGAAACGAGCCCAGAAGAATAGGATAGATAGAAAAGCTTACGCAGGGGTTTTGCTAGTGTGGAAGAACACCTCTTCAGAATAATAGCGGGGATACCATCCGGACCAGCGGATTTATGAATGTTGAGATCTTTCAGGACTCTTGCCACGGTACGAGTGCGAAAAAAGATTTGTCCCATAGAATCACTAACGCACTCAAGAATTGGGGGAGTCATGACACTAACCGGCAAGGTGGAATTTGCGGCGATATGCCTTACAAACAAGTTAGCTTTATTAATAGAGCTAACGAAAGGAGTGTCATTGACAACAAGCGTAGGAACCGAGGAAGAGGAAGAATTCCTCATATTTTTTACAAATGACCAAAAATTCTTACTGCCTTTGGGACATTGCAGTATTTTTTGCCTTGATGTTTGATCATGGAAAAATTTGGTCCGTCGAATATGGTCGTTGCAGGCCTTCCTGGCTTGTTTGAACTTTTTCCGGTTTTCCTTAGTTGGGTTGGCTCTAAAACACCGAAAGCTTACCTCTTTTTCCTTGATAACCTCTTTACAGCTCAAATCAAACCATGAATTATCTTTGGGTCTGATACTTTTAACCCTATTCGGGACAAAATGTTTCATTCCCAAAAGAATAATATTAGTTATCATATCTGCGCTGGAGTCTACGTCACTATCGAGGAAGCATAGTGACCAGTTAAAGATCCTAAAAAGTTATTCAAACCGTTCCAGTTGGCTTTTTCGTACTGCCATACGGTTCTTCTAGAAGCTCTTTCTCTAACTGGATTTGTTTGACACGAGAAATTTGCAGATATAACACTATGGTCAGATGTGCCTAGAGGTGTCAGTACACTTATTTTGTATTTATCAGGGTCAGAGGTAAGAAACAAGTCAAGAGTATTTTCTGCTCGGCCATTAACGTCCGATATTCGAGTAGGCTCGTTGACAAGCTGAGTAAGGTGGTTAAACTCAGCAAAAATCTCAACACACATTCCTTCGGGTGTTGTCTGGCCCGAATGGAGAAGCCAAGAAGAATTGTGAACATTGAAATCGCCCGTAATAACGATTTCAGTGTGAGGATACAGGGAAACAATTCTTTGGATAGAGTCGGACAGAGTATCAAATTCGTGAGAAGTTGAAACTCTATCCAGATTTGGGCTTCGATAAAGAAAACAATAGTGAATGATGTGCTTATTAATGGAAAATTTAAACCACATAAAATTGAAGAAAGAGTTGGTGCAGCGACCATATTGTGGTAAGAACTGATATGCAACATCATTCCTAATGTAAATGGCGAGACCATGATGGGAAAAGAATAATGGCACCAAGCTATACCCATGAATAAAAAATTCAGTTTTCACTCCGTGCCAAAACAGCTGGCCTGTTAGAAACAGTGTGGATATACGCAGCCAGAAAATTCGCTCTCAGCCCACGAATATTACAATAGTCTACTCTAAAATAACCAGTCATTGCAATATAAAAAAATAACAAAAACCAAAACAGACGAAATCTAAGAAAATCACAGTAAAGACTAATTAAAAAGTCGTTTCAACACAACATCACTAAAAAGTGTTATGCCTTTAGTAGTGACGTTGAATCGATCCGAACCCTACCAATTCTGGGCTCAACCTCGCAATCGGAAGACTCCAACGTCACCGTGTTGGAGGTTGATCGGGAGGGTTGTAGCAAAGATGCTGCGATTTCTTCAGATTAATCTCCAACACTCTATCAAGGCCTCGGCCTCCCTGCTTCTTCGTCTATCCAGCAGCGGAGAAGACATCGTCCTAATCCAAGAACCCTGGATTGTGAAATCCATCGTTCGGGGACTAAGGACTCCAAACTACTACTTGCTGTATGCATTAGATAAAGGTGAACCCAGATCTTGCATACTAGTTAAAAGTAGCCTAAATGTATTTTTACTACCTAATTTCAGTGATCGAGATGTAACCGTCGCAAGACTGGAAACAGTCAAAGGAACTCTCTGGCTGGCGTCGGCATATCTTGGCCATGACCACCTTGGCCCGCTCCCAGGAGATACTCTGAGGAGGCTTATCACTGATGCAGATAGGCAGAAGACTGACCTCATTATTGGAAGTGATGGTAACGCCAATCATACAGTGTGGGGTAGCACGAATATAAACGACAGAGGTGAGTCTCTTTTCGATTATATTTTGAACACTAACCTAACAATATGTAACGTTGGAAATGAACCCACATTTGTTACTAAAAATAGACAGGAAGTACTTGACATAACTCTTGTCTCAGATAAAATTTATCATACTATCTCGAATTGTAAAGTATCAAATGATCATTCTTTCTCTGATCATAGATACATACAATTCGAAGTAATGGACGAACCTCCTAGCCAACCTTCCTTCCGTAACCATCGGAAAACAGATTGGCTTTTATATAGGGCAACTCTATTAAGGTCAATCAGACCTGAGTTATACAGCATACCCTACAACACTGAGGATCTTGACATTAAAGTCAATGACCTCACAACAGCCCTCAACAAATCTCTGGAAACTGCCTGCCCTCTTATACAAATAAGAGGTAAAAAGAAACCACACTGGTGGTACTCGGGGCTGGATCCACTAAGAAAAGAATGCAGGAAACTCTTTAATAGAGCGAAAACCTCCAGAGAAACTTCTGATTGGGATTCATATAAAGACTCCCTCAAGTTATATAAAAAAGAACTGAGGAAAACCAAGCGTATGTCCTGGGGAGCTTTCTGTAACAATATAGAAGGCAACTCAGAGGCATCAAGGTTAAGAAAAATCCTCTCCAAAAATCCAGTAATGCCAAGTTGCCTAAAAAACAATGACGGTTCCTGGACAAACTCAAGCGAAGAATCGCTCAATCTGCTCCTGGATGTACATTTTCCAGACAGCTCTCCTTACGTTAATAGCACTGATCCTAACAACACATTCAGTAGCATAACTCCTCCACAAGGTCTGATTACAGAGGAAAAATTAAAATGGGCAATAAACAGCTTCAATCCATACAAATCTCCTGGGCCAGATGGAATAATTCCAGCGGAATTACAGGAAAATTCCGATATTCTAATACCCATTCTGGTAAACATCTTAAATGGTTGTATCGCTCTGGCTCACATTCCTTTGTCATGGAGAGAAGTAAATGTTATTTTCATCCCCAAAGCTGGCAAACCTAGCCATGTTAATCCTAAAGATCTAAGACCTATTAGCCTGTCATCATTCCTTCTTAAAACATTTGAACGTCTGATAGAAATCCATTTGAGGGCAAACATTGATAAGTCCTTACTATCCAATGCTCAACATGCTTATAACAAAGGGAAATCTGTAGAAACCGCTCTACATACGCTGGTTCGTACTATCGAACACTCCCTTCATCATAAGGAGTTCACCTTAGTTGCTTTCCTGGATATAGAAGGAGCTTTTAACAATGTCGACGCATCCGCAATCACATCTGCGCTGTCATCTCTGAAGGTGGATAAGTCAATCAGTAATTTAATAAATCATATGCTGATAAGCAGGATTATAAATTCAAAACTGGGCGATTTTACTACTCGAAGGACTGTCAGTAGGGGTACGCCGCAAGGCGGCGTCCTCTCTCCTCTTCTTTGGAACCTAGTCGTAAATAAACTACTAGTGATTCTCTAAGGGGAGGGGCACAGGGTGATTGCCTATGCGGACGATGTTGCGATAGCGATATCTGGTAAGCATCCTAATACTCTGAAGGAACTCCTACAAAATGCTCTAAACAAGCTTACTAACTGGGCAGATCAATGTGGACTCGGTGTCAACCCCCACAAAACTGAACTTGTCCTATTTACCAGGAAATATAAAATCCCACACATAGACCCTCCCCTCATCAAAGGTATACCGCTTAAATTCTCAGACAAAGCAAAATATCTGGGTCTTATTTTGGACAAGAAATTAAGCTGGAAGCCCAATATCCAAGAGAGAGTCAACAAAGCCAACATAGCTCTTTTCTCTTGCAAAAAAGCCGTAGGTAACAAATGGGGTCTACAAACTCATATAACACACTGGCTATACATCTCAGTCATTAGACCGATACTTACATATGGAGTGACAGTATGGTGGACTGCGCTGGAAAGAGCAACAAACCGCGATATGCTCAGCAAAGTCCAACGAACAGCCTGTTTAATCATGGGTGGAGCTCTCCGCTCAACTCCTTCTGCTGCACTTGATGTTCTTTTTCATCTCATACCGCTAGATATTTTTAGCAAACAATCGGCCGCTAACACAGCCATTCGACTTAAAGCCTCCTCGCAGTGGATCAATAATGATATTGGTCACTCTACTATACTGAACTCGTTCAGTAGTCTACCTAGTAACGTCGATTACACCACCCCTCATCCAAAATTTGATAAAAATTTTCAAGTATCCATCCCTTCCAGGTCTTCTTGGGAAAATGAGTCGTTGTTGATAGACGAAGCATTTCATTTCTATACAGATGGATCTAAAACCGATGACGGGGTCGGTGGAGGCGTATACAGTCGACTCCGCTTATCTGCACTCCGCTTAACTGAAAATATCGGATATCTGAAACAATACATCTATCACCGATTTATTTTGTACTCTTTTCCAAATAAATAAGTTCGCTTAATTGGAACTCCGTTTAAGTGAACACTCCTTTTATTTGAAACAATTTTTCCCCCCCAATTAAACAGTTTGTATTAAAATAACTCCGCTTAAGTGCAACTTAGAACGTGTCCAAAAATTTTCAAACGAACACACATAAAATTTTACATTTGAAGTTACAATATGAAGTTACATTATCACCCTTCCATCAGTCATTCCAATCGTCACAGTCGTATTTTTACCTGAAATTTGAATTAAATGCAAATCGTCGGCTGGATGCTATCTTGTTCAAAAGGCCATTTTTTACGAAATCGAGTTAGGTATGCAGTCCTCGTAATTTTGGGACGCTCTTTCATTTGGAGCAAACCATTTTGTTCTATCTCTTTTAGTTTTCAATTTACAGAGAACTGTTTTGTTCAATAAGACACTTTTTTAACGATTTTTCAATTCATTTTTGTTCAATAAACTGCTTTTCATCTTTTTTTGTATTATATTGAACAATTGTTAGTATATTAAAAAAAAAATGCATAATTTCTATCTTGTACAATATCCATACATATAAATGACTTCCTCGTTGATTTTAATTTATAACTTAAGCCTAGTACTCACCAAGCGTGAAATGAAAAATTAATACGTTCCAAATTACACGCGAAGAATAAAAATGAAAATAGAATACACTTTTCCACGTGAATTTTTGATACTCACTTTGAATGAAAAAAAAATGACAATTATTTTTAAACTGGTTCGTTCTTTCTGTTTATAAATTTTCATTTTTTGTTTTGAAACAAAATATTCAAATCAACTGACAAATATCACAGTTTTCCACGTTGCCTTAAACTTTTTGCTGATGGTTGCACATTGAGAAATGAAAATCATAGCGTGAAAAAAGTTGTGGAACATATTTGTTTTTCCAATCCACATTTTAGTACTCACCTCTCGTTGCGGATTTCATGCCAGTGAACTAGCAGTCACTTTTATATGAAATTTTCATTTTCACCTGAACTGAGAACTAGGCTTTATTCAAAATAAAATAAAAACAATTTCTGTAGCTTGATTTATAAACAAAATTGTCAAGGCTTTCAGAAAAAAAATAATACCAATCAAATATTTTCTTACATACACAAAAACTTTTAATTTGAACTTTAAAAATCGATTTCCCAACATTTTGAAAAATGGACATTGAACAAGATAGCATCCAGCCGACGAAATATGCATAAAAGTAAATATAATTTGAAAACAACTCCGCTTAAATGAAAAAGAGTTGCATTTATCCGAAGTTCGCTTAAGTGCAACAAGGTTGCAGTTATCCGAAGTTCGCTTAAGTGAAAAATCCGCTTAATTGCAACGATTCTTTTGCATTTTGGGGTTGCAGTTAAGCGGAGTCGACTGTACTCCGAAAAATTAAATCTTTGTCTATCTTTTCGTCTTCCCAATCACTGTAGCGTGTTCCAGGCAGAGCTTTTAGCAATAAAAGAAGTCCTCTCTTGGCTAAAAGAAAACGTTATATCGACAACCGATATACGTATCTTCTCAGACAGTCAAGCTGCCTTAAAGTCACTGGACTCTGTCTCCATTAACTCACAAACAGCCCAAAATTGTCGATCATCTCTGGTGGAGATGTCAAAACAGTTTAACATTCACCTTACATGAGTGCCGGGGCATAGAGACATTCCAGGAAATTGTAAAGCTGACGAACTTGCAAAAAACGGAACAATATTACCTTTGTTGGATAGCAAATCTAACATCGGTATACCCCTAGCTACTTGTAAACTTATGCTAAAGCAAGATACCATAAAGAAAGCTAACCACAGGTGGACCAGCACCCCAACTTGCCGGTCTACTAAACTGATTTGGCCATTGTTTGATGCTAAACGCTCAAAACAACTAGTTTCTATTGGTAGATTGCATATTAGCTCCATTATAGGTGTCCTTACTGGGCACTGCCTAATAGGAAGACATGCTTTTCGTCTTGGAGTTCCTGCAAATGATTTTTGCAGAAGCTGCATGGATGAAGAAGAAGAGGAGTCAATTCCCCACCTTCTATGCTCTTGTCCTGCCCTAGCGCAAAGACGTAGACTCCACTTGGGAGACTACTATTATAACGATCCTAGTGATCTAAATAATTCCGACATTCACTGTCTCAAACGCTTCATTATTAGCTCAAAATGGTTTAACGAGTAAGGGGGATTTTTGAAATCCTTGTGGTATCACAACGGACCAAATATTGGTCTAAGTGTGCTGACCTTTTTCGGTCAGCAGCCACTTTAACCTAACCTTAACCTAACCTACCAATCAGAACAGTAATTCTCTATACATCTGTTATCGTACGACCCAGCAGATGCAAACACTGAGAGAGCTTATATACCTAAGCTCAGCACAATGCATGCACCCACTAGGCCACACAACTGTAGGAAAAAAAAAGGAAGGGAGGGAAAATGTCACTTACCGTGCTACTGACATAGGTATTTTTTGTTGTAATTTATTCCTATGAGTGCTTGATTTTTTTTTGTTCTTGTTTTGTTGTTGTGGCTATTTGTTTCTTTTAAATTTTGGGTTTGGGTGATTGGTTTTGTTTTTTTTTGTTTGTAGGTATTTATTAAAAGATTTTCTGTTTGCTATTTTTTTTGTTTTTGTTTAATTAAATTGTTATGTTTTGTGGCGCGTCTGCGACGGGGAGAAAGACGGGGGCAAAAAAAGACGCACGGAAGCACAGCACGGCACGAGGACATCGACCGACCTTTTCATACGCTCACTGACAACTTGAAGAACGAAGTGAGAGGGCAGGAACTTTATGAAGTAAAAGCTTTTCAGCCCTCTTGGCTTCGGAGGTTGTCAGATAGAAGAAGAAGAAGAAAAATTTAATATTAAGTTCGCCTCAAATCTCATGCTATATTCATTCGCGGCATTGTAACGTTAAGATCGGTCGCGCAAACCGTTTGTCTAAAACAGAAAGAAAAAAAAGTATCTGGATTTTCAAAATATAGAATGATCTTCAACTTCTGATCTTGCCCTTAAACCAGTTAGATAGAGAATAAATCATGTTTACAAGTTCGAATAGTGCGTCGTTGTTCGTCGTGGTTACGATTGTCGTCCTGAGTGCCGTGGTCATTAGATCGCAAAATGTTATCCTTGAGACGTTGGAGTTTCTTCGTCGGGGAGGGGAGGACAATCGCCTAGAAAACATGGATAACAAGCCCATGGATGGGGAATACGATTTTATTGTGGTCGGTGCCGGGACAGCAGGTTGCACGATGGCCGCACGTCTTTCTGAGAATCCCGCATGGAAGGTTCTATTGTTAGAAGCCGGGGGACCGGAAAGTCTTGTCATGGATATTCCGATCGTGGCACATTTTCTTCAGCTTGGCGAAATGAATTGGAAATATCGCACCCAACCCAGTGATCGTGGATGTTTGGCGATGAAGAATAACCGCTGCAACTGGCCCAGAGGTAAGGTAATGGGTGGATCTAGTGTTCTTAATTACATGATGTACACCCGTGGTAATCGCAGGGACTACGATCGTTGGGCTGCCCTAGGAAATGAAGGATGGAGCTACAAGGACGTTTTGCCATATTTTAAGAAATATGAGGGCAGTAGTGTTCCGAATGCCGACGAAGACTATGTTGGTCGCGATGGCCCGGTGAAAGTTTCATATGTCGACTGGAAATCCAAAATCGCTACGGCCTTCGTTGAATCTGCTCAAGAAGATGGTCTCAGATACGTCGATTACAATGGAAGAGTTCAAACGGGAGTTTCATACCTCCACACAACAACCAGGAATGCAACTAGATGGAGTTCGAATCGGGCCTATCTCTATCCAATCAAAGGAAAACGTCCAAATTTGCACGTCAAGAAACGCGCTCTTGTAACCAAGATTCTCATTAATCCTCAAACCAAGGCAGCGTATGGTGTCGTGGTCAAAACTGACGGGCATTACCACAAAGTGTTGGCACGCAAGGAAGTCATTGTGACTGCTGGCGCCATAAATTCACCACAACTTCTTATGTTGTCAGGAGTCGGACCAGCCAAGCATTTGCGTGAAGTGGGAATCAAACCGATCGCCGATCTTGCCGTGGGATATAATTTACAAGATCACACCGCACCAGCTGTGACATTTACTACGAATGTGTCATCACTACATTTCGAAGACTTCGCCAATCCGTTGCTATTGACCGAATTTAATCGACATGGAGGACAATATGGATCTCCAGGTGGTTGTGAAACCATTGCATTTTGGGATCTTGATCACCAGGAACTAGAAGATGGTTGGCCAGATATAGAACTGTTCTTGGTAAGCGGTTCGATGTCGGCAAATCCAGCGATTTCAAGAGCTGTTGGTTTGAAGGATACTGTCTATGACGCGGTATTTCGTGAGATTGAGCAGAAAAACCTGGACGCCTTCATGTTATTCCCAATGATCCTGAGACCTAAATCCCGTGGAAGGATCATGCTCAAGAATACCGATCCAACTAAATATCCACTCATCTATGCCAATTATATGCACCATCCCTACGATGTGGACATATCAGTCAGGGGATTGCTCAAAGCTATCAGCCTAATGGATCGTTCGGGATTCAAAGCGATCAATGCTAAATTGTGGGAGAGGAAAATTCCCACCTGCTCACAGTATAAATATAAAACTTACGAATACTGGGAGTGCTATGTAAAACACTTCACCTTCACCATCTACCATTATTCGGGCACAACAAAAATGGGACCAAAAAGTGATCGTTCGGCTGTTGTAGATCCTCGTCTGAGAGTCTACGGTATTAAGAATCTTCGAGTTGCCGATGCTGGTATTATGCCAGAAATTATGTCTGGCCATCCAAATGGACCAGTGTTTATGATTGCCGAAAAGGCAGCTGATATGATCAAACAAGATCATGGTTTTATAGCGTGAAAAAATGGGGTATAAAATTGTTTTAAGCGAATGAGTGAATGTGATAGTAAAATATAAATGTAAAAAGTGTGTTGAGGGTTGTTAGATATATTTATGTTTTTATGCACACATATTTATCATTTTTTTGTTTTCTGGAAAAATGAAAATGTACTGAAACTTAGAATTATAAGATCTAGAAATAAGAAACTTGAAATAAAAGTTGAAAAATGGTAATTTTGTTCGTTTCATTATTTAGTTTCTAAGGGCAACAGAATTTTATTTGAAAAAGGAGTTGTCTTCTGTGAATCAACCAGAAAAAGGTCAAAAACGCTGAATTTTTACATTAAATATCTTAACTACATTGAATTATTCAAGTATTCTAATTTTTAAAATGACACTAACCCGTAGTTTTGCAGTGTGAGGATCAACTTAATCTTCGGCTTAAGCTTATGGACGTTCAAATTTAAAATTAAAATTTCGAAACTCTTTTGATGCTAGATTAACATGAAAAATTTTAAATTTTATAAATGGTTAAAACAACTCAATTAGTAGTTAGTGCTAAAAGCGAATGCCATGTTCTTTCTTTACCGAGTTTACGTTGTATCTCTTTTAGAAAGAAGAAGAAGAAGAAGAAGTATTTTGTAGGCTTTTTTCGTTGATTTGAAAGTCGATCAAATTCATTATCATAATCCATAAAGAACTTCTTGAAAATATTACAGCAGCTGTGTAAAACGGTACACAAATTTTAAGGTATTTCAAATGTGAAGCAGGAGTCCCTCAAGGATGTGTTTTATGTCCGCTTATATTTACGTTCTTTATCAACGACGATATCGAAAGCCACATCTCAGGTGGTATTCTGTTTGCTTGTCGTAGACGATTTGGTGATTTTAACTGACGATCCCAATAATCTTCAGCTTCAGATCAATAAGCTTAAAGATTACTGCGATTTGTGGGACCTTAAAAAAATATCACAAAATCAAAAATAATGGTATTCAGGTCTCGTAACAGAACTATTGGCTATGGAGGACCTAACTCTCTAGATGGTGCAATCATCTTATCTCATATTAAAGCCATTAAACGGGTGCGGCTAAAACTGTAATAGATATTTATGGTCGCAGTTTTTTGCCAATAAATTTCTGGATCTAGAGTCAAAAATTTAAAGTTTTTACTGCAAAATGAATGAAGTTTACGGTTACGAACAAATGGAAGAAATGGACCCATACAGAGGTATTTTTTAAGAGTATTTTTAGGTTAGCTTTCAAAAAACGTAAAGGCCAATGCAGTTTATATTGTCTTGCAGTAAATAAAAATGGATCCTTATGGTTTGTTTTAGATCTGGTTAAAGCCCAGTCAAAAACAGGTATGATATAGCTGTTACTCATAACTTTTCAATGTCAATGGCAATGGTCAATTGTGAGCGATTGGAAAATACATTATAAGAATGTATGTCTATAACAGATGATACAATATAGGAACAGTGTCTTCTACGAGCGGGGAAATCGACTTCAAGGGATGTACACAGGGAAATACTTTGACAGGGAAAACGATTTTTTTTTACTATTTGTTCTGTTGTGCGAGTCAAATTATAACCGTTATTAGCACTGCTATATTGTCTTTAAAGGATTAGATTTAGACTAGTAAATCATTCGTTTAGTTAATGCTGTGCTGTAACGTGGTTTGGTATTGGACTGATCTTCCAAATTTATGATATCATGACCAAGGAAACATACTGTGATACTTTGAATGATTCCGTATTCTGACAACAATATGCCACTTAGTTGGCATTTTCAGCTAGATAACGATTCCAAGCACTCTTCAAACTTGGTGAGTGCTTGGCTTCGCGATCATCGCATCTCTGTGGTATCCTGGCCATCTCAGTCCCCCGATCTCAACCCGATTGAGAATTTGTGGGCGGATCTGAAAAAATCTTTAGCCACAAAGATTTTCAACAATAAAGACGCCATTCCGGTAAGAAAATGTCAAAAACTTATTAAGTTTATGCCGAGTCGTATAGAGACGGTCCAACAAAATAAAGGTGGCCATTCTGGCTATTGAAAAAACCACACAACATTTTTGTATTTCAAAACTAACTGCTACTTAATTAAATCTGACCAATACACATACTTAGTATAACATTCCCTATTATATTAAACATTCAAAAACGAAACAAAAACTAGTTTGGTAAAAAAAAGGATTATTTTTGAGAAATATGCAAAATTGCAAATACAAATCGAAAATTGCACGGTTTAATCAAAAAATAATAAAAAGTCGCTATTCGGTCGAAAATGTTTACAAATTAGTTGGTTTGTTGCTTTCCCTAGTATTTTGAAAAGCTGTGTATAGTCAACTCAATTATAAACTAAGTGAAAAAAAATATTTAAAAATAGAGTTTAAATTAACTGAAGTTAGCTTGATTTTTAAGGTTAGAAACGAAACGAAATAGGTCGCATAGAACGGAACTAAGCCCTGTTTTGTTTACTTTGGAACTTTGATCAAGACGAAAGTGTTTGGCATTTTTTGGCACTTTGCCATATTTAGCTGGAAAACCGAAGACTTTATTTAGGTTCAAGATTTCTTTCGTTGGATGAGTGTGTCCAAGTTCTTAACGGACATCAATGGTGAAAGACCATTTACGATATATACATACATACATCACATGCAAAATTTTTTTTGAATGTTTTGAGTTTCAGAAAAGAATAACTTTTAACTTACATCTTTTAATTTTAAATAAATTTTTAAAATTATATGTAAGATTTAAAAAAACATATACAGCCTTATCATGAATAAATTCTCCTTCGGATTTTTTCCCCCGAGTGATACTCTCCTATCGCAAACAATCTTCGAAAAAAGGAAAAAAATTCGATGGAATAAAGTAGGCATCGCCAATATTTTTTCTAGGGAAAATTTTTGGACATTTCTCTGGAAAAAAACTCCCTTGAATTTATAAAAGGAATTTAAAAATAAAGCATGAGTATTAGCTACTAAAATTTTAAGTTTTTTTTTAATTTTATTTTAAAATTTCAATTTAAATTGAAGGTCCAACACATCAAATAAACACCAAATAAATATGCTTGTGGAATTGATGACGGCCAATTCCGACTTTGCCACAGGATTCCATAAAAGAGAGAAGGAAGAGGTCAAACAATCTATGTGGGGTTAACAGCCAAGGCTCTAGAGGGTATCCAGCATCACCTGAATTGCAAATGATTATTTCCTTGTAATTATAAAAATAATAACATCCACAAAACCTATTAACCAAAAAGGATTTGAGCCACGCACTGTTAAAATAAAGGTGTTTGTTTATTGATGGGCCCACAATTTGAACATGGGTCCCGTCAATGCATCCAGCAACACCAGGTATCCTGTGCTTTTCAAAAAGAGAGCGCGACTTCCCTTTTTTGGCTTACGTCCGTGTTGAATTGTACCCATTTTAAATAGAGATCTCTCTTAAAAACAAACAAAACTTCCTTTAACACTTCGCTGAAACTCGATTGGGCCAATCCTACTTCGCTATCCCTTGCTACACCTTTCTGGTAGCCTCCTTCTGCAAAAAAAACCTAAGCATGCACATAATTTAACGATGGTCGGTATGCCGTACGCTTTTTTGGGTGATGGCACAGAGTCCATCAAAATGTCGAGCAAGTACTTAAAAGCCGGTTTATTGCAACGATAATGTTGCTTGAATCTGTAAAAATATATTTTTAGTATTACACCTAACATTGTTAACACTTACAAAGCCTGTGGTAGCTCCAACGGATTTGACCAATCTCTTAAAGATCTTCGAATTCTTAAAACGTTTCTTCGATCACTTTCTTCTACAGATAACCGAAAGGCTATAGAATGCATTTAAAAAAAAACCGTATCAGATGCTTTAAGAATTTGATTTAATTTATTTCTAAAATCTGACAGTTTAATCATTTCCATCTTATTAATTCTATCAACAAACTTCGAAAACTGTTCGAAGTAATTTCCGGGGGAAAACGAACTCGGGGGAGATTTGCGATTGGAGTGTTCGACTCCCGGGAACAAAAAAAATCCGAGGGAGAACAAACTCCCTCGGAATTGACGATAAGGCTGATAGTATATGTGAGATAAATGTTCTTTTTCGCGGAAAGATTTTTTAAAAAACAAAAACACTTAGAACTCCTGTTGGAAGAAAAGATTATCTTTATTCACTGATGTCTCACTTAGAACTAACAAACTTTTGGTTACAAAATATATCATTCATTTTAATTTGCTTTCGTAAGCATATTTGGATAAAGAAAGAATTATGGATCGTGGGAAATAAAATGAAATAGGATCTGGATTGCATTGACAAAAATCAAATGAAATTGGATATTTAAGATAAAGTAAAGAAAATACTAAGTTAAGAAAATATAGATTTGGTGGAGGAATGAGCGGGATATGTAACCTCTCCCCCCTTTAGGTTAAAATTCTCCTGAATTTTGGGAGTTTCTTTACAATTTTCTTCTAAGTTTTTAATATATTTTTCTTTCATATCTTTAATTGATATAGTAAGTGTTTTATGTTTTTTAGAAATATTAATAACTACAAATATAAATACAAAGATAAGTATTATGGTTGTAAAACTTATAATATAATGGATGTTTTTATGCAATTTCAGCAGCTTTATTGGTTTAAGATTAACAATGTTCCTGAGAATAATTTCTTCAAAATTTAGTTGTTTAGTAAAATTATAATTTTCAGTTTCATCATAGTAAAATCTTTCAATAAAATATATGTTTTTATTAGTTATTGTTTCATTAAATATATAAATGGTACAATTATTAATAGTTATTAAATAATTTCCATCCAGTTTGATATTTCTATCATCGCATTTGTTAACAATGTTTTCATTCTTAATGTTTTTACAAATAATTGTGCTATCGTCTATTCTTTTTATTTCTGTAGTATAGTTTTCCTTAAGAGAACAATTTTTGTTTGTTATGCAATTATTAATAGTTATTAAATCTTTTTTATATTGAACATCATTTTGGTAAAAGTACATTGTTTTGTTTATTTCAATGAAATAGTATTCTTGTAGTTGAATTTCTAAATTTTGTTTATTTGGAATAGGAGTTATAAATTTCAAATCAACTTGTTCATACTGATTTGGAATTTTTATTGCTATAATTAAAGTTTCGTTATCATATTTAAGAGTTCCAACTTTAACATTTTTAAGTTTCAATAAATCAAGTTTTGTGTCTAAAATTTCTGTTGTTGTTAATAAGCTAGGATGTATTAGTCCATGTTTTATAAAAGCTATATTGTCTATGATCTGGTTTAATTTCTCTTCTAACATATTAAGTTTTATAATCTGATCTAATTTAATTTGTTTTAGTATAAACTGTTTTTCATTTTGTTTTAGTTCGGAAAAGGATTTAGATAAATCTATCCTATCTGTTTCTATGATGTTTTTGAAATGTCTTATGCTTTCGTTAAAACTTTGATTTATTTCTATTTGTTTATTTACTGTATTAACCGCGTTTTCAGTGTTTGTTTCTGTTCTTCTTCTACTGAATGTATTGTTGCATTATCTGATACATTATTGACTGATTGTTCTACATCTACCTTGTCCTTTTTATTATTCTCTTCTGGAATCCTACTAAGAAAATCGGCGATATTATTTAATTTACCTTTTAGGTATTCTATGTCATATTGATATTCCTGTAATTTTAATAACCACCTTTGGGTTCTCTGACTAAACTCTTTTCCAGAATATTTTTTATTTAAGTATTTTATTGGTAAGTGGTCTGTGATGATTTTAAATCGTTTACCCCATAAATAGGGTCTATAATAAGTAACTGCCCAAACAATTGCTAGGAACTCTTTATCAGTTGCAGAGTATTTTTTTTCATGATCATTTAATGTTCTTGACCCGTAACATACAGGTTGACCTTCCTGCATAAGTACTGCTCCTATCGCATAATTGCTTGCGTCGGTGAACAGTGTGAAGGGTTTTTCAAAGTTGGGAAATTTGAGTATGGGGTGTTTGATAATATTTGATTTAAGTGTTTCAAACGCTTGAATGTACTCAGGATCATTAAGGTTTATTTTCGTTCCCTTTTTCAAGTATTTCACCATGGGATAAGCAATTTTTGAATAATCCTTCACAAATTTTCTATAATACCCTGTGGTGCCTAAGAAAGATTTGATCTGCTTCTCTGTTTTGGGTAATTGGTATTCTTGAATGCATTTAATTTTATTTGGGTTCGGTTTCATTCCTTCCGCTGTTAATATGTGCCCTAAGAATTCAGTATTCCTTTTCATGAATGAACATTTATCAAATTGAATTTTTAAATTATGTTCAGAGAGCTTTTTAAAAATAAGGGATAAGGATTGAATGTGTTCTTTAAGAGTCGTTGAGAAAATAAGAATGTCGTCTAAATAGACAACACAAATTTTGTTAATATAGTCTCTTAAGATCTCGTTCATCAATCTTTGAAAAGTCGCCGGCGCATTTTTCAATCCAAATGGCATTCTAAGATATTCATAGAGACCGTTGGGCGTCACAAATGCTGTTTTTGGAATATCGGCGGGATGAATTTGAATTTGATGGTACCCTTTTGCAAGGTCGATTGATGAAAAGTATTGTGCTCTACCTAATTTATCAAGGATGCTATCGATAATATTGCAAGATTGTGCAATATATTGAAGAAAATCAAAACCCTTCTGATATTTATTGCACAATAAAAATATTGTATCGTCTGTGGGTACAATTGCACAATATTTTTTTATTTATTTTCAAGTGTCGAAGAGTTAACACCTTCTCGACTGATTTAAATAAGTGAGAATGTCAAAATCAAAAGAGGATGAGAGAAAATTATTGGATAAAATATTGAATATTGTACAATATTTTGTACAATAATATTGAGCGTCTAGGGACCGCTTTAAACAACTGCTTTGTGCGTCATTTGAATACGCATCACATGTATCGACTCCTTCTTAAGAGGTCCATGAACATTGGTTCATGTACTAAATGATGAGCTTGAACAGAACTCAATTGTGTTCTTTGATCGGCAAAGATCTGATATTGTAAGGAAGAAACCTAATTTTTGTTTAACTTCAAAAGTATTCTAGGTTAGGTAAGGTTGACGTCTCTGTCAGCAGGAGAGCCGACACACCTAGCCAACAAGTTGTTCCATTGTGATACCAAATTGAATCTTGGAGACTATCTTCCTAGTCGTTAAACCAATTGGAGCGAGCGATATTGCCTATATCTATATTTGCCAGATCACTAAGATCATTATTCATTGTAGTAGAAATCTCCAAAATGGATTATACGCCTTTACGGTAAAGCATGACATCGATTCCTACCTTTCTTCGGCCATGCAGCTTCTGCAGAAATCGTTAGAATAAACCCCAAGCCGCATTGCGTGCAATGTTCTGTTATCACACCCATTACAGTGTCCTGTTATGAACCCGGTGTGCAATCTGCTTAAAGATATTAAACATTTGGAGTGCTTCAGAGCCAGTGTTGGCCAAATCTGTTTTGACACCAAGCAGGTGGTGGTGATATTGGTCCTCCTAAGGTTTGTTCTCTGTATAGATTCTTGCTTTAGCATCAGTTTACACGTAGCGATCGGTATACCTATGTATATTTGCCTTATCTGCAAACAAAGGTATACTTATTTGACTTTTGGCGAGATCGTCAGCTTTCCTGAATTGTCCATGTCGCACGGCATCCAGCAGAGGTGAATATTAAACTGCTGCAACATTTCCATCAGAGACAATCGACAGATAAAGGCTGTTATTGAGTTGATATAGACAAAATCTATATGTAGGTTTTTATAATACAAACTCTATATACTACTGAAATAAATCAGCCAAGTAGAAAACTTAGCACTATAGACAGAATCAACAGATTACATTACATTTTACTAGATAATACAAGAGAGAGAGCCACACAGAAAGAAAGAACAACAGAAGAAACACATGTCAACAGCACTCGGTTGGTATTTGAACGGTCCCCCATCCAAGTACATCAACAGATTTATTGGCTGCTTATTTGTCCGAGAAGATGCGGATATCTTTTTTTGATATCAAGTTTTCTTTAAACTAAGACAGAAATTCCTCAACACGCTTCAGTAATTGGGAAGACGAAAAGAGAGACTGGAATTTAATTTGTCAGAGTATCCATCGGTGTAAAAGTGAATTAAATTATCTTCCAGGAATACCATGTCCTCCCAGATCTCTCTAAAACGAATTGGTTTTTATCAAATTGAATCTGAGCAATGGTGTACTTGGATGCTCGTACTTGGAAGTTATCCGAATGAATTCAGAATGATGAAGTGGCCAATTAAATCCTACGTCCGTACGCTAAAATCGGTCTGATTACCGAGATGTATAGCCAAAAAGTAATGCGGGGTTTGAGTTCCCATTTATTCCCAATGGGTTTTTTGCATAAGAATAGTGTCAATGTGGCCTCTTTAACTCTTTCTTGAGTGTTAGGTTTCCAACTAAACTTCTTATCTAAAATAAGACTCAAGTATTTTGCTTCATCGGAGAATGTTCGTGGTGTACCTTCAATGGAGGGTCTATATAGGGAATTTTATATTTCCTAGGGAAGAGAGGGAGATATGGATGGAAAACAGGGCTCGAAACGCAAATCATGTATCAGGTAGGGTCAGGCGTCTTCTCAGACAACTCACCCATAAATAGATCATTAAAGCTCCCAAGTTTTTGCAGTGTTTTCCAAGCGGAAGTGCCTGCAGTTTGCGAAGCCGCAAAATATCTTTCCACATGTGCACTGACGAACAAGAACATTGATATCGCCATAGAAATCCAGGCGATAATCAAAGCCATTTCTCAATTGCCACGAAGTCAAAACTGGTTGTGCGTTGCCATAGTGAATTAAGATTGCTCGGCGAAGCAAATTCGATGGGTCCCAGGACACCTTGACATTTATGGAAATGAAATAGCTGATGAGCTGACCAGAAACGCTTCATCACTTGAAGAGAGCCAAATTGTACGCTGGGTACTTATGCTACTCGAACAGGAAAACTATAGAATTCAGCAAAGTTTCCTTAAGACCGTAAATGACAGATAGTCAACAATTGACATCTGTCGGCTTTCAAGGAATCTTTGGTCAAATACTAAAAAAAGATCTCAATTCCATGGTGTTTGGTAGAAACATGATAACTTCGGGTAACAACTCAATGGGAATCCACATGAGCCGATTGCGCATCAGCTTCAGCACATCTGAGTTATGCAGGGTGTGTTACGAGGAAGGGCTCATTTCACTTCCTTTGTGAATGCTCCAGGCCAGACAGGACTAGAAAAGATGCCATCGGAGAATACTTTATCGACGAACTGGGCGACGACGTCTCATTTTTGCCACTAGATGGTCAGGATGGTTCATACCTAATACGTCAACTAAAATCCTTCCTTTTAACCAACAGAAAGAGAACAAGATCTGTTTTATGAGGGTGAACAACCAGTCCACACCGATCGGCCCAGTTTATTATTTATTAGCTTGTTTAAAGCATATCGTAAAGAATATTTTAGGGTATAAGAATGCTTTCTGATACGGCAATAGCAATGTCATCCGCATAGACAATCACTCTGTAACTTTTTCGCTTCCAGATATCTCGACATCTCATACGCTACCAAGTTGCAAAGAAGGGGAGATAGGGCGCCACCTTGAGGCGTCCCTCTTCTGACAGATCTGCAGAAAACCCGCCCAGCTTTGAATTAATAATCCTGCTAGATAGCATTTGATTCAATCAATCAATTCTCCAAGCAAGCCTTCTACTTTCAGAAATAAAAAAGTTTTCTAAAAATAAGAGGTTTAGCAATTGGGACTTTAGGCTTGTTTTTTTTTATTTCTATAATTTCCTACATTTTCCATCGGATATTATTTTAGGAAAAAATTGAATTTCAATTACTTTTTATTTTATTAAAAAAAAAATAGCAGCTTATAAATCAGTTTTATGGCATTCGACATTCATACATATCTTGACATACATTATGTTGTATAATATGATAAATATGTAGATATGACTGCTGTCAATAAATTCGTCTTCAGCAAGAGTGATTTCAAGTTCCCAAATCAAGCTACACCTCATTGACATCATAAATTAAATTTCTCATCTCAAAGTTTCTCCTCACTAATTAAATCATTTTTATCAAACGTACATAAATCGGTTGACAATAAATTTCAAGGGCTCATACACCTCCAACAGTTCAATGACCACCCATTGAAGCTTAAACAAACATTATAAATCTTGATTGATTCAAATTTGTAAAATGAAATTCCAATGAACAGCATTATGACAATTATTGTCTTACGTCTTTTCCATAAGTCAATGTCAAAAAAGTTAAATAGCACGAACTCAAGCGTAAACTTTTTACTAATTTCGTTACTGATCTCAGTGATTATAAAATGATCGTGAGTTATTAAAAAATCCATTTCAAGTTATTAGAGAAGAAAATTATCGAACAAATTATAAGATTGCGAAATAGCGTTCCAATAATGCCAAATAATTTACTAGTTTAATGGTTAATGTTAATTCAAATGGAAATGGAAGGTAAACTCTCAAAGACCATGATTTAGAAATGTTTAAACTCACATCGTTTTAATTAGGATAAACATTTTTGACCAGATTTATGAAAGACCTTGCACCTGTTAGAGTCAAAATTCTGGTTCCGTTCATTGAACCTTATATTATTGTGAAATGAGATGGTCGAAAAATATTTGAAGTCAACATTCATTTCATATCCTGACCAGGATTTTCAAACTTAAAATAGGGGCTGTATACAGTTTTCTCCGAACAAGAATCGATTGTGTAAATTTAGATCCCAAAACACAACACTTCGGGCCGAACTATTATTCATTAAATCATATCAGTAGTTGTTTAAGGTGCTGATCAATTTTTTCGACAACGAAGTCAACCATCCAGAATCAGTGTCATTTTATGTTTCTAGCTGCAACTATCCACACCTTGGCCTAGTGGAAAAGACTAGTGACTCATTAACCACTATAGGTTTGGTCTTTAGTTGTATTTTTAGTGTGTTCTTCAAGAATACATATCTGAAAGATTTATTTTAAAGATTAAGAATTCGAGTTCTGCGTTTTAATAAATTCATTTGAATTCTCGTACTCAAGCTAAAGAAGTTGTTATGCGATTAGTTGAGTCAAGATAGCTCGATGGAACGAACACTCAAAACAAGATTAAAGACCTCTTCAATTAAGCCTTGAATTTTATTTGAGTTGAAAATCAAGCTTTTTTTTATTTCCGGTGTAGACGCTGCGGTTTATTTGAATGCCGATTGATCTAAGTTGATTTTGGTGTTTCAAAATGAATGATTAAGGTTGAATAATTAATTGCTGTTCAATGAAGGTTCTTGACATTTCATTAGATAGTTGTACTCGTAAGATGAAAAATCCATTTTTTCTGTCTTTCAAATTAATAACTATTTTTCATAAGCCATGTAGAAACTCCTTTTAAGGGCGAGTCTGTTAGACATCAAGCTAATCACAAAATTATTTTAGTTCATTTTGTATGGTTCATCATTTCAGTTCAGTCACCAAATCAAAGGTTAAACACAAATTCTTTAATTTTAATTCTACATCCTTTAATATTTAAAGCTTCTATTAACAACCATTAAACGGATAGAGATCTTTTTACATAGATCTAGATTTGAAGGATTTAAAAGCAGGCTATTTTGCTGGGACCAAATAGGGATACTTTGGAGAACCTGGTTTATGCTATGAACACAGTTTAATAAAGTGATCCTCATCTGAATATATCTGATTAAGTCAGTATTTAAATATGGATGGTAATTCACTGTTATAAAGCAAAAAAAATAATTGTGCTTTAAACGCCCCTTGTTAGATACAAAAGTAAAGGGATGATCATTTGGAGTACTCTATACACTTTCCCAATGGCTATGTAAATATGCGTCAGTAAGGCAAAGGAGACCCGGATTTCCCATTGACATAAACCGCAGGTAAGCTCTTGGAAAAGCTGCTAAACCACGTCTGATAGCGCTGGTACAAGTGTCAGGTGATTTGTGATTTGATTGAGCCATTAAAGAAGTAGTGAACGCCTCCCAAATCGCCCAAAAGGGAAACCACTAGTCTAGGAAGATCGTCTTGCTGGCAAACTTGGACGTACGGAATGCCTTCAACTCGGCCAGGTGAACCGATATACTAGACGCACTCGAAAAGAGATTCCACATTCCAGTATATCTCCTGCGGATGGTGAAGGACTATCTCAGGGATCGAGAGTTGATCTACGAAACCTTAGATCACGCGCGAAGAAAAATAATAACATCAGGAGCAGCGCAGGGATCGATCTTAGGATCAGACCTCTGGAACATCTCCTATGATGACACTCTTCGCATGGAGATGCCTGAAAACACCTTTCTGGTTGGGTACGCAGACGACATCGTCGCGGTGATCACGGCAAGAGACACCGCAAATGCGCAAAGAAAGCTGAACCAGGTCATACAACGAGCAAACTCATGGATGGATGAGCATGGCCTCAGCCTGACAACAGAGCAAACTGAGCTAAAAAGAATTTTCACTCAAATCGTTTTCCAAATCCGGACCGAAGTGATAACAAGCAGCACCACACTGAAGTATTTGGAACTGAGACTCGACACGAAGCTCACCTTCTGGGCACAAATACAGGCAGAAGCAGAAAGAGCGTCAAAAACAACAGCATCACTGAGCAGACTACTGATGTCGACAACTCATGCTATTCTTCTATACATAAATACCGCAAAACATATGGCGGCAGTACAAAGACGAGGAGCTCTACTCGTAGCCAGCTCCTACCGAACAGTGTCAGAACCATCCGTCCTTGTAGTCGCAGGACTGACTCCCATCGATCTCTTAGCGGCAGAAAGGAAGTACGACTACGACAAAGAGGCAGAAATTGGATTGGAAGCGGCATCCGAAAGGGCCAAGCAGCTTACAATTCAGAAATGGCAAGAGCGTTGGAGCTCAGAAAGCAGAGGAGGATGGACAGTAAGGCTGATCAGGAACATGGCTGAGTGGAACGATCGGAAACACGGTGAGCTTAATTACTACGTCATCCAGTTACTCACCGGACACGGTTATTTCGACGTCTTCCTCCACAAGATCGGAAAAACAAAAAGTCTAGCCTGCCGGTAAGGGGATTCACAAGAAGACGATGCAAAACAAACTTTCTACGCGTGTAAAAGATGGGAGTCCCTCTGTCAAGATTTGCAAAGAAGTAGTGGTGCCATCAGCCCAGAGAACATAGTCCAGAAGAAAACTGGCAAAGTATTTGTAGCTTCACAGAGTATATTCTCAGAAGATAAAAAGGAAGAAAAAAATGATCGGGAAACAGTTGATAATGCCAGTTGATCCCGCAAGGGAAACATGACAACCCCACCTGAAGTAATGCAAAGAGTGGTCCCGGGGAGGAGGGTTGGTCAGACGCCAATAAGGGTTTTAGAATAGTTTCAGTCGGTATGTAGAAAGTCCGACACACGGGGATGGTCAACGGGTCAACGCCAGACTTCTTTGCGGTACATCAAGCATTTCTTCTCGCTTTCCCTTAAGGTAAAAAAAAAATGTAAATAAGCGTTTCCCATATTAGCGTCCAATTAAACATAATTAATTCTCTCGACGTATTCTATTGTAGCACCATCTAGTTTGATTTGTGGCAACTGAAAAGAGCCAGATTTCTTTGAGATAATAAGACACTTAGACTTGGAAGGGTTTATAAAAAGGCGATTTTTTATAATATTATTATAAAACAAAAATTCGATATACAGCTGCGGTCAAAATAATAGCAGTGAAAATAGATCCAAGAAATATTCAATAAAAAAAGAAAGATGGTGCTCATGAAACGTTATAATAAAATTTTATTTATTAGGTTACATTTATATGAAATCCATTATAAAAGAAAGATTTAAAAATATCAAAAAAAAACTTAAAAAAAAATATCTTCAATGTATAAGAAAATAGTCCAGTCAAAAAAATATCAGTATTCATAAAAATGGAGAAAATAAGAAAATTACATTGGATTAAAAAGTAAAACAAAATGTATTTGTATTTCTTACGTCAATACTTGGTGGTTGTCCCCTTATTGCTTATAACAGCTTCGCATCTTCTCTTCATTGAGTCCACCAAGGTTTGACATCTCTCCAATGAAATATTTCTCCATGCAGTCTCCACTGCTTCCCAAAGCTGGTTGTTATTGGAGGGCTTTGCATTTGAAACGAATTTCTTGACATCTGCCGACAGGTTCTCTATTGGGTTTAAGTCGGGGGATTGCGCAGGCCACTCCTTAACAGAAACTTCATTGCCCGAAACCACTCTTTGGCTTTTTTGCTCGTGTGTTTTGGGTCATTGTCTTGCTGAAAGACCCATCTTATTGGTATTTCCTCTTCTGCGTAATGCTGATCCATAACACCATTTATGCGATATATGGGTCCTACACCTTGATACGAAAAACAACCCCATACCATTATGCTTGAGCCGCCATGTTTTACAGTTTTCCACGTATACCTAGACACATATTCAGCATTAGGTGGGCGTCGCACATATTCCCGGGAACCAGAACCACCATACAGAACAATTTTGCTCTCAGCAGACCAAAAAATATTTCGCCAATGCTATAGGGGCTTATCGACATGGGCTTTGGCAAACTGCATTCTTTTGGTGATGTGTTTTTTTGTCAAAAGAGGAACCTTCCTTAGGCTTTTAGCATTGAGATCATTCTCCCGCGATATTCTTCTGTACGTTTCTATACTAGCGCTTAGATTTAGCTGTTTTTTTATTTCAGTAGCCGGCAAATAGGGAGAGACCTTTGAGTATCTCACAATTCTCCTTTCTGATTTTGGAGAAATAACTGTTTTTCTGCCCCTGGTTTCGGGTTTTTCTGTATATTTTTTTGCGTTAATAATCATCTTAGCAGATATTTTTAAAGTTTTTTGAATTTGCGTATAAGTTTTTCCATCAGAGAGGAGTTGGCGTATGATTTACCGCATTTCCGGAGTGCAATGCTTATTACGACCCTTTACCTTTTAGTTTCAACAACAAACAAAAAATATTCCTAAGATTCAAAAACAATGAAAAAAATTAACAAACTATTAAACACTGCTATTATTTTGACTGCACAAAAATACACTTTTTAGTGTATTAGTTAGTACACTAATAAAACAATTAAAAATCTATTGCTTAAATACAATATCTTTAATCAAAAAAGGTTAAATGAGATAAATAAGGGTTGTACAAGAATTATCGATGTGAACTAAACACAAGCAAATCAAAGAGTGAGTTCATATATTCCTCTTGGCAACAGAATCTGTTTTCGTCTCTTTCTTGTCGATTCAGCTGACGTTTCTGATTTGTGTTGCAGTGTTGGTACTGTTGGTTGTGTTAGCACTGATGAAGGTGTTGTGTTGTTGTTTAAGTGAAATCAAATGACCTTTGGAAGAAAACCGTTATGATATGGCTTTTTTATTCTGGAAACAAAAGATAAAATATTCTATTACAAAAATAGTAGTAGAATATTTTAAAAAGCTGCCTGTATCTTAGTTTGTACTAAAATATATCAGTGGTAAGATTACGCTGCTATTATTTAAACCGCAACTGTATGTATATTTTTTAGAACTGACTTTTTAGACCTAAGAATAAATTGATAGTAGCTTTTTTATATTTCTTTAAAGTTTTCATCAAAATCCAGAACTTAGTCGCCACATCGAAAAACCTATTCTTCCCAAACAATTAATAAAAATGGATGTGTTTAAAAATAAGGCTTTATTCTACCAAGCGAAATGTTATTAATCAAGTGGCGCGGAGTGTAAAACTTTATTTTAGAATATTTTTTTAATGGAAATTTTTAGATTCTCAATAGAATTTCACCATATTACGAAACAGTGTTTTTTGTTTATTCTTAAATTTTACATAAGCAATTCTTTCATTAATATTGTTATAGATTAATGAATGAATAATTTTTCAATTATTTGTTTTTTTTTTCTGGTTTATTCGCAAGATGAACTTATGTAAGATGGGCATACCCTTGAATCTCGTATTTTGTTTCTAAGCGCTGGAATCTGCTTCAAATCTGACAACATTTTTTATTATTTAGTTTTTTTTCGGGGACAATTTGTATTTGATGTTGTGTATGTTTGTAAACATCCGCTGTAAAAATGATAGTAGTACACCTTGTGGTACAACAAAATCGAAAATAAATTAATCCATTAAGTTTAAAGAAAATAAAAGGGCAAATAAATATTTTGAAGCTTTTATTTCCAGAAAAATTTTTTTTTTTTAATTTAATATTTGAATTATTGATAATTTCAAATTTCCTCAAGTGTTTCCCAAAAACAGCGGTCAAAATAGTGCAATAAAAATTCACCTTTAAATATTAAAAAAAAACCAAAGTTATTGAAAAAAGTAAATCATAAAAAATAGTTCTGTGTTTGAATCTTTGTTGGAAATACCAGCAGCACAACGACGCATAGTGGTCTGAGAGCGGAAAAAAGTCTTTGGAAAAAGTCATGTCTAGTCTTTTAAATTTGGTACGCCACCTTTAAGTTGTGTGTGTACGAATAAAAATTTAATTTCCAAACAAATATTGAGCCATTTTTCAGATATCGAATCAAAAAAAAAATTAAAATTTGAAATGCAATGTTTTTTAAACTTTTAAGAAGCATCTTTAGAAAAAATTTCATTAAAATCCGTTATGTCGGAAGAAAGAAATTGAAAACTAGACAAAATAGTTCTTTAGTACTTCCATAGTATAAGCTGTAATATCTTAATTTCAATTTTTTTTATTAAATTAAAGACGATAAAAATTAATTGAAAGAAAAAACAATTTATCAAAATTTTAGGTGCCGTTTTCGAGAAAAATACGATTTTTGAAAACCATTTTTTAACATTTGTATGGTGGACATCTTTATTCTGAGGTAAAATAAATTTTTTTTTTTTCACATCTTGTAGATTATATTGAGAAGCTTTTATTTATCAAGTTTAAAAAAAAATCTAGCATGGGGTTTTCGAAATATAGTTTTGAAAAAAAAAAATTGAAACTTTTCTTAAAAGTCAAAAAAAAAATTATTTTTGAAAATTTGAATACACAAATCTGTTCATTACTGGGGAGCTTTAGCATACAAAAATATGATATCTACCAAGTTTAAAGAAAATCGGCCGAGCCGTTTAGGCTGTAGTCGAACCGACAGATAGACAGACAGACAGACAGACAGAATTGCGAGACCCACTTTTTTGGTCTTCGCTATCATCGTAATGTCAACTTTGATCAAAATCTCGAGTTCGATTTTTTTTTCGAATGCATAACTTGCCTTATAGTACCTATAAGTCGCAAGTAAAAAAAATTGATAATTTATTAATGAAGCCTTCTATAAGTAGCCTGAAATTGGTACTAAGAAAAAAATGTTTTGTTTTTTTTTTTTTAACTTTTTGATTTAAAAAAAAGCTCCCAAAGAGTCCAAGCAACGAAGTATACTCGTATACCAGCGTGTTCTCCATACTTTCAAGTTAAAGCACGGAAAAAATCAGATGCACATACTTGCAGATGTGGGAGTTATGTTCAAAATTGTCTCACCGAATCGGGTTTCAAAGAACTCCGTCTTGACAGTGGTGTTTATCAAAAAGTTTGATTTCTTCGGTAGATACTAATTGTCAGAAGAAACTGGTTAGGTCCATTATTTTTAGAAAAGCAGAGAAAACGTTAGACTATTAGACTACACTGCAACAAGGTTATTAGAAGGAAAAACAGCAGAAGAGATAACCAGAACTGAAGGAGAGTCTTTAACACTGTATACTAAATGGGGATGTGATGGTGCCTCTGGACACCACCAGTACAAACATTTGACAATGAAGAAACTTCGGACGCTAATATGTTTATGACATCTTTGGAACCAATACAAATGGCTATGGAGGATAACAAGAATATTATTATGTGGAACAACGATCGACCATCCTCTACAAGATACTGCAGAGCCATCCAGTAATTTATCTCATTCAAATAGGCGAATGTCAGTTAACAATCAAACACGAACTTATGTTCACAATGCTGGACGGGAAGACAGCCCAATCTGTAACAGAAACTCCTGCAGCTTCTTCCTGTTTCATATGAGGAACTACAACTTCTGGAATGAACAACCTGACAAATATAATAAACAAAGCTGTAAACAGGGAAGCTTTGAAATTGGGAATGTCTCCTCTTCACACTCGTATAACATTTATGGAGTGTATTGTTCATGTTGCCTACAATTCGCATCATTGTCGATCTTGTAAAACAAGGTACCAGGACAAGTAATGACGGCAACATCTCCAGGAGATTTTACGCCGCCCGAGCCAAGATCCACACCAAACGGTAACTTTTGAGGATGCAGTGTCACCTGGTGAGCCTCCTTTTGGTTGGTGTGCCTCATATTCGGCACCTTTGCTTGTTAACACAGCCATTTATTCAAAAATCCGTCCCGAAGCAAAGTTTTGATTTTTCCGCCAAAATCGGGGTCCCCTCCTAAGCGCTCCGAAGCCCATAGTCAGCGAACAAACGGCGTTGTTTTTGGTTATGAACTTTGAGCTTCTGGCTCTGTTGGATTCTCTACAGGTTCTAGGTAGGTAGAAATGGTGACCACTGGCAGTCTAGCCCTGTGGCCCAATTAGCGCTGAAGTGCGCCATTTTGATACCATAACTCGTGTGAACCTGTGGATGGAATTTATATAGGAAATTGTGGACATTCTCACGGAATCATCCAGTTTGGATTGAGTTCAAAAAGAAGTAAGGATCTAGTAGGTTTCGATGTCTCTTATTGTGTGTTTGCTTTTGCACAATCATCTGGAGTTTGCATCACTCACTCAACCGGATTACAACACTCCCAAGTTCCGACGCAAAATTCGCCAAGTTGAAGTCTTCGAAAGACTCAGTTCTAGTGCACACGGCGAGGAATCGATTGCGTCGGGTTCTGATGTAAACTTCCGCGGACCGCGGCCGATCTTGCGTTACTTTGACGTACGAATATTGGCTGGATTGCCGAAACGGTCGTCTCAAATTATCATTTGGACGTGATGTTCAATTGTGTAACTTGCCATTGCGATTTGTTATCAGTAACGGAATAATAAACAACAGATTTGACAGAGATGTCACCAAAACAATATGGCCGCCAATATCATCTATCCGCGCCAATTGAATTGAAAACCCTTTATTTCGTTCAACAAATAATGAAGAACTTTGTTCAATCAATGTTGAAATCTGATTCTTAATTTCAAAACTCAACGCCTTTATCTGATTATTATCACAAATTAATTATATTATCTACTATCCAAGAGACCTCTCCCACAGCAACTTGAAAGCTATGTTTTCCCATATAATTGAAATTAAATCCAACCGATAATTCACTGAAACCAAAACTCTTCACAGTGACGGTTGAAATTCGTAATCAACCCTCAAGCTCTATAATTACTGTTCACTTGAATTGTGAGCAATGTTATTTCATGGTTATAATTAAAGAATTATTTATGTATGTTGGTATATATGTTTGTATGTATATATGTATGTATCTATTATTCAACTACACGCCTTTTTGTCATTATTACAATTTTGATACTTAAAGACCAATATTTCTCCTGCATTCCTTCCGAAAACAGAAAACTACATGTATAGAAATATATACATATTTCATAATTATACCTTCAACTCGTCATACCGTAAAACAAAAACGGGTTCGATTATTGTGGAAAAATCCCGGCTATCCCGTTTGAATACAAATGTATCCTGTTACGAAGATTTGATTTCATTTTGACAATGAACCCAGCTTAAGCGTGCAAAGAATAAATAAGTAAGAACTGTTATACCCAAACGCGGTAAACTTTTTCTTGGAATACAAAAAAAAAAACATCAATTCAAATCAGGTTTGCGATCAAAGATCTTCTCGAACCGAAAGAACAGAGTCCATATCCAATTCGTATGAACAAAACTACCATGCATCATCTCTAGAATACGACTTAGTTTTATCTAAAAGCAGTCTTGCAACTCCATAAAATAACTACGAAGATATATAGATGACAAACAGTGGGGCGGAATAAGCTCAGCAGTGAAACTAAACCAGTACCCTAATTGAGCTAGAAACCTGAATCAATGGATGTTCATTTCGAGCTCAGAACTTTGGAATTATGTAAAGAAGCACAAAAAACATGTTTCACGCAAAGATATTAGATAGATTCTTAATAGATTCTAGATAGATTTTGTGAAAATGAAAAGAAACTTTATATTTACTCCTGTGCTCCATAGAGCAAAATATCAATTTAATTTGTTTTCGAATTCAACACCATGATGGCGATGTACACCGTTCGCCGTTATGAGCGTCTGGGAATGTTTGTGTCTACTCTTTTACGTTTACCTTCATTGTACATGGACGGTGAGCTCAACCGTGTGGACCGATTTTCTTCAAACTTGGGACAAGCTATTTGTTTGGATACTCTAGAGCACAATTCGAATTTTGGTTTTACCCTATTTGCAACGGGCGGGCGGCCGGCGCTAAGCCACCTCGTCACCTCATATTGATGTCCGCTGGATAGCTGAGGGTGAAATATCCATCGGATGCAAGGCTGTGATACCTGAGATATCTTCTCATAAAGTGGGAGCAAAAGAACAGATATCGCTACGCTCTGAAAAACCAGTTCCGAACATCTCAGTAATTCGGAGACATCGCAAGTCGCCCATGGAAGGAAAACCCGATTGTTATGAAAACACACAAGTAATTACCTCGGATGAAAGGACCCTGTATGCAAACGACGAAAAACGGCCAGAATCGTCTTTGGGTTTTACGTGGATACGTGCCGATTACTGGCTCTACCCCACGGGAGGCCTACATCCATCGGAGTCAGATTGGGTCCTGACCATTAACCCCGACATAGCCGAAGTCATCTCGGTCGCAAAGCTGTGACATGTTGCAGGCATGAACACACCTCTTGCTTAGGAGGCGAGGTCTATCTAACACCTCTTGAATCCAGGCACGCCTGGAAACCATGGGCAAATTCCTAAACGCATATCTTGCGCAAATTCTGCTAAGCAAACAGTTCCAAAATGCAAATACAAAAATCTCTGCTAAGCAGAGTGTCCCAAAATGCAATCGATGCTACTTTCTTGCGCAAATGCAGAGGCATTTGTGCAAATGTCAAACATTTCTTGCGCAATTCTCTTACATATGCGTATTCTGATTTTCTATATCTGCTTTGCAAGTGTTTTGCTTTGCAAATCTTGCGTTTAGGAATTTGGCCCATGTGTCTCCGCATTCGGAATAAACCAAACCACCACGATACTCCCACTAGGGAGCCTACCTCATAGATAGTCTGAGAAAGAGAGCACGCACGCGACAGCTGCACCTCACTATCCGAAGATAGAATAGGAGAGCCAGAAGATGTACGCTATAGCCCTCAGACTCCTGGGCACTATCTCCCGTGGAACCAGAATATAGCTTTCAGTCGAGCTTCGCCACCATTATGGTCACTTGCAGAGAGTTCCTGCAAAACTCGGGGCCTGTCAACCCCAGATATACACACACCCAGCTATACTCGAGGTAGAAACCACAACCAAGAATGTGCACCCCCCTGGTGAGTTGTTACACACTCCTTAGCGGATTCCTACCTTAAGAACACCGTCCAGACTGTTCCTATCAAGTTAGTTAAGTTACTATTACAGTAACCTATCCACAGACACCGCCAGGAGGTCGATAGGAACCGGAAGTGACAGCTTTGTGCTAGGTAGCAATACCAGCCCACCGATAAATCGATGGACGAGCCCATCAGAACATCAAACCAGTATTACCGCTTCAGCACCCATACACGTTAGTTCATGGATTGTGCATCCGCAGCAACACCGGTAGAGTTCAACAGAGCCCCGGACAAGCCTTAAACTACTCAAGCACTCACGCCATCACCCCCACCTGCAAAAAACGGCAAATGGAATGTGAGTATAATCGCTAAAGTCAAAGCTATTATAGAAGCTCTCAGAGTGATGGAATGGACCGGGTTGACGACTCGCCATGCCAACGAAAAACGGTCCATAAAATGTCCGTGCAAGCTGCAAAGTAAAAGCTAATGTAACAGTTCTCCGCAGATGGAATGGACCGGGTGAGAGGAAGATGGAAGAATGCATATTTTTAATATGGGATAGAAAGAAGCGACTTCCCAAGAATCGCAATAAAATACTCCTGGGAGGCTTAAATGCATAAATTGGTTAGGACAGACATAATTTGGTAGAATAGCCAGAGAACATAGCTTGCAGACATAACCTTCGGAAACTGACTTAGGCTTATCAACTTCGCAGTGGGAAAGGCCATGATGTTGAATAGCACTAGATTTCCCCGTCGTGATATCTATAAAATCACTTGTCGGTCCCCATCTGATCTTAGCATGCAATCAACGGAAGGCCTTATTATTAGCATATTGGGCGTACGTAAGTCCAAATCAGCTTACATTGAGTCGGTTGGTACCAAGCTGAGCATGCGAATGTCCATGACAACTCTTGGGCCAACATCAACCATGATTAGGAAATTCAACAAGTAAACCAAGATCTTGCGAGAAACTCTACTACTAATGAGATAAGTCCAGAAGCCCACAATGATAACAAGCCATTAGGAAGGCTGCAGAAGAGGTGATAGAATTCTCATTGCCGCAAGCAAACAAAGCTGAAAATGAGGCTTACAGATTGCAGCCAGATCTAATTTGACGATAGAAGGAATGAAAACAGGTTGCTCTAAAAAAATATGTTGAGAAGCGTGAAGTCGAGGTGATACAGAGCTGCTCTAGCAGAAAGCAAATGCGGAACTTAGGTTTACTAGGCGCCACAAGGCTTGCAAAGAAAAGAAAGGAAACACCATAGTGGAACCGCGGTCGATGTTAAAAATCTGGAGAGATCAGTTCAACTGGCAGCCTCGGCAAGTCCATTTGGTGATTGGTCTTGAATTTCATCGACACGACTGATGCCATCGAACCGATGGTCTACCTCTACAAAAATGAGTCTTGTCATCAATGAAGAAGAAGACTTAGTCAGCACTTACTATTGATAGATATAACTTAGAGGTGGTCACTGAATTTGTCTACTTAAGCCCTGGTGTGAACATCAGCGCTTAAATCAAGCGTAGAATAACACTTTCTAATTGTTGTCTTTTTGGCCGGGCTGAGGAAGAAATTGAGGAATACAGTCCTATCGAAAAAGGGACGCTTTGCTTTATGTTGCAGAAGCATGGACACTCTCTCAGGCGGATGAAAGTTCCATCGTGTCTTCAAGAGAAATTTATTTATTTATTTCGTATGACTCCTTGACATTCCAAAATGTCAAAAAGCTATGTTTATTTAGTTTTTTAAACGAACTGTCATTGTTTTAGCAATGTATAGGGTGCGTTTTATTTTATAGGTCGATTTTATTTGGTTGCCATTTGTATGTGAATGAAATTTTGTCAGTTCTCATTTAACAGAGAGTGGTCGTTAACAATTTATTATGAAGCATCAAACGAAGTTTAAATTATTAAAATATTTTATTTAAATAATTGTTTAACTGTAAATACGCAGATAAAATTATAATTTTGGTGATAATTATGTACCGCCAAACCCCTCCTAACCCCCGAAATGACGCTTTACAATTTCTTCTTATGAAAGTACTTGAAGAAAAAGGTGTACATCACCAAACCAATCACAACCTCAGTGCTTAAGGACAACAAATTGAAATTGTTGAAATTAAGTCGGAAGTCTTCAAAATTGGCCAGAGGAACTCACATAACATTATATTCCATTTAAAAGTTATTGAAAAAAAATCATCGACCTGGAACATGAAACGCACCCTGCATTAAAAGTATTGCCATAATACGATACTAGTTTAAAAAAAAATTGAAGAAAAACAAAAAAACTGCTTTAAAGTTAAGTAGTACTAGTAATATATTATGCCCCACTGTCTCGCACGACATCAAAATATAGACTTTCAAGGACAAGCCAAAGACCTAAAAAAAAAAAAAACACAGAAGTCATCCGTACAACTACTCAAAGGTAATTTAACATTTAAATTACATAAATACATACATCTACCTAATTATAAAACTAAGAATAGTTAATTCGTTTGGCATTAAACCACGTTACATTCTTTTGTGAACTGGTAAGACCAATAACCCTTGCAGCAGTGTGCTAAAGCTCTTCGAAGCAGAGCGTAAGAAGGCAAGCCATGATGTTTTCTCACATAATTCTATGTGCACTTGGTAAAAATAATACTACAATAACAGTTATCTTTTTGCTATGGGTGAATTGTGAGCTTTTTTTGCATACATTAGCCGAGAACGAACATACAAAAAAAAAACACATACAAAAACCAAGACAATATATCTGACGTTCTAGCGTGCGTGTAGATACTTTTAAAGTTAGAAGCGGTCGTCATTGACCGATATTTTGTGATGGCTTTTTATTCAATCATCTTCTATGGTTGTAGTTGTGTTCTTATAGCATTTTTTTTGTGTATCGATTTTGGGTGCTGCCGAATTACTTGGAGAAGTCAGAAAGTCGGATTATTTTACCTTCAGTTTTATTTAGTTTTCGATAAAAATATTCGAATAAAAATATCAACACACAAATTGTAATTGAAAGAGCGGTGGGGCAGAGTGGCCGTGCGGGTTGTGAATAGTGTCTATGTTGAACTTTGGCGATACTAATCATTTCCCACTCTATTTATCCTACTATCCTGTTATTAATATAAACGTCTGGATGGGTTCAGATGAAATTTGGAAGTAGATTCCATTGCGGAATGGACTATCAAATACTTTTTATAACTCAAGTAGCTCGCGGGAATCAAGCGTTACGGGCGAATTAAAAATTGTAAGAAATATATTCGCCGCGAATCCTGAATACTAACCAATTACGGATATGCAGATAAAGTGCATATCAAATCATCAAAATCATCATACTCTGGTATGCGGAAAAAACCAAACTTCAACGCCATGTCAGGCCATCATACCACGTAATTAATCCATCTAATCGATGCCATATCGCAGTGGGATAACCGAACAGGAAGACTGAAGGCTACATCGGCCCTTCCCAACGCCAACGTGTCGTAATAGAAAAGAATGGACAATGCTCTAGCAAATAGAGCGTGATCGTGCTGGTAGAAGATCAAAGCTCGTTATACAGAAAACAAAACAACAAAGATTAGTAAAATTTTAAGTGTGAATTATCAGGGGTTGTTCTTACCATTTCTGTAGTAATTTGTAATTTAATGGCATTCCAAAGACTGCGATAAAAACACCATTTGGCCTCCTCGAGTTTTTATTCATGACTTATGGAATGCGAAACTCTGCACAAACATTCCAACGCCATATGCATGAAATTCTTAGAGGGTTGGAAGATTTTGCCTTTCCTTATGTAGACGACATCATCGTGGCTTCGAAGAATGAAGAGGAACATCAGCAGCACTTGCGTCAAAGATTTAGCTAAGGCCACGCTTTTGGCACACCCTGCCATTGATGCACCACTCGCTCTTAGTACGGATGCTTTCGATATCGCAGTTGGTGCAGTTCTTCGCCAGATGGTAGATGGAGTTGCTCAGCCTTTAGGATCTTTTTCCAAAAAGTTAACCGAGTCTCAAGGAAAGCAAAGTACATATGATCGCGAGCTCTTGGCCATATACTTCGTCGAAGGCCGACAATTCAGTATGCACACGGACCACAAACCGCTTGTTTATGCTTTCAAGAAGAAAACGGAGAAGACATCGTCTCGCCAGATCCGACAACTAGACTTTATAGCGCAGTTCATCACAGACATTCAATTCGTAAGAGGGGCTGACAATAATGTAGCTGATTCTTTATCAAGAATATCCGAACTAGAAAAGGCCACCAGTTGTTCAGAGGACCTAGCAGCAGAACAAGTCAAGGACAAAGAATTTCAAGAGTTGAAGGTAAATTGAGTTGACAGTCTTTAACGATTAAACTGCTTACCCTTCCAGAAGCCAATACTCCAGTATTGAATAGAATTCGGCCCATTGTTCCTAAGGTTTTACGAAATACCATTATGCAAATGTTACATAATCTTTCGCACCCAGGCGCTAGAGCGACATCAAGACTTGTCACTAAACGGTACGTTTGGCCTATTATGCGGAAAGACGTAGCTGAATTTGTTCGATGGTGTATACTTTGTCAGAGAAGCAAAGTGACCAGACACAACAAAACACCATTGGCTTAATACGATCTGCCGCTTCGTCGATTCGAGCACATAAATATAGATCTCGTCGGGCCTTTGCCTTCATCGCAAGGAAATCGTTACTTATTGACATGCATCGATAGATTTTCACGTTGGCCAGAAGCATATCCGCTGGAGTACATTTATCTGCTGAAACCGTTTCCAAAACCTTAGTTTCAGGGTGGATATCTAGATTTGGAATTCCGTAGCGGTTAACAACCGATGTCGGAAGGCAATTTGAGAGTTCAATCTTCAGAGAACTTACTAGTCTGTTGGGGATCAAACATCTCAAGACCACACCGTATCATCCGCAATCGAATGGGATGTTAGAGAGATGACATCGCGCTCTTAAATTAGCAATTCGATGTTACCAAACAGAGGATTGGTGTGAAATTTTGCCGTACATAATATTGGGTCTTCGTTCGACATACAAAGAGGATATTAAGTCTACCCCTTCTGAAATGGTTTATGGAACTTCTTTGCGTTTACCAGGTGAATTTTTAAGCAGCCAAGAAAAGATTATCTATGAATCGGACTTTGTTAAAAGCTTGAAACGTTCAATGGCAAAAATATCACCAACGGCAGCTTCTTCTCATTGCGAAGCTAAGGTCTTTATACAACCAAGCCTTAAAAAGGCAAGCCATGTTTTTGTTCGCAATTACACTGTCAAATCGCCATTGCAACAACCGTATAATGGTCCATTTCAAGTTTTGGAAAAAGGTAATAAATATTTTAAAGTTCAATTTCAGAATCGCACAGCAAAAGTTTCAATAGATCGCTTGAAAACAGCGTTCCTACAATGTGATGATTTAGCCTTATCCGACACACCAGCTGGAGAAAAAATTTTGGTACGCCAAATTAAAATTTTTATTATTAAACAAAAAAAAAAAGAAATTTCCCAAAAAAAAAATGTTGAGCCGTTTTGAGAAATCAAATTTTCCAAAAAAAAAATAATTTTTTTTTCTTCAAAAATTCAAAAAATATTTTTTTAAGTTTTGAAATGTAATATTTTTCAAACTTTTTAGAAGCATTTCTGTAAAAAAAAATTCATTAAAATCCGTTATGTCGATAATGAGAAATTAAAAATTTGAAAAGATGTTTCTATGGATGGTACACTCGGTAATATCTTAGTTTCGATTTTTTTTATTGAATTATAGATCGTAAAAATTAATCGAAAGACAAAAAATTATTTCGAGAAAAATACAACTTTCGAAAACTATTTTTTAACATTTGTATGGTGGCTACCTTAATCTTCAGGTAAAATAAAATTTTTTATCAAATCTCGTAAATTGTATTAAAAAACTTGTATTTATCAAGTTTGAAAAAAATCTAGCATGGAGTTTTGGAAAAAAAATTGAAAACTATTTTAACTATCCAAAAAAAAAATTAAAACATTTAATACACATTAATTTAAACTTTTAGAGAGCTGAAGCGTAAGAAAAATGATCAAAAATGGTAGTAACGTTTTGGAGAAAATGAAAACCAAAAAAAACATGATTCCAAGGGGGTTTCCAAAAAAAACAATTTTTTTGAAAAAAAAAATTTCAACTATTACCTAGCTTTAACTTGATGAAATTTCTGGATTTTTTTTTTAATCTGTGGGACAGTTTTTGAGCAAAAAAAACATATTTATAAAATTTCGATTAATTTATAAAAAATCGTAGGACAGGTACCGTTATTTTTGGCCATAAAAAAGAGAAAAAAAAACGTGTGGAGGGAAAAATTTAAAAACGATATCTTCAAAGTTTAACAAAAAAAAATCGGCCGAGCCGTTTAGGCTGTAGTCGAACAGACAGAATTTCGAGACCAACATACTCGTATTGATTATATAATGGGTGATTTTTTTTGCTATTTTCTTTTTGGCACCACTGGTTTTGACAGCTCACACACTTTTCGTGTTTTGTGTCACTGTCAAACATCTTCAGTTTCGTCTATTATTTAACCATGAATCGTCTTACAAACGAACAACGCTTGCAAATTATTGAATTTTATTATCTAAATGCGTGCTCTGTTAAGAAAGTTCATAGCGCGCTTCTTCCATTTTATGGTCAGTTTAATCGACCTACTGAGGCGGGTATTCGGGCTATCGTGACTAAATTTCGCACCAAATTTACATTGTTCGACATCAAATCAGCCAGTGTTAGTGATGACACTGAATTATCGAATCGGCGTCGTTCGCAGCAATTGGGCCTCTGTTACTCTACTACATGGAAAATTTTGCGGAAGGATTTAGGTGTGAAGCCTTTCAAAATACAGCTGGTGCAAGAATTGATGCCGAACGACCTGCCACAATGCCGAATTTTTGGTGAATGGGCTCTTGAATAGTTGGCCGAAGAACCACTTTTTATCGAACAATTGTGTTCAGAGACGAAGCTTATTTCTGGTTGAATGGATACGTGAACATGCAAAACTGCTGTATTTGGATTATGGGCTGCTGGAATCATTGGGCCGTATTTCTTCAAAGATGATGCGAATCGCAACGTTAATGTGAATGGTGAGCGCTACCGTGCGATGATAGCAAACCTTTTTTTTTGCGCAAAATGGAAGAACTTGACTTGCATGACATGTGGTTTCAACAAGACGGTGCCACATGTCACACAGCACGCGTAATAATGGACCAATTGAGAGGCGAGATCTCTAGAATCAAGAAGAAAATTTCATGATGTAATGCTTGTATGAGATATATGTACTTAGCTATCATACTATAAAAATTCCGTTTCTGCTTTCGTTGATCCATATCTATGCGCCAACTAGTCCAAATCACTCAGCATTTACCAGAACAAATATTTTTCAAATGCAAAATTTTAATTCACACTAAATTCTGGTTTTACAATACTGCCATTAATATTGTCACAAAATATTGAATCAATTTACACGAAGGCGACTAGTTTCGATTGGTATTATGTTTCATCAGTACACTGGCAATTGTTCAGAAATTTCGTGTAACTGCGGCATTATCCTGAATTTATATGACAACTGACAAAATTTGCACAAAAATTTTGTTGAATCAATACGACGTTAAAGCTGTTTTAGTATAAAACTAGGTTAAGACAACAATTTTGCAAAATTTTAATCGAATACAGCATCGTACTTTCTCTAGCCTTTTATTAAAGTTAAACTCATCGAAAACCTAATTTATCTTCTTTTTTTTTTGACAGTGACATTTACAAACGTCAAAATAGGTCTGTTTACTTAGATTTTTGCACGAACTGTTCATTGTTTTAGGTGTGCTCAGAAGCAATTTATTAAAAAAAATGGCCTTATTACGATATTAGTTAGAAAATGTTTAAAGTTAAGAATAAGTTAGAAAACTACTTTAAAGTTGGAAAATATGTATATTAGAAGTATTACTTCTACTATTACCGGCCGGCTTAAACAGAACAAAGCCCCGGGAGCCGATGGCATACCAGCCGAATTATTCCAACACGGCGGGCCAGCCTTACGTCAAGCAATTCATGATATTATAGTGCACGTATGGGAGCAGGAAGAAATGCCAGAAGACTGGCGAAAAGGCATAATATGCCCCATACATAAGAAGGGAGATGTCACAACGTGCAGCAATTATAGAGGTATCACGTTGTTGAGTACCGCCTATAAGATACTCTCGTCTATCCTACAAGACCGGATAACCCCATACGCTAAAACCGTCATCGGACAATATCAGTGTGGTTTCATTCCAGGCAAATCAACAACTGATCAGATCGTTACCCTTAGGCAGGCGATGGAAAAATGTCTAGAATTTAACATCACAACATACCATCTGTTTATAGACCTTAAGGCTGCCTATGATAGCATAGCCAGGGTAGAACTTTACAAAGCCATGAGAGAATTCGGCATCCCAAATAAATTGACACGACTATGTAGGTTGACCATGACCAACGTAACAAGCCAAGTAAAAATAGCCGGATTGCTATCCAGGTCAAACAATAAAGGTAGCGGAGCACGAATTTGAAGTGGTGCAATCCTTAAAATACCTTGGGTCAATAGTAGCAGTCGATAACAATATAGAAGAAGAAATACGCGGGCGGCTTCTCAAATCCAACAGAGCCTACTAGATAGATAGATAGATAGATAGATATTCTTTATTTTTTCATAATAAAAATTTTACAATATTTGTTGCTTAAGAATTAAGACATGGCAATTCAGCCGTCTGCCTGAAATAATATTTCAAAATAAATAATGAAAAGTTTAAATTTTAGCAGAAAAATAAAAAAAAAAAAACAAACTTTAAACAATTTTGCAGTGATTTGTAACACAAAAAAAGAAGATCAATTTAAAAAATAAGATTTTACAAACATTTTTCAATTTTAAAATGAGTTGAAATACAAACGTTTATAAATAAGTTTAAATAATGTTAGGTGGCATTGTAACAGAAAAATTTAAAGAATAATTAATTAAAAGGTTGAATAAGAGATATACACAAGATTTACAAGAAGCAGTTACGATAGTTAAGAGCTTGATCACAAAACCCGTAGAGATTTGTCCACCCTGCCGAACCGTTCAAAATTTCTATCAATTCTAATCTAGAGAGGACACTTTGATGGAAGTAAAGCCTTCTAATTTCCTGTAAAATCGGGCACACTGCTATGAAGTGATAAACATCATCACGTTCGAATCTGTTGCAGAAGTTACACAAGACTGGTAAGTCTGAGCGATGGGGAACATAATTTAAACTAAGGATTTCAACTCTTGCTCGAAAAATAGTGCTTATAACAACCACAGAGTGCTCGCTTCCAAAGTAATTAGCAGCTTGAAGTCGATGATTTAGATCTCTGTATATAAGTCTAGTTGACGATGCCGCCGCACGATTTAAATATTGAATGTATATTTGTTCATCAACCTTCGATATTACATTAGCAAATAGTTCACTCCAGCTATCTAAATTAAATTCTGTAAGGTCTAACCTGAGGCCATGAGAGTTTGCGAGATCACTCCATTCTTTGAACGGTGTCGAATTCGAACGCAAAAGGTTCACCATAACAGTCTTGTGTAGACTAATGCCAGGCTTGTTCATGGTCTTTATCAAAAAATCAGAGTTGGCTTTTAAGTTTCTAATATAAATTGGGGTAATACCTGACTCAATGTGGATAGCATGAGTTGGAGTGGAATTCGGTAAACGAAATAATCGTTTGAAGAAAAACCTTTGCATCAATTCAAATTCTTCGAAATACTTGTAACCAAAAGCTTGGACTCCGTAGCACATACAAGAATTTATAGTGGCTTCAAACACCCGGTATTTTGACCCTAGATCAATATTTTGATTGGCAAACAGTTTTGGCCACATAACGCTTAGTGCAATTTTGGCTTCCTTACACTTACCCTGGACATGTTTAGCGAAGATAACGTTTGAAGACATCAACACTCCCAAATACTTAAATTCTTGTACTACCTCTATACGTTCGCCATCCAAAAACCAGCTTTCCTCTCTTGATCTCCTACATTTGCGAGCTTCAAACACCATAATTTTTGTTTTCATAGCGTTTATTTTCAGATCCCAGGTGTTGCAGTACCTCTGAAGCTTATTTATTTGGAGCTGAAGAGAGGAAGGGTTGTCCGCCAACATAACCAGGTCATCCGCGTAGAGTAGCACTTTGATATGAGTGTCGACAATACTGACTCCTCCAGGCAAGTAGTCACTAATGTCGTCGATAAAAAGAGCAAAGAATATTGGGCTCAAGGATGCATCCCTGTGGGACCCCAGCAGTAGTTTCAAACCAATTCGAAGTTTCCGAGCCATCCCAAACTGCCGCACTTGTTCCATTCAGCAGAGTTTCATACATTGCCAAAAATTTCCTAGAAATACCAATGGAAGCCATTTTGTATATAAGAGCTTGACGATTGACAGAGCCTACTATAGTCTGTCAAAGTTTTTCAAATCCAGAAATCTCACCATAACTTCAAAACTGCTGCTGTACAGGACCATGGTCCTGCCAGTACTCACATATGGATCCGAGACTTGGGTGCTTAGCAAAAGGCACTCCGACCTCTTAGCTGCGTTCGAGAGAAAAGCTTTAAGTAGAATTGTTGGCCCCATATGTGAGGAAGGACGATTCCGGATTTTATGGTAGACGACAGCGTGGTAGACCATGCTTGCGCTGGAGAGATGGCGTAGACCAGGACGCCAGAAGCCTTGGGGTGCACAACTAGATGATAAATCTACGAAGTAGACACACTGAAAACTCTGGCAACTGAGACCATCGGCTTAGACATTACAACAGAGAGAGACACACAGAAAGAGAGAACAACAGAAGAAACACATGTCAACAGCACACGCTTGGTATTGAACGGTCACCCATCAAAGTACTAACCTCGCACAATGATGCTCGATTTCGCTGAACGATGGGAAGCGATGCTTTCATCAAAGCCTAGGTGATTGACAATTTTGTTGACAAAAAATGTCAAATATTGTATTAATAATTAACAACTCTAATAGGGGCCTATCTTTACCAAAAATTAATTTGCATATATTAAGTTTAAAGATGCAAAAAATCAATCAATAAATTTTTAATACATGCACAAAACGAAGCGCAACATCATGTATATACGATTTTTCGCATTTCGGTTGCTTTTTTCTGTTACTCATATCTCGTTTTTATTGTATCTATGTAGGTACGTTTTTATCCTATAAGCAAATATGTATTATTTAAAATTTTGTTTGCAAACAACAAACATTTAGTATTTCTACGAGTATATCAATAAAACAACTTCAACTTTCCTGACTTCAAGCTCACTGCAACCCAGTGACATTCGCCAAAGTGTAATAGCCTTAGTTTGTAGTCATAAAACTAAATAAGCAAACTTGTAAAACCCGCAAAAAAAACATCAATTCACTTCGAAAGATACCAAACCATTAGCACCAAAAAAATAAACGTCTATTCTAAGCATAGAATATGCTAGAGAAGCAAGTCAAGGCTGCGGCAACAGCTGCATATTGTAAAACCAGTGATTTGAGCTTTGATAGAACTTTTTCTTCATATTAGAAGAAAATTTGAGAAAAAAACAGACTCCAAAACCCGTTTACCATTTATATGATTTGGATTTACAAAAATACTGACATTCCACACGTATCTAATCCAAAACCAAAAGTTAATCATTAATGATATCCAGCAGCATAAAAAAAACCCAGTTGTTTTTATTTTGCTTCCTATGAAACAAAACGGAAAAGAAAAACAAAAAAAAAAGATGAATCTCAAACAGTACTTAATGAACGACATTGACTTTGAAATTCACTTTCGATATACTTTTGTAGGTATCTTGGATAATTATATACAACTCGTGCGCGTGTGTGTTTGTGCGAGGGAAAAAGCACGTTATACGACCGACCGACAATGGTCCACTCAAGATACAGGTTTAAATGTATCTTTTTTACCGGCAAACAAGTATAACGTTTGTTAAGGACACACGACCGAAACGCAGCTTACAAAAGATACAAATCAAGAACAAGCTGAAACAACTGCACCATTAGTGAAGAACGAAGTGAGAGGGCAGGAATTTTATGAAATAAAAGCTTTTCAGCCCCCTTAGCTTCGGAGGTTGTCAGATAGAAGAAGAAGAAGAAAAATTTAATATTAAGTTCGCCTCAAATCTCATGCTATATTCATTCGCGGCATTGTAACTGTTAAGTTAAGATCGGTCGCGCAAACCGTTTGTCTTAAACCGAGAGAAAAAAAAGTATCTATATTTTCAAAATATAGAATGATCTTCAACTTCTGATCTTGCCCTTAAACCAGTTAGATAGAGAATAAATCATGTTTACAAGCTCGAATAGAGCGTTGCTCGTCGTGGTTACGATTGTCGTCCTGAGTGCCGTGGTGATTAGATCGCAAAATGTTATCCTTGAGACGTTGGAGTTTCTTCGTCGGGGAGGGGAGGACAATCGCCTAGAAAACATGGATAACAAGCCCATGGATGGGGAATACGATTTTATTGTGGTCGGTGCCGGGACAGCAGGTTGCACGATGGCCGCACGTCTTTCTGAGAATCCCGCATGGAAGGTTCTACTGTTAGAAGCCGGGGGACCGGAAAGTCTTGTCATGGATATTCCGATCGTGGCACATTTTCTTCAGCTTGGCGAAATGAATTGGAAATATCGCACCCAACCCAGTGATCGTGGATGTTTGGCGATGAACAATAACCGCTGCAACTGGCCCAGAGGTAAGGTAATGGGTGGATCTAGTGTTCTTAACTACATGATGTACACCCGTGGTAATCGCAGGGACTACGATCGTTGGGCTGCCCTAGGAAATGAAGGATGGAGCTACAAGGACGTTTTGCCATATTTTAAGAAATATGAGGGCAGTAGTGTTCCGAATGCCGACGAAGACTATGTTGGTCGCGATGGCCCGGTGAAAGTTTCATATGTCGACTGGAAATCCAAAATCGCTACGGCCTTCGTTGAATCTGCTCAAGAAGATGGTCTCAGATACGTCGATTACAATGGAAGAGTTCAAACGGGAGTTTCTTACCTCCACACAACAACCAGGAATGCAACTAGATGGAGTTCGAATCGGGCCTATCTCTATCCAATCAAAGGAAAACGTCCAAATTTGCACGTCAAGAAACGCGCTCTTGTAACCAAGATTCTCATTAATCCTCAAACCAAGGCAGCGTATGGTGTCGTGGTCAAAACTGACGGGCATTACCACAAAGTGTTGGCACGCAAGGAAGTCATTGTGACTGCTGGCGCCATAAATTCACCACAACTTCTTATGTTGTCAGGAGTCGGACCAGCCAAGCATTTGCGTGAAGTGGGAATCAAACCGATCGCCGATCTTGCCGTGGGATATAATTTACAAGATCACACCGCACCAGCTGTGACATTTACTACGAATGTGTCATCACTACATTTCGAAGACTTCGCCAATCCGTTGCTATTGACCGAATTTAATCGACATGGAGGACAATATGGATCTCCAGGTGGTTGTGAAACCATTGCATTTTGGGATCTTGATCACCAGGAACTAGAAGATGGTTGGCCAGATATAGAACTGTTCTTGGTAGGCGGTTCGATGTCGGCAAATCCAGCGATTTCAAGAGCTTTTGGTTTGAAGGATATTGTCTATGACGCGGTATTTCGTGAGATTGAGCAGAAAAACCTGGACGCCTTCATGATATTCCCAATGATCTTGAGACCTAAATCCCGTGGAAGAATCATGCTCAAGAACACCGATCCAACTAAATATCCACTCATCTATGCCAATTATATGCACCATCCCTACGATGTGGACATTTCAGTCAGGGGATTGCTCAAAGCTATCAGCCTAATGGATCGTTCGGGATTCAAAGCGATCAATGCTAAATTGTGGGAGAGGAAAATTCCCACCTGCTCACAGTATAAATATAAAACTTACGAATACTGGGAGTGCTATGTAAGACACTTCACCTTCACCATCTACCATTATTCGGGCACAACAAAAATGGGACCAAAAAGTGATCGTTCGGCTGTTGTAGATCCTCGTCTGAGAGTCTACGGTATTAAGAATCTTCGAGTTGCCGATGCTGGTATTATGCCAGAAATTATGTCTGGCCATCCAAACGGACCAGTGTTTATGATTGCCGAAAAGGCAGCTGATATGATCAAACAAGATCATGGTTTTATAGCGTGAAAAAATGGGGTATAAAATTGTTTTAAGCGAATGAGTGAATGTGATAGTAAAATATAAATGTAAAAAGTGTGTTGAGGGTTGTTAGATATATTTATGTTTTTATGCACACATATTTATCATTTTTTTGTTTTCTGGAAAAATGAAAATGTACTGAAACTTAGAATTATAAGATTTAGAAATAAGAAACTTGAAATAAAAGTTGAAAAATGGTAATTTTGTTCGTTTCATTATTTAGTTTCTAAGGGCAACAGAATTTTATTTGAAAAAGGAGTTGTCTTCTGTGAATCAACCAGAAAAAGGTCAAAAACGCTGAATTTTTACATTAAATATCTTAACTACATTGAATTATGTAAGTATTCTAATTTTTAAAATGACACTAACCCGTAGTTTTGCAGTGTGAGGATCAACTTAATCTTCGGCTTAAGCTTATGGACGTTAAAATTTTAAATTAAAATTTCGAAACTCTTTTGATGCTAGATTAACATGAAAAATTTTAAATTTTATAAATGGTTAAAACAACTCAATTAGTAGTTAGTGCTAAAACCGAATGCCATGTTCTTTCTATACCGAGTTTACGTTGTATCTCTTTTAGAAAAAAGAAGAAGAAGAAGTATTTTGTAGGCTTTTTTCGTTGATTTGAAAGTCGATCAAATTCATTATCATAATCCATAAAGAACTTCTTGAAAATATTACCGCAGCTGTGTAAAACGGTACACAAATTTTAAGGTATTTCAAATGTGAAGCAGGAGTCCCTCAAGGATGTGTTTTATGTCCGCTTATATTTACGTTCTTTATAAACGATATCGAAAACTACATCTCGGGTGGTATTCCGTTTGCTTTTTGTAGACGATTTGGTGATTTTAACTGACGATCCTCATAATCTTCAGCTTCAGATCAATAAGCTTTAAGATTACTGCGATTTGTGGGATCTTAAGAAAAATATCACAAAATCAAAAATAATGGTATCCAAGTCTAGTAACAGAACTATTGGCTATGGAGGACCTAACTCTAACTGGACTCTGGATGGTGCAATCATCTTATCTCATATTAAAGCCATTAAATGTGTGCGGCTAAAACTGTAATAAACATATATGGTCAGTTTTTTGTCAAAAAATTTTGTGGGTCCAGAGCCAAATTAAAAGTTTTTTACGCAACAGTCAATAATTGTTTCTGTTATAGGAATGAAGTTTACGGTTAATAACAATTGGAGAAATGCACACATACAAATGTATTTTTTAAGAATATTTTTAGGTAAGCTTTCAATACCCCTAACTACGCTATACACGTCAGGCGTATCTCAAATATTCCTGAAAAAACTTAAAGGCTAACGCATATAAAATAAAAATGGAATATTTTAGATCAGCTTAAAGGCAACTCAATTATAATCTAGGTGAAAAACAATTATTTTAGAGAAGAATTTATATTAGCAGGAATGAGCTTGATTTTCAAGGTTAGAAACGAAATGCTAGACTTATAGAATTATAGACCGCATAGAAAAGATCTAAGCCCTGTTTATTTACTTAGCAACTTTGATCCGGACGAAAGTCTTTTGCATTTTTTGGCATTTTGCCCTATTTTGCAGGAATCTCGAATACTTTATTTTGTTTCAAGTTTTCTTTAGTTGGACATCATTGGTTAAAGACGATTCACGATATGTATCTCACATGCAAAAATTTTGTTGAGCTATTGACGGGGACCATGAGTGTTGTCAACTAGCATACCAGTCTTACGAATTTATGTAAAAACTTGTGTATAGCAGGGCGGTGGGTGTTTCATTTCGGCCAAAACTTCTTTTCAAAAAACGCTCTTACACAGCACTCACTTTGGAAATAAATTTTCAATATTTCCCAACGTTGTTCAAGAGTTTCGCGGAGGTATGATATTGACTCTCTGTCAAGATTTCGAGAGGGAAACAGCTATCAATGTCAAAATAGCCTATCATTTAAAAAGAAACCACTAGATGACCCACCTGTTATATTAAATATATGCTTTTGTATGTCTCCGGCAGACGGCTTTTCAAGCCATGCTTTTGTTAATCTTAAAGAAACTATTGTACTTTTTTAATTTTGAAAAAATGAAGACCTATTGTATTCTACTCGTATTATTTTATTTTTTATAGGCGAAACAAAAAAAAATTAATCGAAATTCAAGGAGCTGTTTTCGAGAAAAGTATGTTTTTGAAAACCATTTTTTAACATTTGTGTATCATTATTTTTGGGTAAAAGAATAATTCAGTTTTTAAAACAATATGGTTTAATTTTTTTTTATTTCGAAACTTCGAGCATATTAAGTTTTCAAAAACAGATTTTTTTTTGATTTTTTTTTTTTGAAAATTTTGGTAAACAAAGAAACTGAAGCATACAAAAATTTTTGAGAGAATCGAAAGTTAAAAATTGCTAGTTAGCGTATTTTTGATTTTTATTAAAGCTGTGGAACAGATTTGGAGAAAAAAAAGTTTATACTTAGTTCTTGACCAACAAAAAAAAATATTTAAGAAGTGCACATCACATTATCTTTTTTAACTTCTTAAACAGAAAACTCTACCAAGTTTTTAAAAATATTTTAGCTGTTTATACTGTAGCTGAACAGGCGTCTAACTGTAGATCCTGAATATATGAACGGATGTGCTTCAAACGTAGTTAAATTGGATTTTTCGTTTTAACTTATATAGAACGAGTAGCTACTATCTCATTGATTGACAAGACTGATTTTATTACTTTGCATTTCGGTTTTTCTTAAAAATTAACTTAAATATAGCTCTTAAATCAAGGGTTGGGAATTGGAAGGATGATTAAGACGGAGTTCCAGGCAGGGTGAATTGAGGTTAAAGTCGAAACGTATATTGTCGCCCGTAGGTAATTGTCAAAATCAATAAATTTGAATTGAAAAAGTCATTTGTTGTTTTTTTTTCAATTAAATTATTTTATTTATAATAAAATTCCGATGAGCTCCATTGATTTGATGTAGCTCTTCTTCTATTTTATTTGTTTTTTGTTTGTACGAGTGGTGTTACTGGCTTGTGAATCCTCGTTATATTCTTGAACTATGTCAGTTTCATCTTCAGCATTTATCGTGTCGACTACAGGAGGAGGCTGAAAAACTCCAAAGTTTGATCCTTGGGGATTAACAATGTAAATTTAAAATGTTAGCAATGCACTCCAATTTGCTCTAGCATATGGTTGTAATTTCACCACCCCTGTGCCTTTAAATTGCTGCTTATTGTGATGCAGTTTCTGTTTTAACTAAATACTTTTGATCATTGCAGACATAAAGAGGCATGTATTACAATTTGTTAAATATTTCTTACTTTAAGACAAGCTGGACCATTTCGGATGGGTGATCCAAGGCTATTTAGTTTTATCGAAAGGTCCGCCCAAAACTGTTAAATATTTGCTTTGAGTTTTCCCCTCTGCGTGTTACCAGGAACGGAGGGATCCTGCCGATTCCGAACGGCTAATGTGCAGCAATTTCGAAGACAAGAGATATACTCTTAGAGGATTTATCGATTCCTTGCAAGAGGCAGTACACTCCTGAAAAACTTTTTGCTGCGGCTGAGAATCGAATTCCAGACCTTTCGCATGACAGTTTAACGCACTAACCATTGTGCCAAGAGGTACCAATGTACTTACATTAACTTTCCATTTTTCCAAAAAAAAAAAAACAAGTCTCGTTTAGAAAATTGAACACGCGTAATAAAGTACACAAATACGACTTCAAGTAAATCGAATACGAGTTTCGGAATAACGATAAAATATGAATAGTCCAGGCACGAGGCGTGACTTTTTCGATAGCGGAAGCACTGAACATAAAACCAAAACTGAAAGACCTTTGAGATCCAACCTTTTAAATTCCACTTAATGATAATACACATAAAATAATATACAAAATCAAAGGGCACGGTAGTGCCCAGCCAAGTTCTGGCACTACACCCTTTTTTACAGGAACAAACTCAGGCGATTTTTGACCCCTCCCTATCTTCAGTACCACTAAAGTCAGAAACTTCAAATTCCGAATATTTGCTAAGCTAGTCAGGCACAGGCGCCTCACCAAATTTCAATTTTATAGCACAAGCGGTTCCTGAGATATAAGGCCTCAAAAATCACAAAAACCGTAACTGACTGACTGACTGACTGACTGACAGATCATCAAAATTATGGAGCACTTCCCGACATCGTAGAATCTTGTAATTTTGCACAACGGTAGGTCTTGTCATGCAAGCAGAGGAAAAAATCGAAAATTTGAAAGTTTCCATTCAGGGGGCGTGGTATCCGCCCACTTTCTACGAATTGTCTCCGAATTGGTGTTGGTTGATTGGAGCACTTCCTACTGCTGTAAAACGATGAAATTTGGTGAACCGGTAGGGCTTATAATGCATATAAGGAACCAAAAATAAACACCAAGGTTTTCCTTCAGGGGGGCGTGGTATCCGCCTACTTTCTCCGAATTGGTGTTGGTTGATTGGAGCACTTCCGATTGCTTTAAAACAATGAAATTTGGTAAAACGGTAGGGCTTAAATTGCATACAAAGAAAAAATATAAAGTTTGAGGTTTTCCGTTCATGGGCGTGGTATCCGCCCACTTCCTCAGAACTGATGTAAATTATATATGGCACACTTCCGATTGCAGTAGAGCAATGAAATTTGGTGGAACGGTAGGGCTTATATTGCATATTAAGGAACAAAAATAAAAATTGAGGTTTTGCATTCAAGGGGCGTGGTAACCGCCCACTTTCTCCGAATTGGTGTTGGTTGAATGGAGCACTTCCGATTGCTGTAAAACGATGAAATTTGGTAACATGGTAGGGCCTTAATTGCATACAAAGAAAAAATATCAAGTTTGAGGTTTTCCATTCATGGGCGTGGTATCCGCCCACTTCCTCAGAACTGATGTAAATTATATATGGCGCACTTCCGATTGCAGTAGAGCAATGAAATTTGATGGAACCGTAGGGCTCAAATTGCATATAAAGGACCAAGAATAAAAATCGAGGTTTTCCATTCAGGGGGCGTGGTATCCGCCCACTTTCTCCGAATTGGTGTTGGTTGAATGGAGCACTTCCAAGTGCTGTAAAACGATGAAATTTGGTAAAGTGGTAGGAATTAAATTGCATACAAAGAAAAAAATATAAAATATGAAATTTTCCATTCAGGGGCGTGGTATCCGCCCACTTCCTCAGAACTGATGTAAATTATACATGGCGCACTTCCGATTGCAGTAGAACAATGAAATTTGGTAGAACGGTAGGGCTTAAATTGCATATAAAGGACCAAAAATAAAAATTGGGGTTTTCTATTCGGGGGGCGTGGTATGCACCCACTTTCTGAGAAAATGTTTAATTCATATGGAGCACTTCTGATTGCCGTAATTAAGGTAGGTGTGTTAGTGTTAGGTATCTTGCCAGGACAAGAAGAAATAATTGAAGCGCAAATCAAAACAACCAATAACAAAAAGAAAATATACCAAAAGAAATAGGAAGCTTTAAACTAAGTTGAGTACATCCTTCTATCTTTCCGTATCTTTCGAGATTTTGACATGGCAAAATATTAAAATCTTTGCAAAAAGGAGTGATATCAGACCAAAAACATAAATGTTAAAAAAAGAGCCAAGTTCTTCTATACAAAAACCTTTGTGTAACAAGTCAGCCGTGAAAAGTACTGAGATCTAAAAGTACGCCAAGTTCTTACTTCATGAAGGTTTAATACCGAATATTTAAAGTAGAATAATATTAAAACAGCTACAATGTAATAGAGAAATTTTATTATTTGATGATTATTGACTAAAATTTGATGGGCTTACTTGGCAAGTTTTTTTTATGCCCAAATTCGAAAGGTTTTAAAAACTTGACAAGTGAACCCATCAAATTTTAGTCAGTAATCATCAAATAATAAAATTTCTCTATTACATTGTAGCTGTTTTAATATTATTCTACTTTAAATATTCGGTATTAAACCTTCATGAAGTAAGAACTTGGCGTACTTTTAGATCTCAGTACTTTTCACGGCTGACTTGTTACACAAAGGTTTTTGTATAGAAGAACTTGGCTCTTTTTTTAACATTTATGTTTTTGGTCTGATAATATATTACAGTAAAGTCTGATTGAAATAAAATGCACGACTGGATCGCACGAACTTGCTCTTATGTAAAAGTACTTTGGAATTTAAGATACATTTTATAAATATAAAACATGGATTTAATGAGATAATAATGTTCAAATGCATATAATTGCCATCTTATTTCTAGAAAAGTATGAATTTATGCAAACAAACTTTAAAAAACCGTTTTATTATTAAATACATTTTTTATATAAGAAATTTCTCTAAAATTTTTCAAGAAAAAAATGTGGGATGCGAATTTTAAGTTTTAAATAATATTGATTTTAGGAAATAATTTCAAAAAATAATCGTTCATAGGTTTTGAAGATATTAATTTAAATTTTTTTTTTTTTTAAAACCCAATAAATATTTTTTCGAATATTTTTATATACAATATTATTTTAAACTTAAGGCGACTCCTGCTAAAAATTTTGGGTTAAAATCCTTAGAGCCGTTAATGAGAAAGTCGAAAATCAAAAAAACGGGCCTATGGCAGGTACCCCTAATAACATTTTGCCCCAAAATTTTTGTTGACCAAAATGTAGTCCATGTCCATAATATCACACCTATTTTTTTATCAAAATCGTTAGAGCCGTTTTCGAGATAAATAAGATTTTGCATTACGGGTGCATGGGGGGTACCCTTAGTTTTGGAGCTAAAAAAAAAATTTCAATTTCTCCTCTAGGGAATCACCGAAGACCCTTAACTACCGAGATTGAAAGAAATAGGTCCAGGGGTTTAGGCTGTAGTGAGAGGTACAGACATACAGACACACTGAAACATGTTTTTTTGTGTATTAAATTTTCCTTAAAATTTTTATAAAAAAAATTGATATGCAAATTGTTAGTATTTAATAAAATACATTTTAAAACGTAATTTAAAAATTTAATCGTGTATCGGTTTTCAAGATATTGAATTTTCAAAAAAAAAATTTTATTATTTTTTTAAAAATCCAAAAACTATTTTTTCGAAAAAAATTTTAGTTTATATTTTTTCAAATGCAAAGCAGCTCCTACATAAAAATTTTGGTTGAAATCGTTAGAGCCGTTGGTGAGAAATTCGAAAATCAAAAAAACCGTTCTATGACAGGTACCCCTAATAACATTTCCCCCCAAACTTTTTTTTACCAAAATATAGTCCATGTCCATAATATCACACTTAATTTTTTTTATCAAAATCGTTAGAGCCGTTTTCGAGATAAATAAGATTTTGCATTACGGGTGTATGGGGGGTACCCTTAGTTTTGGAGCTAAAAAAAAAATTTCAATTTCTCCTCTAGGGAATCACCGAAGACTCTTATCTACCGAGATTGAAAGAAATAGGTCCAGTGGTTTAGGCTGTAGTGAGAGGTACAGACATACAGACACACTGAAACATGTTTTTTGTGTACTAAATTTTCCTTAAAATTTTTATAAAAAAAATTGATATGCAAATTGTTAGTATTTAATAAAATACATTTTAAAACGTAATTTAAAAATTTAATCGTGTATCGGTTTTCAAGATATTGAATTTTCAAAAAAAAAATTGTATTATTTTTTTAAAAATCCAAAAACTATTTTTTCGAAAAAATTTTTAGTTTATGTTTTTCCAAATGCAAAGCAGCTCCTGCATACAAATTTTGGTTAAAATCGTTAGAGCCGTTGGTGAGAAATTCGAAAATCAAAAAAACCGTTCTATGACAGGTACCCCTAATAACATTTCCCCCCAAACTTTTTTTTTACCAAAATATAGTCCATGTCCATAATATCACACTTAATTTTTTTTATCAAAATCGTTACAGCCGTTTTCGAGATAAATAATATTTTGTATTATGGGTGTACGGGGGGTACTCTTAGTTTTGAAGCTAAAAAAAAAATTTCAATTTCTCCTCTAGGGAATCACCGAAGACCCTTAACTACCGAGTTTGAAGAAAATACCTCCGGTAGTTTAGGCTGTAGTTCGAGGTACAGACATACAGACATACAGACATACAGACAGACAGACAGACAGACAGACGGAATTGTCGGACCCACTTTTTTCGTCTTCGCTATCATCGTAATGTCAACTTTGATCAAAATCTCGAGTTCGATTTTTTTTTCCAAATGCAGAACTTGCCCTATAGTACCTATATCGCAAGTAAAAAAAAAAGCTTGATACCTTGCGCAAAGATTTATCCTTTTTCTTTTAAGACAAAATTATCTAAGTACGATTTGATGAGAACTAAGCTACGAGTAGATAACCTTTCTTGTCCACATTTATTTCTAAAAAAATATTTAATTCTCTTAAAACATAAATATGATCTCTCTACAGATGCCATTATTAAAAATCTTAAGATTCATTGAAGTTTTTTTTTGATTTAAAATTCTCATAATTGAAAATAACCTTTAGTTATATCAAGAAACCTAAGATATGAATATTAGAAATACTATTTTTGACCAGTTTTTTGTATAATAACAAAAAATAAACAGAAAACAGGTGGATTGTATCTATCGCCACGAAAATAATTAAAAAACTACCACCTTTTGAATTCAGATTTGTTTGTTTTATGATTTACAACTAAACTTGCACCAACATTATATTAAAATAAAACTTTTCTACTCCTTTGTCCATGAAATTAAACTCATTATCAGTTTGAGACAATAAGCAACTCAATAGATACATCTTTGTTTTTCTATCTATCTCCTGTAGGAAATTCTCGTAATGCATTCACTCAACTCATTCTTTACACATTGGGCAAAAGGCAAGAAACGAGACAAAATTATTTTGACTTTGGGTTGAGATCTAAGTTTAGTATGCGAAATAATGGAATGCCCAGCTGTTGTGCATTCTATATTGCTTGAGAATCATTGTTGTTTGAGCGCTTTGTGAATATTGGTGAGTGATGTTGTAGGTATAATTTTTAGTTGACTTGGAGTGGAAGGGTATTTTGAAATTGAGTTAAGGAGGCGATAATAAGGAATGCATAGCTGTTAAGCATTTTAGCAAGAACTTTCATGAGATTGAGCATTATAAATAATGGAGTGATGTTGAGCATTCTCAGTTGGTTTGCAGTGTGACATTTTAAGTTGTAATAACCAGAGAGATCTTGATTTCCTTTAGTAATTTTAGTAAGAGATGATAATGTTGTTGGAATTTAATTTACAGAGTAAATGAAGATTCATTAATAAATACAAATAATATAATAAAAATATTAATACAATTTGGAATTTTGAATTTAATTCCTTGCTAGGTACGATTTTTTCAAATGGTTTAACGGAAGCACTTATTCCACTCAATATATGGACGCTTCGTCCCTGGAATAGTCGTATGCGATATTAGTACAAGTGAAGTCGAATGTACGACTCCTGGAATACCAACATACGACTATAGTCGAATACGAGTCATAAATACGAGTTTCAGAATATGGGTGAATGTTACAATTAATCCTCCGAAACATGCGAGTAATAGGTTCGTTGGAGCCATAAGAGGTACGGTGGGGAATTTCCCCGGTTATTTTTTTTTACAATTTTTTGTAAGCTAAAGTTCCCCAAAAGTTTGGATAATTGTTTGGAATTAAACAAAAAAAACAAATTTTTATTTCAACTCAATATTTTGAAAACTCCGAGCTCGATATTTTTAAAAGTTGACAACTAAAAGTTTTTTTTTAATATAATCTACAAGATGTTATAGAAAAATGTTTAGTTAATCTAAAAATAACGATATCCACCATTCAAATGTCAAAAAAAGGTTTTCAAAACTCGTAGCTATGGATCTTTAAAAAAAAATAGTTTTTGGAAAAAATGATATCTCGAAAAAAAGTCAATATTTTTTTTTTTTTTTTTTTTTTAATTTAATTTTCATTCGTACAATAATTAGAACTTTAAGTTGGCGTACCAAAACATTTTCCTAAAAATTGTATATATAAAAGCCCGTTATTTTAAGAAACAACGACTTATAATTTTTGTTCTTGCATAAACTAATATTTGCTTAAGAAACCACATGACATTCTGTTTTTATCTCTTATTACTAAAAGAGTTTAAATAGTGAATTTTATGGTTATGAACAGTTTTCTCTAATAACATTAATTTTCAAAATTCTTAGTCTATTAAGTTTGAGCAAGCTTCTGCGACCCAGGAGTGTATTTTATTTATTTTTTTTTTTTTTATAAATTGCTTCTGAACACATCTAAAACAGTGACACTACGAGGAAAAAAAAAAGTAGACAGACCTGTTTTGATGTTTGCAACTGTCAAACAGTCATACAAAGTTAGCACGATACATTTTAACCTAGTATCTTATTAAAAAAAAATTTAACATCGTTCTAATTCGAATCAAATTGTGCGCCATTGATTTTTTGCAAATAATTAAAAAAAAAACATTTTCGTAGTTCTGAATACATTACTGAGCCTTCACCTATGCATCTTCAATGTCTAGGTACGTTACAACTTTAAACAACAATACCAAGTTCGTGAGATCCACCGGAGCATTTTATTGTATTTTCTTCTTTAAGAGTCGGTACGAGTAAGATTTAAATTAGTCTTTAAAATTTAAGTATAAGAGGTGCAAAAAATAGACCTAAATTTCGTAGATGTTTTTCGAATCTGATTCAACTTAATTTTAATTGTTCAAAGACATAACACTTGAAATAGATTAATTCGTTATAATTAAATTCCCCCTTGTTCAATATAATAATGGACTCAATTGCCTTAAGAAAATTTTGAGATTTCTACTAACTGTAATATTATACACACAATAAGTGCGTCATCATTTTGTTGAAACTATTTCATTAAATTCAAACTTTTCAAACAATATAAAGCCCCCAATTCAATTCTCTCGAATTGCCACCAAACGACCTCTAGTTTAGCGTACTTTCTAACAATGATACGCATTTCGAAAACATGCAAATGTTTCGCTATTTCATTTTGTTTTGTTTCTTAAACGGAAACCTTAAAAATGTTGCAACTATACGTACATGAATCAGTGGATTTCAAGTACTCAGTCAATGACCTGCATCTCACCAGCGAATTGTATTCATTTATTTTGTATTTTTGTATTTATGGGTTGAAAGATTTAAACAAATTTATTCTTGAATTTGAGTGATGGTTTTCTTTTCTTTTTATTACATTGCTTGAATTCAATAACAAAGAATATCTTCTTGGAAGAATATTAATCACCGAAACAAGCATTCCTAATATTTAAAACGTATTGTAGCAACACCCAGAAGTAGGCATGCAAAAAGTATTAGTGTCCTAAAAGTATGCTATACATTTTTGTTTGGCATTACTTCAACTGATATAACACCACAGACTGTCAAACTTTTCTCAAGATTGTAAAAGAAATAAAGGGTTTGTTTATACGTAAAATAATTGGTAGTGTCGTTGATGAAGTGACTGCTAATGCTGATGGTGTAGTTGATGGTGATGCTGTGGGTTAAGCTGCTGCTAACAATGCTGGTACTGTTAATGCCTGCTATTGAGAATTTGGATGATGGTGCTGAAGTTGCTGTGAATTCTGGTATTTTTGTTCCTAATAAAGAAAATCCGGTTGTCCCTTCGGAAAAGAATCAATATAATCACGAAAAACATTCTAGTCAACGTATTGATTCTGGAACAAGTACACAGAAGGCAGATTTTGAAATGATTCCATCAAGTTCACTGCATCTTAGTCTACTGAATCTATAGAAATAATGTTCCTATCGTCTAATTTAAACGTTAATTCTACATATTTCAAATATTTTAAACCATTAAAAAATGAATGAAGATAGGAAGTAATTTCTGTTTGTGGAGTGATTGAATTAAATTCAATTAAAAGCTCAAGTGACCTCAACTCCGAGGTGCGTTTCGCCCAGGTACGACAGTGGGCTCATCAGTTAGATGCTGCTGTACCCTTCTAAGACGCAAATATTGAATTTAATTCAATCACTCCACTTAAACAGAAATTACTTTCTATCTTCATTGATTTAATAGTCTGACCACGGACATTATTATTCTAGGTTTCTGAATTTAATTAAATTCCCCATAGAAAAATAAAATTCACAGTCTATTAAAGCTGTAAATTTTATAAGAGTCGGTAAACATCGACCAATATTTGCGTCTTAGAAGGGTACGGCAACATCTAACTGATGAGCCCACTGTCGTACCTGGGCGAAACGCACCTTGTAGTTGAGGTCACTTGAGCTTTTAATTGAATTCTATTGAAAAATGGTTCTGGATCTGCTTTAGAATAGGAATTCCTGCTGCATTTGTTAAATCAATCTTCAATCCATCAATAATGAATTAATTTCAAAAAACGCTCAACGTGTGGAGGAACTAACAATAATATAAGTAATGTTTCTTCATCTAACGATTTGTGTGTGCCTTATGGGATAAAAAAGAATGTTTCCATGCCTATTCGGTATAGCAAAAGGTTGACACATCTGCAAAGTTTAAAAAATCAAAGCATTTGGATGACAGTATTTTGTCGTTCAAATTCTTTGATTTTTTTTCAAATTCGAAAGGAATTTATTATTCTCAGTAAATTCCGAGTTCTATGAATTTTAAAGCTCAAGAATCTACTGATGCAAATAAGACTCTTGAACAATTTGCACGATTCTTTGAATCTGTGTATTGTAACTCGTAAGTAAACCTTGTCATCCCTTGTAGAAATCCTCCGAAGTACATTATTTAGGATCAATACAAATAGGTTTGTTTTAAAAGGCTTTCAAGGTCTTAAACCAAATTCCAACCCTGTGTGCTGATGGTATTCCTGCCCTTATCTTAAATAGATGTGCAAATTTGCTTCTCCTACCTCTGCTTATTATTTTCGATCTGTCATTGTCATCCGGAATATTTTTGGACGAATCGAAATCTTCTTTTTTGATCCCAATTTTTATATATGGCTCACAAAACAACGTTGAAAATTATAGGGAAATCTGCAAGTTATCGACAATTCCTAAACTTTTAGAAAATTTAATAAAAAATAAGTTTGATTTTCTTGTGAAAGGTCAATATTTCACGAAGATCAACTATAACTAATTAAGCATGTTTTTCTTCCTTTGATGTGGATACTATCGACAAACAACCGTAATCAAGTGTATGCTATTTATACGGATTTTAGCAAGGCTTTTGATGTAATTTGCCACAACATATTATTGCTCGTCACCGGTCTAGGCTTTGATGAAAGCATCGCTTCCCATTTTGCCTTTGCCCTGAACGAAACGGTTGTATTACAACATGGCGACATGGATGATTGCCTATGGATGCCCGGTGTGGTTCAACGTTGTCCCATCTCAAATGGAAAACATTCGGGTGTTTGAGAGGCAGTGTGTTAGACGTTGCCTTAGATTACACACAACACCAGAGTCGAAGTACAAACATTTTTATTCCAACCAGGTTCTATACAACGGAGCCAAGATAAACAGAATTGATAATTTTTTGATAAAACTGATTCGGGGTCACATTGCAAGAGCGATGTCCTCGACAAACAGCCTAATTTTCGGGGCTTACTACCCAAACGATGATTACTATGAGAGTGTACGTCTTATCGGCTTCATCCCGCCAAATGCATTTTTCTACTTAGACAGTCGATTGCTGGTCCAAGATACAATGGCGAATCCGCTAATCTATCACGTCGGCCGTAGGACTGTTGATAGGCGGCTCCTTTATAGTCGAGACGTCCTTGCACAAGACGGAGCAAAGCGCCTTCGGTTCAGTAGACTGTGTCCGATCGGGACAGGGGAACCAGTTCTGGTGGTTATCGGATGATAGAGAAAGTTGACGAGGACTTATGTTATATGTCTTGGCCGACTTACATAGGTTTAAGTGATTTTAAGTAGCACCAAAAAAAAAACATCATTGTGCGTGGTTAGTACTTGCATGGGGTACGGCCGTTCAAATACCAACCGCGTGCTGTTGACATGCATTTCTTCTGTTGTTCCTTCTTTCTGTGTTGCTCTCTCTGTTGTAATGTCTTAGCCGACGGTCTCAGTTGCGAGTGCTTTCAGTGCCTTTGCTTCGTAGATTTATCTACGGAGTAGTGTAATGTAATGCATATTACTTCGTAAGCTTGAAGTATTCGCCATTCTCTCAAGCTTACTTCAGTGGATTTACTCCTTCTTAACCGGTAGAAATCAAAAAATAAGACTTGATAAATGTACTTCCAGGCCAATTAAGTGCACGTTAGGTGTTCCTCAAGGCAGCCATCTTGGTCCGTTGCTTTTTGTTATATTTATTGATGATATTTTGAACTTTATTTATTTCAGCCAATTTCTCATATATGCTGATGATCTCAAGATATTTTTGAAAGTAGCGAGCGATGATGACTGCTTTAAGCTTCAAATGGACTTTGACAATTTATACCTCTGGTCGACTAAACCACTTGAACGTTTATCCTAAAAAATGCTTCGTGATCTCTATTTTTTGAAAACAGTTTGTGTACGAGTTCCCATACTAAATGTTAGGATTTTTAAAAAGAAACTCAACAGATCCTTCAACTCTTGTCTCTTTATATACCTCCTTTCTAAGATCTAACCTCGAATAAGCAGATGTTATTTGAAACTCTCACCAAAAATCGATTTCAGATAGAATTCTGAAGGCTCAGAATCGTTTTACGAAATATGTTTTTTTTATAAAATGCGCTGGATCTTTATGCAAATTCTATAGCCAGGTAAAAGCTTTTGGGCTTGCAGTCGCCGTTCAAGTCCCGTAGAACAATTCATGATCTCATTTTTGTGCGAGACATTTTTTGTTACAAATTAAGTGTCCTACTTTGCTCTCTTTACTTTCCATATACGCTCGAACGAGACCGTTAGGGGAAAGACACCTCCTATTTTAGCCTAGGCGCAGTTGGCAATTATGGTATGAACGAACCAATTTCAAGGTCTGTTAAAGAGTTTAATCAAATAAATAATCATATTCATTTGGCATGCTTCAGAGATACAATTAATAATGACGAATTGTTGTATATCTATGATAGTTTATTTCACTAATTCTTGTTTTTAAGCTAGCTTTAAATTTTAACTTATGGAATTTTAATCTATTTAGCTTAAGACTCGTAGATGAATAGATAATTAAAAAAATAAGCTACATATTTTTATTTCTCAATGTATTCCCATTGTAATATTCAGAAATTTTAAACTAATGTGCCTCCTCCTTTCAAAACCTTCCCTGTTTTTTTAACCTTGCACTGGGAGAATCACTAAAAGGGTAGTAATAAGTTGAGCAAGTAAAAATAGTAAAATCTTAAATAACTTTCCATCAAATTTAAAATTAAAAAAAAAAAATCAATAATTAAAAAACCAATAAATACATTTTATTCAAATAGCATAGCATAGTTGCGGGGTTCAGTATCAAAAGGGTAAATAACTCGTTGTTTTTTATAATATTTTTTGGAGGAAAAACTAACAAAAGATTTTACCAACATTCATAAAGTGAGAAGAACAACTAATTCACGAAGCCCTTTTTTATAATCAAATAATAAAAGACGAACGGCTTTGATTTTTGTGTAACGGAACAGTCACGCCCCTAAGGTATATCCCAACATATAAAGAGACAAAGATTTAAAATTTCCAAACTCCCCAGTAATTTCATCAAAATAATCAACAACCATTGAGTGCATGAACGACTTTTGCAAAAAAAAAATTAAATACTTATACCTCACCATGCTCTTTTTTTAATAATACATTTACATTTCGTATGTATTAGTGACTGCCGCCTTTATATTATTTCTTGCTTCGTCAGTGCCTCGCTTCAAATCCCACAGGAGTGCTGTAATTTCCTTTATTTTTATTTTTAAATTTCCTTTCACACCACCCGCTCTCTCACCCGGTAATTAAGCGACTCCAGGGAAAGAATTCTACAAAAATAAAAAAACTCAACCTCATATAAAATTTCATGAATTTTTGATCAAATGCATTCATCTTATTTATTGTTCCATTAAGCCCTACAAATACAAAAAAAAACCAGAGCCCAAGGGTAGCTTTCAGCAAGCAACCTTTATTATTCCTGATGCGGATCCTTGTTGCATTCTCTAATCGAATGTCAAATGCATTTTAACTCACAAAAAAGGGGTTTCACAGGTCCATACAGAGCACAGTATCCAAAACAAATAAGAAAATATTGACATTTTTAGCGGTACCACTTGCCTTCGCTTTGTAATGATAGAACCCTCTTGTAACCCTTGTCGTATGCTATGTATCCATAGGTTTGCACAGTATATAACCTCATACATAATTAGCAAGATTGACCTAACACGATGTGGCATAGCACGTGAGTTTAATACTCCATTCACAGTGCGGAACAGGCTTCAAAGGCAGGGAGAATGATAGAACAAGGTTGAACAAGGGATGAAAATACATAATATGTAAGTATGTTATCGATTTTTGCTTGTGATGTAGTATAAAGGCGAGTTTAGTTTCCGAAAAAAAAATCTCATAATTTAAATCCAATAATATAATTCCCGTGTTGTATTGGTATTTTTAAATTCTTTTAGTAGTAAGAGAAAAAAACAGAATGCTATCCAACTATGAATTTATGCAAGAACAAAAATTATAAGTCGTTGTAGTGGTTTCTTAAAAAAAAAACTTTTATATACAAACTTTTTAAAAGCTTTTTAAGAAAAAATTTAGATACGCCAATTTAAAGTTTTTATTATTGTTCGAATAAAAATTAAATTTACGAAAAGAAATATTGACCCGTTTCGGAGATATCGAATTTTCAAAAAAAAGAAAAAATAGATTTTGTTTTTTCAAAAATTCAAAAAATATTTATTTTAAAGTTTTGAAATGCAATGTGTTTTAGACTTTTTAGAAGCTTCTCTTTAAAAGTTTTCATTAAGATCCGTTATGTGGATAATGAGAAATTCAAAATTCGAAAAAAATGGTTCTATGGTAGGTACAAGCTGTAATATCTTAATTTCAAAATTTTTTTTATTAAATTAAAGATCGTAAAAATTAATTGAAAGAAAAAAAAATTTTATCAAAATTCTAGGTGCCGTTTTCGAGAAAAATACGATTTTTGAAAACCATTTTTTTTTAATTTTTTAGCATTTGTATGGTAGGTACTTTATTTTTAGGTTTTTTATCACATTTTGTAGATTATATTAAGAAACTTTTATTTATCAAGTTTAAAAAAAATCTAGCATGGGGTTTTCGAAATATTGAGTTTTGAAAAAAAAATTTTGAAGTTTTTTTTAAAAATCCAAAACTTTTTTTTTGAAAATTTGAGTACACAATTCTATTTATAATTTTGGGGAGCTTTAGCAAAAAAAAATGATCAAAATCGGTTAAACCGTTTTTGAGAAAATCAAAAACAAAAAAAATGGTTCCATGGGGGGTACCCTCAATAACCATTTTTCGGAAAAATTTTTTTCAACCACTACCTAGATTTAATTAAATGAAATTTTTCTGTATTTTTATTTTTAAAATCTGTCGAACAGTTTTTGAGAAAAAAGAATGTTTATAAAATTTCGAAAAAAATTCGTATGGGGGGTGGTACCGTTATTTTTGGTCTTAAAAAAAAAAAGAAAAAAACGTGTGGGGGGAAAAAATTAAAAATGATATCTACCAAGTTTAAAGAAAATCGGCCCAGCCGTTTAGCCTGTAGTCGAACAGACAGACAGACAGAATTGCGAGACCCACTTTTTTAGTCTTCGCTATCATCGTAATGTCAACTTTGATCAAAATCTCGAGTTCGATTTTTTTTACGAATGCATAACTTGCCTTATAGTACCTATAAGTCGCAAGTAAAAAAGGATGCCATGTGATTCAAGCAAGTATTAGCTTATGCAAGAGTGGTTTCTTAAAATAATAAGTTTATATAAAAAAAATTTAAAACATTTTTAACAAAAAATTTTTTTACGCCAACTTAAAGTTTTTTTTATTATTTTACGAATAAAAATTCAATTTTCAAAAACAAATATAGGGCTGTTTTTGAGATATCAAATTTTCAAAAAAAAAGTTTTTTCAAAAATTAAAAAAATATTTTTTTAAGTCTTGAAATGCAATGTTTTTCCACCTTTTTAGAAGCCTCTGTTTTAGCGAGAATAAAAGACAAAATTCGATGTGGACTGTATCACGATTTATTAACGAATGAACTTAAAAACTAACAGAAAGTAATTATGTATTAGCTATGAGAAGGTAATAAAGCAAAAAAGAATCCAGTTAAGGATAGAACAGTTGTTTTGTGTAGCGTGATGCGCTTCTATGTACAACAAAAAGAGCAATGTATATAATAATTAGTGTTGCTGTGTTGTTATTATAATGAGAAAAGTATTAATCAAAAATGTAGTGATAAATTTAGTACTGAGTAATAGATAACAAAAATAGTAATGATTATATTCTTGAACATTCCGCCAGCCTTGAATAACATTCAATTATTTAGTGGTAGTACGCTTATCTTCGTCACAGGCCTCTTGCATACATTCGATTTTGTACGAAGGGTAACTACTCGTACTAAACCATCGCCGCCAGCATGGGTTGCAGTCACCTTACCTATCTTCCAGTAAGCAGGGGGAAGATTTTCGTCTTTTATTAAAACGATGTCGCCTTTGTTAACATTAGGTTTTTCTTTATTCCATTTTTGCCTTAGTTGTAGAGATGAAATATACTCAGATGACCATTTAGACCAAAATCCTTGGGTAAGCTGTTGTACCAATTTCCATCGTGCCAGTATAGCTAATTTTACATTTGTGACATCAGGTTCAGGGATAGCCACTAGCGGACGTCCTGCCAAGAAATGACCGGGAGTCAAGTAGCTGATGTCATCGCAGTCAGATAGTGCACAGAGCGGTCGAGAGTTGAGAATTGCTTCAATTTGTGCTAAAAGTGTTGTCATCTCTTCGAAGTTGAGTGTATTTTGGCCGATAACTCTTCTCAGATGGTGCTTGACTTGTTTGACTCCAGCTTCCCAAGCACCGCCAAAGTGTGGAGCACCAGGGGGAATGAAATGCCATTGAATACCTTTAGAAGATAAAAAATCAGATATTAAGATATGATTATTATGAGCAGCAAAGACTCGATGCATTTCGCCGAGTTGTCGAGCAGCGCCTACAAAATTTGTGCCATTATCACTTCGGATATGCGCACACAGACCTCGTCTAGCTACAAATCGTTTGAGAGCAGCTAAGAAGCAATCTGTACTGAGATCACTTACAAGTTCTAAGTGTAAAGCTTTTGTAGTAAGGCAGATAAAAAGAGCAATGTACGATTTAACTATAGGAGCTCGCCTTCCATTATGTTGCCTTAGTAAAAAGGGTCCTGCATAGTCGCAGCCGGTATCGTAGAATGGATATATACCATGAAGTCGATATTTTGGTATGTTACCCATAAGTTGGTTGCTAGTTTGTTTACTGTGTCTGTAACAAGTTGTACAGTGATGAACAACAGATTTTGCCAAATCACGTAGGCCAATGATCCAATAACTTTGTCGAAGGGTTGCCATGAGATTTGTTACCCCAATGTGAAGATTATTCATATGACAGTCAGTCACAATTTTCCTGGTGAGGCTATGATCCTTATGTAGTATTACTTGGTGTTTACAGTCAAAATCAGCCTCGAGATTGCCTAGTCGTCCACCGACTCGTAAAACTCCATTTGCATCGATATACGGAGCTAGTCGCTTAATTTTACTGTTAGCTTGAACGTAATTGCTATTCTTTAGATTTTTAATATCATCGAAAAACGATTCTTCTTGACAGAATTTGTATAGAACATGTTTTGCTCTTTGTAGCTCGGACACCTTTAGAGGAGATTTATCCAAAATTTTATTTTTTAAATTAGAATAAAATCTAAAGCAGTAAGCTATGACTCGATACAGCCTAATCCATTTTGAGATTCTTCCGTTTATGTCGGATAGCGTTCCAGCGATCTTTGTTGTGACTTGAAGTGTCATCTGCTCCCTTGTACGTTCTTCTTCTTGAGTCGAATACTTAAGGATTTCTGTATCTGGCCAGTGATTTTGATTTAAAGAGAGCCAAGGCGGGCCTCTCCACCAGAGATTGTGCTGTATTAAAACGGATGGGACCACACCTCTGCTAGCACAATCAGCAGGGTTATCTCTCGATGAAACATGTCGCCACTTAGCTTGTGGGAGAGTGTCTAGTATGAAAGATGTTCTATTGCTCACAAAAATTTTCCATTTTCGAGGATGAGATGACAGCCAGGCCAAAACTATTTTCGAGTCCGTCCAGCAGTAGATTGAATAATCTTTGATTTTGATGGATGTTTCCAAAGAATCAAACATTCCTGCAAGCAAGTGCGCTCCACATAATTCCAGCCTGGGAATAGTAACTTCCTTAAGTGGGGCAACCTTAGTTTTTGCCATTACTATATTCACAGAAATAGAGCCATCTGACATTATTCTGCGACAGTAGATCACAGCCGAATAAGCTGCCGATGATGCGTCGCAAAAGCCATGGAATTCAACCTTATCTTCCTGTGAGAATAACATGCGTGGAATTTTAATTTGGTTTAGTAGATGAAGTTGTGTATGAAATTTATTTGATTCATCAATTATGTCATCCGGTAATCTGTCATCCCAACCGATCTTCAAAAGCCACAACCTTTGTATTATTATTTTCGCGGTTATTATAGAAGGAGATACCCAGCCCAGGGGGTCAAAGATCTTTGATATTTCTGATAGCAATTTTCTTTTTGTGGTTAGATCTCTACGTTCTTGAGATACATCATATAAAAAGCTGTCTGTTACAGGATTCCACGATATTCCGAGTAAACAGATATTGAATTCATTTGGAACTTCTACGGCAGAGTTTACTTTATGTTCTTGAGATATATCCTGAAGTATGTCTGGACAGTTAGAAGCCCATTTTCTCAACATGAAACCGCCAGCCATCAGCAAATTGTTTAGTTGAGAGGCAAGTTCTTTTGCTTCATTTATTGTATTTCCACCAGCCATACAATCATCGACATAAAAATTTTCTAAAAGTGCCTTAGACGCTAAGGGAAAATTTTGGCATTCATCTAAACTTAGCTGGTGAAGTGTTCTAATAGACAAGAAGGGGGCAGGTGAAGTTCCGTAAGTGACTGTAGTAAGTCGAAAGTGCTGCATAGGCTTATTTGGTGATTCACGCCACAAAATGCGTTGATAGTCACGATCGCATTCCTGAACTTTAATCATTCGAAACATTTGCTTTATGTCAGCAGAAAAGCAGTATTTAAAGCACCTATAGCGTAATATAATTGTAGTTAAGTCCTGTTGTAGAGGCGGACCTGGTAACAAAATTTCATTAAGTGATATTCCGTTACTAGATTTGCATGAGCCATCAAAGACAACGCGAAGTTTGGTTGTAAGACTATTTTCCTTGAACACAGCGTGGTGTGGTAAATAATACAGCTTGGTATTTTCCCTATTTATTTCGTCATCAGGAACTAGTTCCATATGTCCCAAGGCTAAGTATTCGGACATGAAGTTCTGATAGTCAGTTCTAAGACTTTGATTTCTAGAAAATTTTCTCTCCATAGCGAGAAGTCTATTTTCAGCAGCAATATATGAGTTCCCTAGCGATTGACCATTACCTTTGAAGGGAAGTCTTACTGAATATTTACCTTTTTGACTACGATGTACGGTGTTTTGATATATATTTTCAGCTTGTTGCTCATCTTTTGTGGGAAGAATGGTTCTAGCAGGCAATTCTTCACTTTTCCAGAACAGTTGCAAGGTTTTGTTAAGTTCTGTTTCGATATCTTGAGTAGATAGATTGCATTGGACATTAGAAGCAGCTAAATGTTGACCACAAATTACCCATCCGAATAGAGTGTTCTGTGCAACTACAACATTGTCTTGGATTAATTGTTCCTTACGTAGGATTGAGAAGAAGTAATCAGCTCCTAGCAAAATGTCTATTCTCTTTGGTTGGTTGAAATGGGGATCAGCAAGATCCAAGGTGTTGAGTTTGTTCCATGTTTTTATTTGAATTGGAACGGATGGTTGTTCCGAAGTTATATTATGGAGCACTAGAGCCGATATATCCAGGCAAAGGTTTTTATTGTGGTGAGAGAATATTTTGAGATTAGTTCTACCCTTTGAAACACCGACTTTGCTAGCTGAGAGCCCTAAGATCTTGACATTAGCTGGATGTCTGGGTTGTCCCAAACGATCTGCGCATGTTGAGGTTATCAAGCTATTTTGACATCCAGAATCAAGAAGCACGTTACAGAGCTGTAACTTTCCCTTGTAGTCCTCCACGAAGACCTTTGCAGTTGGAAGCAAAGCATTGAACCTTATTGTTTCGTTTGAAGTAGCAGAGCCCTGAGGCGAAAAATTACAGTTTTGATTACTAATAAGGACGTTTGATTCAGCTGAAGTGGGAATCAATTTGTCATCAGCATTTAGATCTTCTTGGTTTTTTGAGATTGTTGGGCTAGATGTGCCAGCACGGGCAGAAACAGTAGAGCTTGCGCTAGGGTTGTAAGTCACATGTAGAGAAGAGTGATGTCTCGATTGACATTGCTCACAAGAATGCTTAGAGGTGCATTTATTTGCTGTGTGTCTAGCTTTGAGACAGTTAAAGCATAACCTTTTAGCATTAACGAATTCCCTTCGCTTTGTTGTGTCTAATGCTATGTACTTTGGACAGTATGATAGATGGTGATGATTTAAACATTTTGGACATGCATTTTCAATGGCAGACATGTAAGCACGTGTTGACTTGTATTTTATAGATCCTGAAGAAGAAACTGTCTTAGCGCCAGATATCGATGGCCCTATCTCTAAGGCATCACAACGTAAGTTCAAAAACTTGAGCAAATCTTCTATAGTCGGATAAGTCTTTTCTACTACATGCTCAGCCCATGCTTTATGGGTATCACTATCTACCTTTTTCAAAATTAATGCAATCAGCCATGGATCGCGAGTTTCTGCTTGTTGACCTAATGCTCTTAAACCTCGTATAACCTGATCAAAAGTATTGGCAGCTGAGCGCAACATAGTTGCATTTGAAGAATCAATTCTTTTAATGTCAAAAAATGTTTTGATAAGAGAGTCAATCACTTGTGATGGCTTATCATATCGCTCCTTTAATTTTCCTAATGCTTCCTCATAATTCGTTTCTGTCACAGCTAGGTGTTTAACCATCTCCTCCGGTTCCCCTTTTAATAAACCCTTTAAATATTGAAATTTTTGAACCTTGCTAAGACGCTCATTTTTGTGGACAGTGGTTTCAAAAATATCCCAAAATGGTTTAAACTTGTCATATTGACCATCAAAACTACACAATTGAAGTTGAGGCAGACGAACTTCTTGTGGATGTGCAGAGGAACTCTGACCTAGCGTTTGAAATTGTTCTGCTAATCGTCGAATAACCTCAGAGTCATTTGAGCCCACCGCAGTGCTGCTCAAGCGTTCTAAAAACGCTGTTTGTTGGTCAACGAGCCTTTGAAATGCGTCAGCACCAACAACTGTTGAGCTGTGAAGTGATTCTTGTTCTTCGTTAACAAGAGCAGCTTGATGCTCGGACACAGCTTTAGTGTAGTCAGCTTTGAGTTTGAAATAACGATTCTCAAATTCACTCAATTCATTTTCCCTGTCGGGCAGAACTTCTCCTAACGCTATAATCTCATCGTCAATTTTGATGAATTCTTGAAATAAGCTTTCAATCTTTTCTAACCTGACCTTTATTTCGAGAAAAGAGTCTCGTTCGTAATTGTATTTAGAAAGTTTTCTAATCTAGTTGCGGTACCTTTGCAACGTGCACGTTTAAGCCTTAGTGCTTCCATTATAATTTTCACAAAATATATAATAAAGTTGTTACCTTACAGCTTGATATTATATATATACTTCCTTAGGTCGTTTGCCAAAGATGATGATTCTTTCCAACGGTGTTTTTCTCTTCAACGCCTTTTCTTCCAAAACAGCAGCTACAGAAACTGTACTCCCACGATCACCAACGCCCACAACAGCAACAGGTTGCACAGCACACGACCAAATCAATAGTTTTTTTTTTTTTTTATTATTGCAGCAAGGCACTTTATAATTCTTTTGTACAGCCAGGTACTTTATTTTGCAGCAATAGGCACTCGATTCAATAAATTTAATTCATTTCTTAAGTCTTTATTTCAAAGATTAAATTTTATTTGGTTCGAAGGACCACAAAATGTTTTAGCGAGAATAAAAGACAAAATTCGATGTGGACTGTATCACGATTTATTAACGAATGAACTTAAAAACTAACAGAAAGTAATTATGTATTAGCTATGAGAAGGTAATAAAGCAAAAAAGAATCCAGTTAAGGATAGAACAGTTGTTTTGTGTAGCGTGATGCGCTTCTATGTACAACAAAAAGAGCAATGTATATAATAATTAGTGTTGCTGTGTTGTTATTATAATGAGAAAAGTATTAATCAAAAATGTAGTGATAAATTTAGTACTGAGTAATAGATAACAAAAATAGTAATGATTATATTCTTGAACAGCCTCTCTATACAAAATTTCATTAAAATCCGTTGTGCCGATTATGGGATTTCAAAATTCAAAAAATGGTCCTATGCTACAGTCACAAATATCTTATTTTCAATTTTTTTTTTATTAAATTAAAGATAATAGAAATTAATAGAAAGAAAAAAATTTTATCAAAATTCTCAGAGCCTTTTTTCAAAAAAGTACGATTTTCGAAACCATTTCTTAACATTTGTATGGGGGGTACTGTTTTTTCTTAGGTAAAATATTTTTATCTCACGATTTGTAGATTATATTAAAAGAAGCTTATATTTATCAAGTTTAAAAACAAAATCTCGTATGGGGTTTTCGAAATACAGTTGAGTTTTGGAAAAAAAAATTTGAAAATTTGAATACAGAATTACATATATTCAGACTTTTGAGATGCTTTAGCATAAAAAAAAATCTCAAAATCGGTTGTACTATTTTTGAGAAAATTAAAAACAAAAAAAATGGTTCCAAGGGGGGTAATAAAAACTATTTTTTGAAAAGAATTTTCAACCATAACCTAACTTTAAATGAATGCAATTTTTTGATTTTTTTTTTTTAATAATTACATAATTATTATGCCTGTCAAACATAAGTTTGAATAAAATTATGTGCAAGGTATCTATCGAAGATAAAATTTCAGATCACGCAATTCTAGACATACAAATTTTTGGGTCATAATGAGAAAGTTTCGATTAAAAACAGAAAAATTAATGTCTGGAAAAATTACAACAAAATTGAACTGTGGCATAACATTGAAAACTCCATGTATTCGTGGTATGACATCGTAACAAGTGACGTTAACACGAAAATGATCTGGTTTCTTAACACTGTAAGTAAAGCCACCCATCAATTTAAAGAAATTAAAGAAATTGCAACTAATCAAGACTTCTTTGATACTGAGTTGGAATTAATGCGCCGTAAAAAAATCGTTTTAACAAAACAGCACAATTTTCCATGAACAATACTGATGCAACTGCGAATTAGCACGTGTATAGAAAGTATAAGAACGAGTACAAAAACGTTATTCAAAATAAGAAGTACGAATTCAACCAGCGGAAGCTGAATCGAGTGCAAGGAAACAACAAAGCTACCTGGGAAGTGTTAAATTCAATTCTGTATAAAGAAGATACCGAGATAACACGAATAAAGTTCAACAATGTGGAAATCGAGAATGACTTAGAAATCACGAATTAGTTCAACAACTTTTTCGTTAACAGCATTGTGGAATTGAATGAAAATATAAAAAAAAATTCGTTTGAAGAGGGCATAGTGATTAACCAAGATCTACACTTCGAGTTTAGAGGCGTTTAGATTGCTGAAATAAAACCCTGTGTAAAAGAGCTCAAGCACAACACTGGCGAGTTCTTTATTAAGCCAAAAGTTCTTCTTGATGCAATATTTGTAATTGACCAACAACTTGTCGCCATCATAAACCAATCATTTGAAACTGGTATCTTCCCTGATACATTAAAAAAAATCAGTTGTTGTGCCAATTCTAAAGAAACCAGGATCCATTCTCATAAACGATTATCGCAAAATCATGCTGCCATGCTGTGAACGTCTCATCGAATCGCTGGCTTACAATCAATTCGTAAGCTACATCGAATCAAACAATATTATCAACTGCAATCAATCTGGATTTTGCTCGCAACACTCTTGCGAAACAGCGATAAGCAATGTCCTAAACGAGTGGAAAGTAGCTCAAAACGATTCAAAAATAGTGATTGCCGTATTTTTGGATTTTCAGCGTACCTTTGAGAACATAGATCCAAACATTTTATCACGCAAGTTATCTAATTACGGAGTTCGTGGTACATCTTTAAATTGGTTCAACAGCTATGTGACTAATCGTAAGCAAGTTGTCAAATTAGATGAGATAGTTTCAAATGAGTTATATAATAGACTAGGAGTTCCTCAGGGTTCCATTCTGGGTCCATTATTATTTATCTTATACATTAATGATATATCAAAATGCATGACACAATTTGCGGATCACGCTCTTATTTATATTGTTTCTGACTCTATTAAAGAAGCAACACCCAAATTAAACCAACTTAATATTAATCAGAAACTAACATTGTATAGATCACTTATTGAACCTCATTTTAGTTACTGTGCATCTGTTTTATTCTTGTCAAAATCCACTGATTAGAAAAGGCTTCAAGTCTTATAAAACAAATGTCTTCGACAAATCTTAAGAGTAAATAATTATACACAAAGTGCTGTTATGCTCAATGATTTAAATTTAATGAGTGTTGTGAAACTGATTAGTTTTAGAACTCTAATATTTATTTATAATGTTATTAATGGACAAGCACCGCAATACTTAACAGAGAAAATTTAATATAAAAATGTTAATCAAATTAGACAATTAAGAAATGCAAACGATATTATGTTTATGTTTAGCTAACTCAACTAAAGCATGTAGTCAGAATTCACTTTTTATAAAGGCATGAAATTGTTTAATTCTCTACCTAATAATATTAAAAATCAAGACACTGTTTCAAAGTTTCAAAAACTATTAAAAAAACATTTGTTATTAAAAATTTGTAATTGCTGTAATTATACATGGAAATATCTAACTAAAATAAACTATTACAATTACTTTATCTGTGGGACAGTTTTTGAAAAAAAAAAATATTTATTAAATTTGGAAAACAAATTTTTTACTGTACAATTTTTTTTTGTGTGATTTTAGAAAATCGAAAAAAAATATCTAGGGCAAAAGTTAAGCATTTTTTTTTCTGGATTTAATTTAATTCCTTAAGCTTGCCCTATTTTCAGACCAGCTTGACTTTTGCGCCAATAGAAGATATGGAATGAAACGTACAAGAAAGCCTGTAAAAAAATCCTTATTTTCATGTGACTTTTTTTAATCCAAACAAATTTATTTTCTTCAGTTTTAAAACTTTAAACGCAATTAACATACCTTCATCTAGGTGTGACATTTTTTTAAAAGTTTTCTCGATCTTTATTCCGATTAAATGGATGAAACTAAAGTAAGCTTTTTCTTAACACTTTTTAAATAAGCGATTCGGGCCTTAAAGAAACAACTTTGATCGGCTGTCTAACGTTCACTAATAAACATATATAAATAACAGAAATCACACTGTTCACATCAGATTATTAACTTTATTAACTATTATCCCGATGCTTTAATTTAGCAAGGTGACATTTTTATCATCGCCATGTAAGGAGAGGTCCTATTGTGCGGCGGCGCGGCGTAGGCCTGGGATCTATCGATATTCAGGGACTGCCCCTTATGTGGAAGTGGCAAATCATCGAAGAAGTATCTCTTGTCGTGAATAATTCTTCTCATCTTAGCCGTTCGTACTACGCAGAAAACCCAAGGTCCCCTCCATTTCTGCGTACAACTAGAAATACTCCAATATCCTATTTACTTGAAGTCTCATAACTTTGCACCTATTCATAATGCAACAATGAAATAAATTGGGATCCATAACAAAATTGTAATATCGGCTTCTTAAATAATTAAAAATGAAGTAATAGCTGGAGGACAAAATTGCCTCAACGACTAGCAGGGCAAGTTGGCCTCATAGATGAGGTAAGTTTGACCAATTACTGAAGAGTGGAAAAATAAACTCTATTAAGGAAAAAAATACTCTTCTTTTGTATTAAATTTTACGAGTATTCAAAACAAAAAAATCATAAATTCTAAGAATTCAAAACAAGAGCTTCTTCAAGGAACAGCTCTTCCTGTTGAGCCATCGTTAAGAAGAAGTTCAAGGCCATCTACATATTCTTCAATTGAAATAGGCTACTTGCGCAGTTAAAAATAAATCGAATCTCGTTTTGTGTTCTTTTTGACACGATGAATCTGAGATCTAGACCCTCACATCGAAGTGATTGAATGGAAAACTATATAAGTTGACAGCACTAGCACAAGTACAGGGTAAGATTGCTCTGGATATGCGACCACTGACTTGCTGCCAGTTCTTGCAGTTGGTTGGGGAGACTTCGCGATCTTACACGGTGCATTGGAAGCCCTACATCCACAATTTGTGGCTAACGGTAAGTCATTCACAGTAGTATGGAACGAGTTTTACTTGCTATTGATTATGATATTATGAACATTCAACGGACGGAGGATACCACTTTTTCAGTCCAGTACACTGTCATCATGTTCTGCCTTCATTGAGTTGTCTGTCAGCTATAAATGGAATGTCTGATTAATCAAGTCCTCTCTGTTTGCTGGATGTTTTGATCCATTTCAAATATGGGTGAAGTTAGTTTGTGCAGGAACCAACAGCCAACGACTCTGGCACCAATGCCAATGCTACGCAATTACATGGCAAGGCCAGAGATGTCGATGATCTCGGTTGGGCAGATAAAAGTGAAATCCAATGGATTTAGTGTTTTTAGAGAGATACCTTTGCCTACATTTTTGTATTGGTATTTTTCAATTTTAATGATTTGAGATTATTTTTAAAATTGGTCATGTGTATAGCGTCGGGAAGGCCACAAAAGACCTAATGATATGCAAGAGACTTACAGGTACAAACCACATGTCCTTATGTCAATGTACGCCATGATAGTAAGACCCATAATTACCTATAGTGCGGTTGTGTGGCACAAAAAACAGAGTTGTAAACAACTAGGAAAACACTAGGCAAAGTCCAAAGGCTTTCTTGCTTATGCATCACTGGAGCAATGAGAACTTGCCATACAACACCGATAGAGGTTTTTCTTCATCTGTCCCCATTATATGGAAGTTTTGCTAAGGGAGACGTTATGAGATTTGCCAAGGAAGGGCTGGGTTCAGCAAATGCATAAGTCACAGGGTTAAGTGGTTGTCATTAAAGCGTCTGACACACTTAGACCATTAGAGGTCCATTGTGATACCACGATCTAATAGGGAACAAAAAGGTTCCCTACTAATTAAAACCATTTGGAGCTTCTGATGAAGCGAAGGAGACTTTTAATGTCTGTGTTTATGAGATCGCTTGGTTCATTATAGAAATATTCTCCTAGATGAAGTTTGCGTCTGTAAGAGAGAGAGCAGGGCATATACAAAGAAGGTGTGGGATTGTCTCCTCTTCCTCCTCGTCCAAGCAAAAATCGTTTTATAGTACACCGAGTCGTGCGGCGTGTCAGATTTGTTTGGTCGTCATACAAGTGGTAGTGTTAAGTCATCTTTAGTTTGATTGTTCCAGAGCAATTCGTTTCAACATAAGTTTACTTGTAGCTATGGGCATATTTTGCCACTCCGTTTTCAGTCTTCGATCAATCTGTATAAAAGTTTACTGATTTATTTTCTGTCAAAGCCCCTTCCTCCCAAGCTGACCTTGAGGGAATGGTGACTTCAAAGTTTTTATCGAAAACCAAAAAGAAGTGATGTAGTCGGAGTGACTTGGGAGAGTTCCGAATAAATTCAGAATGGTGGTGTGGCCAAAAGAGTTATTGGTCCATTGAGAGATAGCTTTGAGACGTATGGCTGTGCTCGCGGCCATTTGTTTGCTGTAAATATCTAGGGGTGTAAGGTTGAAAAGTATGTCTAGTGCAGCGGAAGGTGTCGAGCGGAGAGCTCCGCTGATGCACATACTCGCTGAACGTTGTACTTTGCTTAGCTTATCGCGATTTATCGCTTTATCTAAGGCCGTCCAACATACGGTCACACCGTAAGTGAGTATCGGTCTGATGACCGCAGTATATAGCCAGTGAGTGATTTGTGGAAACAAGCCCCACTTGTTCCTCACGGCTTTCTTACAAGTGGCTTTTCTTACTCTTTCCTGTATATTAGGTTTCCAACTTAACTTTTATCTAAAATAAGAGCCAGGTATTTAGCTTCGTCTGAGAAAATAAGTGGAACACCTTTAATCAATGGAGGGTCTAGTTGAGGAATTTTGTATTTTCTTGTGAAGAGGACTAGTTCAGTCTTGTGGGTATTAACACCTAGTCCACAGCGATCTGTCCATTTGAGTAGCTTGTTGAGAGCGGTTTTTATGAGTTCTATTAGAATTTGAGGATGCTTTCCTGATACGGCAATGACAATATCGTCAGCGTATGCAATCACTTTGAATCCCTCTACTTCTAGGTCTATTAGCAGTTCATTAACTACCATATTCCATAGAAGTGGGGATAGGACTCCACCTTGCGGAGTACCTCTACTGACTGACCTTCTTGTAGTATAGCTACCTAGTTCCGCATTTTTAATTCTGCTTTTTAGCATGAAATTTATAAGGTCACCAAGTGAGCTATCTACGTTGACATTCTGCAGTGCCTTCGCTATTGCAGCGCTGTCGACATTGTTGAAGGCGCCTTAAAGTAAGCGTGTTGTGCTGTAGAAAAAAGGTTTGGTTCTATAACACTACGCAGATGACTGTCAATCAATCGTTCCAGAGTTATAAGAAAAAATGACGATAACTGATTGGTCTAAGATCCTTGGGCGTAACGTGGGAGCATTTACCAGCTTTGGGTATGAAAACTACTTTAACTTCTCTCCATACAAGGGGAATATGAACCAGGTTTAGACAACCGTTCAGTATTATACCGTCTAGTCCCGCTGATTTGTATGGATCGAAGCTATTAATTGCCCATTTTAGTTTGTCTTTTGTTATTAACCCTTCGACATTTATAAGTTTGTTGTTTGACTCCATTGAGTTCATGTTACAAATGTTTTGCGAGCTACCCGGGAAGTGAGTGTCAAGTAGCAAGTTGAGAGATTCTTCACATGAATTTGTCCAGGAGCCATTTGACATTTTCAAAGAACTTGGCATGACTGGATTTGTTGAGAGGATTTTCCCCAATCTAGATGATTCGGCAGTATCTTCTATTTTATCACAGAAGTTCGTTCCTCCATGAAGATCTTTTGCTTGTCATCAATTGTTTCTTATAAATCTAGTCCCAGTCTGAGGATTCTTTTGTGTATTTAGCTCGATTAAAGAGTTTTCTACAACTTTTTCTGAGCGGTTCTAGTCCTGAATTCCACCAATAAGGTTTCTTTTTTTCTCTTACTTGAAGAAGAAGACAGGAAATTTTCACCTAGACATCTTCATCTAGGCATGTAGGTGTCCAAGGAAATGAGGAGGAAAACTCCCTAGCAAAAATAGCAGCAAGGACTCCTTCAAAGGGGCCGGAGCCCTACTGCGGAATAGGAGAAAACAGAATCAAAAACAAAATCAAAATAGAGGAGGACGCCAAAAGATCCAAAAACTGGAAAGAACTCCAAAAACTGAGGCAGGCCAAACTACTTCCTGAGAACTGTAAACAAGATCGTTTCATGAACTGTATCTGCTTAAGAAGGAACAATTTACGCATAGTAACGGAACTCATCACGGGTCACTGTAAACTAAGAAAGCTCTTAAGTATTCTTGGACTAGAAAACAGCCCCCCACGCAAATTCTACAATACTTATGACGAAACGCCAGAACACATACGAGTACTTGGCGAATTCGAAGAACTAATGCATCAAAGAAACAAGTATCTGGGTCGCTGCCAGGTAGAAGAAAGTACCTACTCCAAATAATCAAACTCATCAATCTTGGAGGAAGAGCTGTAGGGTAAGCAACTCATCTAGATCTTAAGGTCGCAGTGCAAATCCCCTCATGCATGTGTATGGGAAATCAATCGTTCGCAGTCATAACCTTGAGCAAGTACGTACAACACAATTTATTGTACATTTACGAGTATTTTGAACTGCCTCTATTTTTTTCAGCAATGAGGGAGTTTTTTCATTTCCCATGACTAAACCCAATGCGGATGTGATAATCTCTTATCGTTTGGGAGATGCATGCATTGAATTTATGCAGTGAAAATGTAGTGCAAGTCCAAAAGAAGGGAAATTTGTAGCTTTGAAATGTTAAATGGGATGGAGGTATAATTTTTTTTATAAGTACATAACATTTAACTCCTGTCGTAATAGGAAACAGGGAATATTTATGTGAAATGATGTAATTTTGGCACACAAACAATTCTGGATTTTTATGGGGTTAGCCGAGGAACGTACTATAGACTTTGAAGTTTTTTTTTAAAGTGCATTTAGAATCCTATAAATCACTCGTGCAGAAGAAAAAGGAGACAACTTAAAAAAAGAACTTTAAGTTTCTAATGTTCTCTAAGTAATTGATATTGAGCTGAAGCCTTGTCTTTTCATTATAAACAGTTTTATTTCTGCACAACAAATAGGATTTAAATCAAAACAGGTATTTGGAACGTCATCCAGTCGCAGTAACGAAGTTTTAAATTGAAAACATGAAAACAGAAGTAGACATATGTAGCATAAAGATAGCATAAATGTAGCATAGTGCGGACCAAATTAATATTAATGTTAGAAAATACAATCTTTAAAAAGCTAAGGCTTGAGTTTTCAAGACGTGTGGTCAATGGCCATCAATACTGAACACTTTTAGAGAACTTGTGATCTTAAACTATATTGGTCGTGGTCATCGTTACATCATTTAATACTTAATGCACTCAAAGGTTTTTCTATTGGTGCTGGTAGATTTTGGCGGCCATTTTTCTTTGGTGACTTCTGTCAGATCTGATGTTTATTATTTAGTTAATGATGCCAAATCGCCATGGCAAAATACACCATTATTAGTCAACTATATTATCAAAATTTTCGTTATGTAAAACGTTGAGAGCGTTGCGCCCATTTTACGGCACTTTACAGTGGCACTTCACAGTCGAATATTCAACGTTTGGTGGCCAAATTTGAGACGACCAGATCAGCCGCAAGATCAGCCAATAACGTTCCGTGAAAGTGTTCTGCAGAAATCGGCCTTTCGCATAATTGAACTTGACAAATATTTAGTAGGGACTTGGGCTTACACCCGTACAAGATCCGAGAAGCTCAAAGTTCATGACCATAGAGCAAGACTAAGTATGAGTATGTTGTCATCAACATCTGGTCTATAGAATTCTATAAAATTCGTAAACAAACTGTATCAGTGCTGGTATTAAGTTTAAAAGTTCATCAATGTCATTTAAAATGCCCTTCTAAATGATTATGCTCTAATTTTGGCCCGAGTGGAACATTTGCAGAGGAAATATATTACTGTTTCCTTTTTTTGCTGGCCCCCACAGCTGAGAAACGTCTAGCCACACTGTATTTTTTTTTTAATAATTAGCGCGCACTCAAGGGGTTCTGAATATTCTTATAATGTATTAAAAATCTCTGCACTCGCAGTTGGGAAATGAGGAGGGGATTTAAAAGGAGATGTCGATGCACATTGGTTTTAAATGCTTGTACATCACAATGAGGGGGAAAAATCGAGTGGGGCAAAGTATTCCACATTCGAGTAGTACGGTTAAAGGAAGAATCTCTGTATTTTACAGTACGTCCAAAATTAGGCTCAAGGGTAAACTGATGAGCATTCTTAGCAAGACGAGTATTACGGCTAAATTGTGTCAAGGGCGGAATGCAACTGGCTATATCATTAGAGCACTAGCTTATAGAAAAAGTGGTAAAACAAAGTAACACAAGAGACATTACGACGGTGATCGAATAAAACAAGTGTCCGTAATAGAACAGTCTCCAATTAGTCTAAGGGCTCTGCTTTGGATTCTGTCTAAGATGTGCAGGTGAGTTTTAGAAGCACCTGTCCAGATATGGGAGTTATACTCAAGCTTACACCCAATGTGTGCCTCATAAATTGTAGCCAGATCAGAAGTGGAAAAAATTGCTTACATCTTCTGAGGAAACCTAAGAATTTCGCCGCATTCGCAACATTAAATATGTGATCATGCCACAAAAGATGGTCAGTAATACACGCCAAGGACGGAAAGCTTTTTGGTTTCGTCGATGCAAGTGCCATCCATGGATGATGGCAAGGGTGAAATATTACGCTTGACGGACAGAAGACAGGTTTGGGTGTTTGAAGCATCAAATTCTACGCGGTTTCTAACACCCTATTCCACAATAGGCGTTTTTCTTTTTTAGTTCAGAACAGAAGCTGAGTTGTCAAAAAATAAATTGTGTTTCTTTTTTAGTTCAGAGTGTTCAGAGTTTCGAAAATGTGTTTCTTTTTTCGTTCTGAGTATGTTCTGAGCGTGTTCAGAGTGCGCTCTATGAGCTCAGAATAAAATAACTGAGCAGACAGAGTAAAATGTTTAACACAAGCATTTGACAGATGGAAATTAAAAAAAAATGGCAACAGCTACATAAATGTTCAGGTGTGTTTCAAAATATACTCAGAGCGCTCAGAGCACGCTTGGTTCAGAGAATGTTCGGAACATGCTCGGACTCTGTTCAGAGCTCTATACTAAACTAAAAAAGAAAAACGCCTAATGCTGACAAGATCTGAATTTAATGAGCTTATCATACGCTGCCTTTGCTGAGCCACTTACGAAGAAAAGGTTGAGGATCTGGAAGCGAATATGAAAAGCTGTTTTCAGCAAAACAATATAGTGGATTAGAAGACACAGACAAGAGATCATTGATGAAGATGAAGAAGAGAGTCGGAGACAAAACAGAGCCCTGGGGCACATCAGCATTTATTTTGTAAATGTCAGACATGCTCTCCTATTGGCCAGTGACCGCTACAACAATCCTCAGATAAATTTAAACAAAAAAAAAATTGGTGGTGCAAGAGCTCCTAGAGTACCAGGAGATAGTGACTAACAACACACCATTCCTGCTTGTTATCAAGATGCAATACATCCCTGAAAAACATTTTTGCAGCGCCTAAGAATCGAAGCAAAGACCCTCTGAATGATAGTCCAACGTATGTCAAGGAATACTTCCAGATCAATAGGTTAGCTTAGGTTACAGTTGACCTTGTTACCGCCACACTTAGATTAATGTTGATCCGTTGTGATACTCTAGAGATTGTGACTCCCATAGTCACATGTAATGAAACTTATGATAAATTCTATTTCATTTAAGCCCGTTAAGGATGTTGATGGGTTTCAGGAAGCTATGGCCTGAAATGTCGGAGGGTACTTCTAAGTAATTGAATAAATGTCTGTCGTCACATAATAACCTGGTTGAGGAGAGATAGAAGCATGTGGCTCCTTTCAACGTCTGGTAGATGAGTTTGATAGGTCAGTGGTTGGTGTGTGTGTCCGTTTGTTTGATCAGTATTGATTAAGTCGATGAGGCTATTCCTTTCATCAAGATGATTTTACCAATCTTAGAGAGAGGTGACCCCATCAACACACTGACGCTCGAGTTCACCGGGGGAGTGGCAACCGCTGGTGTATAGACGAAGTTCCTGTTCTCCGTTTGTTGCTGCTCCTTCAAGAAACGCGTGCTTCGTTAGTCGTTTTCGTTTGTTCTATCAATGTCGTCCTGGATCCTTTTTATGTCTTTTGACTGTGGTTGGAGGTGATTTCCAATCGTCGACTGGTTGATAAAGCTTAGGAATTTTCAAGCCATTTGGTAGCGTTAATAACTTCAACAAGTTTTTGCTTGGAACGTCATAGAATTCCTTCAAGTTGTTGAAGAAATGTCTCCTTAGGTGCCTATTTCTCAGATGATATATCGCAAGATAGTGACGCAGGTAGTGAGGAGTATCCTCGTGTATCTCCTCGTCACCGCATCCTCTGCACAAGTCGTCCATACTAAGTTTAATTTTATTCTTGTGGTAAACCAGTTGGTTGTGTTTAATTGTGTCCGGTTATGTACGGTCTTTTGTTTGTCGAAACTAGGCCATATTTTTCTGGTTATAACACAGGTATCGAGCGAGTTCCACCTCTTCTATAGCTAAAACATTGCTCTCGATTATCTGATTACCGGCTGGGACCTGAACTGTTGTGTCTGCCTGATTAAGATCAAGTATTCATCCTATTCTTGCCAGCTCGTCAACGCTTTCATTACCTGGGACACCACTGTCACCATGAACCCAACAGAGAATTATGTTGTGCTGTTTACCAAGAACCCTTAGCTCTTCCCGATAGCAAGTTACAATCTTCCTATATATAATGCAGTTAGTTAAACTATTCCACCTGCTTATTGATTGGTTAAGAAAAATTGACAGAATACTGCCCTTCATAACTCCGAGGGGAATGTTGATTCTTTCTGTATCTAAGCCAACTCGTCAACTCGTTCATTCCCAACAGTGCCAATATGATTTGGAAGCCGGAACTAAGAGGTTAATGATTAGGTTGGTTAGCTCATTCCATTGCTGAACTAATTTGAAGGCTGATCTTGTTTGAGTAACTTGCAAGCTTCCCTGATGGCCAGTAATTCAGCTTTTAAAAGGTACTAGCAAAGTCGGGTTTCCGTAAGGTACTAAATATAATTAGAGAATCAGGAAAATATTTCGATCCTACGAAATCTAATTGTTATTACACGGGTATGAGAAGTCTATGTAATTTCTCTTCTAGGATTTCAAGAATTTGAATACGACTCACGAATATATTAATTGGCTCAGGTTTTACGGATGTTTCATTATTTAAGTCCGAAAAAGCTACATCGAAGTAATTTGTCTTCAAAACACTCGTATGACATGGAAAAGTATAACTTTTAATCTTCTTTGAGGAAATAATTTTAAGTTAACGCGCTCCTCCACTTTATTCGTAAATAGCCCTCTAGTAGTAAGAATTCATAAATCTTAAAAAGAGATTTCGGCAAGAGCAGTACTCTTCACATAGAAGAAATCGAAATAGATTTAGAAGGGGGAAAAGCATTTAGTTCACAATAATGAATTTCAGGGAGAAATATTGATTCATAGTGTAACATAAGCTTTAAAAACTTCTTTCGAGCTCAAGGCATCAAAATTCTTCCGAAAAGTATAATCTATGCGGGAACAAGAAAAAAGTCAACTTTTTAACTAAGATAGTTGAAAACATAAATAAATTGAAAAAAAAAATTGTATTCCTATGACCTGAGCCTTTGATATGCAAAACTACTGATGGGAAATGTGTGCCTTTGTTCCATTGACATCCATTCTCTCATACAATGACTCTGCGCGTGGCAAATCAACATAATGGTTCATCGATCTTTATTCCTCGTGCAATAGAAAAGCAGGGATAGAGATAATTCTCAAACACACGACACGACAGTATGTCGTCCCACTTTCAAAACCGAACATAATATCCGCATTAACGTTACTGGTGAGAATTCTAAGCCGTGCTATATTCTGTTTCTCCCTTTTGTTCCGAAATTAAAAAGCAACGACCTAGATTTTTTTTCCATCTAAACTCGTCCCTCTAAACTATATTTATGATATCTCATTATTTCCGTCGTCTTTCTCCCTTTAGATGCGAAAAAAAACTACATACATATATCTTCTTACCCTTTTATTGTGGACTCGATTTGACGTCATTATTTCTATTCACCTAGTCTTATTCAATTTGGTCCTTACACTGCAATAAATAGACATGTCGCACATGTCACGAGCGGATTTACCTACTTCATACGACAAGGGCGTCTTAAATATTAAAATGTTATTTGTTAAATGTTGGGGCGTTGAATGCATATAGTCAAAATAAACATAGAATACTCGTATCAAACAAATCATTCTTAGCATCTTTTAAGACTTTAAAGAAACCGAATGCAGTAAAATGCGAAAAGAAGTACAGGAAGGTGACTTTCCCTTGCCTGTTATGTCACCTTTTTCTAAAACAATTGTTTTGGTTTCTCAACTTTGTTTTCGGCAGTTCTGAGTTGGGGGAAAAGCAATATGTAACTCAAGAAAATTTTCATATTTACTTTTTCTGTTTCGAATTAAGGGACATAAGTTACTGATTTCGCCCCTGCATGCTCTCAATCACTCTTGTCCTCCTCGAATAAAACGACAAGAATAAAGGACACAACTTTAAAATGCTTTTATTTAACTGGTTTTAACAGTTGTTTTGTCTGTGTAACTGTACTTTACCTTCGCACACAGCGTAATGTCCTAGGAATACCTGGACAGTAGTGTGTTTCAAAAGAATTTTTTTGTTGCTGTTTCTTTGGATATTTTTGTTTGAAGATGTCCTTCTCGGTGAAAGAATTGTGAAGAATTAAAATTCGAATACTAAGAGAAGAAACACAGTTCATATTCAGAAAGATATTTTATTTTGTCAATGGTGAGTTCTTTGACCATACTCGTACAATTGAACGGACAAGTGTTTTTTTTTTTTGTAGAAGTAGTCAACGAGAAAAAGGTTATTCATTATTCAATTGTCCTGAGGGGAGCATTTTTCGTTCTCAATAGGTATTATACGATATGCATTTAAGTTCTTAGACAGTAAGCGATATTTTTAAGGATAATGATTTTTTTTAGACCAACGCACTACTAAATCCCTACTTTGAGACAACGAACAATTTCGATGAGTAAATTATTTTACTGTCAATATTGAACATACGAGTATGTACTTCTAGGTAATAATGACAAGTTTTGGATTCGAAAACTGGACGAGAAAACTTTGTCGGTTAAATTATTCCACAATCGTGTTGTGCGACCAAAAAGCAAGTGCCATTCTTAGACAATGGCATAAAGGAAACATTATGCTTCAACGGCAATAGACAGCATTGAGTTTTCGAAGCATTGAACTCCATACGATTTTGTATAACGCACTGTATCCCCCAGTAGAGAAGACATCTTAACCGCAATCAGAGCACTGAAGAACAACAAAGCGGTTGGACTTGACGGTATTCCCGCAGAGCTTTTACGAGCAACGCCAACAACATCGTCTGAGCTTCTCCACCCACTCATAGAAAGAGCTTGGGAAACTGAAAGTTTTCCTGAGGAGTGGAAAAAGGGGATGATTGCCAAGCTTCCAAAGAAAGGAGACCTTACGCAGTGCGAAAAATGGAGAGGAATCTGCGTGCTGCCTGCTGTAGCGAAGGTTAAAGCAAGAATCGTCCTAGAGCGAATAAAATACCACCTAGAAGACACGCTTGACGCCGAACAAGCAGGTTTCCGCACTGGATCTTCCTGTGTGGATCACATCAACACCTTACGGATCATCATCGAACAGTGCGTTGAATATTGATCACCACTTCACCTGCCGTTCATCGATTTCTCGAAAAGGCGTTTGACAGTGTCTATAGAGAATTTATTTGGCTTGCCTTGCGCAGGAGGGGCATCCCGGATAAATTGATCGCTGTTATCAAGGCTACATATGAACGATCCAAATGTCACGTTCTACATAAAGAAAGGTTGTCGGAGGAGTTTGAAATCCAAGTGGTGTTAGGCAGGGTTGTATACTGTCACCAATACTGTTCCTGTTGGTAATAATCAGTGGAATCTGCTATTACACCTGAAACATCTGGACTACGCGGATGGCGTGTGCTTGATCTCTCATAGGATCATGGATCTCCATCAAATGACAACAAGGGTGGAGAGAGAAGCCGAAACTGTCAGGCTTAAAATCAGTACGGCAAAAACTAAAAGGATCAGCCTTGGAACTTCCTCATCTACTCAAATAGATATTTCTGGACAACCAGTAGAGACGGTAGAGAGTTTTCAATGCCTTGGGAGTGTTGTCTCTACTGATGGCGGGACCGAACAAGATATAACCAGCCGAATCAGGAAAGCAAAGGCTGCGTTCGGAATGCTGTCCAAAATGTGGAGAAACAACTTTGTAAGCCTAAAGACCACGCTACGACTGTTCCGCTCCAATGTAAAATCCGTGCTTCTTTATGGATGCAGCACTTGGAAAGTAACACCCACTGTCACAAGAAAGCTGCAAACGTTCGTGAATAGATGTCTGCGAAACATCTTACGGATTTTCTGGCCTAACCGTATCTCCAATGATTAACTTCATGCGAGGACAGGTCAAGAACCCATCGACTCTATAATACGAAAACGTAAGTGGCAGTGGATTGGACATACGCTTCGATAAGGCTACGAATGCATTGCGAGTCAAGCGATGCAATGGAACCCTCTCACGCAGCGAGGCAGAGGAGTGGGCCGACCCAGAAGTACTTGGCATAGAACGGTCGAAGAGAAATCAGCACAACTGGTGAAGAGTTGAAGAGAGCTGAGGTACATCTCCATAAACCATACACGATGGTGCGTAGGAGTAGTGGAGGTCCTATGCCCCGCAAGGGGAACCACACGGACCTAACAGGTCCGAGGACCTAAAGAAGAAGAAGATTTAAAAATGCTCTAAAGATCGAAGTTTAATGAGCTAATCATACGATTCTGTTAAAATTCCACTACCGAAGGAGATGGACGTGAATTTGAGAACCAGTATGAGAAGCTGAGAGTAGAGTCGTCGGCAAAACAAACAATGAAGAAGTTTCAGACAAGAGATCATTTATAAAAATGAGGAAGAGAGTCGGAGACAAAACGGAGCCTTGGGGAACACTAGCATTTATTTTATGAAGATTAGACTTGACTTGACATGTAATTAACTATCTAGAAGGTAGTTTCTAATCCGAAGAATAAGGGTTTCGTTGATACCAAACGCAGGCATTTGATTTTCAAATGTCTTCGAAAGATACGCTACCAGATCACCAGTGAAACGATTGCTGCGAAAGCCGTATTGCCGGTCATTAAACTTTCGATCTTCGAGATATTAAGCTGATAATTTAACAGCAATTCCATGACCTTGGAAAGAAGGGACGTAAGTTCAATTGGTCGATAGGAGGAGGGGGAGGAAGGTTCGCCTTGTTTAGGAACATGCTGGAAAAATGCTGTTTTCCATCTTCTAGGGAAGATGCTGGAGCCACATGTCTTCTAGGTCAATATGGTTCAATTTGGGGCACAAGAAATTAAATTGGTAATCGTCGTTCTGCAGCGCTCGCCATTGACGAGGACTGCCATTTCGAAAAAGTACGGACCGATGACGACGCCGGCCTAAAACCCACACCAAACGGTAACTTTTTGAAATCACCTGGTTGACCCTACCCAACAATAGGGGATGTTATGGCACTAACTAACACCCGTTGTGCACAGCATTCGTCGGAGGGGCCCGATCTTCTTAAGCTAAGGTAAAAGAATTAAAAGCAAAAACTTGGCAATTGGAAAAAAATTTTTAATCAGAGATATCTTCGAAGCATATAAATTAAATAACTTTGTATGAACTATGCTACAGTACGGACAGTTTGTGTGGTGTTGCTGATTTGGATGATGATACCATGCGATGCGCTACTCCTTAAGACAAATTATACATATAGAATTGGCCGTGTAGCTGAACAGGTCGATGAACCTAGGTATAATTCACTAATCGTGTAGGTTACCTTGTTCCTATGCTGGGTTGAGATCAACACCGGTCTGATGGGCTACAAGTGTAAGGCTAGTCGGAGGCTCTTAAAATAATAGAAAATTTCAGGGATGTTATTGGTTATAAGATTTGATTTTGCCTATCCACTTGTGTCCTCGTTCCCCTTTCGAATTGGAATACCCTGTGGTTCGTGGGCCACATTACTTGCTCGGTATAGACCTGCACCAATAAGTTCTTACCGAACGAGTTGATAAGTTCGCTGTTGCTAGAACGCCAGACGACCACTTGACCCACCGATCTTCGCTTTCTGACGTGGCTTACAGATCTTTGGAGTCTGACGACAAAGTTCTCGTTTAATTTTATGCACGTGAAGCCGAGTGGCGAGTTCCAGTGATTTTATCTCCCGATGTAGTTTTGTAATAGGAAATTAGATTTGGATAAAAAAGATACGTCCAAAACTCGCTCGGTCTCAGATGGAAAAGAACGATTCCGATCTTTTAGACCAAAACATCTCTGTTGATCGCCGATGGATTTCCGCCTGCTCGATTGCTTTATCTTGACAATTGTTGTGCCCTATACAATTAACAGTCACAGTTCTAAAAAATATTCAGAAATGAGCCAGCCAACAGTTCCAAGAGAGATCCGTTTGGAAAGTAGCCGCCAACAACCAGAACGTTCAACATCAAGAAGATGCTGCTAGTGCAGTACTGAAAAAGGCCAAGATCACACTATTTGGCAGTGCAAAACGTGAAAACTTCTATTTTGTTTGCAACAAAGGAAGACCTGCTTCGAGGTTTCCACTGAACGCAGTTTCTTTTATCTTTATTGTCTTAGAATTATTTTTTTTTTAATTTTGAAATTTATAAAAATAAAAATGCACACGGTCTATTTTCTGCGGTTTCCCTGCGGTGGTTTATTGAAACCACCTGCTTCCATGGCCTGTGCGATTTCCACATCTGAGCCCAATTAAGCTGGATTTTAAAACGAAACGTCCTAAAGCACGCAACAACATCAAAAGAAATGTTTTAAGCAAAAATGAAACAAAATAAGTTCAAACGAGTGCCGAAAGCTGGTAAGCCCCATGCCTAAAAGAATAGCAGCAATCCTAAAAGCCAAAGGTAGCAATACTAAATTTTAAATTTTCTTTAAAAAAAAATACATTTCTAACGTTTCTGCATGCATCGTTTTTATTTATGTTAGTTTCCTTTTTAAATTTTAGCAACATTTTAGAGGAGCCTGATACATTTGGTGAAGGCTATATATTTCCACAAATTTGGTGCTAATTTCTAAAATTTAGAGACCAAAGTTGAAGCTGTTTACGACAGCATCAACTCCACAAAAGCCAACTTGTTGTTACATCGTGTCTCGCACTTTCTACCAACTTGTCCAATAAAAAACTTTATTGCAAGAAGACCGAAGCTTTGTTATTGTATAAATTGATTACCAAGATGCTTTTAAAAATCCAAGATGTAAAAATCCAACTTACAAAGCTATGTTCTCGTGTAATTAACTTGAAATTATAAAAAAAGTCAGAATTCACTTTATATTAAAAAACATAAAGAACATTAATAGCTGAGTACGGGGGAAAGGTCATTGACTTCTCTAGAATTATCGTAAGAACCATAAAGAACAATTTTGAAAAAAGGATGCTGGTTTTAATTATTATATAAATTTCAGCAAAACGTTAACGTATGCCATAACAAATCTCTTCGCAACTTGCCAACAACTTTATACAAATAATGTTGTCGGCTTAAAAATCGTGTCATGTCTCTCATGGGTTCTTGCTACGTATACTTAACGACACAAATTACGACGGAATATGATATCACTCTTGTAAGTCTTTATGATACTTCTGATGGAGTCATCGGGGAAATAATTATTCCAAGAAGTGAGTGTGTTAACATATACGACGAATTGGACAGAGATTTTGTGTGAACAAAGATTGCAAGTAGTAAAACATCTTATACTCGTAAAACGTTTAGCTTGATGACAAGAGGGAGTTAACTAGTTGAGAAAATTTTTCCAATTTCCTCTTGATAATAGCATATTAAAGTATAACATTATTAGAAACTATTTGTGCGAAGTACGAGTGTGTAGAACTTCTGCTACAGTTTTTTGTATGCTTATTATTCTCTTGGATTATATGTATAGGGTGATCAAATTCGTGGCATGAATTTAACGTCCCTGCTTCAATCACATATGCAATGCGAAAATGTATATGATTTACCATTTAATAATATGGATAGTTGAACATTTACTGAAAGTCAGGGGCGAACGCGGGTAGGGGTTTTAGGAAGCCCTCTTTGAACCATTTTATTTTGTTTGTTTTTGATTTTCTCGAAAACAGTACAACCGATTTTAATCATTATGAAGCTCTTCCAAATTTTAAATATTGGGCGTTTTTCTTTTTTAGTTCAGAGTAGTACCTGAACTGTCAAACAAAATATCGTGTTTCTTTTTTAGCTCAGAGTGTATAACAGTTCAAAGATTGTGTTTCTTTTTTCGTTGAGACCGTGTTCAGAGATTGTTCAGAGCGCACTCTATGAGCTCGGTATAAAATAGCTGAGTAGACAGACTTAAATGCTGAAATCATTCTGGCAGACAGAAACAAAACTCAAAAACTTGCGTGTGTTTATAAAATAATTTAGAGCTCTTAGAACACACTCGATTCGGAGAAAGTTCAAAGCATGTTTGACATGCTCATGCTCTGCTCAGTGCTCTACTGTCTACTCTGAATGAAAAAAGAAAAACGCCAATTATTTTTTTTGGAAACTCAATATTCCGAAAACCCTTGCTCGATTTTTTAATCATGAATCATGAATGAATCTGAGGGAAAAAAATTGTTTTAACTAAGAATTAAGGTACCCACCATGCAAGTGTTAAAAAATCTTTTTCGAAAATTAAATTTTTCTCAAAAATGGCTCCGAGAATTTTGATAAATTTTAATTTTAATTTAATAAAAAAAAATTAAATTAAGACACTACTGAGTGTACCTACCATAAAACCAGTTTTTCGAATTTTGAATTTGTCATTATAGGCAGAACGGATTTCAATGAAATTTTATATAGAGAAGCTTCTAGTTAAAATTGGCGTACCAAATTTTTTTCTTGTTTTAAAATCTTTTATAAAACATATTATGTATTTAGCTCTAACTACTAAACTACTATTTATAAAATAATAACTTAAGGAGTTGTTTTAGTTATTTAAAAAATTAATTTTTTACTTATGAACATTTTTTCTCTAGAAATATTAATTTTTGAACTTTTTACATAAAGGCAAGTTCGTACGACCCAGTCGTGCATTTTATTTTATGTGTCTTCGTATTTTAACGAAACTGTCCTATTATGAATTGATCATTAACAAACAGACACACGAAGCCAGCAGCAATTGCGTTTTTGATGACTGACATTATGTGTTTAAGTATATGGGCAATAACGGAGCAAGTTTGAGTTTTTGATGGCTCCAAGGTCGGAGTGTGTTGTATTGCAGCAAAAAAAAAAAAAAAAAAAAAAACCCATTTCGTTTGTTCGAAAGTTACAGTTACTGATGAGTAGCACATAACACCTTCTGGAAGCGTTGTGATTATAATTCTGTAGTATAAAAGTTAGCGTAGGTACCAGTTGAGTGTCCTTATGTTTTCGGATAACTGTTTTTCGTATGATCGCAAAAGTACAAAAAGATATGATTACACGTATTAATAAATTCCGAAAATACATAATTTATTTATGAAAATCTCATATTTTTTTTAACCCCCCCCCCCAATTTTTTTTCAGCGTCCGCCCCTGCTGAAAGTGTAGAACTGTCAAAAATCACTACAAAAATACTGAACCGAACCCAAAGATCCTGGATTTCATTTTATTGGCTATGGAAAAGTCGGGTTCATGAACACACCCTGCAAACTCTTTTCGCTTTTAAAACAAATATTCTTCAAGTTGTCGTGGAGATATTGTCCGATATGTGCCGAAAAGTCATTGTAGATTACCTCTTCAGAATCTAATCAAGTCCTCCAAAAACTACTATCCCGAACATTTGAATGATGTTATAATATCATTCATAATGGCAGGTTCCGAAGAACATATTGAAATATATGTTTTATCATAATTAAAATCATAAATGTGTTTTATTTAATTTTTTTTTCGGAACCACAAAATGCATGGCCCTTTACTGTATTTTTATGGTTTTGACTAAAATTTGTATTCACATTCGTATATATTTAAGCAAGCTTCGCAGAACGACAAACATTCGAATTCTATTTTTGATTCGATCGCGTACTAAAATTTTTGATTCCTTTTAAATAAAATATGTTTTCATGAAACAGTCAAATCCCCTCGGATCTGAAAAATATTATTCGTTCCCGAATTTATCACTCGGAAACCATTGAAGAACGATTCATGAACCGTTCAAATATTGAATAAAAATGTAAAATATTATATTAAAAAAAATTGGTTGAAGTTGAATTGATAGATACCAGTTAGTCATTTAAGCGTCTTGTCTTTGCTTACCTGAAATGAAAAAGAAAATTATTTATAAAAATTAATATTTATCGAGTATAAGTTTTTTTTTTAATCATAATTTAAGTAAAGGGTCTTATTTTAAGTTTGATAGAATTAAAGTCCGATTAAAAAAAACAAACGATAAAACAACTCAAAACGTATAAAACGAATAAAAAGAATTTGGATGTTAAGAAAAGTAAAATTAAAGAAAAGTATGCACAGGGTCATAGCTCGTGGATGGGTGCCAAAAAACTCATTTGTCTTTGCGCTAAAAATTTCGTCTTAAACTAAAACTTTCCTTCATTTTAATTCACTGGGGGATTTATACATTTTATTTAAAAATATCTGGGAAGCCTTTATTTAAGCCTAGATTAAAACCCATATTTGCTTTAATATTAATGAAAAAAATGTATGGTTTTCGGAGTTCGGAGCTGTCGTAACCATCTCCAACTTCTGTCTCTATTTCAGTCATACTCAACTCAAGACATTAATAATCATTTACCAAAGAATGAAATGTACGTTAAGATAGATATTCTTAACGCGTTTTACACTAAATAATTTCATTGACTCAACGACTCAAATTAGGAATTAAATAAAATGCATGACGTTGCTGAAACTGTTCAACTAGCTTTGAGTTTGATTTGATAACTATTTACTATGCGGAAGAGTTTTAAAAAAATGTTTTTATTTGTTAGAATTGTCCTAAAAAAAAAATCAACAGACGAGAGAAAAATCTCACTTGCTCCACCTTTATTTATTTAACTTCGATATAGGAAATGTGTTAACAATTCAATGAGACTGATTTTTACTTGCGATATACAGCCTTGGCCAAAATTATTGAGCACCCATTATATTTCTCACTTAACGTGCAACTGTTTAATTTAAATAAATTCAAACACTTTGTGTAGTATAACAATGCTTTTTATTAAACAAATATCAATATTTAGTTTGACCGCCCTTTGCCTTTATCACGGGAGCAATTCTTTTTGGCAAAGAGCGTACAAGCTTATTGCATTGTTCTGCACTTAATGCCCTTCATTCATCACGCAGGTGACGTTTTAGGTCGTTTTTGTTGCTGAATGTGTTCTGCCTGATCTTTTGATTTAATAAGCCCACAAATGTTCTATGGGACTTAAATCTGGGGACTGGGTAGGCCAATCAAGAACCTCGACGCAATTTTCCCCTAACCAGGTCTTTGTGCATGCAGCTTTGTGGCAAGGTACGTTATCTTGCTGGAACTTTACTCCATTCATGTTTGCAACGCCAAACAATAAGAAAAATCAGGGCAAGAGTGCGGTTTGCAGTACGTTTATGTACTTCGTAGAGTCCATGCGATCGTGACACACAAACATTTCGCCTGCCCCTGAAGAACTCATACACCCTCAGACCCTCAGTCAGTACTAAACATTCCAGATTAAATTCTTCACCGGCTCGACGACGAACAAAGGTTGCACCAGCGGTACCAAAAATCTTAAAGCGTACCATAAATGAAGAACTATTGAAAGTTAGGTATTTTCATTACGAGTTATAATATACTAAATTATTTACAACATATTGTTGCAACATCGTAAGATTAGTCTGACCACACAATATTTGACCAATATTCTTCAGTAAAAGTTTGGCATTTTCGAGCCCATACAAGCCACACCTTTTTGTTCTTTTCAAATAACCATGGTTTTTCCTGGCTTTATAGCCTTTCATACCAGCTTCTTGGAGTCTTCTACGTGTAGTTCCAGCAAAAATTGGCTTCTTAAATTCTGCTGAAAATTCGACAGCGAGGTCTAAGGGAGTTTTTTTGCTATTTTTAATTGGAGCATCGTACCAATTTTCGGTTGTGATTCGCATGCGCCCAGTTCTTGTCCTATTCTCATGCTATCCGGTTTTGTGAACAGCTTAAGAGAGTACTGGACAGATCAACACAAATATTCCAGAGTTTTGGAAATTTCTACCTGAGATTTCACTTGATCATGTATCGGTTGTACCTGCGCACGTTTAACTAAACTTAGTTCGCTTTTTTTTGGCATTTTCCAATAATACTAACCAATACTTAAAATGAAACCTACAAAAAACACTTGAGATTTCACAAGAAGAGGCAAATAAGCAAACTAATCAATACCTAAGAACATGTGGAAATGACTAATCTTGAGATAACGGATGATGCATTTTCAATAACAACGTAGATAAGGGTTTTTTTTTAGTTTATCTGAGACTAAAAAATTATTTCACCACCAACTGTTTTTAATTTAATTTGTAAAAAGCATGTACACACGAAATTGATAGGGTGCTCAATAATTTTGGCCAAGACTGTACATAGGTATTATAGGGCAAGTTCTGCATTTGAAAAAAAAATCGAACTCGAGATTTTGATCAAAGTTGACATTAAGATGATAGCGAAGACGAATAAAGTGGGTCCGACAATTCCGTCTGTCTGTCTGTACCTCTCCTTCCAGCCTAGACCACTAGACCTATGTTCTTCAATCCCGGTAGTTAAGGGTCTTCGGTGATTCCCTAGAGGAGAAATTGAAAATTTTTTTTAGCTCCAAAACTAACGGTACCCCCCATACACCCGTATTGCAAAATCTTATTTATCTCGAAAACGGTTCTAACGATTTTGATAAAAAAAAATTATGTGTGATATTATGGGCATGGACTACATTTTTGTAAAAAAAAATGTTTGGGGCAAAATGTTATTAATGGTACCTGTTATAGAACCGTTTTTTTTTTTATTTTCGACTTTCTCATTAACGGCTCTAACGATTTTCACCAGGAGCCCCCGTAAGTTTAAAATAATATTGTATATAAAAATATTCGAACAAAAAATTATTTTTTGAAAAATTAATATCTTGAAATGAACGATTATTTTTTGAAATTATTTCCTAAAACCTATATTACTAAGCACTTAAAATTGGCATCCCCTTATTTTGCGTAAATTCATACTTTTCCGGAATTCAGGCAATTCCATGCATTTAAACATTTTTATCTCATTAAATCCATGTTTTATATTTATAAAATATATTTTAAATTCCAAAATACTTTTATATAAGAGCAAGTTCGTGCGATCCAGTCGTGCATTATATTTTTATTTTATAACTTTTTGTATTGATTGAAAATAATTTTTAAATATTTGTTTAAAGTTTTCACACATCAATATTCTGCCACATTCTGAACTGATTTACGTCAGAAATGTCGATTATATTGTGAGGTGTTCTCCTGTTAGTACACCTTGGCATATTGGTTAATTCGTTGGACTGTATTTTATAAATATCAAACATGGATTTAATGAGATAAAAATGTTCAAATGCATGGAATTGCCTGAATTCCGGAAAAGTATGAATTTACGCAAATAAAGTTCAAAAATCGTTTTATTAAAGTAATTTTTTATATAACAAATTTCTTTCAAATTTTTTCTGGAACAAAATTTGGGATGCCAATTTTAAGTGCTTCGTAATATAGATTTTAGGAAATAATTTCAAAAAAAAATAATCGTTTTAAAGATATGTATTGATTTTTCAAAAAATAAATTGGATGTTTCTTTTTTAATGACTGGTACCATTGAAGAAAATAAGTCCAGTAGTTAAGATTGTAGTGAGAGTTACAGACATACAGACACACTGAAACAGTTTTTTGTGTACTAAATTGTCCTTAAAATTTTTATAAAAAAAATTTATATGCAAATTGTAAGTATTCAATAAAATACATTTTTAAACATAATTTAAAAATTTAATCGTGTATCCGCTTTCAAGATATTGAATTTTCAAAAAAATTTGTATTATTTTTTTAAAAATCCAAAAACTATTTTTTCGAAAAAAAAATTTTAGATTATATTTTTTTAAATGCAAAAGAGCTACTGCATAAAAATTTTGGTTAAAATCGTTAGAGCCGTTAATGAGAAATTCGAAAATAAAAAAAAAAACGTTCTATTTCAAGTACCGTTAATAACATTTCTCCCCAAAATTTTGTCTATCTTTTCGTCTTCCCAATCACTGTAGTGTGTTCCAGGCAGAGCTTCTAGCAATAAAAGAAGACCTCTCTTGGCTCAAAGAATACGTGATATCGACTACTGATATACGCATCTTCTCAGACAGTCAAGACTCTGTATCCATAAACTCACTAACAGCCCAAAATTGTCGATCATCTCTGGTGGAGATGTCAAAACAGTTTAACATTCACCTTATATGGGTGCCGGGGCATAGAGACATTCCAGGAAATTGTAAAGCCGACGAACTTGCAAAAAATGGAACAATCTTACCTTTGTTGGATAGCAAATCTAACATCGGTATACCGCTAGCTACTTGTAAACTTATGCTAAAGCATGATATCATAAAGGAAGCTAACCATAGTTGGACCAGCACACCAACTTGCCAGTCTACTAAACTAATTTGGCCATTGTTTGATACTAAACGCTCAAAACAACTAATTTCTATTGGAAGATTGCATATTAGCTCCGTTATATGTGTCCTTACTGGGCACTGCCTAATAGAAAGACATGCTTTTCGTCTTGGGGTGGATGAAGAAATAGGAGACAGTTTCTCACCTTCTATGTTCTTGTCCTGCCCTAGCACAAAGACGTAGAATCCACTTGGGAGACTACTACTATAACGATCCTAGTGATCTAAATAATTTCGACATTTACTGTCTCAAACGCTTCATTGTTAGCTCCAAATGGTTTAACGAGTAAGGGTGATTTTTGGAATCCTGTGGTATCACAACGGACCAATTATTGGTCTAAGTGTGTTTTGCTCTTCCGGCCAGCAGCGACCTAAACCTAACCTAACCCAACCTAACCTAGGCTGTAGATCGCGTTACAGACATACAGACAGACAGACGGAATTGTCGGACCCACTTTATTCGTCTTCGCTATCATCGTTGATCAAAATCTCAAGTTCGATATTTTTCCAAATGCAGAACTTGCCCTATACGACCCCAAACGCAAAATAGTTGGACTACCTATGATAAAAAACAAAAATCTTCTGATTCTTAAATTCCATCGGAAATAAAATCAATATTTTTGTATTTTTCTTAAGATATATTTATTTTGAATAGGAATAAGTAATAAAAACAAAATGACTTCAATTAAATAACGATATAGAGCAATAATACAAAATAAAATAACGATTGATACTTTTTTTTAAGCACAAAATAGTTGGCCCATGGGTCTTAATTTTTATTTTACCATGGTGTTACGTCGCCCTTTGGCCTTGATAACTGCTTCTATGCGTCGTGGCATTGTGTCAACTAATTTTTGTCATTCTTCGGTGCCAAAAGATTCCCAAATCTTTATGATTTTAGCTTTAAGGTCTTGAGAGGTCCGGCATGGTTCTTTTCGCGGTTTTTGTTTCATTTTATGCCAGACAGTTTCAATTGGTGAAAGGTCAGGGCTGCTGGAAGGCCATTCCAGTAAAGGAATAGCTTCAGCAGATAACCACGCCATTTTAGACCTTGCTGTATGGCAAGAAGCTCCATCCTGTTGGAAAATATAGTCTCGATCACTAGCTTGAAGTCGATGTATTGATGGGAGAAGCTCATTTTCCAGAATTTCCCTGTACCTGGCAGCATTGACATTTCCATTTACAAAATGCAAATTGCCCAAACCCCGCCCCGACATGCATCCCCATATCTTTAGAGATGCTGGAAACTTGAACGTTTTTTTAAGGCAATCTTTGTGAAAAACCTCTTGAATTTCTAATGACTCGTTTTCGTTCGTCGCCCACGCAAACTTCAAACCTGGACTCATCACTCCAAATAACGGACCGCCATTGACTTAAAGTCCAGTTTTTACGTTGTTTGGCCCACTCTAGCCGCTTTTTCTTTTGTTTAGGTGTTAAAAGTGTTTTTTCTTTGGCCTATGCTTTTAACGAATTAAAATTGCTCTAGTTTAAATAAATCTAAAACAAACCTTATAAAATTTGTAACCAATTTTTTGCAAGTGTCGACCGAAACACTTTTTTTTATTCTTTCCCTCCATTGAACAGTTATTGCAGCGGCCGTTTGACGTCGATTTTCTTTTATTATTTTTTTTAAAACTCGGCAATCTCGAGGTTTTGCAATTGGTGGGCGTCCCGTTTTTTTACCGATCTCCACATTTTCACTATTTTTGAACTTTGAGATAATGTTTCGAATTGATGAGAGCGGTAAATTGAATTGTTTTGCGATTTTATAGCTCGATAATCCCGTTTCGAAGGCTTTATTTATGGATTCCCTAAGGTCTCTTGATAATGCAACGCCACGCACCATCGTTGACATTAAATTGTTGCTGGCTTGCATAAAACGAGAGATCAATAAACAACAAAACAAGTGCATGTCATTTTTTTAATAACGGTTAACTGAAAATCTATTTTAATTTTCATAGGCCAACTATTTTGCATCCCAGAGACAGTAGTCCAACTATTATGCTCTATCTTTGTTTGAGGGAATGCAAACTGGAGCCATATGTGCTTTCTCGAATTTAGTTCTGTTTGGTTTAATTTACTTATTAAATGTAATTTATTACATCGAAAAAAAAAATTAAAAAACAACTGCTTGGGGACCAGAAAATATAGGCACATAAAAAATGTTAATTTGTTAATTGATGAGTAGGCCAACTATTTTGCGTTTGGGTCGTAGTACCTATATCGCAAGTAAAAATTATCAAAATTTAGTATACAAAAAATGATCAAAATCGGTTGTACCGTTTTTTAGAAAATCATAAACAAAAAAAATTAGGATCATTTTCAACCAAATGAAATTTTGTGAATATTTTTTTAAAATTTCGACAAAAAAAAATTAGGATTAAGATTAGGATGATATTTTGTGATATTTTTAAAATTTCGACAAAAAAAAGTCATATGGCAGGTTTATTTGATCTTAAAAAAAAATCCTATTAACTTAGTTTTAAGAAAATCGACCGAGTCGTTAAGGAGGAACCACTTTTTTTCGATTTCCCCATCATCGTAATGTCAAGTCTGATCAAAATCTCGAGTTCAATTTTTTTTAACGAAGATCTCGGATTATTTGCTTACAAGGTCCAATGGACTCAGCAATTGAAGGCTCACAACCATTCTCTTCATTATCGCTAGCATTTAGGTTGCGCGTACAGTAGTGCGACAAAGCGATGCGATGCGAGAAGCATTTGCGTGCGAGAAAAATATTTACTTTGATCCTTGTATACGTGCACATAGTGAAACGATATTTTATGCGAGTTTCTCGCATAACTATCCCAAGCATCTCGCTCACAAACTGTTCTGACCTGTGTTCCCAGGTTGAGGGGAAAACCACCATTTTTGCCGATTTTTTATGCCAATAGGGGAAAGAAAGGGGACGGGGAAAAAAAAAGGGAAATTGTTTTGTTTATAAAAAAAATAAAAAAAAAAATAACGGGTGATTTTTTAAGAGCTTGAGAACTTTTTTAAAAAAAAAAACGCATAAAATTTGCAAAATCTCATCGATTCTTTATTTGAAACGTTAGATTGGTCCATGACATTTATTTTTTGAAGATAATTTCATTTAAATGTTGACCGCGGCTGCGTCTTAGGTGGTCCATTCGGAAAGTCCAATTTTGGGTAACTTTTTCGAGCATTTCGGCCGGAATAGCCCGAATTTCTTCGGAAATGTTGTCTTCCAAAGCTGGAATAGTTGCTGGCTTATTTGTGTAGACTTTAGACTTGACGTAGCCCCACAAAAAATAGTCTAAAGGCGTCAAATCGCATGATCTTGGTGGCCAACTTACCGGTCCATTCCTTGAGATGAATTGTTCTCCGAAGTTTTCCCTCAAAATGGCCATAGAATCGCGAGCTGTGTGGCATGTAGCGCCATCTTGTTGAAACCACATGTCAACCAAGTTCAGTTCTTCCATTTTTGGCAACAAAAAGTTTGTTAGCATTGAACGATAGCGATCGCCATTCACCGTAACGTTGCGTCCAACAGCATCTTTGAAAAAATACGGTCCAATGATTCCACCAGCGTACAAACCACACCAAACAGTGCATTTTTCGGGATGCATGGGCAGTTCTTGAACGGCTTCTGGTTGCTCTTCACTCCAAATGCGGCAATTTTGCTTATTTACGTAGCCATTCAACCAGAAATGAGCCTCATCGCTGAACAAAATTTGTCGATAAAAAAGCGGATTTTCTGCCAACTTTTCTAGGGCCCATTCACTGAAAATTCGACGTTGTGGCAGATCGTTCGGCTTCAGTTCTTGCACGAGCTGTATTTTATACGGTTTTACACCAAGATCTTTGCGTAAAATCTTCCATGTGGTCGAATAACACAAACCCAATTGCTGCGAACGGCGACGAATCGACATTTCACGGTCTTCAGCAACACTCTCAGAAACAGACGCAATATTCTCTTCTGTACGCACTGTACGCATTCGTGTGGTTGGTTTAATGTCCAATAAAGTAAACTGAGTGCGAAACTTGGTCACAATCGCATTAATTGTTTGCTCACTTGGTCGATTATGTAGACCATAAATCGGACGTAAAGCGCGAAACACATTTCGAACCGAACACTGATTTTGGTAATAAAATTCAATGATTTGCAAGCGTTGCTCGTTAGTAAGTCTATTCATGATGAAATGTCAAAGCATACTGAGCATCTTTCTCTTTGACACCATGTCTGAAATCCCGCGTGATCTGTCAAATACTAATGCATGAAAATCCTAACCTCAAAAAAATCACCCGTTATATGAAAAACAATTGAAAGCTCGTTTTTTTTCTTTGGGAAAAAAAAAGGAGAAAAAGAAAGGTTTTGGTGCCAAAAAAGGGGATTTTTTGTTTGAAAACCTGGGAACACTGTTTCTGACCACTTTTTTAAGCGAATTTGTGCGAGAAGGTTCATAATTATAGTTTGTTTTGACGGTCAAAGAAAAAAATTAAAAGCTTAAAATTTTGTTTATTTCGGTGCTTGTGGTGTGTGGTGTGGTACAAATGTTTGATAAAATTTTAGTGGCAAACATTATAAAGGAATTAACAACTCAACCGCACAAAATCGTTTTTACTCTGCGCCCTATGTTGCATCTAATTCTCGCATCTCGAATCACTCGTCGCATCGCTTCGCGTATCGCATCGCTTTGTCGCACCACTGTACGCGTAGCCTAAGAGCAGCTTGAATTGGATAACGATTTGGGGCGAAAGATCATCTTTTCTCATGAGGCGCATTTTCATTTCGGGGGCTACGTAAACAAACAAAATTGCCGCATCTGGGGTTCGGAAAACCCCCACGTTATTATCCAAAAGCCAATACATCCACAGAGAGTGACAATTTGGTGAGGATTGTAGAGTGGTGGCTTAATTGGAACAGTTTTCTTGGAAAAGGAGGCTAGGAACAACGTTTCGGTCAACGGTGGGCGTTACAGAGCCATGTTAACCGACTTTTTTTTACTGAAATTGAAGACATGGATTTTGACGACCTCTGGTTCTTGCATGATCGTGCACTTGGCGATGCCAATTGACCGGCTCGGAACTGCAATTTGACCCCATTAGACTTTTTTTGTGTGGGGGACCTTGATTAACCGATGTTATGCCAATAATCTGGAAAAGATTCAAGTTCTTAAGGCCAATATCATCCAACCAATCCGTGAGCTACAGCCAACAAGGTCTTGTAAAATTGGAGTAGCATAATCCGCTCCTGCGAAGCCAGCCCAGGCAGCCACTTGAACGACATTGTGTTCCATAATTAATGGAAATATTTGCCCTTACTAATAGAGCCATAATACATGGAAGAAATTTAATTTTGTTCATTCTATTGCATTTTTAAAAAGAAACTTGTATTTGGACCACCGTTTACATATGTACCTATATTTTTAGAGACATTTTCGAAGATTCGAACAAGAAATATAATTCTGATGGTCAAGTCTTCGAAAATTCTTCTGATAATGGAGCATTTGGGAGGAAATTGTAGGCCCCCTTTTGCCGCGACTAGCACACACCCACCCAGGAATGGTTAAGACTTAAGAGAACTAGTCGCTAGACTGTGCTCAAAAAATTTAAGGGAAGTCATAAACCCTTTAGTGCGTGTAAAATTATTAAAAAAAAAAAAGACACCCGATCCGTTCTACACACCAGCTATTGCAAACAATTTATTTTTGTATGGCTTATTAAAGGCGGAACTTTTACAGTGTGATATGATGATAACCAGAAATATTATGTTCTCATCTGGCTTTCTTAAATAATGTGAGTGATGACGTCAAGCAAAATAATCAATGGAAATTTAATCTCACAAGAAAATATTTTTTTTTTATACCGTGTAAGTGATAACGAAGAAAATAATTTGCATAATTAATAGCCAAATTATACTACAAGCCTACTTTCACGCATAACCCATTATAGACCAAGTTGAAAGGGAATGGATTGTATTATATTTCTCCAAATTAGCTATCCCCATTACATATCGACCAACAACACACGATTTGTATAGCACTTCTGAGTGACACACCATAATAAAACAAGAAGTTCGGATTCTTCTTCGATGCAGGGTTACCACCATTAACTTACTCGTACTTATCGCCAATCGGCAAAGACCAACCTGTCAGTGGTTGTTTCTATGTGGTGATTCCCAAATTTGTGACTTCTTTTAATCTTTTAATCTAGGAAGAAATTCAGAAAAGTCATGGTATTTTTTGTAGTTGATAGTCTTGATCCAATATATATTTATTGGGCAGAACATCTTAAAGAACTGTAACTGGTAACCCTGGGTGGGATTCACTACTTATCGCCCTTTCTATCACATGAGTATTTGTATAGTCTTGACTTTGGCATTAGCATTGAAAAGAACAATCACATACGAGTATCGCGAAGCAAATCGAACAGACTTGCGCGTCGTCGTCGCCTTTGTAATCTCTGTCGTCTTCGCGGTCGGTCGTCGGAATTTTGTTAAATGGCTTGTTCTAAATAAACTTTCATAGTACATCTTAATTTAGTTAGCATCAGTGAGTTAAGAAGAAGGGTTCTTAAATTAAATTGTGTGATTTAGATGTTTATTAAAAAGTTACCGCAATGAAGCTTTTGAAAAGAGATTGTCTGCGAATAGTGTCGGTGCAGTTTTTAATAAGTTTAAGTTTTGGAATATTTCTTCCACGATCGGCGGATCCATATGAAAATATTCTACAACTGGGAATACACAACTATTTGGAACAAGCACAACCCGTCGAAGGTAGGTTTAAACATTCATTTCATAGATTTTAAGTTTTCGAAGTGAAGCTCAGTTTGTACAACAATGTGAAGTGAAATAAAAAGTGAAAAGTCAACAGATTTCATGTCGAAACGGTTACGTTTGATTTAGATGAGTTCAATGGTTTTTTTTTTTTTTTAAATTTTGACCAACAAATTGGGGCTTTTCTTCATAATGAAAAATGACTCCAATTTGAAAATGGAACAAAAAAAATAAAAATTAAAAAAAAAACTCAATCCAAAAATGAAAAATGGACCCAAAATTTATACACAAAAGAACAAAAAACATTTTTAATTTTGACGATTTGGGTTGATTTTTCATACTTTGGGGACTTGCTTCATTTTCAAGTATGGTCTCATATTTCATTATGAAAAATTGACCTATTGTTTTTTATAATTCACACGCTAACATGGGTTTATTGAGACCCTTTTAATGTTGAACATTAACATAACACGAGCGATGTGGAAACTAGGGGGGGGGGGGGGGGGGCAAGTTCAATCTAAACACCAATGCATATTTACCCCAAAAAAATTTGGTACATTTTTGTATGAATGGGCAAAATATTGCGGTCATTTTCCTAATTCTTGCCTAAAATGTTGCTTAGGGTATGTTCAACAGTTTCTGTTGAGCAATAGTACATTAGGATACCCGTTTTGGATTCTCAGGATTTGAATTCTCTTTTTGGGTACTCTGTATTTGGCGCCTATATCAACAGTTTTCTTGTGCGACAATACCTGCCTGGGGATTGAACATACCCTAAGTAAATCAACGGAGTTGCTTCACCGATGCAGAGGACCCAAACAAAAAAAAAAGAGTCAAATGGTGAGAGCCCGCGAAGCGGTCCATAGTGTACCAACTGTTACTCAAGAAAACTGATAATATATAGGACCCTATCTTGCGACTGAACATACCCAAAGCGGGGCAGCGGAGTTGCATTAGCGATACAAAGGACCCTTGGAACCTGCGTAGCGGGCCAGAAGGTACTGTTGATCAATACAGCAGGTGGGGGTGATAGCGTGCTTGGTAGTTTAAGGCATGTCCGGGGCTCTGTGAACTCTGCTGGTGTTGCTGCGGATGCACAATCCATGCACTAACGTGTATGGGTGCTGAAGTGGTAATACTGGTTTGTAGTCCTAATGGGCTCGTCCATTGATTTGTCGGTGGGCCGGTATTTTCTACCTATGCACAACTCTATCACTTCTGGTTCCTATCGACCTCCTCGCGGTGCCTGTGAATAGGTTACGTAAATAACTGAACTAACTAGATAGGAACAGTCTGGACCGTGTTCTTAAAGTAGGAATCCGCTAAGGAGTGTGTAACAACTCACCAGAGGGGTGCACATTCTTGGTTGATGGTTTCTTCCTCGAATAATAGCTGGATGTGTGTATCTGGGGTTGACAGGCCCTGAGTTTTGCAGGAACTCATCTGTAAGTGACCTTCACGATGGCGAAGCTCGACCGGAAGCTATATTCTAGGAGATAGTGCCCAGAGGTTTGTGAGCTGTCATGTCTTCGGGCTCTCCTATTCTATCTTCGGATAGAGTGGTGCAGCTCTCGCATGGTTTATTCCGAATGCTGAGACATATGGTGTCCAGGCGTGCCTGGATTGAAGAGGTGTTAGATAGACCTCGCCTCCAAGCAAGAGGTGTGTTCATGCCTGCAACATTTCATAGCTTTGCGACTGTGATGGCTTCGGCTATGTCAGGGTTAATGGTCAGGACCCAATCTGACTCCGTATCTGTAATGATACTATCACCTAAATATTTCTGAAGAATTTGAGCATGTCCTATTGCGCTGTTTTTTTAGGTATTAGTCTGGCTTAGCCTTAAGGCGCTATATGGTGCGGATTCTTGTACGAAAAGGTCTAGGGATTTCAGGTTGAGTATCGCCTCTAACCCTGCAGTTGGTGTGGATCTCATGGTAGCCGTTATTCCAACGCACGCAAGTCTCTGTACGTTTGTCAGAGTTTTGAGGTTCATGCTTTTTTCAGTTGCATTCCACCAGACCAAATTACCATAAGTTAGTATTGGTGTGATTATCGCCAAATACATCCACCTGATAATTTTTGGGCTCGGTCGCCAGGATTTCCGAAAGATTCTGTTACATGAGTAGAATGCAATCATTCCTTTTTTCGCTCTTTCCTTAGTGCTGAGACTCCAGTTTAATTTCCTATTTAGAATCACACCAAGATACTTTGCATGATCTGAAATCTCTTTAGCGGGGTGCCTTCAATTGAAGGTATTCTGAAGCTTGGTATTTTCATTTTGTTTGTAAAAAGTACTAAGTCTGTTTTTGACGGCTTAACCAGGCCGCACTTTCTAGTCCATCTACTAACCTTGGAAAGGTCGTCAATACGTTGTTTAGTTACATTTTAAATATTAAACTACATATAATTGCTCTTATACAAGATATCTACTTCTAGGGCCGTTTTTAATTTTTGTTTTGATGCCGTCATCTTTAATTTGCTTTAATTTTTTTGTTTGAAAGTTTGGAACCATTTTATGTTATGAAATATCAGTTCTAGCTTGAAAACGAAACAGGCCCCAAAGCATGAACAATAACACCAAACCGTCAAAATAAAAATAAAAAAAAAATAAACAGTTGCTGCTTTGGGTACACATTATTGGGCCCATTTTTCATTTTTAGTAAGATTTTTTTTAATGAGGCATTATTAACATCTTCAAATTGGAATCATTATTTATAATGAAATTTGCCCCCAAAATGTGAATAAAAAAAATGTTCGGAATATATGAAAAATCATACCAATTCCACAAAATTTGATCGTTTTTTTTTTTGGGCCATTTTACACTTCTGCACTAGGGCCATATTTCATGGAGGCGAAAGCTTCACTTCACTATGTTCGAACTAAGATTAAGCTTAAGCCATGGGTTGTTTTAATAACAGTACTCAATGTCAAAGATAACCCTCCTTACTGTGAACATCAACAATAAACCTATTGACGATTAATAGCTAACTCTATCAATTAAAATTAAATTTGGTATTTTGAAAATTAGTTGATAAAATCTTGTGCTATTGTGAATGTCTACGAAAACTTTTCATTCTTGTGAATTAGATATGCATTTGACAGATTTTAAGAACGTAAATTTTACGATTGAAAGAAAAGTAGACAGAATGACAAGAACGTGAATGACCATTGATGTTCACAATATCAATTTATCCATTCAAAATAGACAATTGTGAGTAACTCACAATGGTTTAACTATTCGTTGACAATAATTGACAGTGAAAATAGCATTTAATAAAATTGATTGATACATTTTAACTATTTATTGATCTTCACTATAAAGGACTATTCACATGAAGGCGACATACGACCAACAAATAAAAAAACAAATGGGATTTTAAACATATGTATATGTACGTATAAGCCTTAATTCTTCACAAAAACTTTACAAAACGGTAGAAATCCAGTTTAATTTAATGTTAATATATAAAAATTTGCGTTGTAATTGCATAAAAAAGAGAAATTTTAGAAAATAAATTGGGCGTGGCGAATTGCAATATGATGGCTACGAACTGTCAAACACATTCCGGATCAGAGAGAGATTCCGGATTGCCAAATAAAAACGACATAAGTAAACGCCATTCACGACGAATAAAAAAATGCATGTGAACGAAATGTCAAAATGGGCGAATGTTCGTTCATTCGTCGGTCGTTGGTCGCTCTCATGTGAATAGTCTTTGAGGGTGAACAATTTAAAAATAACCGACCCATCTGATCACTGTTTTAAAACCGACACTAAATTAATTGTTAGCTACAATTTTGAATGGGTCTTTGAAGTGTCATAGAAGTGTTATAGACAAATTTATATGACGCCATATAAATGGCAACAATTTTTGGTCATAGTTTTCCTCATATCGACGTGCGTTAGCCGTCAATTAAAACTCCAAAAGTTCCTTTATTTTAGTGTTAAGATATTGGCATTTGTAGGGAATATAAGATTGAAGGATCTTTTGCAGATTTTGGTATTTCATTTTACGAGATCAAAATTGAACTTGCCCACATTAAAATTATGTATATACCTAAATATATTTTTTTTATATTTTTATTAGTTCTCGAAACCTGTTCTACAAACTAAAAAAAAAAATATTATTTACATAAACGGACAAAACCCCTTAGTTTTTATTACCTCTACCAACCACAATTTTTAATGGGACAAGTCTGCATTATTGCCCAGATCCTAATTTATTTTAGGTTTGAGGGAAGTAGACATTTTATATAGCAGTCGTTGGTCATAATTGGTCATAATTGGTTTGACTTGAATTTTCACATATTCATCCATATCCAAGACTCTGATAAAACCAGTTTTCATTTAATTGTAAAGACTTTGTTATATTTTAATAATTTTGTAGTGAAATTTGTGATATTAAGTCGGTTTAGTAATATAAGAATTTTAATTTATTTATATCTGCATGATGTAGATTGTCATACTGCTCGTATGATAAACAAAATTTTTGTCATTTACCTACTGGGTGGTGACTTATATTAATAAAATAAATTTATTATTTGGACGACAACTGGTCAAGAACCGGATAAGCTTTTGTGTGCAGTCAACAGACCATGAAAGTAGTAGATGAATGAAGAGAATGCTGCTTATTCCTCTCCGTCCCTCAGCGTGATCAAGTTAATTAGTTGAAGGCGGTCTCGATACGTAGGTAGAATCAAAAGGTTGTTCCAAGACCACGAAGGACACATCGTAGGAAATAAGTTTGATTCTGGACATACCTATGGATCTGTAGACAAGTAGACAAAACTTGACAAGCGTATTCAAGAACAGGACGAACAAATGTAATGCAGATAAGAGGAATTTGGCTGGAGGAATTTGGAGAGCTGTAGTCGCCCAAGGCTCAAAACTAGGCCCTTTCCTCTACAACTTGACGACTTCAGACCAACCTTCACCAATTGGATGCGAGAACCTTCTGTATGCTGATGACTCGCTCACCTACGCCACATCAATGTCATCACTAATCGCTGTCCAAAAAGTAGAAACAGACTCTTCCAATTCTACCAGAAATGGGGCATCCGAATCAACACTTCCAAATCGGAACTTGTCTGCTTCAGGAGACCTTCAACTGGTAAAGGCATTCGCACCGCAAAAATTTGCAGAAATCTGGTCCTGAGGCTCCCTGACGGATCCACCATAGTGGCAAAGTCAAGTGTCAAGCACCTAGGAGTGCACTTCAACGAGTTGCTTAGGTTTAACCTGCACTCAAGAAATGTTCTGAAAAAGGCCTTAAGCCGTTTGCACCCATTGCTGAAAAGAAGATCAGGTCTTAGCCAACCGACCAAGATATTAATCTACAAGCAGCTCCTGCGACCAGTGATCAGCTATTCCTTCCCAGTCTGGTTTTCCATCTCGGAGACAGCTATGAAGGAACTTCAAATATTCGAAAGGATGATATTGAGGATCTGCACTGGACTCTACTTCGACCGTCAACTACAAAAACACTACAGGAACGAGCATCTCTACACAGAAGCTAATTTAATCCCACTGGGCAAATATCTAGTTCATTCAACGAAGAAACTAATGGGGAACATCATCGACCACCCGAATCAGCTTATGAGAAGGATGACCACAGAACAACGACATCCCGAACCGAGGTACATCAGTGTATTGGAAACTCTGGATGACAACGTAATCATGGATAACGAGGAAGTAGTCTCGTTCTACGCTGACATTGGGTCAGCCTACCACCGCGGCTAAAACGCCATCCCTGCCCACAACCCAAAAAAATCACCACTGACAACCGGGAATGAACACCCTGAGGACAATACAGGACCTTTTAAATTTAATTTTTTTCGTCATGTAAATTTTATATAAAAATAATTAAACTTAAATCACTGTATATACGAGAAGTAAGGCCCCCTATGAGCCAACAAATGTAAATTATCATACATATGTAGTATCTTATTAGTTGTAAGCAAAATTGTATGTTCAATAAAACAAAATAGAATTGAATTGAAGAAGAATTGGGTCACGTAGGGGTCGAAAAATTCTTTGGACCACCGTTTCTCAAAGCCAAGAGATGAATTTGCTTTAAGAATAAACTAGTTTACGAGTATATGTGTGAGAAAGTTGAGCACTCTTCGCAAATCGAAGTAGCCATTGGCCGGTTTTGAAAACGTCATCTGCATTAAAAATGCATTTGCCGAATGTTCTTAAACGCAAACTGCAATAGTCAACTGTTGGAAAACCCAAAACGAAATTTTCATGCAAAAGCATTATTTTCGATAACGCAGTTTGCTTAAGTCATATGTTCGATAACATCATTTGCGGCGCAGAAAAGTTCAGAAAATAGAGTTTAGATTGTCATTTTTGATATGGGTGCATTCGATTGCACTCACAACGTTTGGAAAGCTGTTTTGCATACGTAAGTAGTTAACGCGCCTATTATGGATTACAACTCAACTTAGTTGAGTTGTCATCAACACAACTCAACTCTTAGGCAAACAAACAAATTTTTCGTATTGTAATATATTGCTAGGTTCGTTAAATAAAACTTATTACTCCTTTTAGAATTTCTTCTTTATTTACACTTTTCGAATCAAAACAATAAATCTCAATTTATAATCAACTCTAATACTTTTATTCCAACTTAAATCCACTTTTTAATTACACTTTCCACAATCCAATAGTTCAGCTTTGCACACTTTCATAATCGAAAATAAACTGTGTTCCGCTCACCGTGAACACTCCCTTTTATACTCAAACCAGTTGTTCTAGAAGGTTCTTGTCCAGAAGGGGAAATTCTTATGGGGGTAGAATGTTCTAGTACTTTGGAATTAGGGGAAATTTAGATGCGATGGAAAAGAGCTTTTTGTTTTGTTCCCTCACAAAGCAGATATGTAATTCCCAACAGATGGCGCTGTAGGAGTATAAAGCTCTGTTCGCAACATTGCCCCCTTCTTAAGATTGTTCGTCCCGAACAACTCTATCACCAGCTTCGGCACTGTATCGGTGCAGTCGATCGCTATGCACAACTTTTAGCTTTCCTCTTAACCCTCTTTGAATTCGGTAAACGACATCATTGATTTTCGTGACGACAGTATAAGGGCCTTCCCAGTTTTGTTGAAGCTTCGGCGACAATCCCTTTTGACGATGTGGATTATACAGCCATACACGATCTCCTACTTGGAATCCTGTCGTGTTTGCTCTTGTGTCGTACCTTGTCTTCATTCGATCGCTGTAAGTGCTCATTCTAGTCCTGGTCCTTTCGTGGATGCCGATTAGCCTCTCTTTTAGGTCACTCACGTAATCCCCTGTTTCCTGAGACTCTTGTGGTGGGTGTCCAAACCTTATCTCACTAGGCAGGCGTATGCTTTTTCCGAACAGGATTTCAGATGGTGTTTGTCCTGTTGAGCTATGTACTGCACTTCGATAGGCCATCAAAAATAGTGGTATGTGCCTATCCCAGTTTCTTTGGTTGTCGCCTACGACCTTAGTGAGGTGCTCTTTTAACGTCCTGTTGAATCTCTCGACCATTCCATCAGATTGCGGGTGAAGTGGTGTGGTTCTCGTTTTCTTAATGCCAAGGAACGCGCACACCTCTTGGAATATGTTCGACTCAAAGTTCCTTCCTTGGTCAGAATGGAGCTCCATAGGCACACCGAACCTGCTTACCCAGTTAGACACAATCTGGTCGGCCACGGTCTTGGCTTCTTGGTTCGGGATAGCGTATGCCTCAGGCCATTTGCTGAAGTAATCCATTAGCACCAGAATGTATTTGTTTCCATCATTCGTTTCCGGAAATGGGCCAGCTACATCAACAGCAATCCTTTCAAACGGTGAGCCAACATTATATTGCATCATTTTTCCTTGCAGTTTTCTACCAGGGCCTTTGGTTGCAGCACAAGCGTCACAATTTCGGCACCACTTTTCAACGTCGTCTCTTGCATGCAACCAGTAGAATCGTTGTCTCACTTTTTCTAACGTCTTGTTGACTCCCAAATGGCCTCCTGAAGGTCCATCATGCATTTCTCGAAGAACCTCTTTAATTTTTGATTGAGGTAACACAAGCTGCATCACATAGGATTTACCATCAGCGGACTCCCATTTACGCCGAAGAACACCTTCTCGCACATGAAGTGAGTCCCATTGTGCCCAATAGGCCTTTAAAACTGGACTCCTATCGGAAATGTCATTCCATGCGGGTTTTTCTTCATGTTCTTTCCATGCGAGAAGAGGTTCAATGTCGGGGTCTTCTTGTTGAGCAGATCTTATTTCCTCATTGTTCCATCCACAAATGGGGTCAGCCCTTATTCGCAAAATGTTGATGGATTCCTTTTCTTCTTGTCGCCTACAATGCTTGCAGTCTATTTTACAAGGCCTTCGGGATAGCGCGTCGGCATTTGAGTGCAGCTTTCCCCTTCGGTGTTGGATTTCATAATCGTAAGTCTGCAGTCTTTCTATCCACCTTGCGACTTGTCCTTCTGGGTTCTTGAAGTTCAACAACCAGTTAAGAGCACCATGATCGGTTCGTAGAAGAAACTTCTGTCCATAGATGTATTTATGGAAGTGTTTAGTTGCCAAGATGAGTGCCAAGAGTTCTCTTCTGGTCACACAGTAGTTTCTTTCGGTCTTTGACAGTACTTTGCTGAAATAGGCGACAACCTTTTCTTCGCCATTGTGCACTTGTGACAGAACAGCGCCGACTCCTACGTTGCTTGCATCAGCATCAATGATAAAAGGCTTGCCTGGAGTCGGATAGATCAGCACCGGAGCATTGCATAGACGGTATTTCAGTTCTTGGAAGGCTTTTTCACACTCACCTGACCATTTAAACTGCTTGTTCTTTTCCGTAAGCTGATGCAAACTCTTCGCAATTCCGGCAAAGTTCTTAACAAAACGTCTGTAATAAGTAGCAAGACCAAGAAAACTTCGTAGTTGATGTTTGTCCTGTGGTGTTGGCCAATTTTTGACGGTGTCAACTTTTTCAGGATCAGTCTTGACTCCTTGGGACGAGATGATATGTCCCAAATACTTTACTTCAGTCTGGAACAGTGCACATTTTTCTGGGTTCAGTTTAAGGTTAGCCTCTCGAAGTCTCTGGAACACACCCTTTAGGTTCTTACAGTGTTGGTCGTATGTCTTTCCATAAACGATAACATCATCCAAGTAGACAAGACAAGTTTTCCACGTCAGACCTTGAAGGACACACTCCATCAAACGCTCAAATGTTGCCGGAGCGTTGCAAAGACCAAATGGCATCACGTTGAACTGCCACAGCCCATTACCTGTGGAGAACGCTGTCTTTTCTCGATCTTCAGGGTGAATTTCAACTTGCCAATATCCACTTTTCAAGTCCAGTGTTGAAAACCAGTGTGCTCCTTCCATCGCATCTAAGGTGTCACTAATTCTTGGCAGGGGTAGCTGTCTTTCTTGGTTACGTCATTCAACCTTCGGTAGTCAACACAAAACCGTGTACTTCCGTCCTTCTTTTTGACTAGGACCACTGGTGACGCCCAAGGACTTTTGGAGTTCTCAATCAAACCATCCTTCTTCATGGTGGTAATCATTTCCTCAGCTTCACCTTGTTTGGCCAGTGGCAGACGTCTTGCGGGCTGACGAATGGGCCTTGCATCTCCTGTATTTATTCGATGCTGCACCATTTGTGTCCTTCCATATTTTCCGTTTGGTGAAGCGAAAATGTCAGCATACTCGTTCAGAAGGCTTTCTGCCGTTTTAACCTGACATTGGTCTAGGTTAGATGAATTAAGTATCTTTGCCTTGATGCTATTGAGCTCCTCAGGGTTTAATGTCGTTCTCGGTGTTTCAGCGTCAATTCGTGTTATGGCTGCGACAGATTCGCACTTACCGATAACTTCTCCTTTCACTAACTTCACATCGTACGGTTTGGTGTTGAGTATCCGTACGGGGACTATATTGTTCTTCGGAGCCACAAGTGTCTTCCCAATGATGACGTTTTGGGAAGAACAATCTGGGCCTGGTTCCACCATTAGGTATCGATGGCGTCCACACTCACCTTCTACTTTTGTCCAAACGAATACCTCAGAAGAAGTAGGAATAATCACGTCTTCTTTGATGACAGTCCTTAGAGTTGTTGTTCCTTCGTGCCCATAGATCATTGGAATCTCTGTATTCTGGTATTTGAGTACCTGGTTGCCAATATCCAAAATTACTCGATGTTCTTTCATGAAGTCCATGCCTATGATGCATTCGTCACATATATCTGCCACCAAAAATTTGTGTGAGAATTCTAGATCTGCAATTCGAATTCTAAGTCGGACTTCACCATAAACCCTAGCTGCTTCTCCTGTGGCAGTTCTCAGACGGTAGCTATTGGTGTTGTGTAGCCAATTCAGGTGCACTAGGTCTTGACGCACAATGGAGGCGGTGGCACCGGTGTCGATGGTGACCACACGTTTGTTGCCATTTAAAGTTGCCTCGACAGTCAGACTTTTCTTGTCTCGTTTAGTCTGGGAGACCTGGATGGTGTTTCTGGGGCCATCGATACCAGAAATCAGCTTCTGCCCCTCGAAGTTAGTTCTTACTTGTTGGGAAACTGTTCGGGAAGTAACACTGGTGTTATTGTTACCTTGTTCTGGGTTTGAAACTCCGTGTCCACAATGTTGACAAGCTCTTCTTGGTGGTAATCGACATTGACGCTGTAAATGTCCAGTCTTATTGCAATTCCAGCACTTTGCAAGTCCGTTTCGTTGGTTCCTTTGGACATCAGTTCTTTGGCATGAGCATTCTTCGACGATGGCTTCTCTAAGTCGATGTACTCCGTGAGAAGCTTGCTCAGCTGCTTCCATTGTCAAGGCAAATGCTAATGTTTCAGAAAGCGTTCGTTTTCCAGCAGTTCGCACGGCCCTTTGAAGATGTATGTCGGAAATGGCGCGAACAAATGCCTCAACTGCAAACTGGTTACAGATTTCCTCTCCAACATCTGGATATGCAAGATAAACAAGCCTTTCAATGTCCGCTTGCAGTTGTTGTAGAGTTTCGCCCCTCTTCTGAACTCTGGAATTGAGTTGCACTTTGAAGACTTCTTTCATGTGACTGTTACCAAAGCGTTTGTCTATAGCCAAAACCAAGGAATTGAAGTCGCCGCTCTTATCTGCTGGTATGGTTTGCAACAACTCAGCAGCTGCTCCTCTAAGAGCAAGAGTTAAGGCTATATACTTGTCAGCCTCATCCCAGCCATTTGTTGTGGAGGCTGCCTCGAATTGCTTCTTGTATATAGACCAAGAAGTTTGTCCATCAAAGGTTGGAGGTTGCATCTCCTTTTTCCTCAAGGTTTCTCCAGAACTTTCCCGAATCTTTATATTTCGAATGCGTTCTAGCTCTTTTGAAAGCGTCTCCATTTTGTTGTCGACTTGATTCTCTAATAATGAAACACGTTCGGCTTGATTCTCCAACAATGAAACACGTTCATCAAGTGCAGATACATTCTTTTCGATGTTAACAAGCTTGCCTTCTAGCATGTTTCTCTGTTCTTCGAGAAGGTCTTTTTGTTCGCTATGCTGTTTCTCCAGGCATTCGAGAACATTCTTTTGTGCATTCTCCTGTTCTTTCTTTTGTTCATTTCGCTGCTCTTCGAGACGCTCAAGCAGAAGACTAAACATATTTGAAACATCTACATTTTTACTTACGTCTGCTTCCTCAGCGTCAGCTTCAAAGACGAAAATGTCCGGGTCTTCATTTTGTTGTTTCAAATATTCGGCCAAACGCAAAACAAGCTCATTTTTCGATCCTGCTCTAGAAAGTTCTCGCTTGCCTAATTCACTTTTCAGCTCATTACAGTTGATCTCTTTCAATAACTTGCTCATTTTTTTTTTTTTTTTTTTTTTTTTTTTATTATTTATTTTTTCACTGCACAATAAGTTTTATTCCACTTTTCTGACACCAATGTAATATATTGCTAGGTTCGTTAAATAAAACTTATTACTCCTTTTAGAATTTCTTCTTTATTTACACTTTTCGAATCAAAACAATAAATCTCAATTTATAATCAACTCTAATACTTTTATTCCAACTTAAATCCACTTTTTAATTACACTTTCCACAATCCAATAGTTCAGCTTTGCACACTTTCATAATCGAAAATAAACTGTGTTCCGCTCACCGTGAACACTCCCTTTTATACTCAAACCAGTTGTTCTAGAAGGTTCTTGTCCAGAAGGGGAAATTCTTATGGGGGTAGAATGTTCTAGTACTTTGGAATTAGGGGAAATTTAGATGCGATGGAAAAGAGCTTTTTGTTTTGTTCCCTCACAAAGCAGATATGTAATTCCCAACAGATGGCGCTGTAGGAGTATAAAGCTCTGTTCGCAACAGTATTATGCAATTCAACTAAAATTAGTTGTAATGAAAAAATACGTTGCCGTCTTTTAGGAGTCGATTTGCTGTCAAAACAAGCTGCTCAACATGAAATACAAAAGCAAGAATAAGAAATTGTATGATGAAAAGCTCTTTCGATTTGTTTTTCGGTCATTTGAAAGATGAGAATTTCCTTAATGTAGACAAAATAAAAAAAGAATATCCGTATATTTAATAAACTTATGCACACTATTTAAGTATGTATTTTTTTGGTTCGAATTAAAGTTTTCCTAAAACAACCACAACGTTCCTCAGCGATTCCACCAATTATTAAACTTGCTACTGCTCTTCGGTTCATGAGCGAAGGAAGTTACCAAAAGTGTAGTGGCAATAATTTTAATTTAGGATTGACTCAATCGATAGTGTCAGTTGTATTAAAAAAGTGGTAGATGTGATTGAGGAACTCATTTTGTGGAAAATGGATAAATGCTCAGCTAACATAGAGCAACAAGTCATTCAAATTGTGATGGCCATGTAGTTTTCAAACTAAAATACACTCATTGCATTCTATTATTTTTATTAAAAATGTTGTTTAACTTACTGTTTTGCGTCCATATTTTTTATCCGAATGCAGATTCTTTCATTAAAATGTTCTACACAACTGCTTCGAAGTTTTAAAAGTTTTAATTAAAGTATTAAATACGCAGTTGATAGATTTGTTGAAACGATCTCCGATTTCTCGGTATGAAAGCCCAAAGAGTAATGTATAGGCTATGTTTTAAGTCTGTACCTGGGCGTCCTGTTTTTGCTTTTTTCCATAAAGGGCTTAGTTCTTCCATTAAATCCATAGAACTAGGTATTCTTTAAGAATATTACTTTTTATGAATTGAAACGTTTCATTTGTTTGTACTTAAAAGAAATAATTGCTTTGACATTCTGAAATGACCGAAGAATTCCTCATCTGAAAACTTTTTGATTGTTTTTATGTAATAACGCATACGCACCTTTGGAGTTTTACGGCTCGAACTTCGAAGTTTAAACCAAATTGCCTTCTTTTTTTGTTATTTAAAAATTATTTTTTTTTTTTGCTATAGTAGCACGTATTTAAATTTTTCGAACAATTTTCAACCACAATTTTTGAAAACTTTTTAGCATCCATTTTTCATTTTGTTGACCGTGTTCGTAAACGTCAAATGCATTTGCAAGAAAATTCACTGACGTTGATCAAATAAATTTTGTGCAAGCAGGACGATTGCATATTTGACGACAGCAATATTTGCGTCAAAAAATGACGATCACTTGACGATCAAATTGACATTGATTTGACGTTTTCGAAAACAGCCATTGTTATGGGTTGATAAAGTAGAATAACAAGACAGAGAGAAGACTTGATTCGTTCCCGTGAAAAAATGATTGATTGGAATTTTAAGAAATTTTAAGCTCTAAATAGTTTTTCAGGCATCAGAAGAGAAACTGTCCAGATCAAGTTGACAAAGAGAAGAATCGTGTTCCGAATAAATGCTCCCGCAAAAAATTAGTAACGCCAATGTAGACTAACATAGTTACAAGTATATTTGTTGACCATTTCGATGTCGTTAATAAAGGGTTTTTCGATAAGGACCGGTAGTTAGAAATAAAACTAACTGACTGTCAGGGATTAACAAAATTCTTTAAGCCCCATGTATGTCATTATGTATGGAATATGATATCGTTCAAATGCCCGCCACGACTTCTTTCGGTGCCACGGATTTCAGAGGTCCAGTTTTCAATGACTCTCCCGCATAGATCCGGCTGAATTTGAGCGATTGTGGTTTATTTTGACATAGACCTGTGATTTCAGGAAACCCTACAAGAAAAATTCTATTAGGGTCAAATCGCATGACCTTGGTGGCCAACTGACGTCATCTCTACAAGAGATAACCTTACCCTCAAATCTTTCATGCAGAATGTCAATCGTGCCATCTTCTGTGGAACATGTACTCGTAGCACCGTCCTCATCAATGAAAAATTACGGACGTTACCGATCCAAAATCCATACCAAACCTTAACTTTTTGAGAATGCTTGTCACCTGGTGATTATCGTGTCAGCCATTTATCAAATAATGCCCCTCGTCTCTGAAGATGTTTTTTTTTTGTGGCCAAAATTGGGCTCCTCTTCCAAACGCTCCGAAGCCCAGTCAGCGATCAAACGGCCCAAATTGTTTATGGTCACGAACTTTGAGCTCCTGGGTCAGTTCGATCTTGTACGGGTGTAGGTCCAAGTCCCGACGCTAAATTCGCCAAGTTTGTGTCTGCGAAGGGCTGAGTGTTTGTGCACGGCGAGGAATAGACTGCCTCGGGTTCTGCTATATGCTTTCACGGTCCATGTTGTGTTCTCGGCCAATCTTGCGTTCCTTTGATGCACGAATTTTGGCTGATTGACCGTACCGATTGTCTCAAGTTTGACCACCAAACGTTGAAGAGTCGACTGTGAAGGGCCACCACGTCTACCGTAAAATGGGCACAACGTTTGCACTAACGAGCACTCATTTTGATAATAAAGTTTTATCATTTTAACTTGATGTTCAATTGTGTTACATTTGGCATCAGTAACTGAATAATAAACAACAGATTTGACAGATGTCACCAAAACAACATGACCGCCATAGGCCGCCAAAATCTACCCACGCCAATAGAAAAACATTTTAGTACGAATAAAAGAAAAAGGATCTAAGTGGCTGCCTTGTGGGACCCCGAAGGCAGTTAAGAAACCATTGGAGAAATTAGATCTGAAAAGTACTTTATAGCAAATATTTATTCTAAGGTAAGAACAAATTTATCTCAAGATAGTTTCAAACCCAAATGTGGTCAATTGGAAAAAGAGTATGTCAGTGGGAAATTTGATCAAAGGTCTAACTAAAATCGATTAAATGGAACACAATCGACTTCCTTTCAGTTTCCTCAGGTAGGAGGCTAAAAGATACGAACTAAACAAGGCTATAATCGTGGACCTATTTTTGAGAAAGCCGTGTTGTTCAGAATTCTTTCAAACATTTTGGGAAAACGTGAAAGTTGAACGGTTGTTCTTCCCACTTCCGACTTCGGGCCCTTTTGTGTTGGAGTTCTTAAAGACGTCTTACATATTTGACGAAATTCCCGTTCAGAAATAGAAATATGGAATGACGACCATCGGCGCAAGGATGGTTTGTAACCCTCAGACCTTCGTTTAAAGTTGACAAACTAGAAAAATTATTTAGTATCATCAATAAAATTAATTAAATCTTAAATTTGTTCTACGATTGATATTTTTGGACTTTATTCAAAATTTAAAAACGTGTTGTGTATGCAAAATGAAACAAGAACTACGAATTAAAATTAATGTTTATTGGTTGGCTGCTAAATGAAGAGTCTCTGTATAATAATGTATAATCCACCTGTAAGGCAAAGTGACAGCTGTAGGGTTTGTTCGTGTGCTTATTTTCTGTGTATCCAATATCTCCCCTTTAAGATTGCTATACGTATGTATGGTCGTCAAATCCAAATTTTTTCGGAGGAACTCTGTTTCGCACTGGACGCTGGAGCTCATTAGGAACTGGTTGTCTTTGTTGAGCTTCTGCATTTAGGTGTTGATTCGAAGAACAATTGGAGTTGGCACGATGATCTGGCTTTGCAGACTTTTGTCCTGTTGTTGGAGAAATTGTTGAGTTATCTTCTCCCTGGGATGGGTTTCGCGGTAAACCCGGCAAGTGACTGTCCTGGAAGTTTAAAAGAAAGTTAGGATTAGATTTCTGTTTTACCGAATATCTAGGCTTTAGTTGGTTCAAGTGACGTCTCCAGGTTTTGTTTCCTACTTGCACCGCATACATAACAGTTCCAATGCGAGTAAGTATAATTCCTGGTAGCCACGGACTTTTGTTTCGGTTGTAGTTTTTTGCAAAAACTAATGCATCTGGTTGAAACTGCTTTCGTTTTACTCCATGTTTTAAGTTGAACTGCTTTTCCATCTTCTCATTTCTCTGAACAGCTTCAAACGACGATGGCTTGAGCAGGTCGAGTTGTATTTTCATCTTACGTCCAAGCATAATTTCAGCTGGTGTAATGTTGTTGGGAAGTTGCGCGTTTGGAGTTGACCTATAGCTTTGAAGAAAGGTTTGAAGCGCTATACTAGTGATCTCTTCCCCTTCTAACTTCTTCATCGTCCGTTTGAACGTGTCGACGAACTTCTCTGCTTGCCCATTTGACTGTGGGTGAAATGGAGCCGTTCGAATGTGCTCTATATCACCACTTTCACAAAACTCTTTGAAGTTTCCTGACGAAAACTGCGTGCCATTGTCTGATACAATAATGTCGGAAAGTCCGAACCTCGCAAAAACTTCTCGTAAAACAGCAATGGTTGCAGATGTTGTTGTCGACTGCATACGAAAAATTTCAGGCCATTTTGAGTAAGAATCCACAATGATCAGGAACATGGAATTCTGGAATGGACCTGCGTAATCAAGATGAATTCTTGACCAAGGTTTGACTGACACTGGCCATGACGATAATGGAACCTTGATAGGTGCTGGAGCTGATGTTGCACACGTAGAACATTCTCTTACAACCCGCATTATGTCTTTGTCGATGTTTGGCCAGTAAACATAACTGCGAGCAAGGGCCTTCATGCGAACAATCCCTGGATGCCCAGTATGCAACTGTTTCAGTATTCGGTTCTGCAATGAAATCGGGATTACAACTTTATTTTGTAATAATATACAACCTTTTGCTTCGCTTAGAGCTTCTCGCCGAAAATAAAATAATTTTAAGTTTACATCCTGTATTTCATTTGGCCATGAAGTAAGAAGAAACCGTCGAACTTGCTTCAAAATCGGATCATTTGCCGTTTCTTTTTGTAGATCATTAAATTTGACAGGTAAGTTTTGAATTGAATCGGCTAAAATTCTGTTGACTTCGTCTTCGATTTGGATTGCGGCGATTACGAAATCCTCTTTTTCGTCAACAGGTTGCCGACTTATCAATCGGGATAACGCATCGGCATATCCAAATTTTAACGTACTTACGTATTCAATTTTGAAGTCATACAAGAGCAGTGTTAGAGCCCACCTCTGTAATCGATGAGCAGTGTAAACTGGAACTCCTTTTTTTGATCCGAAGACAGTTAAAAGTGGTTGATGATCCGTCTGAAGTAAAAATCTCCTTCCATAAATCCATCTGTGGAACTTCTTCACACAAAATACCAGTGCCAGCGCTTCTTTTTCCGATTGACTGTAGTTTTGCTCTGCCTTAGTCAAAGCCCTTGAAGCATGCATTACAGGCTTTTTCGAACCATCTGGAAATTTATGTAGCATAACGCCACCAATGCCATCTTTTGATGCATCCCCTGCGACTATAATGTCCTTTGATGGATCGAAATGAACTAAAAGTAATTCGGACTGGAGCGCTTCTTTGGCCTTGTTAAACGCAATGCGGCATTCATCCGACCACAGAAATTTCACATCCTTCTTGAGCAAGTTATCCATGGGGCCGCGTATTTCACGCACATTTGTGATAAACTGCGAATAAAAATTGAGCATACCCAAAAATGAACGTACCTCTGTAGTGTCCTTGGGTTCCGGCATGTCTGCAATTGCTGTTATTCTGCTTGGATCAGGCCTACGCCCGGTTTTGTCAATCACAAACCCAAGGAACCTAACCTGTGGTTGGAAAAATCGACATTTATCGTAGTGGAGTTTGAATCCCCACTCCTGGATACGCTGCAAAACAAGCTCAAGAATGTCTCTATGCTGTTCAATAGACTCTGCAGCTATGATGATGTCATCAATAAATGGCACAACTCCTTTCAACCCAGACAGCATTGTGCTTGTTATTTGTTGAAATGTACCTGGTCCGGTCTTCACTCCGAGAGGTAATTTTTGATACTGCAACAGTCCTTGATGAGTATTGACTGTCAAAAGCTTTTGGGATTCTTCACTCACTTTAACCTGCAAGTATGCATCCGACAGATCGATTACTGAAAAATATTTACCTCCTTGCAGGGTAATGAAAATTTCTTCCGGCAACGGTAGTGGAAATTGATTAGGCTCTAAAGCATCGTTCAACCCTGTAGAAAAATCTGCACAGATCCTCACACCACCACTTGCTTTCTTCACAACTACAATCGGCGCAGCCCATTGTGAAAAATCCACTCGTTTTACTACACCTGATTTCTCAAGGCGATCGATTTCAACATCTATCAGTGGAATTGAGGCGAAAGGTACTGGTCTCTTTTGACGAAAACATGGAACAGCTCCTGGTTTGAGCTGCAAAACTGCTTCTACCTTGTTGCATAATCCCATAGAACCGTCGAACAAGATTGCATACTTCTCTTTTATATTGTCTATTTCTCGCTGAACGACATCATTATGTGCAACTTCGGTTTTACTGGTTGTACATACCACTTGATTGCAAACAGAGTTAATGGGAACGTCAAATAATTTCAAAGCATCAATCCAGTCTATTCCCAATATGTTTAACTGCGGAACTCTTGTTATATAACCAACGCCTTCAAATTTTGTGTCTCTGAACGAGACCTGACACTGCAACTCTCCAGTCAAAATCAGCGTTTGCCCACTAGCATTCTTAGCATAATGCTTTGTTGACTGAATATTCGGACTTCCTAGGTTTTTCCATATGTCCTCAGAAAGTATGGTTATGTCAGAGGCTGTGTCGATCTGCAGTTGAACTGGATGCCCATTTATGAGCAAACTTATGAATTTTCGCCTGCTTGCATGGTCTACCTTGGAAACTGAAAAGATACTTTTAGATTCACAATTAGTTTTTGCTTGCTTTGAAAATTTATTTTTATTTTGTGGTTTTTTCTTGTAGGTCCTATTTGCACTTTCACAGAAACCTTCTTTATGACCTTGACGTCCACAATCAGTGCATTTATGTGACTTGTACCAACATTTCTCAGCATAATGCATGCCGCCGCAAAACCAGCACGAACTTTTTGGCGGAGTCTTGACCTTCGGCTTCCCTTGGTGTACTGATTTAACTTGAGTATCCTCAAAACGGCCTTCAACAAGTGCAACATCATGCTTCAGCATAATTATTCGTTCACATTCGTTAGCCAAATCTGCAAGTGTCAACTTCGAACAGCTTTCATCTGCCTCCAGCTTCGCCAACAGCCGTATTCTGATGTCCATCTCGCTCGCACTCGTTAGACCACACACAAACATAAGGCATTTAAACACATCTGGAGTAATTGAGGAGAGCTTAAATTCTTCGCATTTCTTGTTAATAACTCCAGCATATGTTTGATAATCGTCACATGATTTTTTTTCCATCTTCAGACAATTATAACGGAGTGCAAAAAGAGACGTCTTACGGGAAAAAATCTCCGTTAACCTTCTAACCGTTTCCTTAAAATCCAAGTCGCGTGATTTTTTTGGTAAAATCAGATTGGAGTATCGATTATACGTTGTCTCATCTAATTTTCTTAGCAGCAACCTCACCTTTGATGCATCGTCTAGATCCCTAGCATCTACGTTGAAGACATCTTCATGACGACCAAACCACTCAGAAAATGTCAATCCGTTCTCTGGGTCGTAAATGAACCTTGTTAAGCTATTCGCCAGTGTCTCCATTATCTTCTCTGCAGATGATTTAATTATCGTAGAAGTTGCAGCCAAGCTGTTGTTGAACGATCCATCAAAGAGGGACTTCATCAGCTCCTGTTGCTTTTCTAAAATATCCTTCTGGTTTTTTAGAAATAATTCAAACTGTGCTTTATCCATTTCACAGTGAGTTCGATTTCCATATATATGTATATCAAGTTATATATATAAAAAAATACCTCGTCGGCAAATATGTTGTGTATGCAAAATGAAACAAGAACTACGAATTGAAATTAATGTTTATTGGTTGGCTGCTAAATGAAGAGTCCCCGTACAATCATGTATAATCCACCTGTAAGGCAAGTGACAGCTGTAGGGTTTGTTCGTGTGCTTATTTTCTGTGTATCCAATAAAACGGAAGGATTTTTAGTTCTTAGTTCATTAAAAAAGATACACATTATATGATAATTGGATATACCGTCAATGCAATGTCAAGATTTAAGCCAGTAAATCAATATTTTTGGACAAAACGTGGCTTAAATATGACAAAAATAGTGGTATTTTTTTACTCGTCTTGGTCGGCCTGAGAAATGATGGAGCACGACGGTAAAAGACGGTGGTGAGGCCCCCATATTTTTTGGGATACTGTTTCCATTTAAGTTTTCAAAAGTAAAGCCGAAATTCTGCCGTAATGTCTATTTCATTTTCTGGCCATTTAAAACCACTTGATCAATTCGCTTTGTTGATTTTTCTTTATTTTCCAAAATTTCCAGCTCAGTTTCCAAAGTATGTTGTTAGACAGTTTCTCCCGACTAATTTTCATGAACCAGAAAAAATATAACAGTAGAATATAGCACCCAACCTTTTTCTTTAAAACCACTCACAAAATCTATTGTTTTATTTTTCAGTTCCAAACAACAATGCTGCATTCGATTTCATCATAGTCGGAGCTGGAGCAGCAGGCTGTGTTCTAGCCAATCGACTATCAGAAAATCCAAATTGGACCGTTTATTTGCTAGAAGCTGGTGGAACCGAAAATATCGCCCATTCCATGCCTGTTATGGCAGCTTTCCTGCAAGGAACACACTCCAATTGGAATTATAAGTCAACTCCACAGAAGCGATCCTGTTTGGGTATGCGAAACAATGAGTGCTTCCTTCCACGCGGAAAAGTTTTGGGCGGAACAAGTTCCATCAACTACATGATTTACAATCGTGGCAATCGACGAGATTATGATAGATGGGCAGAAGCTGGTAATGTTGGTTGGTCTTACAACGAAGTGCTGCCGTACTTCATGCGTTCGGAAATGTCAAGTCTTAAAGGTTTGGAAAATTCACCATATCACAATCGGTCCGGGCTGCTTAGTGTGGAAGATGTTAAATTTCGTTCCGCTATGGTGCACGCTTTTGTGCAGGGCAGTCAGCAAGCCGGTCACAAGTACACCGATTACAACGGTGAAACACAATTGGGAGTCTCTTATGTCCAGGCGACAACTATTCAGGGACGGAGACACAGTGCGGCTAAGGCATTCATAGATCCAATTCGACATCGGAGAAAAAACTTACACGTGATTACCCTGGCCAGGGTTACCAAGATTCTTATTGATCCTAAAACAAAATCTGCATACGGAGTGAATTTCTTACACAGACGTAAAAAATACACCATACGGGCAAGAAAAGAAGTCATACTATCCGCTGGAAGTTTCAACTCCCCACAATTGCTTATGTTATCAGGCATTGGTCCAACAGATAATCTTCAGGCAGTTGGTATACCACAAATACAGAATTTGCCAGTCGGTCAAAGACTCTTTGATCACATGTGCCATTTTGGACCAACATTCACAACAAACGCAACTGGAGCTACACTGTTCGCCAATCGTATAACATTGAATGATGTGACACAATGGATATCTGGAAGCCCTAGAACAAGAATGTCTACAATTGGAGGTGTAGAATCGTTGGCATTTATCAAAACCCCCAATTCCCGGGAGCCAGCTGACTTTCCTGACATTGAGATTATAATGGTAGCAGGGAGCTTAGCTTCTGATGGAGGGACTGGACTCAAAGAAGGTGCCAATTTTCGCGATGATCTTTACAACCAGGTTTACAAGTCCTTGGAGAATAGAGAGCACTTTACATTCCTTATTATGCATTTCCATCCTAAATCAATTGGTCGACTTTGGTTGGAAGATCGAAATCCTTTGAATTGGCCAAAGATTGATCCGAAATATTTCAAAGAAGAAGAAGATGTGGAATTCCTTTTGGAAGGCATCAAAGAGGCTGTAAGGATTTCAAAAACTCCTGCCATGCAGAGAATTGACACACAATTGCACCCGAAAAACGTGCCCGGCTGTGAGGACTTGCCATTTGGCACCGATGACTATTGGAGATGTTCGATAAGGACGTTATCCTACACGCTACATCATCAGGTGGCTACGTGCAAAATGGGTCCTTCCTCGGATCCCACAACTGTTGTCAATCCGCAGTTGAAGGTGCATGGCATAAGGAAACTTCGAGTGGTGGACACGAGTATAATACCATTCCCGCCAACAGCGCATACGAATGCGGCTGCGTTTATGATTGGTGAGAAGGCTGCAGATATGATTCGGAATGAATGGACGAAAGTGATGGTGTGAAGAACTTATTTATTCTTTTTTGTGAAATTTGGGATGACTTGTGAAATAAAATGTGTAAATGTGATTGATTGATAAGAGAGAATTTGTTTTTTTTTCTTATTCTTTTCATATAGACATATGACCATTTTATTACCTCGTAGAATTCTAGGGGCCTAGGGGCCTAGGAGCGATATCTTTTGCTCTAAAAAAAAGTTCTAGAGATGGCTATGCACTTTCTTGCGATATCGTAGCATCACTCTTGAAAGAATAATGGAAAACTTTGAAGTAGCTAGCCTTCGTCTTTCTAGGTTCCAATATAAAGTCAGACAGAGATCCCATTCCTGAGGTCAAACGAAAAATAACTCTTACTAAATGCTGCGTCTTTGGACTATAAAAAAGAGTGATTAGCAAAGCTATATCTCTAAACTGGAGTGGCACTTTAAAAAGCACTTATCATCCAGTTTCTAATTTATTATGCAGAGGCAGTGACCCTGTAAAAGCTGGATGAGAAAGCTTTAGGTTGTTTTAAGAGGAAAACTCTGGAAAACTATGTAGCCGCCAAGAATCATAGCAGTACCCCTTGGCATAATGGTTAGTGCGTTAGACTCTCATGCCGAAGGTCTCGAGCTCGATTCTCAGCCACTGCAAACAAGTTTTTCAGGGGTGTACTGCATCTTGCGAGGAATTGACAAATCCTCTAAGAGTATATCTCTTGTCATGGAAAGTGCTGCTCATTAACCGTTCAGAATCGGCAGAAAATTGTAGGTCCCTTCCGTTCCTGGTAACACGCACACAGGAATGGTTGAGAGTTGTAAATCACTAGGTCCTGGTTCCGGTCATTTTGGAATTTAGAGCGGGACAGGCAAGGATCAGTCCTTCATTACTCACTTGAAAGAGTCAACATTCCGCGCGGAGTTTTGAAGGGCAATATTCTTCTCAATTCTTTCTTAGCGATTCAAACCGTAGGTGAAGCAATTAAACTAATGGCATTATACCTAGAAAGATTGGCTCAGTTATAATAAATCCTGAACACTTGATTCGAAATGCAGACCCAGGCAAGACATGGCCAGGATCGTAGCTACCTGTAGGGGACACTGGCCAACAGGAGAGCATGCAGGGAAGCTAGGCATTCCTCACAACACTCACTGTCATAGCTGTGGAGACCAGCGGAAAGGGGAGACAGTTCACCATTTCCTCTGCAAATGCCTTGCTCTGGCCAAATTTAGAGCACAATCATTAGGAAGGGCATTTTTTTACGACATTGACGAACTTTCGGAAATGAAGACGAACGACTTGATCTTTTTTCTCAATGTGAAGAAATGGTTCTAGGATGAATTTCAGTTATTTCTATGCCGTGTCCTCCGTTTGACTCCTAAGATCCCGACCTAGAAGACTGATGGCTTTGGCCGAGGTTTACCGGATGATCACTCAATCGGATTTCCTACTTTTTCAGCACCAGTCAACAAGTTGCCTAGCTTGGCACTTTCTAGATAGTGTCTAATGAGTGTGGTGGTCCGGCTGAGTGAGTGATCCAAGTTCCGGGTGATTGTACAAAAACAAACACACAATAAGGGACATCGAAACCTACTAGATCCTTTCTCTCCGCGAGAATTTCCAAGAGTTCCCATATCAATTCCTTCCACAAGTTCATACGAGTTATGGTATCAAAATGGCACACTTCAGCACTGATTGGGCCAAAAGGCTAGACTGCTAGTGTTCGCCGTTTCTATCTACCTAATCTTATTTCACACTATCAGTTGATCTAGTGAGGTTTTATGGTTTATAAACAAAATATGATTAGAAGCTTTAAACTTAATTTTAAAAAATTCTGAAGAATAACTGGGAAACCCTTTAAACCTCTAGCTAAAGCAAAAGTAGCAGACAAATACTTTCAACCACTTTGTACTCATTATTCTTGGTTCTGGTACTATCCAAATAAAGTCAAGCTATATAATGTAAAGGGGTAACAACCTTTTGTGGTAGTCTGGATTGTAATAAACCACATTGATTAAGTACCTGAACTCTCAAAAACCTTTTTTTTTTTTGCAAATTAATATTCCAATTAGGAGCACTGAACTCAGCTTTATGTAGTTCCAATCTTGATTGTAAAGGAACTTTTCCGGTTATTTATCTATATTGCACTTTTATTAGGATATTAAGAGCTGAATACTTTGGAATATTTTATTTGGAAGATAAACACAAATGGCGATGTTGTATTTTTATGCACACCACATACACACCAATTTTTCCCGCTAATAGCAACTGCTCTAATTAAAAGTTATGGATTTAACAATAAATGAAATAAGATTACGATTTACTTCTCAGTTGGGAAGACCTGTTGAAGATAGTTCCTTCCAGGTTAACACCACTCTTGCGCACTATCTGCTCCAGGACTAGGTTGAATAAATCACATGATAGTGCATCTCCTTGTCTGAAACTGAATCTGCTCGGATGAGCTGTTACGCATTTCCACGTTGCACCGCGTATTTTGTGACGTTATGCGGCATAGCTAGATCAGTTTTTTTGGGATCCCGAGTTCCGAGGCAATGTACTGGTGTATATCTCGTTGATTTGGAGAAGGATTTCGGCACCATATTTTAGAGGGTTTCTTTCTTAAGCTGACCAGACTCGGCATAAGTAAACCACTATTATATGTTCTTTATCGAATGCTCAGTGGTAGAAAGTTTGGTCTTCATCAGGGAGGAATGGTGAACTAGCCGATTCTATTCAGCATTTACACTAGCGATCTGATAGGCAACTGCGTTTGCCGACGATCTTATAGTGTACAGAACATCTTCAAAAGACGAAGTTATCAGAATTTTTTTTTTTCGATGACTGGAAGTTGAGAATCAACTTTCAGGGGCCCAAATGGAAAGCCACTGGAGAGTAAAAGTGTAGTAAAGTACCTTGACATTTGGTTGGATCAGTATTTGTATTTCAACAGCCATATAAATGTTGCTATTGCCACGGTTAAGACAGCCATTGACCTGACCAAACGGTGGTTTTCAAGCAGCCAGCTTGATAGCAGGGTGAAAATGATTTGACACATGGCCCTCATCCAGCCGATGATTGCCTATGGGCGCCGTCTGTGGGACATTGTCTAAGACGTTGCCTTGGATTACACAGTATCCCAGAGTCGGAGTACAAACATTATTATTCCAACCTCCAACTAGGTTCTAAGCAATGGAGTCAACATAAACAGAATTGATTTTTTTTTTGTTAAAGCTGATTCGAGGCCACATGTCCCCGACCAACAACCTAATTTTTTGGTATTACATACTACACTAAGGACGATTATGACAAGAGTGTACGTCTAAGCTGCTCTATCCCGCCCAATGCTTTTCTCCACTTATACAGTCGAGTGCTGGTACAGGATAGAATGGCAATTTCGCTAATCTACACTGAAAATAAAATCTAGGTTTATATGATACAAATGTGTAGGTTGATTTGCCAAACATTTTGTCAATATACGTCCAATGAAAAGTTTTATCAAATTTACAAAAATTATAGAATTTTGTGGAGGTAACAAAAAATATTTTGTTGTATCCACAAAATTATTTTGTTATGCTAACAGATTAATTTGTTGAAATAACAAAAATATTTTGTCAATATTACAAAATTTCGTACAATTTACAAAATAATTTTATCATATTAACAATTCTTTTGTTTTATTAACAAATTTTTTTGTTAATGTTAAAAATTTGTTTTTTTTTATTATTATTGGATTAACAAATTTTTTTTTGTTAAATTAACAAAATTGTTTTGTTAAATTAAAAAAAAACTTTTTTGTTATATTTTGTTAAATTAACAAAAAATTTTGTCAATTCAACAAAATATTTCGTTAATTTAACAAAATACATATAACAAAATTTTACAAATTTCTTTTATTGAATCCGCAAAATTAATTTTGTCAAAATATTTTTTTTTTTCACAAGCAACCATCTGTGAGGGCGTATGGACAATACGCAACTTTTGTTAAGTTCAGTTAAACTTACATCGATTTTTAGACAAAAACCAAATGTGAACTATATCATACACAAAAGAAATGTCATGATCAAAAATAGTTTTATCTATCTGATAATAATATTTTATCAATATTACAAAATAGCTCAACCCCAAAACAAAATATTTGTCATTTTAACAAAAACGTTTTCATTTTTTGTTAAATTGACAAAAAAAAAATTACAAAAACTTTGTGATATTGACAAACATTTACAAAACAGATTTCTTATAGATACAACAAACATTTTGTTAACATCATGACAAAAATCTCTGTTTTATTTTGTTATATTAACAAAACATATTTTGTTAAACTAACAAAAAATCATGCTGAATTACAAAAATTTTGTGAAATCAACAAAATCATTCTTTCGTATTGACAAAAATTTAATCAAAATGATAAAATTGTTTTGTTGAAGGTCAACTGTACTACTTCAGCTCCTGTTTTTTTTATATATAATTCACACGCGCTCAAGGGTTTGTTAAGAGACCCTTATAATGATAAACACATCACGGGCGATGGGGAAATTAGGGGGGGAGAGAAAGGAGGTGTCGATGAGGTGTCGGTCTCGACAATGTGGTCAATCCAACGAAGATAATTGTTGACACACATACAGAGGTCTGAGAGCTTTTCGACTTCTTCGACGCAACTGCCATTCAAGGACAATGGCATAAGGGGGACGTTATGCTTCAACGACAATAGACAGCATTGAGTTTTCCACACGGTTTTTTATACCCCATTTAACAATGCTATAAAGATCGGAGTTTAATGAGCTTATCATACGATACCGTTGCAATTCTACTTCCGAAGGAGATGGACGTGAATTTTGGAACGAGTATGAGAAGCTGTGGCGAGTCGTCGACATAACAATAAAGTGGACTAGAAGTTTCAGACACAAATCTTTTATAAAAATGAGGAACAAAGTCGGTGACAAAACGGAGCCCTGGGGAACACCAGTATTTATTTTGTAAAGATCAGACTTGATACCGTTCAATACAACATGTATTTAACTATCTAGAATAAAATTTCTAATCCAAAGAATTGTTATATATGCACTTGATGGTAACCCTAAATATTACATAGTTATAAGTTAGTTTAAGTAAATACGTTATGTATGAAGTCAGTCTAGAATAAACCGAGAATTGATTAAGACGTGTGTTTTCTTTAATATTATGAATTCCCAGTAACGGACACATTACCACGAGGATGGGATATCCAATACAAATTTTTTTTTTAGTTTTGCGCCATAAAGTTAAAAGTAATCCTTGTGAAAAGAAATAATACAAAAAAAAAAAAATCAAAACGCGTGTGCCATTGAATTGTGAAAATTCTAAAAAAAAAAAAAAAAAAACTCATATAAATAAGTGGTACCTACTACAAATTATCAGAATCTTTTTTTTTTGTGGAAAAATCATCATGCCTGGAGATGAGAAATCTGGTATAAGACCACAACTACATACGATTGGTTTACTGGGAAATATCGAGCCTTATTTGGCAGACGGTGACTTCGAACAATATGTGGAAAGGATGGAGCAGTTATTCATCCTAAATAATATTGCTGAAGAAAAAAAAGCGCCGTTGTTCATTAGCTGCGTTGGCGGGGAGGTGTATAAAATTTTACGATCTCTTGTTTCGCCAAAAGTACCGAAAGATTGTTCATTCTCAGAAATAATAACAGTTCTCAATTCTCATTTCAAGCCAAGGAAAAATGTTAGAATGGAGAGGCACAAATTCTTATCAAGGCAATTGGAAGCTGAAGAATCTCTTTCGGAATTCATCATCGAACTAAAATCATTAGCTGACAGTTGTGACTACGGCGAATTCCTTGATCAAGCTCTCTGTGATAAGTTTATCCTCTCACAAAATGATGAGAGAATTCAGCGAAAGCTTTTAGAAGAGCCAATTAAACAGTCCTTTTCCAAAATATGTGAAATCGCTCTGCTCATGGAAATGACGCTAAAGGAGGTAAAGGGCATGCGAGAAGCAACAAATAGCCATTCTTCGATCTCTGCAGTTCGTCAAACTTCGAAAGCTGGAAATCAAGCAGAAAGAAGGCAAAACTATAACCACTCGAACAACAAGGGGCCATCCAACAACAACAACAGGCAGCAGAAGAAGACATCATACGCATCATTAAACAATGACAACAATATTCAGTGCTACAAATGTCAAGCTTTCGGACATTATGCAAATAAGTGCCCGAATAAAAGATCAGGAAGAAATATCAAGAATAAAAACAGAAAACATTATGTAAAAATGCTAGATGAAAGTAACTCACAGTGTACCAATAAATTGTCAAATTTAAGATTAGCATGTATTAAGGGTAAACATTCCTTTTCTTCTAGTCCTCTTATAGTTAATATTAAAATAGGTAAATTATATATTAATATGGAAATCGATTCCGGAGCATGCATGTCAATTATTTCAGTTTCTCTCTATAAAAAATTCTTTTCGGAGATGTGCATGAAAACTTTTGATAAAAGTTTAAAAGTTGTTACCGGTAAAAAGGTGGTCGTCGTTGGTGTAATTGATGTTTCGGTAAATTTAATGGATGGTAATAAAAGTGTTGTGTTGCCATTGGTGGTAATCGATACGGAGGAAAATTTTGTGCCATTACTTGGTCGCAATTGGCTTAATGTGTTATTTCCTAATTGGAGAAATACATTTAATCTTAAGATTAATAACTTAGAAACTCCAAATGATATAAGAGGTGAGTGTTTGAACAAATTTCCCTCCGTTTTCTCGAATGATTTACAAGATACAATAAAGGGGCATGAAGCTACGATTGTTATGAAGCCGCAAGCTACTCCAATTTTTCATAAACCGTACACTGTACCGTATGGTTTGCGGGAAAAAGTTGAACAAGAGTTGAATAGACTTGTGGTTGAAAATATTTTGATACCTGTCCGCTACAGCGAATGGGCATCACCGGTTGTAGTAGTAGAAAAAAAAGATGGTTCTGTTAGATTGTGTATAGACTGCAAGGCTACTATAAATCGTATGGTGGAAACCGAACATTACCCTATTCCTAGAATAGATGACATTTTGGCTGGATTAGCTGGATGTGGAATTTTTTGCGTTTTAGACCTTGCAGGTGCTTTTCAACAAATTTTAGTTTCAGAACCATGTCGTAAATTTTTGACTATAAATACACATAAGGGTCTTTTTAGGTACACCCGATTACCTTTTGGTATCAAAATAGCTCCATCAGTATTTCAAGCAGTGACCGATAGTATATTACAAGGCTTACCAAATGTAAAAGCATATAAAGACGACATCATCATCGGGGGTCGCGATATCGACGATTGTAAGATAAATTTATTCGAGGTTTTGTCGCGTTTCAAAGAGTTTGGAGTCAGGGTTCGCTTGGAAAAGTGCACATTTTTGAGTTCTTCCGTAGAGTACCTAGGGTACGAAATTTCTAAAGAAGGGTTAAGGCCTAAGAGAGATAAGTTGGAAGCTCTTGTTGACGCGCCTTCTCCGACTGATTTAAAAACTCTTCGAGCTTACTTAGGGTTACTCAATTTTTACGGGCGCTTTATTCCAAATCTCTCGTCGAGATTAAGTCCCCTCTATAGATTATTAAAAGCAGATACTAAGTTCGTATGGTCACAGGAATGTGAGCATACATTTCAGGAGAGTAAAACATGGTTACAAGATCACAATCTTTTGGCACACTACGATCCAAATAAACCACTAGGCATCGTTTGTGATGCAAGTACATATGGTCTTGGAGGCGTTCTCTTCCACATAGAGCCTAATGGAGTAGAGAGACCAATTTTATTCATATCGAGTACATTATCTGATACGGAGAAAGGATACGCTCAGGTGCAGCGGGAAGCTTTAGCTGTCGTATTTTCTGTCAAGCGATTCCACAAATACATTTATGGAAAACGGTTCACGATCTTCAGTGATCATAAGCCCCTGCAAGCTATTTTTGGCAATAAAAGTAGTTCTGCCGTAGCCTCGGCTAGATTGAATCGTTGGGCATTAATACTGTCACAATATGATTACACAATCAACTATCGCAAAGCATCTAAAATGGGAAACGCCGATGCTTTATCGAGGCTCCCATTAAAAGAACCAACCGGTGTTAAAAATGAGTTCATTAATTTTTTTAATTTTGCTGGAGATATTCCATTAAATTTTTCTCTAATTTCGAAGGAAACGCAAAAAGATTGCGTATTGCAAGAAGTTCATAACAGTGTGCAATACGGTTGGCCGAAAAGAATAACTAAAGACTTGGAAAAGTACTTTGATCGACGCATAGAATTGTCAGTAGAAAAAGATTGCGTTTTTCTAAGGGATAGGTTAATTATTCCAGTCTCATTAAGGGAACACATGCTGAATCTTTTGCACCAGGGCCATATAGGCATTGTGAGAATGAAATCTCTTGCTCGAGGTTCAGTATGGTGGCCTCGTATTGACGACAATATTGAAGATTTTGTGAAAACTTGTGATGTCTGTCAGCAGTTTTCGAATAAGCCCAGTCCTATTGGTCTGAGTTCATGGCCGAAAACTACATATCCTTTCGAACGGCTACACATGGATTTTTTTTATTTTGCAGGATTAACATTTTTAGTGGTTGTTGATACCTACTCAAAATGGTTAGAAGTTGTTAAAATGGGAAAAACAACCGCGGATAACCTTATAATAGTTTTGAGACGAATATTTTCAGTTTTTGGGCTTCCAAGAGAGATAGTTTCTGACAACGGTCCCCCATTTAGTTCAAAGGAACTAAACGATTTTTGTATTGCAAATGATATTCACATTTTGAAGTCTCCTCCGTATAGTCCACAATCTAATGGGATTGCAGAACGCGCAGTTCAAACAGTGAAGACTAGTTTAAAGAAATTTCTTATATGTAAAAAGCTACGCAACATTCCAATTGAATATAAGATCGATAATTTTTTATTTAAGTACAGAAATACACCAACCACTACAACCAACATTTGCCCGTCAAATTTGATTTTTCAGTATGTACCAAAAACACTTTACAATCAATTAAGAAATCATAACGAAAAGAAGGAAGATAAAAACTTAGGGAAAGAGAAGAATAGAGAGAAGTTGGATAGTAGAAATGAAAGTTATTATGTTGAAGATATGCATCCTGATAAAAATGTAAAACAGAAAGTAAATAACAGGACTACTAGAAATAAGAATATAGATAATAAGATAGTATTTAAGGAAAATGAAGATGTATGGTACAAAAACGTTTTTGATAATTCTGTCAAGTGGATTCCCGCTAAACTATTAAAGAAGTTGACTAAAAGTTTATATTTAATCAATGTAAAAGGTAACGTAAGCCGAAGTGCTAAACTCTATCAAATGCCTTAGAAATATCAAGCGCAATAATCTTACTTTCTCCAAAACGAGGTAAAGACCTGTTCCACTCTTCGGTGGGATATGTCATCAGATCAACAGGGGAACGATTGCTGCGAAAACCGTATTGCCAGTCATTAAAAAGCTTTCGATCTTCGAGATATGTTTTGAGCTGATGAATTTATCAGCGGATTCATGACCTTAAAAGAGAAGGGACGTAAGTGCGATTGGTCGATAGGATGGGGGGGAAGAGTCACCTTTTTTAGGAACAGGCCGGACAAATGTAGTTTTCCATCTTCTAGGGAAGATTCCAGAACTGAAGGAGTGATAGAAAAGCTTACGCAATGGTTTGCCAGCGATAAAGAACACGTCTTCAGAAGAACGGGAGTATGCCAGATGGGGGACTATCAGATCTCGATGGGCTCTTGCAACTGTACGAGTGCGGAAATATACCTGTCCTATTGAGTGATGTATGTTATCAAGTACAAGCAATGTAGAGCTAGCAGCAAAATAAGCTGCAAGTACATTTGTCGGCTGTCATTGTAGATGAGCGTTGGAACGGAAGATGAAGTTGAATTTTTTACCTTCTTGACAAATGACCAGAAATTTCAACTGCCGTTTGGGACATTGCCGAATTTTTTGTCTAAATTTCTGGTCATGTCTCTTCTGTTGAATGTGCATGCGGGGAACTATGAGCAGGCGAAGTCTTATTAAAGCATGAATCTGGATGATCACAAATCGAATCGGATCATATATTAATAGGTCGTTTGGCGATTATGATTAGCTTGATCGACGCCGAACTAGATGATTCCAACTTGAATATTTTTTTTTTTCGATGAAGTGGCAAATTTATCCAACATCTCTGACCATGATCAAGCGTCTCTCATTTTAGCCGTTCGGATTCGGCAGAAAATTGTAGGTCTCCTACATTCTTTCTCAATGTATCAACAGACACATAGGAATAGTCACTACGAATTGTCTGATCGTTAGAGTGTCCATAAATATATAATAGAACTACCTGCTCTGAAGTAGACCAATCGAAATAATACATATTCTTTAAGTCAAATACTTAGAAACTAAATCTAAGTTTTAGAATTACCCTGTTACTACTGAAAGTAAAAGAAACAACAAATTGTTCAACACTTAAGTTTTTTTTACTTCCCGGCAATAAAATGCTACCACAAAAAAATCTCTGTTATCCAAACTTGTTTCAAACGAGTACCTATCTTCGCCGTTAATTACTCAGTTCACACTACAAAATTAATTACCAATAAGCCTGTTCCAAGAAAGCAAAGCTGACTAAGACGATTCCTTAATTTAATTATTATTTTTTTTAAGAACAATATGTTAAAATTATTTTGAAAAATAAAAACTCGTTCATCGCCGAAACCATTCCAAAGACAATTTGGCGATTAACATTTTTTTCATTTATCTTCTCATCAAATGACGTGCGATTTATCCTCATTAATTTTTTTTTTTTATCTTTCAACCTAGACGTGCTTACAATTTTAATATTTACTCAACCTTGTCATCGACATTTAAATGGGTCTTGCGTAGGATCACAAGCTTCTTTTCATAACTTCTTTGCCATTATTAGGGCACATACTGTTTACACCTTTAAATTTGACAGATATCGACTTGGGTAGAGATACTGTTCCGACCTATCACAACTATTCGCTTATGAAAACAAATTAAGAATCAAAAAAAATATTTGACACAGATTTTATTGGAAAAAAAAGTTTAAGTTGATGAATAATTCATAAGATATTTATGTATCTGTTGTTGGGTTTGTATCTACAGTTAAAATTAGTTAAAATATAGAACGGGAACTCAATAGTTATCACTTATCACTGATTTTATTAGGTATTTTGCTCATTTATTCTGGGTTATTATTTTTGACTAGCTTTGGTGTTTTCTTCTTTCAATTTATCTTAGAGTTCATTGATATTCATTAAAAAAGGTAATAAAACGGTTTTTTTTTTAATGTGCACTTAAAAAAATAATGTTGCTTTTAGTTTTTTTTTTACTGCTTATGTTTTCGTTATTTCAGGCTTATGGGATTCATAGGATTTCATGTTTTTTTTTTTCTTTTAAATCATAAATAACGGTGAAACCATTTCAAGAGCTGAAACTTTGAAAGAATGATTGTACAAAAACATCGGACTTATAAGCTAGTAAAAATGTTATTTAACATAAGTGATCACCAGAGTGTGATCTCCATAAAAGACACTTTCAAATCATAAAACTATTAAACATATGTATGTACCTACGAACACACCCCATCATCATATCAGCAAATCTCTCATGCTCCACCAACACAGTTTTAAAAAGAACCCAAGGAGAACCGATTGGCAATATGCGAAATCCAATTGAGACGGACTTAATAAATTTTTACGAACTTTAACTGATCACTGTTTTCTTGATAGTGACATATGATAACAGGCATTAAACTCAATGGAATGAAAACTTTTATTCCCAGCAAGGCACAAGCAGTTATTTGCAAAGTGAATTCTTGGTACGACTATGACTAAAGGAGGTTATCAGGTGGAGAGAGTTAAGCTTCCGATGCTACAAAACAATCTCTACTGAGGAAAACCGGACAAAGTACAAGCAAGCGAGGAATACCTACAGTGACGAGCAAAAGTGGTCAAATGATTTCGCTTTTTTGAAAAATTGATTGATTGATTTGTTTATTTAACACACATTTATTATGTATAATAAAATTTTCCAAAAATGATATATTAAACAACCAAAAAAAATAATAATAATTTTCTGGTTTTGTCCAATTTATGCGCGTTTTAGTTTCAAGAGATTTAACATCGTTTGTTTATTGAGAGATGTTCCTTCTTTGTGCTTTGTTTTGTTTTACTGTTTTTTAACAAGTAACAGTTAAGATAATTTTATTTGTTGATAGTTTGTTGTGGGTAAATCGTTCATTTTAAAACGTGTAAAGTTGATTATTGTCAAAATGAAAAAAAAATTGTAAAAATACCGTCGACCGCTCTTTTTTTTACTAAATGATGATGAATCATCACGTCGATACCTTCCCGTAAGAATGTATTAAGCGACAATTTTTTCGAAAATGACTTTTTGATGTGGAACTATACTAGAAGTTAAACGCCACATTTTGGCCTGGGTTTCACTGCCCTATCATGTTTGCAAAAGAAACTAGAGAGAAAATAAAATTGTAGTAACCGCCAAGTTTTCTCACTGGAATAATGTTGCTCCCTGAAATTTGTATTATCCGCCAGTAAAATTATGCTAAGCGACATTTTTAAAAATATTATTGTCTTAAGCAACCAAACGTCCATGAAAAAAAATTGTTATATGTCGCTTAGTTTAACCGAAATTTTCGCTTAGCACACTCATCCAAATAGAACTTGATCCATTTTTGTCGCTTATAATACTCCAGATATGGTTGTCTTTGCTTTTCAATATATGTCTATCAAGTAAGCTACTACTTTGTTCCCATTTATTTAGTGTTTTTTTTGTTGTTGTCATCATAAGCCCATTTGACATTGTATCAAGCGCCAATGCTTTGACCACGAAAATGTACTAAGCGACAAAAACTTCTTATCTGATTAAAATTTCGATTTTGCAATGATGTCAAGTTTTGTATTGTAAAAATCCCTCTCCAAATCTGTTTCTTCCAATAAAATACACAAAAAAATAACTAAATGAGACGTTTTTTTCGTTTCCTGAACAATTTTAAAAATGTCGCTTAATACATTCTTACGGAAAGGTATCGACGTGAAGTGTCCAAAATTTTGAAAATTTCAAAAATTTCTGTGCTTAATATTAAAAAACACAAAAACATCGATGTCCCCCAATGAAAAAGGGAAGGAAACGACTATTTTCTGATTTGAAAGCTAGAGGAATGGAAAGAGTTGAGAAGTTGTGGGTCCAAAACACCTAAGCAGGCAGCCCAAAACATAGACAAAACAGTTAGTGAATGGACTGCACGCCGGGCACTCAAAAGAATTGGGTTAAACGCTAAAAAGAAACCGAAGAAGCCTCTACTTTCAGCGAAAGTATTAAAGCCAGGTTAGCTTTTGCTAAAAAGCGCAAACCCTGGACCATTGACCAATGCAAAAAAAGTCATTTAGTCGGACGAGACGAAGGTCAATAGAAAAGGAACGGATGGAAGATCTTTTTATTGGTCACGTCCTGGAGAACAACTTCAACAACATCAAGTTCAAAAGATTGTGAAACATGGAGGAGGTTCGGTGATGGCTTGGGGCTGTTTCTCGTAAAACTCTGTTGGTCCTTTGGTGAAAATCGATGGCATCATGAACAAAGAAAAATATTTGGACCGTTGAAGAAAAATTTACCACCTTTTATTGCATCAACAGGCTTCAATGATTATGAAATAACTTTGCAGCAGGACGGAGATCCAAACAAACGTCGAAAATTATCTCTGAATGGCTGAGAAATCAACAGTTTACGACGATGACATGGCCAGCACAAAGCCCTGACCTCACTCCAATTGAAAATTTATGGTCAATTGTGAGGCGACGCACAGTGGAACGTCTAGTACAAAATTCCGGACATTGGGTGATTTTTTGTTTTCATTATTCGAAATATTTTTTGTTTGATATGCATAGAAAATTGTCGCCTCTTTTACATATAAAACCGTTTTTTTATGTAAACTCTTTAATTTTCAAATAATAGGGACTCAAAGATGCAGTATTTTTAAAACCAAAAAAAATTGGAATTTTAACGCTTTTTTGTAATTTCTTTTTCTCAGACCCTTTTCATGTTTTCTTTTCGAAATAAATTTTGTAGGCATGCAATTGATTCATTCAAGCTTAACAATTAAAAAAATCCTTGAAACAAGATTGTTTTAGCCTTAAAAAAAAACTGTTTTTGTGAGTATTTTTAAAAAATTCTAATTTCAGGTTTGAAGATGATTTTAAAAAAATGCTCACAAATGCTCGGTTTTTGGGTAGTCTTAAATGAATTGTGCACTTATTTGGAGTCATATTTTTAAAAAATTGGATCCGACCGCATCCGACCCTGCTTACTGGAGAGTTTTTAAAAATCTCCCTTAGAGCTGAGAACTCTTATATAAAATAAGTTTGTTAACTGGAGAGGGGGTAGGGGCATCTTTGCATTATAAATAATAATAACTAACATTAAGAAATCTTAAACTATGAAACAGTGCATACATTGACATGAAAGAAAAGAAGGAGGGGTGGGGGATTCTTCTTTTATCAATTAAATCTTATTTGCTTTGGTTAAAGAGATTTTTTATTTAGGTTATCATTATTTGTTATAGACTTAATGGCAGAACAAAGTATGGCTCTCATGCTAACGGTTATTTCTCTCTTAATTTAAAAAAAATTTAATCACGTGATTTTATAATAATGAATGCCATTTTTGTTTAGTTTTTTTTAACAAAGCGATCGCCTAGTACACAAATAATTTTGAAGCCTTCTAGTAAGTTAAAATGGTTGTGTTTACTTACGAAGATTTTGTCAACGTTTTAAAGGCTAACGGGCGTGACTTAACTGACTATAAATATTGTTATCCAAACAGCGAAAGTAAAATCTTGGGAAACAAATTGGACTTGTTTATATTTTTTCGCAAGTTTTGTTTGAAGCTGGAAAATGGATTTGTAGAATGCAGTAACAATAAAATGCGAAAAAACGGTTTAAAACGTGGCTTGAAGCAGAATTTTACAAATTAACCTTTATAAAACCATCCCCATCAACCGCTAACAACATTAATGAACAGTTTGATAACTTCAGTGAGCGACAAAGACAGGCATAAAACCCAAGATTTACGTCAAAGTACATGCAGCACTACGCTTCTTTTAGCCGAAAAAATGAAGCTGAAAGGTGAAGTTAAGCTTAATGCTTCAAAAGTAATAGATTTTTTAATAAAATACCGTGAAAAGGCAAAAGAAATTTTGTATAAACATATATTAACTAGAACAATATTCAATATAAATAACATTCAAATTAAAATGTGAACGATGTCTCGAAATACATATTTAAAAAAAAAAAGTGCAAAAATGCACATCAAACTTGTAATATGAATTAAGAGCAGTACATTTATATTGTTCTTCCTACATAAAATTAATTTTATCTGCCTAAAGCTAAGGTTTGAAAAGTTTCAGGGGTTATGTTAAACTTTTTTAGGAAAATTGCTCATTTTTTCAGAGTTTTTGAAATATAGTATGAAACAATAATGTTTCAAGTACAAAATAGTGAAAACCGTTTCAAAATCCATCCATTATTTCAAAAGTTACAGCCCGATGACCACTTTTTCATGTTTTCGTTTCACTGTGCGACGGTTGGGGCAGCACAAAAATCACCCATCAAACACTCAGGAGCTTTGGTAACGAATGGAGCTTGAATATGACCGTATTCCAGAGCAATTTCTCCATAATTTGGCGGAAAGTATGCCAAAGCGTTGCTCCCAAGTAATTAAAAATAAAGTTTTATGGACTAAATACTAAAGAAAAAACATTGATTTTAAACACAAGTCAAAAAACTAATGGAATATTTTTTGTTTTGTATAATATATTATTTTTTGAAAAAGTTATTATAAATAATAAAATTTAGTTAAATAAACAAATTGAAAAAAATAAAAAAGATTTTATATCTATTAAAAACTCTTACTTTAATTCAATTTTTCAAGTAAGCGAAAACATTTGACCACTTTTGCTCATCACTGTACATTACTCATATTCGAAGAACAAAGATCTTACATGATCAAAATGTACGTCAAAAAATACTACAATGTCCCGAAGGTATTAAAAACTTTTGTAAAAAATATTAAAAAATTCTTCAAAGTCATCGGTTCCAACACTCCATTTGTCAGCTCGCAAGAAAAAATGCTTATTTGCTTGCAATGCAGTTTGCTGCTAATAAGACTTTGACAAATCCTCTTTTTACACTCGCACAGTCGCAAAAGTCCTTGACATACAGAAATCCAGTGGTCCTTTCGGACCGCTCAATATAAGCTGTTTTGGACGGGCTCCCCCAAGGCTCGGTTTTGTCTCCGACACTCTTCCTTATCTTCATATACATATATGTGATCTTTTGTCTGAAACTTCTAATCCACTTCATTGTTTCGCTGACGACAGTACCATCAGCTTTTCATATTCGTTTTCAGGCTCAGAACCCTGGGGTGGAATCGCGTAAGGTGATAGTTGATTATCAATTTGTTGATTGTCGTTTTGACCATCGCTCTCTCTATAATTCTTAATTGATATGATAGAGACAGCTATAGTCAAAAACGACAATCAACGAATTGATAGTCAACTATCACCTTACGCGATTCCACCCCTGTTCTTCGGCTCTGGAAATGAAACGGCAGCATATGATAAACTCATTAGATTCCGATCTAGACAGCATTATAAAATTCAGCATGGAGTTTAATGCTTCGAAAAACAAAACGCACGTAGCCAAAAACGCAGCGAAATGCTTAGGATTCCTTAAAATGAGCAAGAAATTTGTTTTTCCTTCTGATCTAGCTACGATCTATAAAGCATAAGCCCCCAAAACTTTGAGTATAACTGTCATATCTGGGCTGGTGCTTTATAACTCATTTGAACCTATAAGAAATTATTCGGACTAGAGTTCTTAAACTTAAAGGAGACACACGTCCATTACGGAAACTTTGGTTTCTTTTGAAAACCGTCGTAACAACTCCTGTCTTTCACTGTGTTATCGCTTTTTTTATCAACAATGTCCAGTTGCATTTCTCTCCCCAAACAATTCCGCCCTGATACTCGTCTAGCTGGGAATGCTCTTGAGCCTAACTTCGGACGTAATGTCAAATATAGAAGTTCTTTCTTAAGCCGCACTTCTAGAATGTTGCCCATCTCTGTAAACGCAGGTTATTCCAAACAACAAAGGGAACCTAGTCACCGAATTACACGAAATAGTAGATTAGCAGCAACAATACAAGCCACTTCTAACCACTGAAAAGGTGATTTCTATTTTTCAAAAATTCAAAAAAAAAAAATATTTTGTTTTAAGTTTTGAAATGCAACGTTTTTTAAACTTTTAAGAAGGTTTTCTTTAAAAAATAATGTCATTAAAATCCGTAATGTCGATAATGAAAAATTCAAAATTTAAAAAAATGGTTCTACGGTAGATTAGGTACAGTCAGTAATATCTTAATTTCAAATTCTTTTTTATTGAATAAAAGGCTATACAAATTCATTTAAGGACAAAATATTTTATCAAAAAAAAATACAATGTGCAGTTTTCGAAAAGAAATACGATTTTCGAAAACCGTTTTTTTTTACATTTTAGACAACCTTGTAAGGTTTAAAAAAAATTAATATGGGGTTTTCGAAATGTTGAGTTTTAAGAAAATAATTTTTTTTTTTAAATTAAAAAAAAAAGTATTGAAAATTTTAATACATAATACTTTCCAATTGGTTTTACCGTTTTTAAGAAAATCAAAAACATTTTTTGGTAAATTTTGTATTTAGCTTTAACCAAATGAAATTTTGTAATTTTTTTTTAAATTTGTGGAACAGTTTTTGAGCAAATAAATATTGCATATAATTCGAAAAAAATCTGTATGACAGGGACTGTTATTTTTGGTCTACGAAGATTAAAGAAAATCGGCTGAGTCATTTTATCTGTAATTGAACAGACGGAGGATGAACAAGGGAGATGTTTTAGCAATTTAGTAATAATGGCTATGTGTATGTTGATGCAAGCTCGTGATCCAGTCGTGTCTTTTAATTCTTTTTAAAAGCAAAGCTACATGAAAGATTTTTCGCCACAAGTTGTACTAAGTTTTTATAATTTAGGAAAGTGTAGTGTTAGTTATATTCGTATCTTTGTATATAAAACTTATAGCATTCTCATGAAGACGAACGATTGGGCGACGTTGGTACCACAAAATCACGCTTCATGATAATACTATAGGATTAACTGTTCGCAATGGGACAATGCATTTTTTTGATGAGTCGACGTTGGCGCGCTCTATAATTCAGCCAAAATTCGAAAATTTAAATTTTTAAAATTTTTTTTTGTGTATTCTTGACGCATGTATTCATTACTTAAAAAAAAAATATGCTATTACCTAATAAAGTTTCCGATAAATCCCAAAAATCGTGCGTTTTTTGGCGTTCTAGACCGTAATAGTACCTTAAGAAATTTTTAGGGGAAAAAAAAGACGCGACAAATTTTTAAAAACAAACTCAATAATATATTTGTTTGCTTTTACGACATATTTACGACAATTTTAAGATAATTATTAACACATATTTATGTACTGAGTCAACAGAATTATTTATTGTCTACATCACTGTTAGTGTTGATTTCAATATGTAATAAGTTATGTGTGAATAAATCAGTGTATTTATGTTCTGAGTATATATGTATGTAAATACATTTTCTCTCAGTGCACTCTGCGGATAAATTTTGGAACCATTTTAATATATTTATATTAAATTCCTACATTTTTCATTTACATTTTTCCACATTTAGAGGAGCAGTATGTTAACCTTTGATCCCATACAATGTTAAGATTAAGTATTATTATTATTATAAATTCTTTATTTGACCAAAACTTGACATACATTTGAAATACTATACAAGAACTTTAGCATGGCAAAAACTATAAAATAAACATAATATCTAAGTTTACAATACAAATTTCCTGGTTATATCTTAGAGAAAGATACATAAATATACAGTATTTGAAATTTTTAAATTTACTCTAAAAAATTGCTTCGGTAACCTAAGGCATGACCAATAAAACTGTAAAGGTTCTTCCAACCCCACTCTCCGTTTAAAATTTGTTTCACTTCCTGGAGATTAAGAAAGCCTCTTTGAAAGTAAAGCCTTCGAAGTTCTTGCAGAATTGGAAAAACGGCTAAAAAGTGGTTGACATCTTCGGTTTCATTTCGATTGCAGAGATTATACCTGGAATTATCATTTTTGTGAGCTTTGTAATTCAAATTTAGCATCTCAGTCCAAGGTACAGATTTAAATTGCAGAAAGTTAACTATTGAAATAATTGTTTAGAAACAAAATGCGATTGAGTTGCTTGTAGACCAATCTGCTTGGAGAGGTACGAGCCCTATTCAAGAACTTGAGATTCAATGAATCGTCGACCAATAAAGTACATTCATCAAACTTACCTTTCCAATTAACAAGAGAAGTTCTACTAAAGTTAAGATTAAATCCGTGTGCATTAGCTATCTCATACCATTTTTAAACGGCGACAAATTTCTTCGGAATGCGAAATCCATCATTTGCTTATGGGTATTAAGATTTTTTAGAAAAATTGGAGGAATACCTGATTCCACATGTTTAGGGTACGTTGGTGTATGTAGAATTTGGAAGTTTAAAAATTCTTTTGAAGAAAAAGCGATGCACTATATCAAATTCATCGAGATTTTGGTAACCAAAAACTTGACTGGCGTAGCATAAGCATGAGTTTATAATGGCTACAAAAATTCTAAATTTAGCTGAGATGCCTATGTATTTGTTGCAGAAGATTGCGATCCATATACGGTTCATTGCAGTTTTGGCCAACAAGCATTTTTCTTTTACATGGGGATTTAGATTACTACAAAATAGAAGACCTAAATACTTAAATTTGTACACCACCTCTATAGGTTCATGTTCCAATAATTTTCGATTTTGAGTTGTTTATATTTATGTTCCATTTATCACTGAAGCTTTTCAGTCTATTAATTTATAACTGTAAGGTGGTGGGATTGTCCGACAAAACAACAAGGTCGTCCGCATAAAGTAGAACCTCAACAAATACATTTCCAAATCTAACACTTCCTGGTAAATCACGGGAGATATCATCAATAAAAAGGGTGAACATAATTGGACCTAACGGGCAACCTTGAGGCACACCACTATCGGTTTTAAAGAAGTTGGACATTAAGCTCCAATTTGACACAGCAGCACAAGTATTGTTGAGGAGAAGTTTATAAAGCCTTAAAAATTTCGTCGATATACCTGATAATTTAGAAAGTAATGAATTCCGGTTGATAGTATCAAATACAGCCCTAAAATCAATGAAAAAGGCATAAAGTTTTTGTTTGTTCTCAATAGAGCGTTTTGCTATACTGGAGAGTGTGAAGATTTGATCAACAGCTGAAAGACCAGAGCGAAAACCAGCTTGAAAAATGCTAAGCAGTTTGTTCTCTTCAACCCATCTCATAAGCCTGACAATAAAGGATTTCGATAAATATTTTTCTCAAACAAGGAAGAATCGAAATGCCTCTATAGTTTGCTGGTGAGCTTGGGTCTCCTTTTTTAAAAATTGGACAGATTTGTGACATCAGAAATGACTGAGGTATTTCTTCTTTTTCAAGAAGCTTATTAAAAAAAACCAAGAAGAAGATTTGGGAAAGACGGAGGGGAGTTTTTAAAAAATTCGGCTGAATTCCATCTAGTCCGGCTGCTTTGTTGTTTTTCATATTGCATATTGAAAGAGTTGTGAATTTGTTGAAGCGTTAAGAAGTTCTTTGAAATGGGTTGCTAGTAACTCTATATTTATTGTAGATGCCGAAAAATGTTTAACGCCCTGCTAATAATCTTACTTTAGACCAAAATGATTTTGAGTTTTTACATTTTGATAAACTTACTGCTAAATTATCCATAAAAGTTTTTTTATTTTATTTTTACATACTCTCTTATACGCTTTATTGGCCTCTAGGTAGAGCGTTTTAAAAAAAATTAGAGTTGGTTTTCTTAAAAACTTTCAGCATTGTAAGATTTTTTTCTGTGTTTTATGCATTCCCAATTATACCACTCAGAATTAAAATTTTGTTTGCCAATAGGTGGCATGGCTGAACTCTTAATAACCTCAATTATTTCATCAGCTGACTGTTCCTGGATCAAGATACATGGCTCGATAGCCTATTCACTTACGCATCGAGTCTACGTTTGTACGCAGCTACCTGACTATCAACCCATTTATACAATTTTCGGACTTGTTCGCTTAAAGAAGAATCGAAGTTTTTTTAAGATTAGAAGTACATATATGTAAGTAACATTTGACATTTATATAAGAGCCCATAATCGTTCATACTTCACACCAAATCGATTTTTTCTTTATTTATTAATACTTTAATTTTTGTACATATCTAGATAGAAGTATACATATTAACAATTCCTGCAAAGATTATAATCTCCGAAACACCACTAAGTTCCATTTGAATATATTAAAAAAAAAAAATCGGATGTGTATGTACCGTACATCCATATAAGTAAGTAAGTAAATTGCTATTTTTGTATCTCCTAGAATCATCAAAAGCATTATTGCATTTCCTATAAACTATGTATCTACGAGTACAATGTATCTATGTATCTATAAAAATGTGCATGTATAGCAATTAAAAAAGAATCCTGTTGCACTCATTCGCAGGCTGTTTCGTAGATTAAAAAGTATATGCAGTTATGCCACATAATACATCCTGATTTACACTATATTCTGCACAAGTTGCAAATTATGAGGGGTGCTTTTAGTGCCTAGGCTTTAGGATATATTATACATGCCTGCCTAGCCTACGTGTGTATGAACATAGATCTACTTACATAAACATACAAAAGCCCACACTCTCGGGGAAGTCTGACGGGTTTAATGTGTCATGCTTTTGCTTATGATGCTATTGAACGTTATATGGAACACTAGAAAGGATGTTAGGTTTGCTTGTCGTTGTTGCGTTGGGGTTGCTTTCTATAGTTTTGCATTTTCAACTTTTAATTTCATCATCAAGCTAAGTAGATTCCTCAACTTGACGTAAGCAATTACTCTTTGTCTACCTCGGTAGTGACAATTTTGATTACTAGTTTAACTAGTCTTAGCCGGTGCAATGGCCGCTTTACTGGAAGCGTTAGCTACAGAGGTTCTAAGTGTTTTCTTTTTGAAGAACAGTTATGAAAAAAGAGGAACGCAAAAGGTTACGAGAGTCATGAGTGAGTCATGTGAACTCACAGGCCGGTTAAATAACTTCAGACACTCATATAGTGAATTGGTAAATCGCGCAAAGAGCTTTATCGAGATATACATAGTTTGCATGGTATGGTCCTTTTGCCTGGATTTTTCATTATGTTTGTAAGATATGTAAATCCAGACGATGGACAAAAGTCCTAAAAATGGCATTTTTTATTTTTTCCGAGAAGCCACATTTGTCTTGGTAGCAGAAATTGTTAACTTGAAGTTCTTTTCCGAGATCTTACATCGAGTGTAAACGACACCACTGCAAACTAAGGATGAAGCGTCTGAAACCCCGTGCACTTCAACTTCTTTGGCTGAAGCGAACAGATGGCCGGTGTTGCTCCACTTCAAGTATTTTTCCAAATAACAAAAAAATATCGAATTCAGATAATATACAATCTGGTAAACTTTCGATTTTATTTCCTAAAATTTCAATAAATTCAATATGGATATATCTTAATTTTAATATAAATTTAACTTACAATTGGTATTTTCTTGAATAAAAACTTGGAGAAACAATTTTTCTTGAATTAAATTTAATCTTGAAATATTCTTGAATTAACAATGATCTTCTAATACGAGATCAATTTGCAAAAAGAACAATTACAAAAAACGCGCGATAATTTTTACTTAGGTTATGTTTTAATCATAGGTATACTTAAACGTAGGTACTCTTCTTAGTAAAAAGAGACGAAAGTATTTTGCCAATTATAGCAAGTTAAATGATAAAGGTTTGATGAGTTACCACTTTATTGCTAAGCTATAGTACTATGGAGGTCTTTAGGAGGCTTGATGACATTCCGGGGCCCGTCTGAAGACTAGGATGAAGACAGAACATCAAGCACAGCAAGCCGTCCAACTGATCTTTTGAGTCTTATAGCTCCATTTGGTAATCGGACATCGCAAATTCTTAATACTCCGTCAGGTCCAGGATAAACCTTAGTCACCCTACCCATTTTCCAAGATTCACGAATATCGTTTGGCTCTACCAATATGACGATACTTCCTTCAACCAAAGGCTTGACGTTTTTATGCCACTTAGAGCGTCTAGTTATTTCCGGTAAATATTCTGTATACAATCTTTTTGTAAATTCCGTCATTAAATGCTGCGACCTTCGACTATACAGTCTGCTGTTAATATCACTCTCATAAAAAACTCCGGGTGCAGTAACATTTCTATCATCATCTCCGAAAAGCATACAGTTAGGTGTAAGAGGTCTTGGATCTTCGGGGTCAACTGGAATGTGTGTTAGGGGACGTCGGTTAATTTGCCCCTGGGCTTCAATGAGCGCATTTCGCAGAACATCTTCTCTTGGAACGACCCCCTTTAAAATGAATTCGACAGTAATTTTTATTGATTGAATCAGTCTCTCCCATGCACCACCCATCCATGGCGAATACGCAGGAATGAATTGCCAAAGTATCTTTTCATATTTTGCCGAATATTCACTTAGAGCTTCTTCCATCTCCTTAATATCTTTTTCCAAAAGGTTCTTTGTTCCTATGAAGTTCAGCCCATTATCACTATATAAAAACTTGGTGACGACTCGATTGATCAAAAATCGTCGAAGCGCCATAGTGCATTGGTCTAACGAAAGATCATTTAGCAGTTCGATTTGAACGGCTCTAAACGTAAGGCAGGTAAATATCATTCCATACCTCTTTGCTGTTCCCCTTCCGAATTTGACTAGCAACGGACCAAAACAATCGACTCCTACGTGAGTAAATGGCTTGGAATCAAAAGAAACTCGAGAAATTGGAAGCTGGCCCATCAATGGCATTATTGGCTTGGCTGCTATGCGTTTGCACATATTACACTTGGACTTGACTCTTTGAACAGCTACTCTTATGTTAATGATCCATGCCCGTTCGCAAATGTCGGAAATGATTCCGGAAGTTCCAGTATGAAAATTACGATCATGATGATATTTAATAAATGTTTCGACTAGAGGATGATCTTTAGGTAAAATAGCAGGGTTTCGAGAAGCATAAGAAATCAATGCCTTTTGTGCCCTTGAGCTCATACGAATGGTACCTTCGGGATCCAGAAACGGAGATAAGGTGTAAATGCTACTGGAGCTTTCAACGGTCTTAGTCCTGCGGAGCGACATATATTCTTTATAATAAACATCCTGCTGAATTTTTCTGAAAAGCCAATCTTCTGCTCTGTAGAATTCAGATGCAGTGACGAAATGTTTCTTTTCAGTTTCTCTTTTAAAATAACAGTCTATGAATCGAAGAATAAAGGCAATCGTTCTGAAAGAGGGACACCAATTTGCTTTGAATCTGGCTTTTTGTTATAGAGTTATCTCCTGTATAGAATTAAGAGACTATTAGTATTTAAGAGCACCTATGTCATTTAGTAATAAGTTAGAATTAAGTCAGTCGAATAAACGATCTTGAAGTAAGTACACCGTGTTTCTTTGAGTTTAAGTATATAACATTTGGCGACGAGGTAAAGCCACGAAAAAAAAAAAAAAACCAAAAACTAAGAACAAAAAAAAAAAGTAATAATGTCTACCGATGAAACGAAACGGAGTGCGGTTAATAACAATCAAACATCGTTTATTGGCTCAATAGAACAATTCATGTGCGGCGAAAATTTCGACGATTATATAGAACGTATGAAGCAGTTGTTTTTTATAAATGATACGCCAGAAGTGAAAAAAACTCCTTTATTTTTAACATTAATTGGCCCTGAAAGTTACAAGAAAATCAAAGACTTAGTGGCTCCCGATACTCCAACGAAGAAAAATTTTGACGAGCTCATTGTGTTAATAAAAGATGGGTTCACCACAAAAAAAAATATAATTGCGGAAAGGTACAAGTTTAATTGTGCTAAGCAAAAAGAGGGTCAATCAATTTCAGACTTTAGTCTCGAAATCAAAATGCTCTCAGTTAATTGCGAGTTTGATACATTTTTGGAAGAAGCTCTTCGTGATAAGTTGGTGGTTGGTATACGGGATGAGCGGCTGCAAGCACTCTTGCTTGGAATTACTTCTTTAGACTGGAAAACAGCCGTTAACAAATCCAAAGAGTTCGAGCTTGTACAAAACGATCAAAGAAATCTTGGAACTATGATGCAATCAAGTTCTCTTAATCGAATTCACGACGTTAAACAGAAGAGAGGTTACATAACAAACTGTACCAAATGTACATTGAGTCACATGATAAATGATTGTCCCGCTAGAAATTGGCAGTGTTTTGTTTGCGGTAAAATGGGTCATTCGTCGAAAGCATGCCGGAATAAAAATGTAGAAAGAGGAAGACAGAAGCCAAGACAACGGGCAAAACAAGCACCAAATAAGAACAGAGACTTAAAACTCGGCAAATTAAATTTTATAGACGTAGCTGATGGACCTGAGAGTGCCGATATTATTGTTGATAAAACGAAATTGAAGATGGAAATTGATTGTGGAGCGGTGGTATCGGTTATATCTAAAATTATGTATAATGAGATGTTTAAGTATATAGTATTAAAAAAAGTTGAAAAGTTAAAATTAGAAGTTTTGACAGGGCATACAGTCGGGGTTGTTGGTGAAATTGCAGTTACAGTTAATGATCTGAAAAGTTCAAGTAAATATTTATTAAAATTGCATGTTATTGAAAGTTCAAGAAATTTTCAACCAATTATGGGCCGTGACTGGCTTGACATAATATGCCCTACATGGCGAAGCTTTTTTAAAGCTCAATTTCACTGTATCGTTCCATCTGTTGGTAAGCATAGTTATAAAAATAATAATTTAGAATTGCATGATGATACAAAAATTAATACATTGCATGATTACAAATTGGTGAATGAAATAAAGAATAAATTTCCTTATATTTTTGGAGATTCCACAGAACCGATTAAAGATTTTTTGGCAGAAATTACATTGCGAGAAAATGTACAACCTCGATTTCATAAGCCATATACTGTTCCGTTTAGCCTTCGTGATAAAGTTGGTGCGGAATTAGAGCGTCTCGAAAAAGAAAATATAATAGAAAGAGTGAACACTAGCTCGTGGGCGGCTCCACTCGTTATTGTAGAAAAAAAAGATGGGTCTTTGAGGTTATGTGGAAATTTTAAAGTGACTATTAATCCTCATCTTGACATGGTAGTTCATCCTCTTCCACGCATAGATGAATTGTTGATAAATGCAGGTAAATATAGGTGGTATTGTGCCATTGATTTGTCTGGTGCTTATTTGCAACTCGAGGTCGACCCAAAATGCAGACATTTACTGGTAATTAATACAAGTCGTGGCTTGTTTCAATTTTGTCGAGTCCCATTTGGTGTGGCATGTGCCCCCATGATTTTTCAAAAGAAAATGGATTCGATACTGTTAGGAATAGAAGAGGCGGAATGGTACATTGACGATATTCTGTGTGGTGGAAACACAATAGATCAGTGTAAGGAAAGGTTGTTTCAAGTTCTTGAAAGAGTAAATTCTCATAAAATAAAAATTAAGCTCGATAAATGTAAATTTTTTGTTGAAAAAATTGAATGGCTAGGTCATGAGCTCTCATATAATGGCATAAGTCCTTGTCAAGGGAAACTAAACGCTATAATAAATTCACCAGAGCCTACAAATGTTAAGATTTTGCAATCGTACCTCGGTCTGATAAATTATTACTCGAAGTTTTTGCCTAATTTTGCTAATATGCTCTCACCTCTGTATAAGCTTTTACGAAAAGGTTCGGTTTGGAATTGGACTGAAGAATGTCAAAAGGCGTTTGAAGAAAGCAAAGAACTCATTCAGAGAAATAATATTTTGCGTCCGTACGATCCTTGGCTTCCTATAGTCGTAGCATGCGATGCAGGCCCAAATGGAGTCGGAGCTATTTTAAGTAATATCCATAAGGATGGTATTGAACGTCCATGTTTTATGGCAAGTTCCACGTTAAGTAAAGCGGAAGCAAATTATTCGCAACTCCATCGGGAAGCGTTAGCGGTGGTGTTTGCTATAAGACGTTTTCATAAATTTTTGTATGGATATAGTTTTGTGGTATATACGGACCACAAGCCTTTAGAAGTTTTATTTGGTGATAAGAAGGCATTGTCGGTAGTTGCTTCAGTAAGGTTACACAGATGGGTATTGTTCTTATCAAATTATCAGTGCAAAATTGTGTATAGACCAGCATCAAAGCAAAAAAATGTCGATGCCCTATCTAGACTTCCATTAAATGAACCTACAGGGGTGGAAGAATTAACATTTTCATTGAATTTTTTTAACTATGCCGATTCGACACCCTTAAATTATGACACCATTCGTGGGGAAACGATAGCAGACACGGTTTTAAAAAAGATAAAAGATTTCGTTAAAAATGGTTGGCCAGGAAATGCAAAGAAAGATGCAAATTTTTGTCAATTTTACCGAGTAAGGTATTCTCTTGAACTACATGATAGTTGTCTTTTTTACGCGAATAGAATAGTTATTCCAGATAAATTAAAGTCAAGTTGCTTAACTATTTTGCATGAAGAGCATGTGGGTATGACTCGCATGAAAATGTTAGCACGGTCATACTTATGGTGGCCAAAGATCGATACAGATATCGAAAGCTGGGTTAGTAATTGTGAGGATTGCAAAGTTTAAACAAAAATTAAAGAGAGACTGTCCAAATTTTACTTGGTCAGCTACAAAATTTCCATTTGAAAGAATACATATAGATCTGTTTATGTTTGAAAATAAAAATTTTTTAATAATTGTGGATGATTTTAGCAAATGGATAGAGGTTTACATTTTGCAAAAAACTACGTCAGAGCACGTAGTTGAAAAGCTAAAGTTTTTTATGTCAAATTTCGGTTTTCCGAAGATATTAGTGTTGGATAATGGCCCTCAATTTGCTTGTTTTGAATTTCGAAAATTTTGTAGAGTAAATGGAATTGAATACAAAGCTTCACCAGTTTATCATCCAGAAAGTAATGGACTTGCTGAAAGGGGTGTAGGAACAGTGAAAGAGAGTCTTAAAAAATGTAATAAAACTAATTTAACGATGCAGCAAAAACTTTTGAATATTTTGTTTAAATATCGTAACACACCACATTCTGCAACTGGGATTTCACCTGCCAAATTAGTATTTTCATATGAGCCAAGAACTTGTCTATCTTATTTACAAAATAGTGCCCTAGATTGTAAACAAAACTCAATTGTTGAAGTTGTAAGAAATGATTATAAAGAACAAAAAATTAAAGAATGTAAACATTTTAAAAAGAATAAATATTTTGATTTAAAGGTAGGTGAGAAAATATTATATTGTCAAGAAGGGAATAACTATGCAAAATGGAAACCAGGAGTTATAGTGAAAAGGGAGAGTTGGTTGACATATTTTATCAATATTAATGGTTTAACTAAAAGGGTTCATAGAAATCAAATAAAAAAGTTTGTCAGAAGACGTAATATAGTTGTAAATAATAAAAGAAAACTTGACTCCAAAATAAAAATTAAAGATGAAATATCAAAACATAATGAACAAAATACAGATGAGGGCACTGAAGAAAATATACAAAATAGAAGGAAATTAAGGCCTAAAAAGTTTGTATGTTACAAAGAATAAGTATAAAAAAAAAATCACATGAAATATAATTTTGTATCTAAATTGGGAGGTAGTGTTATAGAGTTATCTCCTGTATAGAATTAAGAGACTATTAGTATTTAAGAGCACCTATGTCATTTAGTAATAAGTTAGAATTAAGTCAGTCGAATAAACGATCTTGAAGTAAGTACACCGTGTTTCTTTGAGTTTAAGTATATAACACTTTTAACTCATCGAAAACTCGAAAAGAAATCTTATCGGAGCTAGTGTGAACCATAACACTAGAATCAGGTTCGCAAAAGATAGGTTCTAGGTTCTTACTTGGTTTAACGGGCCACAATCTAAATGGGTCCTTTAGAAAATTAGGTCCTTTGAACCACCTCGCATCATAATCTCCCATACTAGAATCGCTCCATTTTGTCGCATCATCAGCAACATTGTCTGCCGAGTTCACGTGAAACCATTGTCGAGGTGTAGTTGAGTCTAAAATCTCTCCGATCCTCACTGCAACAAATGAAGGATATTTAAAATCGGTTGAGTTGATCCATGATAAAACTGTTCTTGAATCGGAGAGGAAGATAACTTCGCGAATCGATATAGAATGAGAAACTCTGACAGTTGATGCTAAACGCACACCGAGAACCGCTGCTTGCAGTTCCAGACAACTTTTTTACAGGCGCCACCTTAGCTTTTGCCATAACCAGAGCTACTTCAACAGCGTCATCTTTTTCAAAACGGAAGTATGAAACTGCAGCAAACGCCTTTTCGGAAGCATCCACAAAAACTATGAGACTGGCTTCAGAACAGTTAGGTGACCATGAAACATATAAACGGGGAATTTTCAGCTTCTCAATACCTATTAGTTCCTTGATGAATATGAGCCATTGTTCCTTTAAATGCTTTGAGACAGGTTCATCCCAATCGAATCCTTCCCGCCAAATATCTTGTAGAATAATTCGACCTCTGATTATATAGAGTGAGATGAGTCCTAGAGGATCAAAAATTCGCATGATGATTCTAAGTATTTCTCGTTTTGTTATTGAACACTCTAAGTTGGACATCTCAAATAATCCATCATCTGAAATTCTATACGTAAGAAGATCGGAAGAAGGAAGCCAATATAAACCTAAGATCTTTGTAACATGGCTTTCAGATTCACTTGGGTCCATGCTGATCAGCCTGGCATTAACATTATTTTGTGGAAGTTGCTTCAAAAATTCAAGGCTATTTGATTGAACACCAACCAAGTCGAAACTCATTGATTTGCATATTTGAATGGCATCCTTTGTAACTGATAAAGCTTCTTCTATGGTGTCATGACTGTTGAAGTAATCATCAACATAGGTTCTGTTAACTAAACCATCTACTGCCTCTGGGAATTCATCTTTGAACTTATTTGCATGAAAGTTCTTTACAAATTGGGCGCATGTAGGAGAACATCTCGGGCCGAACATCATTACCTCCATGATGTAAACTGTAGGTCTTTTGGTGACATCTCCATTTCTCCAAAGAACGCGCTGACATTGTTGATCTTCCGCTTTGATTCTTATCTGATGAAAAATTTCTTTCACGTCTGCATTCACAGCTATCTTGCGTTCGCGAAGCTTAAAAATGCCAGCATGAAGAGAAACTAGATTCTCAGGACCTTTCAATAGATAAATATTTAACGCGACACCGTGTACCTTTGCAGCAAAGTCGGCAACATCTCTGGGCTTGATTGGGAACTTATTTGGATTTTCAATTACGAAAGTAGGAGGATACCATACACGTGGCCAATCCTTTTTAAGCTCTTCTTCCGTAGCAATTCTTGCGTACCCTTTGGATAATAGATTCTGCATATGATTATGTTTCCATTCTAACAGCTGTGTTTTTTTCTTTAAAGATTTTTCCAAAGTGATAAGTCGATTTAGAGCCATGGAGTAGCTATCAGGTAGCTTAATGTTGTCGGCACTCCATAACAATCCAATTTCGTAACGGTTATTCACATATTTTATCGTACCCTCCATGATGCTAAGAGCCCGAGATTCTTCTTTGCTCACGAAGTCTCCTTTCGGTGGCATAACACCAAACTCCTCGGTAGTGAAGTGGCGCTTAACTAATTCGTGAAGTTCATCTACGGATTTGATGGCGTCATGAGCACAGGTTGCTCTAATCATAGGAGTAGATTTTCCATAAACTATCCATCCTAGGAGAGTTTTCAATGCACAAGGCTCGTCATCTTTTCCGTGTCTTTGGCCATGTCCTAATAGAAACTTGGCCTGCATCCACTAGATCTGTAAGTGGAAGCCCTCGCAGATGTGGGTACCTTTCTTGCAATTTGAAGTATCAATCGACTGAACTGGAAGCTCCAACCCTTTCACCGTGTAAACATTTTTCAAAAAATGACGTTTATTATCTTGCATTCCAGAAACAGCTATATTAGTTCTTATGGACTCTTCACTTCTAAAAACGCCCTTCGTCCATTGAAGGGTAAGCATTTCTTCATGACCATCGAGTCCAAGTTCATCAAATAAATCTTTTTCCAACATAGTCAACGACGAACCGTCGATTACCTTTTGTGTTAAAAAATTTGCAAAGTCTTCAATCGAAACTTGAGGAGTTGACATTTGCTTTTTTCTCCAATCTTGGTAAAGACCAGGTCCTAACTTACAAGCCAAGTCGGTCAAAACATAACCATTCAAAAGATCATCCTCTCTATTAATTGACTTTAAATCAGCTACAAACCCATTTAACTTAACGGCCCATATGTGTAGATTAGGATCACACTTTGACTTTAAAGACGGAAGCTTAAGAAGATCGGCAGTCAAGCCGTGAACTAAAACATCAGGACGACCGAATATAGAACGCAAAGAATCCATTATCGCTCCGTCATCGGTCGAATATTTCAGACGATCACTAACTAACTGATATGCTTCCCCTTTAAGAGCCTTTCGAAGGCGAGCCACGTTTTCCTTGCCATTATACTTTCCTTCTACTGTTGTAGATTTAAACACCTCTTCGAAATAAGGCCACTCCCACTTATTACTTCCGGAAAAGCTAGGCAATTCTTGTACATTACTCCTATTTAGAATGGTAAGGAGACTCGCCATGTCGGATTGATGGATAGATGAAGAGTCTTGAAAGCTTTCCTGATTTGTAGCCCCAGCGCGAATTGGAATGGATTGATGTTGACTTAAATTCTTTAATAGTGATTGATGATTCGCCTGTATTGTCTTAATCATATCTAACCTTTTATCAGCAAATGTCTTTAACTCAGCCTGATCGGAAATGGAAGATATTTTCGCTAGTGGATGCCTTGGAATGGAAAAGCTAGCTAACTTTTGTTTCGCTTCCCTTAATTCACTTCGTAGAGAAGTTAATTCTACATCTTTTTCTGCAGCAGCTGCTTGAGCAGTCGCAGCAGCTTCTAATAGCAAATCTACAGTGGCAACTACATCTAAACCTTTACCTGTTGTTGGATCTCCTTCAGCTCCTTTATCAGAACCTGTTTCCTTAGGATCTTCTCTCGCTTCGCAATCGGTTGTTTCGCAATACCACGGATCAGCGGTAGTGTATAAGTCCGGATTAAAGTTGACACAAGTAAAATGCCACAATCGCTTGCACTTTTCACAGGCCACCATCTCGTCCGTATCTGCCACGTTGCATGTCTTTAATGAGCAATTATATTCCATCTTGACAAATTTATTTCAATTGAAATAAAATAATGTTGCTCCACTTCAAGTATTTTTCCAAATATCGAATTCAGATAATATACAATCTGGTAAACTTTCGATTTTATTTCCTAAAATTTCAATAAATTCAATATGGATATATCTTAGTTTTAATATAAATTTAACTTACAATTGGTATTTTCTTGAATAAAAACTTGGAGAAACAATTTTTCTTGAATTAAATTTAATCTTGAAATATTCTTGAATTAACAATGATCTTCTAATACGAGATCAATTTGCAAAAAGAACAATTACAAAAAACGCGCGATAATTTTTACTTAGGTTATGTTTTAATCATAGGTATACTTAAACGTAGGTACTCTTCTTAGTAAAAAGAGACGAAAGTATTTTGCCAATTATAGCAAGTTAAATGATAAAGGTTTGATGATGATGAGTTACCACTTTATTGCTAAGCTATAGTACTATGGAGGTCTTTAGGAGGCTTGATGACAGCCGGGTATTCGAATCTTCTCCAGAGATTTTAGCTGCTGTTGATAGCTGATCCACTTTTGCAACAGGTGCGATGGTAACGTGTCGACCCAGCCAAGTTTAAGCTTCGAGAACCATAGTTTAAACAAAACGACTAAAGGAGCGAAAAATCGAATATTCGAGTAATCTCGGAGAACAAGGTGTCTGATTGAAATAGAGCAAAGTTTAGTGCCAGTCATTTGATGCGAAAATAAAATTCATCGGCAATAGAACTCCAGTGCATTCCAAGAGTACCTTTACAGTAGAATTAGATTTTTCGGAAAAGAAAATTCGCAGTCCTTTGGGTTTATCCGAGTAAAGTAATGAACAACAATTCGAGCTCCACTTTCGAAGTTTCAACTTGGCGTTCGGTAAAAGTGCTACCAGTTCCGATTGGTGTTATTAATGTTATCTACAAATCTATCTTCGATTAAAACCCTTGCTGCTTCTGGATAAGACGATTTGTATTCTGTGGCAATTTGATTGACAGTACGACCCGTACTGATGTAATGGTCAGAAGACGAAAATGAGAAATAGGTTCCGAGGGGTGTGAACATTAAGCACCCAGATTTGGCGAAACATTTTTACCACATCCGCTGTAAAAACATTTCTTTTTTTTTTTTTTTTGCGATAGCATAACACCACCTCAAACAGATTTCGAGTAATTCCTGGAACTACCGACAGTTGACTATTTAAAGAAACTCCATGGGAATCTACAGCGGATCCATTAAATAGGACGCGTAACTTAGACGTCGAGCTATCTGACTTTCGGCGTGATGATGTAATAGGTAGAAATGCTTACCGTAATTCTCGTGAATTTCGTTTGGAGGGATAGGAACCATATGACCAAGTTGCTCATACTCCCTCATGAATTGGAGTATACTGACTTCCAGCTCTGTATCTCTTTGAAGGCGTCGTTCGACGCCAATAAACATTTTATGGCGGAATTCAGATTATTTCCAAATGCAGGCATGAGAAGGTTTCAAGAAAGTATCGCTCATTTTAATTGACGGAATCGACCTTGGAAGCAAAAACCTTCTCTATTTCCCAAAAACACTGCAATAACTTGTCAACGTCAATTGAAGCACAGAACGATGCAAAAGATTCATTGCAGTTGCCTTCAGAAATTAGTTTAACCGAAACTACCCATCCAAATAATGTATTTTGTGCCACCGGAAGGCCTTAGATCCTTGAATTTGTCCATCTTTCATAGCCACTCACATCTTGTCAGCGCCAAGAATTACATCTATATGACTTGGACAGCTAAAATATGGATCTGCTAGCTCTAAAATCTAAATCATGATGATGCGACCGGTTATCTGTCTCAAAGGGTTAGGAAGGTAGATGAGAAGTAAGTCTGCTCATTATCAATGCTTCTATTAAGATATGATCTTGGTTTTGCCGAGATAATAGCGCAATAGAGATTCTCCCCTTTGTATAACCAGTATTGGTTGACGAAAGACCGACAATGAGACCGAGAAACCCCTAACGCAAACAATTCGGAAACTAAGGAAGCTTGTGATCCCGAATCCAGAAGCATCCTACGGTTGCCTTGATTGTTCCTTGCTAGCGCTAGAATAGTTGGTAGAACTGTATGTTTGGATGCGCTGAAGTCTCACGAATATGATTATTAACAATGGCTGGACTCAAAGTCGAAGAAGGATTACTCCAACTACAAGTCGAGTCATGTGACGTCGATGATACTGGGTGTAAGGTTTGCAAAGACGAACGAGTAAGGTACGGCTGAGATGAACTAGGTTGTACAGGAAGGTGAACCAATGAGTGATGACGCGATTTACAGAAACGGCAACAGAAGGACGAACGATATTTATTGGAAGCGTGACCATATCGCAGACAATTAAAGCAGAATGCTTTTGTTTTTACAAAGGACCGACGTGATTCAATAAAAACACTGGGAAACACTTCGAAAATTGGAAAGGTCAATACTTCTGCACTGTTCATTGTAAGCTGGCGACTGGCCTTTTTAAATGAGAGCCAAAGTCACTATGAAATTTAATTTCCAATATCAATAAATCCCAAGGGAAACTTCCGACTTCATTCGAGGTGACAATTTTGAAAGTTGGGAACAATTACCAGGGAAATTTTATTCACGATAGGCCCCATTAATTTTAAGAATTAATCGTATTTTTGTATGGATGGGTATCAGTATTCTGATTGCAATGATATAGATAAATATCTAAAATCTAAATTGGTAAATTAAGAAGAAAATTAATCGAAGATGATTTACAACATTCTTTATTTTACCGATGAAAAATGTAAACAAACCACCTTTACAACGGAGAACAACAACAAAAAATACTCTGTGGAGAATAAACAACGACAGGGGCGTAGGTAATGTTTGTTTTTAAATAATGGTTTACTTTTTATATACAAATTTTTAAAACATTTATTTTATTACTCAACGAATAAAAAATAAATTTCCAAAAAAAATATTTAGCCCTTTTTGATATTGAATTTTCAAAAGAAAAATGTAAAAAATTTCACTAAAATCCGTTCAGCCGGTAATGAGACATTCAAAAATCGACAAAATGGTTCTATGGTCGGTACAGTTAGTAATAAGTATTGATTTCATTTTTTTTTGTTTAATTATAGAACGTAAAAATTTATCATAAAAAAATATTTCGAAATATTGAATTTCAAAAAAAAAAATTTTCAATCCAAAAAAAATTTTTTTTTTGAAAATTTTAATGCACAGGAATATTTCAAATTTTGAAGCGCTTTAGCATAAAACAAATTATCAAAATCGGTTATACCTATTTTTTAAATTCTTAAATTTATAAAATTTGGAAAAAATCGTATGGCAGGTACCGTTATTTTTGGTCTTAATAAAAAGAAAAACAAAAACGTGTGCGGACAATATTTCGAGACCCAATTTTTTCGTCTTCACTATCATCGTAATGTCAACTTTGATCAAAATCTCGAGTTCGATTTTTTTAAGGAATGCATAACTTGCCTTTAGTACCGATAAGTCTCAAGTAAAAAGAGTAAATAATCTTAAAAGGGTGCAATAACTATATACATATGCTACGAGTATAACAGAAACTCTCAAACTCAGTTATAGTAGACTCCCCCAAATCCTAGTCTGACTACGTTCATTTTATAAGAATTTGTGTAAGATTGGAACGCGACAACAACAATGCACGTTTGCTTAAATTTTTCAACTGTGAAATGGAGAATAAATAAAACTTCCACTTATTCAACGTCAATACTTACGGCTCCCGAGATATGGGGCGGCAATTTAAGGTTCTTGCACGCGGGCGCACGAACAACCAGCGGCGGCACTGCTTTCTTGCAGAAACTTTAAAAAAGACCATGAAATCCGCAGTATGTCGCGAGCCTGATTTTTCAGCCCAGGTTTGCTTGGTTTCATTATCAAGCTTGCAAAGAAGTATGTAGGTAAATTAACCATGGATCGCGATTATTCGCTTCGAGTGCAATAAGGCCACGAGTTACTTCATCAGCCCCATCTGTTGGTTTTATTAGAGCGCGAATATTCCCAGTGGCTGCTGATGGGAGCGACAAAAAGGTTTGTATAAATTATTGCACAATGAAATCTTACTAAATAGTTCGCATCAACAATTTAAAGAACTCGTTATCGCTTAATTTATTAACTTTATTGATTGATAAGCTAAAACCAAACAAGTTTTGATTGTATATTTGATTAAGAAAAAAATTATCCGGCCCAGTTATGCCCTTTTAGTGATTGTCAAAAAAAATGTTAATTTGAAAAAAAAAAAAATAATTTTATTAAATAAGCAACAATGTAACTACGGTGTGTGTCAAAATCCAAGTGGACCAGAAACAGAAATTTGTTTAGCAAGAAGTGGTTTGTAGCGAGAGCACCAACTGTGCACATCAAGATCAAACAACGAACCGATTATTAAGAGAAGTGCAAAGAGCACGAGGGTTAATATTGAATAATGTTAACGGACATCAGCTGTTGGTTTGCCGATGTGTCGTTGGTGTGCTGTAAGCAATAGACTTATTTTACATATAAATGTGATTAGTCAATTAGATAACATGAATATAAACGTACAGTGAATAAATCAATACATTTTACAAACATCTATACGAAATTGATGCAAATAGAAATTTAAACGACATAAAGAAATGAAATGAGTTAAGTTTTGTGAGTCGTTGGGTTATTCCTGAACAACGGGATTGTCTCGAAAACCTGAAGTCATGGAGTTTTTTTTACTTCGGATTCAAATTCAGCATACCAAAAACCTTTCGAAAAGTATATTTTGGCTTACGCAACAAATAGCTTTATAATTATCGCCGTTCATAGGGCATTTCTGCGTCGTCGCTTAGAAAGGGCTCTTGTCGCTGAGTGACTATAATCAATCATGTTTTAATTTTGTTGTCGAACACCTTTTTTTATGTTTTGACCCTACCAATTTATTTAAAGCAATATACTTCAAATCTAAAAGTTTAGACTTAGACACCTCAGTTTGTCCACTTCTACTAATCTTCGGAAGGAATCAGTTCATTGCTTTGGTTTGAACATTTTTACTGTTGTCTGAGAACATGGCCCCTGCGAAAATAAAATACAAAAAATGCATGCACCTTGTAATTATTTAAATCGATAAGGCCCGTATACAATTGCCATTGGAGGTATGTTGAAGTTTAAATTTTATAACCAACACAAATCTATTACATCAACAACCTTTAGTTGATGGTTGGAGCTAGGCGAACAGGAAACACACAAATACACTTAACCAATTTCATTCGTCATTCTCATAGCAAAGCTACATCAACCCCTTCATGGAGATCTGACAAGTACGATATGAAAACCACACACAGCAGCGTAACAAACTTATTGAAACTTTATTTTGCATCCCTTGTGGATTATAATGACTGTCCATGTCCACCTCCCTCTGCTTGCTCTATTCAAATTTCGTAACCATCCAAAATAGGGCGTTCGTTGTAGTGACGTACAGAAATCAATGACGTTTAAAAGAGGGTGAGATAGGGCTTGCTTTTTGAAATAAATTCTACGAGTATTTTGCCAACTTTCAGCTTGAAGATTCATTTTTATGTTCATTGCCACAAACGAGACAGACTCATGGCGTATATTTTAAACTGGAATGGATTTCACGAGGGGACGAAAAATATGACTCATCTCAAGTTGTAGAGCTGCTGGTGTTGTTGTTGTTTTTGTTCGAAATCAATTCAGAGAATGATACGAAGCAGACGGCCCGGTCCGGCCGGCCTATTGCATCTTAGCCAAAATAAGAGGGGTTGATGAACTCCTTCAAATTTGTAAATCGTGTTGTTTGTGTTCTCCCCTCGTCTGTGTATACGAAATGGGATATTGTATCACTTTAGTAAGAAGCAGGACCCATGGATGGAGTCATTTTTATAAAGGATATTCGCATACATACTCCTATGTATGTACATAGTTACATGTTATACATATTATAGTGACGCCAGGAGTTTTTTTTTTTTTCAGATTAAGAAAAAGTATTTGAACTAATACCTATTTATGTTTAACTCTGTGTTGTGTTGTTGGTAAGTACTCATGGCGCTGGAAAGAAATCGATGTTTTGGATGTTCAAATTGTGATGGGAAGGGGGAGGTCTTTAAGAGACATCATATCGAATTGAATTGAAAATTCCAATTCGTCCAAACTGTGTTAATCGGGATAAGTGTGAGAAAGGTGAATAAATTATTTGATAGATTTTTTGAAATATGTATAAGAAAGTCGTGAATGCAGACAAAACTGTGACAAGCCTCACTCTCAGCCAGTTAATGGTATCGTTTTAAGGCTTTCTTGAAAAGATAGACAGCATGTTTTTTAAGCAATGTTAGGCTAAATTTATTGGAGTTGATATCTTGTTAGCAACATGAGCGCCAAATCCACATCGAGGCGTATTTCTTTTTTTCGGAATCTTGAATTCACATCAAGAACCATCAAAATTTCTAGATAACAAGTATATCGCACAAACCAATTCACACTTGATAATCAATAAGAATGAGAACTGCAATTTTCAAGAAAACAACCATTCCGAACACTGCTGGACGGCTCTTTACCGAGTGGAAAATTCAATCTGGTATCGTTATATTGGATTGGCTGCCAAACGTGACAGGAACCGAAAGTGAACTCCATCAAAAATTAAGACCACACTTTCGTTGGAATCAAAGCTTTGTCGCGAAAATTGGATTTGGAAGTTATTATGGGAATGATTTCTTTAACATTTGTTCTAAAATCCGGATCTTCAATATACCTACATTATATGCCTGTAAGGCCTAAGTTTCTTGAATGGAACCGGAAAGGATAAAACAGAATTTTTGTTGGCTAATTATCTTATCAAAATGAATGGAAAGAATGCGGGGCTCGAACACCTACCTTTAAAGATGCAAGAGCCGACAGCAAATTTTTGGGGGTATAACCAAAATTTGAGTATGATTGTTCATAGATGAATCCGTCATGATATTGAATACAAAAGGCTGGCAGGTTTTTTCTCAGCTTTTGGTGTGAGTGAGAGCGTTTTTTTTATATTTTTGTATCAGAAGTATAGCGACTTTAAAAACAGAAAATAATGTTTTGTCATTTTTTTTTTCTAACTGTGCAAATTTTAATCTTCATGAAACTCAAAATATAAGCTTTTTAAGAGAACCTTGTCGACCTTTTTTTTGAGTTGATTTTTATATAATCTCCAGAAACCCGGTAAAGCTCCCTTAACAAACACATGTCTTAGGTTCTTTTAACCTGATCGTCAAGACTAAGGCTAAGGGAAATGACAGGGCATAGTAATATATTAAAAAAAATATTAAAGCGGTTATGCTCCTAACACAAAACTCGCAAAAATCGATATTTGTAAACCCTCATCTTAATCAAAGGTTGAGAAAAAAAATAGCCACAGTTTGGTATTCGATATCATGAAACAAGCACCTATAAACTCAGATATCTAAAAAAAAATTTGGATATACTCGTACGGTGACGAGCAAAAGTGGTCAAATGATTTCGCTTTTTTGAAAAATTAATTTAAGTAAAGATTTTTTAATAGAATTAAAATCTTTTTTTATTTTTTTTTATTTTGCTTATTTAACTCACATTTATTATGTATATATGTATAGTAAAATTTTCAAAAAAAAATAATATATTATACAAAAAAAATAATAATAATAATTTCCTGGTTTTGTCCAATTATGCACGTTTTAGTTTCAAGAGATTTAACATCGTTTTTTCATTGAGAGATGTTCCTCTCTATTGTGGTTTGTTTGTTTTACTGTTATGTAATAAGTAACAGTTAAGATAATTTTATTTGTTTATAGTTTGTTGTGGGTAAATCGTTCATTTTAAAACGTGTAAAGCTGATTATTGTCAAAATGAAAAAAAAATTGTAAAAATACTGTCGACCGCACTATTTTTTTAAATAAAAAGTGGTGAATCATCGCGTGAAGTGTCTAAAATTTTAAAAATTTCAAAAACTTCTGTGCTTAGTATTAAAAAAAACCAAAAATTTGATGTCCCCCCAATGAAAAAAGGACGGAAACGACTACTTTCTGATTTGGAAGCTAGAAGAATGGAAAGAGAGTTGAGAAGTTGTGGGTCCAAAACACCTAAGCAGGCAGCCCAAAACATAGACAAGCCAGTTAGTGAATGGACTGCATGTCGGGCACTCAAAAGAATTGGGTTAAACGCTAAAGAGAAACCGAAGAAGCCTCTGCTTTCAGCGAAAAATATTAAAGCCAGGTTAGTTTTGCTAAAGAGCAAAAACACTGGACCATTGACCAATGGAAAAAGTCATTTGGTCGAACGAGACGAATGTCAATAGAATAGGAACGGATGGTAGATCTTTTTATTGGTCACGTCCTAAAGAACCACTTCAACAACTTTAAGTTCAAAAGACCGTGTAACATGGAGGAGGTTCGGTGATGGCTTAGGGCTGTTTCTCGTGGAACTCTGTTGATCCTTTGGTGAAAATCGATGGCATCATGAACAAAGAAAAATATTTGGACATTTTGAAGACAAATTTACCACCTTCTACTGCATCAACAGGCTTCAATGATTGTAAAATAACTTTTCAGCAGGATGGAGATCCGAAACACACGTCAAAAATTGTCTCGGAATGGCTGAGAAATCAACAGTTTACGACGATAAGATGGCCAGCACAAAGCCCTAACCTCAATCCAATTGAAAATTTGTGGTCAATTGTTAAGCGACGGTTGGGGCAGCACAAAAATCACACTCAGGAGCTTTGGCAACAAATGAAGCTCGAACGGGGCCATATTCCAGAGCAATTTCTCCATAATTTGGTGGAAAGTATGCCAAAGCATTGCTCCCAAGTAATTAAAAATAAAGTTTTATGGACTAAATACTAAAGAAAAAACATTGAATTTAAACGTGCATAATTGGACAAGTCTAAAAACTAATGGAATATTTTTTGTTTTGTATAATATATTATTTTTTGAAAAAGTTTTTATAAATAATAAAATTTAGTTAAATAAACAAAATGAAAAAAATAAAAAAAGATTTTAATTCTATTAAAAACTCTTTCTTTAAATCAATTTTTCAAGTAAGCGAAAACATTTGACCACTTTTGCTCGTCACTGTATATTCACTCCCAAAATTAGGTATCGGCTCTTAGACTACTAAGTTGGCAGGCACCTGCTTTTAAGAAGCTTCTCTATAAAAAAAAAATTCATTAAAATTTGATAAGAAATTCAAAATTAGAAAAAATGGTTCTCTAATTGGTACAGTCAGTAATATTTTAATTTAAAATTTTTTTTTTATTGAATTGTAGATCGTCAAAATTAATCGGAAAAAAAAAATGTTACCAAAATTCTACGCGCCGTTTTCGAGAAAAATACAATTTTTGAAAAAAATGAAAAAACAAAAAAATGGTTCCAAAGGGGGACCATTAATAACCATTTTTCGGAAATTTTTTTTCAACCATTACCTAGTTTTAAAAATGAATTTTTTTAAATTTTTTTGAAAAAAATTTGTTTAACAGTTTTTGAGAAAAAAAAATTATAAAATTTCGAAAAAAAATCGATAGGTAAATTTATTTTTGGTCTTATAAAAAAAAGTGTGCGGGAAAATTTAAAAATGATATATATACGAAGTTTAAAGAAAATCGGCCGAGCCGTGGTTTATGAACAATAAGATCGAAGTTATAGAATGGCCGGCCCAGTCTCATGATCTAAATCCAATTCAAAACTTGTGGAGTGATATAAGGAGCTTTTGGGCAAACAAACATACTATAAAATATACTACCAAAGAAGAATTATGGTAGTAGGTAAAAAGGGAATCTATTCCTATTCAGAGGTTTCAAAAGTAAAAAAGGTATCAAGCTATTCTTGATAATAATGGAAAATACTTGAAAATTTCAGATTTTTTTTTAGGTTTATGTTTTGTTCTTGTGTCGTTTTTCCAAATCCGGCACATTATAAGCAGACGCGGCGCCATTTTGCTTTTTACATTGGTCTGAAGTGAAATGGGAAAATATTTTGAGTTCAAATGAGTCCAAGGTTGTTCTTTTCGTTTCAACTGTGCGAAGACCGTACATAAGACCACACGTGACAAGGTCACGAAGTAGCCAAAATTAGTATTTAGGGTTGGTTGTTTTTCGTACTGTGCAGGCTTTATTTTGAATTAAAGATATTATGGACTCCAAAATGTATGCTGACATCATGCAAAACGCGACTCTTCTTTATGCGGAGTGGATTATGCCATTATATTGCACGTTTTAGCAAAAATATCTTCTTTTTTTTTAAGTTTTAGGAAGAATTTTTATGAAGTACTGGTATTATAACGCAGACTTTTTTTTTTGTGGTTTGATTAATTTTCCGAGTTTATTTTTTTTTTTTGTTTAATTTTTCTTATTTCCTAAGGAATAATTTGAGCCTAATCAATGAATAAATAGACCAAATGGATTTTTCTTTCCAAAAGTTTATTTTCGGTTAACTGTCGTGCAATATTGATCCAGACTTTTTCTACAGGTAAAAATATTAAAGGTAAAATATTAATTATTTTCAAACTAAAAAAAAAATATTTGCAGTTTCCGCATAATTTTATCTTCGATACCAATCCTTATTATCAATTATAATAATAATTAAGGTGGCTCTTTATCGACCCCAGTTTCATTAATGTCAAATACCTGGGTATCAACTTCAACGAGTTGCTGAGGTTCAACCCGCACTCAAAAAGTATACTTAGAAAAGCCAACTGGACGTTCCACCGGCTACACTCCTTGATAAGGAGAAGACCAGGACTTAGCCAACAGACAAAGGAACTCATTTACAAACAACTCCTGAGGCCAGTTATCAGTTGTTGTTTCCCAGTCTGATTCACGATCTCAAAGACAGCGATGAAGGAACTCCAAATCTTCTAGAGGAAAATGCTAATAATCTGCACCGAGAACATGCAGGTCAACCAACTTTTAATTTTAAGACAACAACCTTCAGTCTCAGAACATCGTGCCACACATCTTTCCTATACTTCTTTCTCTTCCTTAACTTCACGCCCGCGTTGTGTTCAAACATTTAAAGGGTAATCATAATCCCTTGAGCGCGTGTAGATATAAAAAAAGTTGACATGTAAAATATACCGTGGTGGACACATAAATAGCACACTTTACACTTGATTTAATAAATTGCATAGAAACCTTAGCTCTTGTTTTAAGACAACGGGATTTCTCTTTTTTTTTTAACTTATGAGCACTCAAGAAAAAGAACCCGTTAGAATTTGTATGCTTTTTCTGTCAACAATTATGTTAATAGACAATAATCGTGTAATATCACTGTGTGAGCTTGGTCATTTAATTAGCACAGTGATCCAGAATTATTTCAATATTAAGATTTTTAACATTAATCAAACCGGTAAGTTTGTACGTGTTGATTTAAAATGAATATCTGTAAAAATATACGATAGGTATGGGAAAAGGACCACATTGCTCAACTGATAAAAGGGTTTTGATACTCGAGATGAAAGCTGAAGGAAGAACCGTTACGGAAATATCTGATTTATTAAACTGTTCTAGAAAGCTTGTTTATAATGCTATTCACCATTTTGAGACTTTTGGAACTACAAAAAAAGTCCCCAGAGCGCCGCGTGCAAGAAAAACCACGGTTAGAGAGGATCATTTAATACACAGAGCTTCGACTGCGGACCCATTTAAAACATCAAAGCAAATAAAATCTAATGTAGAGTCACAATACGGTATTTTACTTTCTTCTCGAACAATAAGACGACGATTGAATGAAAACCAACTAAGGGGCTGCATATCGCAAAAGAAACCGTTTGTTTCGAAAAAAAATTTGAAGTGCAGAATTCATTTTGCTAAGGAACACCTACGGAAACCTATTAATTTTTGGAAAAACGTGCTATGGAGCGATGAATCAAAGTTCTGCAGATTCGGGTCGGACGGAAAAAAATATGTTTGGCGTCCTCCTAACCAACAACACAATCCAAAATACATCCTTAAAACAATAAAACATGGAGGAGGAAATGTTATGGTGTGGGGAGCTTTCTCTTGGCACGGTGTTGGTCCAATTGTAAAAATTAACTCAAAAATGGATAAACATGTTTATAAGAACATATTGGAAGATCACATGATTCCCTATGCTGATGACAATTTGCCTCTGACATGGCGTTTTATGCACGACAACGATCCGAAGCATACTTCTCACTTAGTTAAATCGTGTTTAGAAGGTAGTTTTGTGAATGTTTTGAAGTGGCCGGCTCAGTCTCCCGATCTCAACCCGATTGAGAATCTGTGGAATGATATTGAACGCCAAATTGAAGGTAAAAATCCAAAAAACTTTGATGAATTATGGGAAAACATCAAAAGTGCTTGGTATGCAATACCAATAGAACGCTGCAGGAAATTGGTGGAAAGCCTGCCAAGAAGATTTCAAGCTGTGATTGCAAACAAAGGATTTCCAACTAAATACTAACTTTCATCTTGAAATTTAAAGGTAAAATTACTTTTTCAGCTTATGTGCTAATTAAATGTCCAGGCTATATTATAAAATCTTTTATTAATTGTGGTATTTGTATCTATTTACTTACAGAAATTACCGCAATCCAAAAAAATATGAATTCAAAATATGCAAATTTTCTAAAAATAGCAAAAACATATGTCTAATTAATCATTAACTGTTCCTTATATAAATTCAAATAAAAGATCAAAATGAAAAAAAAAGTGTGCTATTTCCATGTCCACCACTGTATGTACAATATTCATATTCTTTTAAAATTAAATTAAATTAAAATTATTTAAAATTTCATTTTTTCAGTTGTAAGTTAACAAAAATTGTATATAAATGTTAATGAAAATCGTTAAAAAAAACCGTAGTTTTATTAGATTTCCTCGTTATTCATTTTTCTAAACAATAGAAATATAAAACTCACAAAAATAAAAAAAATACAAAATACGAATTTAATAAATTCAAATAGTTATAAATAAACTAGAAGCTCATCCTTTAACATTTGTTTTGAAATGAAAGTTGGACTATTTTGGTTTATTAAAACATTAAAACAATCTAAAACAATTATGTCATATATACATTTGTATGTGCACCAAACTCCATCGCACAACGCACAAACATACATACATATGTATGTACGTATGCATATTTGATACAGTTAAAATCTATAAAAAGAACTTATCGCTTCAATTACGAGCTGAAAGCATTTCAAGTTTTTTATGATATCTAAACAAATTTACCACACAAATAAAAGGCAACATAAATAAACTTGAAATGAAGAGACTTTTGAAATGAGATTATTCAAGTGTGTTTGCTATTTAATTATTATCCGGGCGTCGACTTTAGAATACTAATCTTGTTTTTCCTCCAAAAAACCTTATGCAAATTTCGTTCTATTTCTGCCATCAAACTTAGACTTTGAAATGAAGAGGCTTTTGAAGCTTACAGATTAATCAAGTATGTTTGTTGTTTGTTATTATTATCAAAAAAGTGGTTATAATAATCGAAGTTCAAAATCACACACATGGGATATTCATAGAGTTAACAAAAAACATTGCTTTACTTTACTTAAGCCACTTTAACAGGCGCTGCCTACATTTATCCGTTGGGACAGACAGCATCCATTAATATGCGCTTTGGTACTTAAAAAAGCTCTTAGCTAACACACTCTTTTAGTGTTTCGGTAACACCTTCAAATAGTAACGTAAACGACACACGGGGTTCAGGAAATCACACGCGGAAAATCGTTTACAGTTCAAGAGGACACTACATCTGCCATGTGTCCAATCGCTTAGAAAACACGCATCGTCATTTATGAGCAAAAAAAGTCCCTTTGGTAAATTGTAGCATGACTACCACCCAAAATACTTTATAAAGGTGGTTAAATTTTAAGGGTCGATGTTGAATGTAAACCACACCTAAACGTCAAGTTTTTTTCTGCATTTCATTTGACATTTCTCAATTTCAGACTAACTCAATTTGAACCATGGAAAGATACACAATCGAGCAACGCGTTAAAGTTATTCAGGCTTACTATGAAAATGGGCGTTCAAATCAAAATGCATATCGTGCACTTCGTGATTTTTTTGGTCAAGTTAATCGTCCAAATGTGCGTATAATCGGAAAAATCGTGCAAAAATTTGAGCAAACCGGGTCTGTAGGAGATGTGAAAACACCAGTGCATGCTTGTACAGCTCGTACTGCAGAAAATATTGCTGCTGTTCGTCCACCGTCCACCTCAACTCGTCGTCGTGCCCACCAATTGCACCTCTCGCGCTCGTCGTTGATGAACATTATGCATAAAGACTTGTATTTTCACGCTTAAAAGGTGCAATTGACTCAAGAACTAAAGCCTCTTGACCATTTCAAGCGTCGTCAATGGTCAGAATGGTGGCAAGAAATGGCAACAGTGGATGATCAATTTTCCAAGAAAATCATCTTCAGTGATAAGGCACATTTTCACCTCAGTGGATTCGTCAATAAGCAGAATTGCCGTATTTGGGCGAATGATAATCCAAGAGTGATTGTCGAAAAACAAATGCACCCACAAATAGTGACTGTTTGGTACGGTTTATGGGCTGGCGGCATCATCGGGCCGTATATTTTCCAAAATGAGGCCGGTCAGGCAGTTACTGTGAATGGTGTTCGCTATCGTGAGATGATAACGAACTTTTTATGGCCCGAATTAGAAGATATGGATGTGGACGATATGTGGTTTCAAAAGGACGGTGCCACTTGCCACACAGCTAACGAAACAATGGCTCTTTTGCGACACAAATTCAATGGCCGTGTTATCTCACGTGGTGGTGATGTCAATTGGCCGCCAAGATCATGTGATTTGACACCGTTGGCTTCTTTCTTTAGGGTTATTTCAAAGAAAATGTGTACGTCGATAAGCCAGCAACAATTCAAGAGCTAAAGGATTAACGGCATAGAACCTCAATTATGCCTCAGCGTTATCGAAAATTTGGACCATCGGATGGAGGTGTGCCGCCGAAGTCGCGGCGGCCATTTGGCGATATTTTGTTCCATACATAATTGAACCATACCAATATTATCATAATTTGTGTTTTATTCAAAATCAACATCGGCACTTAAAATTTAACCACCCTTTACAATAATTAGTCTAAAATTTGAAAAGCAAACAAAAGAAATATATTTTGCAAATGTCCTAGCCGTTACAGTGGAATATCCCATAAATGATTTTGTTCATACTATGTGAGATATTGTGGAAGAATTTTTCGCAAAGAAAATATTTCAAATACTCCTGCCAATAGTTCCCAATATACCAATAACACAAAACACACCTAAATCTTTCATAGCATTAACACATCAATAGAAAACAATTAACACATCCTGACCAGGAAGACAAATCCGAAAACTTGGCATCGAAAAGCCAACATTTTTGGCATAGAATATACATATTTTAGGCCCCAAGCAAAACAGCAACCAAAAGCTACCATATCCATTTATATATATAGGAAAAAAAAATTGTGTTCCACCCTTGTTCTTCCGTCGACTTTACAATACTAATCTTGTTTTTACTCCCAAAAACCCTCATGCAGATTTTGTTCTATTTCTACCCTCAAGCTTAGACTTCGGCAGTATTATACACTCCGGTGCAAAACAAACACACAACCTTCTTTAGTTACAAAACCTCTGTGTTTTTAATTATTCTAGCTTGCTATATTTGTGTCGATGAAAAAATAATGTTTGTTATTATGTGCGTTTAGAAGAGGACCCCAGTTTTGGCCGAAAAATCATCTTTTTCTATGAATGGCTGTGTTAACAAGCAATATCTATTGTCGTATATGGGACTACCACAACCCACACGAGGTTCACCAGGTGACAATGCATTCTCAAAAAGTTACCATTTGGTGTGGATTTTGGGCCGGCGGCGGCGGCTTCATTGGTCAGTACTTTTGCGAAAGAGACGTTGGTGAGGCGGTCACCGTCAATGGCGAGCGCTATAGAACGATGATTACCAATGGCCCCAATTGAACCATAGAGACCTAGACGATATGTGGTTCCAGCAGAACGTCGCTACGTACTACATAGCAGACGCCACGATTGTCATTCTACATGAACGATTTGAGGGTAAGGTCACGTGACCATCCAATGTCATGCGATTAGATTAGACCCCGCTTGAATTTTTCTTGAAGGGTTTCCCGAAGTCGCAGATTTATGGGAATAAACTACAGTCGGCCAATGCCCTTAAGGTGAACATAACAAAGACCATCGCTCAAATTCTGTGCGATCCATGCGGAAGAGTCATTGTAAATTGGATAACTCGGATCCGTGCCACCGTAAGAAGCAGAGGCGGACGATGTCGTATTCTAAACATAATGGCATCCATACAGTTTTTTTATTCCATTTCAACAACAACACCTTCTTTCAAATACTTTTTTTTTCAAGTGCAAACTTGTTAAATTTTCAATTAAATTTTGGTTCTCTATGAGCCGTAATGGCCACTCATTTATATTTTATTTATATCTCACCACTTTAGATAAATACATTCTTTCTTCTACATAAGGAAATAAACTGCTTGAACTACCAAATATTTTACGTCCAGCCGCGAACGTAACAATTCCACAAACTACAAATATCTGCCATGAGAAAATAACCACATGGTGGTCTACCGAGTTCCAACAACCGTCTTCAACTCAAAAGGTCAAGCTATTAATAGATATCACCATTAGAAATCTTAAATACATATTTCAGATTAGCTTTGTTTAACTGAAAAGCTGGTTAGCTCGAAACCAACATTAAATTAAATACAAAACTGATCCGCACGTATGTATATGCTTGCTCTTATGACTTATTAGACGTTTCTTTGCCAAGAAAAACCTACTCTTACAATGCACCCTCTTCTTTCCTGCACCAACATCCTGCAAACTATCCAACTTCGGTCTCATTCATCTCCTATCAAACGTTAAAACCGAAAACATATACATTTTGTAAACATCATTATGGCCGCTCCAAATATCAAAGATTCTTTTTAAACTACTACTACTAACTACTAACTACTACCTAACTCCTTAATTTAAATTTTTAACACTTTTTAAACAAATGTTTGTACATATATGTATTTAAGGACATAATTTTAAAAGCACCCATTTTGAAACATTGAATTTAAAAAAAAAATATATATATATTTTCGAAAACTTGTATGTATATTCATTATTTCGAGTTTAAAAATTTTGAGCTGTTTGTAAGGAAGTTGAAGTCCATACGAGGTACAGTTAATAGCATTTTATGTTAAAACATTTCTTCACCATAAAGTAGACCTTACCATCGGTACAAAGAATTTTGTATCGATAGGTACTTATTGCTTCCTTAAGTACCAATTTTGAAGAAAATTGCTTCAATGGTTTTAGGCGAGGTTACGTCATACAGACAGCGTGAAGAAGTTTTTTGTACTCTTTAACATTGCTAATGGAGAATTAATTTAATTTTATTACGCACAAGTATAGAGAAAGACTTCATAAAAAAATTGTATTAATGTATTGTAATTTTTTATATTTATACAGTGTATCAGTGGTTGATTCGTGCTGTGCTGTGGTTTGAACTGAAGTGGCAGAGAAAAGCTCTGCTTAGCAATGCAAGAGCCAAAGTCACTCAAAATACAACCCAGCAACCACTGTGAAATTTTAGTGGACTCTTTATTTATATAAAAAACAACTTATGAAAAAATTAAGTGTGGTAGATGACGTAAGTTAATTAAACCACTCAATTCTGAAACCCCCAAGTACAGTGGAGCTGTAAATTGATTTACATGAACAAATTCTAAATGTTTACAAAAATAATAAATTCAATAAGAAATTATTGACCTTTTTTAACAAAATATTTTAAATTTATTTTTAAATTGAATAGTCCAACAGAATAGTAATGTCAAGGTTGATAAAAAATCTCGAATTTTGTTTTCAAAATGTAAAATTTGACTTATAGTACATTCGTAAGTAAAAATACACCTTATGTACCCAAAAAAGAATATTTCTTATGTACAACTTTGACAAAGATACAACACCATAGACGTGGAAAGTATCCAACACAATACCAATTCTCAAACCTGCTAAGAAATTTACCGATTCTCAAAAGTACAAACGAATCTCTATGCTTCCTTGTAGTAGAAAAAATTTTAGAGAAAATTGTTCTGGATCATGGAAAGAAATTATTTATTATATAAATCTAAACCAAGACGCATTAAAACATGGACGGAGTACCATTGTCTCCTTACTGCACATCGACTAGCATATTAGCTCAGCTTATCATACAAAAATCATATCTCCATTTTATCATTCTGTCTTTGATCAGAATTCATTAATGTCGATTTCCTTTACACATGAGAAATCAATTTCTGTGTAAAGATTTCGATCTCTCGACAGATTTCACGTTCCTTTACACCAAAAAAATCGATTTTTTTTGACAGAGATCAAATCCCTCGAATCCGTATTTGAAGAGGGATTTACGCACACCAAAAGAAAAAATTTGACAAGGGATCGAAATCCCTAGTGAGTAAAGGAAATCGACATAAGATTGTCCTTAAAATGTTTTATAAACAGACAGTTTAGAGCAGCCATACTCAAACCTTTCTTTTTAAATGGGCCGCAACGACGTTTTTGTTACGATATAAATATCACACATTTATAAAATTCTGTATTTATTTAAAAAAAATAAATTGTTTTAATGCGATTTTTCAAATTAAGAACACATTTTCAAACACTTCAAAACAAAAAAAGATCTGGCTTGTTGCTGTATGCCAGTTTCGGTACATATTTTTTGAAAATTTCATTCGCAAAAACGTTGATTCGCAAACGAATATACATACATAGATCCAAATAAAGTGAAAAGATTTTATATTTTTTTCTTTAAACAGAACTTCAAGGTTGGAATCATTTTTGAAATCGATGAACTGATCGAATAACTTAGCTTGGTCTTGATTTAAAACAGAAGCCAGCTGTGAGATGTTCGTCGTTTCCAGATGCCATGGGCTTTCGACAAGCCTTAAACATTTTTTTTATTTTTCTCAAATCATAAAACTTTTTTTCAAATTCTTTTGACAGTGCTGTTATGTAATTTAAAATTGTCGAGCAGTTTTCTTTAGAAATGTATATTAGGTTCTCTGTAGCCATTATCAAAGTCGGAAAATTTTGATGCTGTTTATTTTGTATTTCTGCATGAAAAATACTTATCTCTTCTTCAAGAGATTATTTTATTTTGACCTTGTAAATTCCGGTTCAGGCTATACATTTTTTCTCTGATGTCGCATGAAAATACTAAAAGACACCACCATTCATCATCTTGCAATTCGCGGTAAACTTTTTTATTTTGTTGTAAGAAGAGGATTATTTCGTAGCGTAAGGAAAAAAACCTTTCCAAAAACTCTTCCTCTGCTAAGCCATCGCACCGAGGTATGCAAAAGTTCATCACAACTTTGATTTTTATATTGGCAACAACAAATTATCCAGTGAAATGTAATATTTGTTAAATTATATTTTTTCCTAAAGAATGTAATAAATCTATTTTCGGATCCAGTCATGGAAGGACAGCCATCCCGTCATACACATACGATTTTGTATCTCAATTTCATTCTGCTCTAGAAAATAGAAAAATAGTATCAAGGTAATCTACGCCTCGGGTCTGACCTTTCATTGGAAGAAATTTGAAAAAGTCTTCAAAGATTAAATTCTGTTCACTGCAATATCTAACAAACACCGAACATTGAGATATTGCTAAAATATGGTTGTTGGAATCGAAAGTCAAGCTAAAAGTCTAGCTTATCTATTATGTTGTGTTTCGCCTACAAAAAAATTTATTTCCGCATACCAACATTATGACTGAAATTATAGCCAAATATACTAAATAAATCATTGCCGGCACAATGAGAACAATCGCTCTAAGGAAAGCTCCCATTTTTTTAGAACTAATAAATAGTCCAAAATACCTTCCAATAAAAGCAAGCAGCAAGTAAAACAAAAAGAAATTAAAACAAAATTTGTCAATCTTACAGATCTCCAATAAATCGAAGATGTCAATAAATATGTATATCATAAAAAACACCAAAATATCCCTCCACCATCTACATACATACAAATGTATGTAGATCGCTCTGAAAGCTTCTAATAATATTTGCATTTTTCCAACAAAAGAGTCCACTCAGCCCTGATTACGAATTTCCAATAGAGTGACCAATTAATTTCGTTAATATCAATCTAGAAAAATTCAAAAAGTTCCACAAACTTTATACACACATTTTCTATGAAATAACTGACAAATACAGAAATGATTCATGAGATTTTCTCTATACAGATGGATCCATATATGACGCTGCCACAGCACTCGCATCTTATGGGAAGGTGGTGAAATTCTATACAGTACTTCTCAATGTATTCCATGGAGGCTTACGCATTCCTAAAAGCTACAGAAATACCAGTTACAATAGCAAAAAAAAATCTCGGAGTAAAGATACCCTTTGTACATACCTTCAAAACAATCAAAGATAATCAAAACTTCACTAAGACCATAGAACTTAAATCCGATTCAAGAACTAAAAATAAATTTTTGTTACTATGGGTTCCAGGACGAGCATGTTAGAGGCATGGGGAGGCAAGGGAACGATTTAACGGACTGTGCTCCCAGAACAACTCTCAATCCCTCCAACTTGAATGAAATTTTTCCAATTGTTTAACCAAACCGATATGACAGAGCAAAATCTATGAGAAATGTGAACTAATTAAATGAGTTCTTTTGCCCAAAAATAACGATACAAATTTTAAAAATGAAAATTTTATTTTTTCGGGCAGAAGCTTCTAAAAAGTTTAAAAAACATAGCATACGAAAACTTAAAATTTGATTTTTGAAAAAAATAATTGTTTTAGAAGGTTCTTTTCATTTATTGATACCAATTTCTTACACAATAAGGTACGTCTTTTAAACTAGAGCAAGGTCCAGTATTAGCATACTATTTTATTTATAAAAATTAAATGATTATAGTTTAAAACAAAACAAAAAACTGATAATTAAAACAAAAGAACAAGAAAAATGCAAAATTATGTTCTGTTTTGAAAGAAAAGAAAAGGGAAGAAAATAGTTGCATTCAATAAAAAAAGTTAGAAATCATCAAATGAGCTAAAAGAAGTTTATTTATCAAGAATTTCCTTAGTCTATTCCTGAACCGAGTGCTACATCCCATCATCATTATTACCAGGCGTATGGAATTCCACAACCGAATTGTCTGTACACAAAATTTACGACTAGATACAAGGTAAGAGTAGCCTAATGGATTCAGATCAAAGGTTCTAGGTGAGATCGAAAACTGAATATTGTAGTTTTTTTGTTTGCAGATTTTCTCTCATTTTTTATACTTTTAGCATTCGCTAGTTTGAGACATTAGATGGTGCCGACTCTCCCTAAAAACCTCTTGATCAAACAAACTCATCTACCAGACGTTGCAAAGACAAATTAATTTAATTTCTTTTCTTTATTTAGCAATATTTAGCTATTTGTATAAACTAACATTATCGTAAATAAACTTATCACTATACGTACTTTATCTTTACATAGTTTAAATTAATTTCTTTTTAAAAATATTGAAATTTTCTTCGGATTTTAAATTATAAGGCATTTCATTAAACATTTTAAGACCATTATATACAAGCATATTTTGTGTAGACTGTGTTCTAAAAAATGGAAGACGAAAATCGAAATTACTTCTTACATTATGACCATGTGTATCACAAACATATATAATTCTATCACATAAATAGTTAGGAACCAGTCCATTTTTCATTTTAAAAACATATATTAACACATTCATAATAGTTCTCTGGTTTACACTTAGCCATTTCAATACATTTAACATTGAGACAATTGGTGTTAACCAGTGGCATTTAAGAATTATCCTCATAGCTTTACTTTGTAACTTTTGTTACCTATCAATCATCGTTTTATTACCAAGATAAATGATAGTAGAGCAATACTCAAAATGAGGTTTTATAATAGTATTATATACATTGATTGCACAAAGAGTTGACATTCTGTTTCTTATCCTAGAAAAAAAACCAATCTTCTTTCCAATTTTTTTTTGATATGTAATCAATGTGTGTATTGAAATCTAATTTTTTGTCAAACATTATTCCTAGATACTTTATTTGGTCTACTCTTTCTATCACCTGGTTTTCAATTTTAACTTCTGCATCGGTTTCTCCGTTAATAATCATACACTTTGTTTTTCCTATATTCAAACTTAATTTGTTCATACGAAACCATTTACTTAATTGCACTAAATCTGAATTAATTTTATCGATACAATCGTTTAAGTCTTTTCCTACGACATATAACAGGCCATCATCGGCAAATAGTTTTAAGAAAGAATACTTCACAACTTTAGGCATTTCATTAACATACATTATGAATAACAAAGTCCCTAAAACGGATCCTTGCGGAACACCTAAATTCACATTTATAGATTCCGAAACAGCTTCTTCAACTCTCGTTCTCTGCGTTCTCCTCTGCAAATATGATTGGAACCATCTGAACTCTTTGCCTCTCACTCCATATCTATACAGTTTCTTAAGAAGAATTTCTCTATCGACTGTTTCGAATGCTCTTCTCAGATCAACAAATACAGCAACAATTTTCATTTTTCGATTCATTTCTGTCTTCCAGTCAGCAATTATTAAGTTTATTAGAGATTCGCAGCTGTGCCCTTCTCTGAATCCTGATTGAGATTCCACGAAAAGCAGACTTTCTTCCATATATTTTTGGAGTTGTTTTTGTACAATTTTTTCAAGAATTTTTCCATCGTTTGGTAACATATTAACCGGTCTGAATTCCTCAGGGCCTAATGGGTTTGTAGTTTTAGCAATTGGAACCACCATCGATTCTTTCCAACAATCAGGAAAAACACCTTGTTTCAACGATTCGTTTATAATTTTACATAGATGATCTCCAATAATGTGAAATGAATCACTTATCATGCTAACTGACAACATATTCGAATCTTTTTTATTTTTCATGCCCTTGATAAATGTCTTTAGTTCACTAAAAGTAACAAACTGAAATTCGAATGTTTTATCATTGCCTTCAATGTAGTCGAGATACGTTTCTTTTGGTATAACTTTATTAATTTCAATAACACTCTTTACGAAAAATTCATTAAGTTTTGCCGCTAACAACTGTCTGTCACTTATCATTTCATTATCAAATGCAATACTTTTAATTGAACTTTTCTTCTGCTTTAACACTAGTGTTTTAATCACTCTCCACATTGTCTTTTGGTCTCTAGCCCCTTGAACTTTATTTAAAACAAACTTATTTTTTGCCCTATTTAACTCTGATTTCAACTTGTTACGTGCAAGTTTGTAACAATGCCAATCCTGAATATTATTGGACCAAATGGCTTTATTATAACTAACAATTTTATTTTTTCTCAGTCTTTTTAGTTTGGTATTAAACCATTGGTTTGTATCACATGTGCTTACTGTTTTAAAAACCTTAAGAGAATTAATTGCACGAGAAATCACCATACTAAAGTTTTCAGGAGTTAAGTTAATATTTTCACAATCAAATATACTATTTAAAAAATCAACATTCTCAAGTATGTTACCACAAAATTTAAACTTGTTATATTTTAGTATTTGAATTTGCTTCATCTTTTTAACAGTTGCTATAGTATTTTTAGATTCTATAGTTATTCCAATACTCTCATGATCACCAATTTTCCAATTCATGGCCACATCAGCTTTAACATTTAAATTGTTCGTTATGACATAATCAATTAAAGTACGCGATGTAGGAGTTATCCTTGTTGGTTGAGATATTAATTGTTTGCATGCATTATCAAATATTACCTGCTCAATACGCAACTTGTAAGTGCTGCTCACCATCCAGTCTACGTTAAAATCACCCATAAGAATAATATCTTTTCCGTACAACGCTACACGTTCCATTAATTCTTTAAAGCCTGCACAAAAACTGGCCAGGGACGAACTTGGTGATCGGTATATACCAGCCAATATATAACTTTGTGTGCTCAAGCTCACTTTTATCACTAAATACCACCAATCCATACCTTTTGAAACACATTCTAATACCACAACTTGCCATAATTCGTTAATATAACAAACAACACCACCTGTATGGGAAGATACAGAGTCACATCTCACTGTTGTATAATTGCTTAAACGAATTTCATTATCATCAATATTTGACGTTACATGAGTTTCAGTAACTATAACAAAATCAAATCTTTCTTTATTTGCTAAATTTTCAAACTCTTCGAAATTGTTTATCAGTCCCTGTATGTTCCCATAAAAGCATTTATACTTATTTAATTGCTAATAGGCAATTTTTCGCATTTCACTTTGCATTTTTCTTTGCATCACTGGACAATTAGAGCTTCTTGTGTCATGGTTTGTGTCCGCATTAGGATTATTTCTTGAATTTCTAATACAGCTCACACATTTCACACAATCACTCCTACAGTCTTTTCTATTATGGTTTCCTCCACATTTTACACACGTTTCTTCGCCGGTACAAATGCTCCTACGGGCCTGGTGGAAGGATGATTTTTCAAGTGAGGGTAAAGTAAAGGATCACACCCGTAAAAAGCGTCTATCTCTCCGCAACCAGGTGACTATGTAACGACAGACATTTCTCCAATGATGGCATAAGATTGTCAAAGGTTTAAATATATGGGAGTCACAATCCCTAGGCTATCAAAACGGATCTACAGTGATCGAAGTGTGACGGCAATAAGATCAACTGTGAGCTCATTAACCAAACCTTTGTTTGCAGAATACTGAAACGCTGAAGATAAACAAACTGGAATTTATCCCTCAATTTAGTGTATAAAATATGGTGGTCGACGATGTCAAATACCTTCGAGAAGTCTAGGAGTGTAAGGAAAGTAACAGTTTTTGTCAACACTCTCTCTTATTTGTTTAACAACATTTATAAGAGCTGTGGTGCAGCTTGTTCATCTACAGATTGTAGATTGTAGACTGTGTTTTAAGCGATTGCAATGTCCGCAATGGGACAATGTATTTTTTGATGAGTCGACGTTGGTGCCCTCTATAATTTGGCCAAAATTCGAAAATTAAAAAAACAAAATTTTTTGTGTAGTCTTGACGCAAGTATTCATTATTAAAAAAAAATATGTTAATACCTAATAAGGCCAGAGAGTTTAAGCCTCTAGTGGATTGTCGCATGAAGTGTAAGACACACATTTCTAAAGAAGACCAAACTAGGAAACTACAATCTGCGACACGCATATGCATGTGGTCTAATTGTAAAACATCCTACAAACCCAAGGAATCGAAAATTTTTAAACCAATACTCTCTTAAGTCCAAAACTACAATCGTTTGCCAAAAGTGTTTCCAGTCAACTCTGTCTGAAACGGATCTTATTAAACAAGTTGTTAAAAAGAAGATCAATTCAGCAGAAACGACGACTCAACCAGACCAGCGCGGATATGCAGTTCCAACAAAAAAAAAACACGAACGAAAAACGAGATCCGGCAACATATATCAACTCGCCAGATTTTGCATTCCTTCACACCAAAAAAATCGATTTTTTCTTGACAGGGATCAAAATCTTTAAATACATATTTGAAGAGGGATTTACATGTGTGTACATACACTGAGCGCCAAAAGTGAGTAAACACCTAAATGATTTCTTGAGTTACATGGAATTGAAAGCAAAAAATAAACAAAAATTGAATTCCAATAATACAGAATAAATCAAAACCAAAATAAAAATTCAAAAAACGAACTAATGCATTTTTACCCAATAAAAACTTAAACTTCATATTTTACGCGTCAAAAGTAAGTAAACATCTGTTATATCTTAAAATTATTTATAACTATAGTACTTCAAGTAAAAAACTGGGTATTTCATTTGAACACCTTTAGACTTCATAACATCTCTTAGTCAGCGTGACATGGAAACAACAATGTTATTTCTAACATCGGAGGATATTTGGGACAGTTCTTCAATTAAAGCCTTTAAAGGTCACCTTTGTTCTTGATGGCCCGTTTGTGAAATTTTCCGGCCCACATGAGCCCATAAACGTTATATGGGGCTTAGGTGCGGCGATTGGGGAGGGTGGTGGTGGTGTTTTGAAGTCCTATAAAGTATACATCCTTTAAGAAACTGCGAGGTAGGCTTAGGATCTTTGTCTTGCTAAGAGATCCAATTGCTAAGTATCTCTAATTTGCGTAAGGTCGGTTGAAGGTTATTGCTTAGGGTGTTAAAATAGTCTTGATTATGCATTGTACTTTCAATGAAAACAAGATTCCCGATCGAATATGCTGCCATACATCCCCACACCATCATGTTTTACTGTGCTCCTTAGATTCTGTTTATGATGTTTTCTTACTTCTGACGCGTTAATATGGAGTATGTTTAGTATTTATTGGGAAAAAATGTAAGAAGCTATATTTTTAATTTTTATTTTGTGTCTTGATTTATTTTTATTGATTTTTATTATTAGAATCCATTGTTTATTTGTTTGTTCGAATTCCATGTATGTAACTCCAGAAATCATATTGGTGTTCGTTGTCTTGTGTAGTTATTCACTTAAAGTTTTAACACTTTATGTAGTAACTTAAAATTGTTTACATTTTTTTGAAAAAGTTAAATAGAAATAAGAGCGCAAAATATTAAATATCAGTGTAAATCTTAAAGCATTTTTTTGAAAAAGCTTAAGTTTAAAAAACATGTTTTTATTAGCTGTATTACGGTATTACAATTAAGTGTAGCACCAACATTAAAAAAAAAAAATGTATTTGATCAAACTGAAAAATGATAAATGATACAAATTGACTCAAGCTATTTTAACTTATTGGCACAGTTTTTATCCTGAATGTTTAACAATTCGGAATGTGCACCAAAAGGAATAAGGAAAACGTCCCTATGCAACTAAATACACTTTGTTTAGTCCAATTTGTAGAATTTAGGATGAAAAACGAAACAAGGTGGATGGCTTAATTTGCACCTAACGAAGTTGTCTATAAATAAATCCCCGCTAACCAAGGAACCAAAAACAGGTAGGTATTCGCTTTTCAGACGCACTTAATAATGTATGTAGGCATGTGTTGTGTACCCACCTACACACCCAAGGACAAAAGCACATGGCAAAATGGGAATACCTAGTCATTTTTGTTTGCAATTTATTGATTTTCCTTCCTAGATATGCATGGAGATAAAAGGGCAAATTGTTGAAGTTTTCAGGGAAAACAGGCAAAAGTTGTACATACATACATATTTTTAAAATAGGTATAAGAAAAAAAACTCACCTGAAACAATAAGTGCCTCATTTGGCCCGGTTGTATGAATATTTCCCATTTTCACTGCCTTTGGTGTTTATCCTTTTTTATGTTTAGAGAATATCCTTTGAATTTTATTGAGACCGACAAGAACACACACAATATTGCACAAACAAGAAAACTTTAAACACAAACTTTTCTATCGATGCTGCACCTAAAAATACACAAGGGCACAACAAAATTAAAACTCAATTGATTCAAGCTCAATAGAATATTTTGAAGGATTAATTAAAAATAAAAAAAAATGCGTATGGAGTCGATATAAAATTTAATAAGTTTTTAAATTATTTAATTTTTTTTTTGGAAATTCGGACAATTATCAAATAAATTTATACTACGCCTAGAAGTAGGCTTTGCGAAGCACACTTGATTGAACAATTTTCGATGAGTTAGAAATGGATGCTCGGTGGTGTGAAAAGATCCCGCACTATCAACAATCATCAATCACTGTGTTCTGATCAGAAAAATGGCTAAAGGGAGACAAATGGAATTCTCAACAAGACAATTACCAGAAAGTAAAAAAAAAAACGAGGCTAATAAGAAATTACAAATTTGATGGGGATGCTCTGCGAAATATATGAAAAGATAACACTTCTATTGGAACAAACAAAATAATGATAAAATTACACAGAAAACCGGTTGACAATGAAGAGTTCGGTTAGTCGCACTACACTCGCGCCAATCGACCACTGAGCCACTGACAGAAGCCGACAGTGACAACTTACAAAAATTAATTCCAACGAAATCGAAAGGTCACCGTCGGGCTAGTTTTTTGCTTTTATTAAAAATATTATACATACACGTGTATATATATAAGGTGGCGGCGTAAAGGGTCGGTTTTTTTTTCCAATTTGGGTGTGGGAACTTCGTCTGTTTGTATTTTATTTTAGTTTATTAACAATCGCAGCACATTTCTCAAATTAATTAATTTATTTTATTAGTTTTTACTTTTTTTTTTAATCCTCAATCAAAACAACGGTACGTACCTTACTTGTCAGACCACACTCACAGACTTTTCTGAATTTTCGGGTTTCGGGTTGCTTCGGGAGAGATGCGAGATGGTTTGGTTAGACTATTTTGCCTTTTCGTTCGTGCTATCATATAAAGGAGGGTTGTTGGATATAGGCGGCATGACGTCATTTTTTTCTAATTGTTTTTCTTCTTGTATACTCTTGAAACTCGGCTAAATTATCATCTCTATACAAAAAAACAACGTATACAGTTATTTCATTCACACCAATAAGAAAGGTGTATGATAATATATGCTACAAGTTCATGCATTTTATTTATTTATTGTTGTTGGTTGTTGGGGTTTGGAGAAGCGCATGCGCTTTTTGAGTGGTCGTCTTCACTTTATACCACTTGGAATTGATTTATTGGTTGTTGTATGTGGTTTTGGGTTTGAGTATTTGATACACTTTAAAACTGCTGGAAAAGTTCTAGAGATGTGTATAAGCAATATCGAATTCTTAAACTGCCCATAAACTATAACACCCATATTATATTGTTTTTGTAATACATGTTAAAACTTAATCCAGATCCGGATCCAGATAGATTTGTGAATAATAAAACGCACCTATTAATAAAGATCGTTTAGTAGAGGTTTATCGTTAAGTCCTGGACTAAGTGGGAAATTTCATTAATAAAACAAATTTTTTGCTAAGTGACGTTTACTAACTAAGAATAAGGAATAAGAAATAAAATTGTCAAACTTGTTTTGTTTTAAGCCTAGTACGCAGATCGCGCTACATTTTATCTTCCATACAAAATTCTCTCCAAAATTTAGCCAAGCTAAAATTATGGCAAGCATTTTAGCCAAGAGGTATGCTGCTCCAGCTAAAAAATCAAAATTTCTCTTCAAACTGTACATAACTTATCTGTCAATATTTAGCGCACGTCATAATTGTCTGGCACATTTATTCTCGAGCTAAATTTCAATTTCAATTTGAAATGGAATAATAGGGGTATTCATGTAAGCGCGGAAAACCCTCGTAAACCTCGTAAACCAGATAATTTTATCTCCGCAGAAACGAACTGTCAAAATGTGTATGGGAAAAAGTTTCTGCAAATCGCATAAAATTATCTCACAAATTTGCTGCGGAAAGTGCAGAAATAAACCTCGTAAACTAAAGCTAAGTGTAAACGATTGATAGATCTTACAATATTGTAAGATCTTACAATGTCTGACAATTATCTACCAATGAGCTGACAAATAAGTTGTGTGTGTACACGGTTGGTACAAAATCTACCAATCTCTTACAATTAATTGTCAGAAGTTGGCTGACAATTTATTTTCAGATAGCCGGCTTAATACCTACCAATTAATTGTAAGAGATTGGTAGATTTTCTACCAACCGTGTACACACACAATTAATTGTCAGTTTTTGTTGGTTATGGAAACTGACAATTAAACCTTGGCTGCAAATTTTCTGACAATGAAAAAATTGTATGATGCTAAAAAACGAACATCTTACAATTTCTTCATTGTCAGAAACGTCAGAAAACGATACAAATTGGCAGGCCTGACAATAAATTGTGTGTGTACACGATTATCAAATACCTTACAATTTACCGTCTTACAATTAATTGTCAGATACATTTTCTGACAATTAATTGGAAGATTACACGATTGTCAGTTAGCGTACACATGATTGTCAGGTTTCTTACAATTAATTGTCAGACAATGATCTAACAATTAATTGTCAGACAAATTTTCTGACAATTAATTGTAAGACTACACGGTTGTAAGACATTGTAAGCATGTTTTTCACTGACAGATCTGACAATATTGTAAGATCTACCAATCGTGTACACTTAGCTTAAAGAAGTATGGATTCTGACTTTTAATTTGACATTTCACAAAATATTTCCCACATTTACGCAAGTATTTCTTAGGGGGTGTTCATGAAAACATGCTGCGGAAAGTTATATCTTTCTACAAAGCGGAAAATTATCTCGTTACATGAATACCCTTAATATATGAATTATATTTAGAAGAATGTTTGGTGACGGAAAACTTACAAGATTTTCCACAGCAAAAATCACTCATAATTCATAATTCTTATTCGTTCTCATTCATAATTCTTAAAAAATCATACTTTAAACCAAATTCTTTTAAATCTTTGGAAAAATTTCATTTAGAGAACAGCTGTTTTCTGTGATACATGTTCTCCATAAGGTTCTTATGTCAAAATTTAGCTTTGATTTTAGCTGATGTTTGGAGAAAAATGTGGGAGATAAAATTTAGCGCGATCTGCGTACTAGGCTTTATCAAAAAAATCAAACCGAAGTGCGAAGTGCGTGTCTTCACGTCAATTCATTTTGCTTTGAAAGCCAAGCAGTTTAAAAAAATGACTAATACGAAAGGATTTAAGGTCATAAGTGGATTTCGACAAGTCATAGGAGCATTTCACAGCACCCATATTATGATTAAAAAAACAGCCAGGAGAAAGCGGTCAATAATATGTGAATGTGAAGTAAATTAAGACAGCTTAATAAAAATTATATAAATATAAATCCAAACATGTTTTTAATTTTGCTTCTTTATCTTTTTACCCTCCGTACATAGGCAGCTTGTGACGTGAATTTAAAAATAAGGGAGATAGTTTGTCAATTGTCTCTGCCGTGAAAGAACGCAAGATTCCCGTATATGTATATAAAAGACCGAAAAGCCTTCTGGACTCTTCCGAAAGTGTTCGCTTGGGAAAAAATGACAGTTGTGATTCTGAAAAGAAGAGAATTCAGAATCGAAATCAGAAGCACCCACACATTCATATATCTAAACGTCAAACTCCACAGCTGTGATTTTTTGTATCCTAATTGTGCGAAAAGTATCTTTCAACAAACATAATTCTTGATTTTCATTATTCTCCATATTTGATGTTTCACATATATACAATCACAAAAAACTTCAGAATCAAAAAAAGTATTCAGTTGGGATTCCCGATCGGAGAGAGATTCCGGATTGATAAATAAAAACGACATAAAACACAAGCAAATGACAATCAATTTAGGCAAATACAGAATATAAAAAAGAGATGCCTTACTTGTTGTAGTAGATTTTCTTAAGGGATTTTTGATAAACGTCACTCAATTATTCCTCGAACATTTCGTTTTTATTAATGTAAATATTTAAGCCATGGCTTAACTCCTATTCCACGGTTTAGAAAAACCATGGAATATAGGTGGAATAAGCGTTTTTTATTAATACGGCTGTAACAGCCTTATTTACTAACTCGTTTTAGCGACGGAGTAAAGTTACTTCGACTTTACAACGGCTCTAATCCTGAAAACCTTATTTATAATGAAAATGCACGAGGAATAGCGGTGGAATAAGCTAAAACTGGTTCGTAGGAGGCTTAAGGCCGTTTTAGTATCTAAATGTCATTTTGAGATGACACCTCGTGAAATTTGCAAAAAATAAGGAGTGTCAGCAATTTTTTTTCGTTTCTTACTAAGACAAAAAAGATAGATATTTTGCATTAATAAAATTTTTTATATTTTCCAAAAGCTCTAACAGTTGTATGGTATTGGGAACGCAATGTGGTTGGTACATTCATTTATTGGATTTAAACTGTATGCAATCCAATTTTAAATGTTTCGAATTTCCAATATGCATACAATGATAATAAAATGAATAATAATGGAAATCAGCTGGGGTTTGCTTTACGTGTATAATAGCCAGAGTTTTAGATTGGTGACTTTTTCCCCCAGTATATTTGACATAAGGAAGACGTAGCTAATACGGCTAAGAAAATATATTATAAATAAGGATTTGTTTGACGTGGCGTAAGCCCGAAGTAAAGTGCTTCGGCTCGGTTTAACTATTCCGAGGTTTTAGTGAAAAATAAGATCTACAGCCATATCTATAAACTCATTATAGCGAGTAAATAAATGTATACAGCCCTTATAATGCCTCTAAGCGCACAAGTGTTATTTATAAAACTTATGCAACGGTGAATAGGGGAACTATAAGCTAAACACTTTTGGAGTTTGAATAGTGGCTATATATAAGTACATTTTAGTACTTCACTATTTCACTTTGACATCACATTAAAATATTGAGATTACTAAAACAAAAATGACTTTTAGTTGATATTAAAAGTAAAACTTTCTTTTATTTATATTAATTGAAAATAAAATTTTATGTTACATTAAAAACAAATTAAATTAAATAGATAAATATATGTATGTACTTCTTGTTGATCTCTATTCACGCATTCTTTTTCATCATCAATTTAACTTACGATTATTGAGATTTTGTGCTCAATAAGTTGTCTGAGGAGTATTTGCAGATTTGCAGATTATGAGAATGGATGGCGGGTAAATGTAATAGATTTTCACTTTTTAGTACTAAAATGTTTTATAAATACGAATTTGTATAGTGGATTAAAAAGTCCTTATGTACTGCAAAGCTATTCACCTCCTTAGCGAATTCTATTAAATATAAGGCTGATAGTATATATACTTTATGATGTAGTGCTTCAGGTCTAGTAAAATTGCAAAATTTTATTTTATTGTATTAGATTGTGAACGACCTTTTTGTGATCTATATATAGTAACACTGGATCAAATATCAAAATTTGACATTTCAACAAAATAACAAATCTTACACCATTGTATTTTTTTTCTGCACCCTCAGATCCGTAATGTTAAGTACTGTGCTCTCATCGATATCGTCTACCTCTATAACCTCTAACAATGTGCTAGTGCTCATCGTCTTGATCTACACCACTCCATTCCTGACCATTAAGACGCAAACGTGACCCCAAGCATGCTGTGAAAAATGATCAGAAGGAAGTATACACCTCAACTAGAAGCGCAGCGACCAAGTTTTTTTTATATTATACACGCACTCAAGTGGTTATGAATATATGCTTATAATGTGTTAAACACAGTGCGGGCAATTAGGAAATTTGAATAGGATTTGGAAGGAGAGAGCCATGCACATTGGTTTTGAATCTCTGCACATTGCAACTAGTGGGAAATATTGAGCATTCGACATTTGTGTAGTGCGGCTAAAAAAAGAACCTTTGTACTTGACAGAACGTCCAAAATTGGGCTCAATGCTAAACTGATGATGATGAGCATTGCAACTGGCTTTTTCACTAAAGTATTGTTTATAAAAATAGCAGTAAAATAATGATAGACATGAAATATTGCGGCGGTGCTCGAGAAATACAATAAATATTTCAGTTAGAGTAATGAAAGATACTTGGACAGCTAAAAGTAAGCCAAGGGTGGGCAGGCTTTGAAGGACCAGTTCATTTTCTGACAGACAGGACAACGATATGTTTACTTTCTTGAAGGCAAAGAAGTTGAATTTTACCAACCCCTAGGCCACACGAGCTGGTACTGACTGGCAATCAAGTTCAAAAACACACAAATTTTTTAATAGGTGTGTTTTTTTTGCAAGTCCATATAGAATTGTAAAAAAAAACGACATCGGGACCAGTGTTGTCGTTTCAAAAATTCCTAGAGTAGCACTTTTCATAAAATTAGGGGAGCATTGAGGAGCCACGTTAAAATTCGGGATATTTCATCAAATAATAGATGCGGTCACAAATGAAAAGAAACAAAAATATTTTTTTTCTATTGATATTTTTATTCATACCTACACACAAAAATGTCTAAGGGTGTGTTCACAACGGAACTGCGATAAACGATTCAAGCTGCGATTTGATCTGTAATTTGATTTGTAATTGATTTAAACTAGTATGCCCAACAAGGATGAACACGAATAAAATAATGTGAATTATAAGCGACATAGAAATAAGACACGGCATTCTCCGCTTTAGTTCAGCCACCATCCCTGGAGATAAAATATCTGAGACAACAACCTTCAGTCTCAGAACATCGTGCCACACATCTTTCCTATCCTTCTTTCTCTTCCTTAACTTCACGCCCGCGCTGTGTTCAAACATTTAAAGGATAATCATAATCCCTTGAGCGCGTGTAGATTATAAAAAAAAAAAAAAGAGCTGAGAAATCTTTACATTGATTTTCCTATGTGTGTTCACAGCGCTTCGAACAACAACAATCAATGTAAAAATCTCAAAGCTTTAATCACATTGCTTCTCGAAAAGTTTATCGCAGCTCCGTTGTGAACACACCCTAAGAAGGACACATGCACGTACCGTTCTATTGGACTAAACAAAACAAAAAGCAATTCATATCTGAAGTTGTATATCTATATAAATATAGCCTCAAAAGAAGCCTTATTTTAAATAGGAAAATAAATAACTGAAAATTGATCATTATTAAGAAATTAAATTTTAAAAATACATATGTAAATATAAATAATAATATGTAATAATAAATAAAAATGAATCGCAAAATGTGTTGCTAAGCGTTAAAATCAAGAACGGCTCGACCAATTCGCCTAATTTTTTTTTAAGTTTTTGTTAAGGTTCATGGAAGGTTCTTATGGAGAGAAAAAACGTTTATTGTGGGTGTGAAAGTTAAGTGTTACAAAAAATCGTTTGCTTATTGAAATACACTGACTCAAAAAAAAAAAATAAAAGAAAATTTTATAGCTAAGAAATTAATTTCTTCATTTAAATAATAATTAATAATTCTACGACAAACAAAAAAATTAACGAGTATAAGAGAACTTAAATAAGGGTAATCTATATAAATAAAAACGAAAACCAATTGTGGTTTTATTTGTCGAGTGTGTTTGCTTTTAGAACCATGCCGCCTATTACACGCGGGCGCAGCAATTTGAGTCGAAGAAATCGAAACGCTAGAAACCAAGCTTATTTTCAATCAAATCGGACGTCACTGCAACGTGAAGAGCGAAATGAAATTGAAAGGATTAGGATATTACAAACACGAGCAATGCGTCGTGTTCAAACTGCTTTCACAGTTTTACGAGCGGCTTTCAGTTACGATGTTAAAATTGACTACAGTATGTATTAGGTTCGTTCGTTCAACTTTACCCAGGTTTGACCCAGGTTTTCTTGACAACCCTCAGAGTTGTCAACAAAAACTGAGGTTTTCGGTTTTCAAAAAACACCCAAGGGCTGTCAACTGTTTTGTTGACAACTAAAAGACAGACAAAATAATTTTGTGCTCTGATAAAACTTTAAATTTGTTAAAAATAAGTTTTAAAAATGAACGAAAACAAAAGAAATACAACAAAAGAAATACAACAAAAGAAATACATATGAAATCTCATATGACTTTTGACAGTTTGACCGTTACCTGAACTCGCCACAGGGCGAGTTCAGGGCGACTCCAGGTCTCAAAAAACACAGAGTTTACTCACCAGGGTGACTTCAGGTTTTTCCAAAAACGATTTAGGGCGACCCCAGGGTGACTTCAGGGCTCGACGAACAAACCTATTATCATGTGCCACCGAATTGTACAAACTGTTTGTCCATGTTGAATGACTGTCATTTAGACATTATTTTATTGACAGGTGCTTAAACTAATAAAAAAGTTAGTTCAGTGATCTATTACTCCTATCGGCTGATGGTTCATGAAAATGAAGACATGTGCTTGATGATGTCGAACAAATTATTATCTCAATTAGGAATGGCCGCGCCTAATCGCCCAATGCACGACGCTTTTAATCAAGAGTTGCATCGTGAAAAACTGTTCGATCTCGATGCTTTAAGGGAATCGGTTCGAATAAATGTTCCGTTGTTGAACAAACAACAAAAGTATGTATTTGATACAATTATGAAAGTTGTAAATGATGGGAACTGGAGGATTTTACTTTTTGGATGCTCCTGGTGGTACAGGAAAAACATTTTTAATTGCATTGATTTTAGTAACAATTCGCCTACAGAATGGAATTGCACTCGCACTTTCTTCGTCTGGTATTGCAGCTACATTGTTGGAAGGCGGTCGATCAGCCCATTCAGCGCTAAAATTACCATTAAATACTCAAAGCAACGAAACTCCAACTTGCAACATTTCGAAGAACTCTGTAATGGCAAGGGTTTTGCAGCAATGCAGATTGATAGTATGGGATGAATGCACGATGGAACATAAAAAGTCTTTGGAGGCATTAGACAGAAGTCTCAAAGATCTGCGAAGCAATCAAAACCAATTCGGTGGAGCGATGATTTTGTTAGCAGGAGACTTTCGTCAAACATTACCATGTTATTCCATGAAGTCGTCCATTTTGTGGACAAAAGTTAAGATACTAAATTTGAGCAAGAATATGCGTGTCGAATTGCAAAATGATCGATCTGGAGAAATATTTTCAAAACAACTCATTGACATTGG